>OZ026847.1:18740301-19426725 GCA_964023205.1 Lutraria lutraria
GGCAATTTTGTGGTTGTCCTAAAACAGTCTTTACACGTCCTAGACAGTCGGCAAATAGCTAAACTGGAAGACTTACTTTCTGATTCAGGTATTGAGCTGGATATAGAAGAACTCGTTGATGTCATATTACTTATTGATGGACTAGGAACACCACGATTCAAATACTCCTGTTTCAATGCCGTTGTATGTGCGACCCAAGCTGAGGGGTCAATAGGTCGTACTGGTTCCTGACGTGGAACAGTAAAGTATCCTTTAGGATTAGGGTCCCAACATTTGGCAACTACTAGTGTAATAGGTCTGAAACAAAAATATAATAAAAATGATAAAAGTCCCAGTATAGCTTGAATCATTCATAATCAACTTCAGATGATAAATTATTATGAAAATTAGATGTCCTTAAAGTATAATTATATTACACTCTTATTGCATATTTTCTGTAGCCATTGTCTAGTAGTTAGTGTGTTAGAGATTCAGGTTTGATTACCAATCTCGGCAGGTTAATTTTCCTCCACATGTGGATAAGTTGCCAGTTCCTAGTGTAAAGGTAATTAGTACTGGTAAAAATACCATCCAGGAAAATTTATTAGGTGAATCGGCCCTGGGCCCCTGCATATAAATGAAATTATTATGAAAAACAGCTTTAAACGCACAATAAGAATTCATTAGACATACCCTGGTTTTTGTACAGCTTCTCTTAATGTTCTCACAGCATCATCATTGCTCATGTTCTCAAAACTGACACCATTCACTTCTAGAATCATATCACCAGGTTCTACACGACCATCCTGTGCTACAGCACCCCTGAAACACACACATTACAGTATTCATATCATTCTGGAACATACACATTACAGAATTCATATCATTCTGGAACATACACATTACAGAATTCATATCATTCTGAAACATACACATTACAGAATTCATATCATTCTGGAACATACACATTACAGAATTCATATCATTCTGGAACATACACATTACAGAATTCATATCATTCTGGAACATACACATTACAGAATTCATATCATTCTGGAACATACACATTACAGTATTCATATCATTCTGAAACATACACATTACAGTATTCATATCATTCTGAAACATACACATTACAGTATTCATATCATTCTGAAACATACACATTACAGTATTCATATCATTCTGAAACACACACATTACAGTATTCATATCATTCTGAAACATACACATTACAGTATTCATATTATTCTGAAACACACACATTACAGTATTCATATCATTCTGAAACATACACATTACAGTATTCATATCATTCTGGAACATACACATTACAGTATTCATATTATTCTGAAACATACACATTACAGTATTCATATCATTCTGGAACATACACATTACAGTATTCATATCATTCTGGAACATACACATTACAGTATTCATATCATTCTGGAACATACACATTACAGTATTCATATCATTCTGGAACATACACATTACAGTATTCATATCATTCTGGAACATACACATTACAGTATTCATATCATTCTGGAACACACACATTACAGTATTCATATCATTCTGAAACATACACATTACAGTATTCATATCATTCTGGAACACACACATTACAGTATTCATATCATTCTGAAACATACACATTACAGTATTCATATCATTCTGGAACATACACATTACAGTATTCATATCATTCTGGAACACACACATTACAGTATTCATATCATTCTGGAACATACACATTACAGTATTCATATCATTCTGGAACACACACATTACAGTATTCATATCATTCTGGAACACACACATTACAGTATTCATATCATTCTGGAACACACACATTACAGTATTCATATCATTCTGGAACACACACATTACAGTATTCATATCATTCTGGAACATACACATTACAGTATTCATATCATTCTGGAACATACACATTACAGTATTCATATCATTCTGGAACATACACATTACAGTATTCATATCATTCTGGAACATACACATTACAGTATTCATATCATTCTGGAACATACACATTACAGTATTCATATCATTCTGGAACATACACATTACAGTATTCATATCATTCTGGAACATACACATTACAGTATTCATATCATTCTGGAACATACACATTACAGTATTCATATCATTCTGAAACATACACATTACAGTATTCATATCATTCTGGAACATACACATTACAGTATTCATATCATTCTGGAACACACACATTACAGTATTCATATCATTCTGGAACATACACATTACAGAATTCATATCATTCTGGAACATACACATTACAGTATTCATATCATTCTGAAACATACACATTACAGTATTCATATCATTCTGTTACTCCTACTAGACTTTAGAAATGTTGTCTGACCATCAGATAAAGCAGATTCTTACTATACTTAGTTCCCACATCTACAATATTTACCTCCTTTGGCAGCCATCTTAGTTGGCAAATTTCTTATGCACTTGATAGAAAAAATCAGAAAATTGGTTATTAAACAATTCTGTTTATTCAAGATAATTAATTTTAATCATGAAGTTGTAAAGGCCATAAACACACCAGGTTTAAGAAAATGTAGTTGTCACATATGAATATCTTATATTTAGAATTATCAAAACAAAAATATAAATATCTTCTATCAATGCTTGTTGAATTCGCCAACTAAGATGGCCCCCAAGGGAGGTAAATATTGTAGATGTGGGAACTATGTATAGTAAGAAATTTTCGCAGCAAAATGACATGAACTGATTGTTTGTTACCAATGAAAGTCAAGACAACATATGAAAGTTTCCAGAAGTCTACATTACAAAAGTCTTAGTTTTACAATTATTTTGTTTCCTTGTACAAGACATAATAAAATTAACATCAAAAACAATTTTATTTTTCTCTGGAGTTTAGTGTAGCACCAACGACCTAAGTCATCTTGGCTACTTTAATGGTGGATGAAGACGCTAGGTATACACCTGAGAAGAACCACAGACCTTCTGTAAGCTAGCTGGACAACTTCCTCGTTATGTTAATTCTTTTTTGTCCTGATGGGGACTCAAACTTACAGAAAAGACCAAAATTCTTCCAGGTAGGTCAATAGTAAACAATATTTCTTCTTTACAAACAACGGGTTACTGATTTTTTTAAGTGTAGAGGTGCTATTTCAGCTGAGGTAGATCAATGACTTAATCCAGAGACCCCTATAACTCATACCTACCCTTTCATAATGGACCCAACATAGATACCACCATCCCCACCTTTGTTACTTTGTCCTACAATACTGATACCAAGAAAATTCACCGTATCTGAAATATACATTAAAAATAAATTAAAATATACAATAAAAATAATTAAATCATGCAATAACAAGTGTGCCAGGTCACAAAATACGCCCATCAAAATTCATTTTTCAAAGCATCAAGGGGCATAACTCAGATATGCCTAGGCCGATTGACCAAGATCTCATGGCGATAAACATTTCCATGAAGTTTAGTGAGTATCTGAATAAAACTGTTTGAATTAGAGAGCAGACACCGTTGTGGATGTAGCTTGCCCGCCATGGGTGTTCCCATAATATGACCCATTTTTAAAAATTTACAATTAAAAGTTAATTATCTCAGATGAAACAATCTATGAAACAGTCAGTGCAAGATGATACCTATCCCCTTATTCAAATCAGAAAGACCCTTCTTGCAGACATCCCTTCAAATGATAAAACAGTAAAACAAATACCCCTCATTAAAAGAGAAGAAATTTTTCCTGCACATACAGTTTGCTATTATTCAGAGGTTTATTTCTGTAAATATTTCAATAAATGTTGTTTTTATCCACAGGTGGTTTAATACTAATAGTTTTTCTTCATTCTCAAACTAGTATTTTGATTCAATACAATTTAACTGGTATAAAACATTATCTAAGATCATAATAAATCATGTTTTCATATACCTGCATTCTGCAATACTGCATTTTAAGTGAATTTTTTACTCCATAAATTACTGTAAGATTTCCAGAGAATTTACTTCAACTAACAGAGAACAGACCAAAATAAAATCTTCTGTAATAATTATCTGAGCCTGGTAAAAGAAAATGAGATCTAAAATGGGTTAGTGTTTGATCTGAAACATTTAAACAGAAGTCAATGTACAGTCAAACCTGTGTCAGTGGCCACCTCTGAATTAAGGTCACCCTGTGAATAAAGACCATTGTTATAAACACTGATTATTTAGAGCAAATGACCTCCAACTAAAGGTCACCTGTCAATAAAAGCCTCATTTTGTCTTCTCAAGGGTGACCTTTGTTCACAGGTTTGACAGAAATCAGTTGTTTTATAGAATACATTTAATCTTACCCATGTTTAATGTGACTGTGATTATATTGAGGGACATGGTAGAGTCGGTTATACTGGAAAATGATGACGCCTGAAAAATAGAATCAAATTAATCACTGTAAAAATCAATGGCGAAATTTCTTTTTGGATCGATATTCTAGAGATCTGCCTTATATAAGTTCTATATTATGTTTGGTTTAAGTCATAGAATTTTCAGTAATCTCCATAGGATATAATAAAAAACATAATGGTGATCTTTATATGAAATTAGGAAAAAAATTTGTCTGAATGGCATTTCTGTTTTTTTTTAAACCATCTTGAGGGACTAGATACATTTCTCTAGGCAACAAAAAAAATTCTTATTTATCTTTATTTGATTCCTCGTAATGTGAAGTCTAGTCTGAGATTTATCAAAGACGATGAACATTTTAAGTTCTGTTGTTTTTTCTTCATTTCAAATTTTACCAAAGAACTCTAACACTTATAATAGAAAATAGCTTATATATAACCTAATACATACACGACTAATAGGTGGTAATCTATGTTTCCGTCGCCGTTTCCTATGGCGACCATATTTTGTAGAAGATCTAGCTGTTGTATCTGTGACCGTTGAGAACCTGCAAGAATAACAAAAAATATTCCTGACAATAATACTGATAAGCAATCAGAAAAAATTGGATTATGATTGTTTCTGTTTTCAACAATAAGTTATTACTTAAATACAGTAAACCTTTCAAAACAAGAAGCTGCGCTCAGACCCCAACCCATGGCATGCTTGATAATATACTTTTAATCTAAATCAAAATGTGCCAATGAGATAGGTCAATGTGTAAATCATATGACATTCTACTAGCACTAATTTACAGTTTGTCCAGTTATAGAACAAATGATAGAAAATTTATATATTTTTTCCTGGACAGTATTCTAACCAGTAATAACTTATTTACTTCTTCAACTACGGAGGAAAGTCAACATTGTTTTCTGATTATCATGGAAGGGTATGACCTGCTGTGACTGGGAATTAAACCCTGATCGCTGGGTTACAAATACAGTGCACCATCAACGGTTACTTCAAGTTTGTACATAAATGTTATATTGTGAACCACTTCATCTTGTACACAAAATTATAGAAGTGAGGCACTATGTTCTCAACATTACACTACAATAATTTTCAAGAAAATCTTTTCTTTGCATTAATTAGCATATTATAGCTTAACCCAGGCCTTGTTATATTCAACACCATGGGAATTGTTAAAATAAATTAAATCATTTTCAATGATTAGAATTAATCTGATAACAAAACATTCAATTAAATAAGATGTTGCAGTAACGAGGGGAACTGTGTTATGCAAAAATAATTAAGAAATCTACGTCTAGTGGAGTACATTATCTCAGCCAAAAAAACTTTTCACTCTTACATTTTCATGTCTAACTCCTAATAGATCTCATGTGTGTGCTTTGTATGAATGCATTTATGAGAAGATATTTTGTAACACAGAGAAAAACATGTAACCATTGCATTATGTAGAGCATGCCATGAGGATTATTTACGATGGGGAGTTAGGCACTGACATTATGAATCATTATGTGAATAAATAACAAAGTGCTTTAAAAGTGTGTTTAACCAGAATACAGAACTAATAATCAAGATTCCATTAAGACCCCCCCCCCCCCTTCCTCTCTTAAATACTGTGGAATCATTAATTTTCGTTGAGGATTTAATTTCGTGGATTTCGTGGGTCGGCTCATCCACGAAATCAAATCCCCATGAATTTAAATGAAGAGATAAAACATTTCTTTTCAAAAATCAAAATCCACGAATTTATGTCCCCACGAAAATAGTCATTTTAGTAAAAACCACGAAAATTGAGCCCGACGAAAATAAATGAAAATACAGTATAAGCCGGAGAAATAAATACACCATAAATGATTTAGATTCATAAATGTGTCATGTTTAACAATATTGCATAATAAAGATCTTGTAATAAGATATCTCGTATATTACACCTTCTGATAATAAATAAATTCAACATTTTTTTTAAAAACAGCACTTCAACAATAAATTTTTAAAAATGAATTTAAAATATATGCAAGCAATGGCAAACTACATTCTTCTTAACAATGAGTGGACATTTTTTGTAAATAAATCACACAATCATAAAACTAATTCGCAAATATTATAGGGCTGTTTATAAATCTTACAGTAAATAGATCTGCTCAAGAGCTGCAAATATACATCAAACTAGCAAAAAAGAAAAGTTCTCAAAATACTTAACTAGCAGTTTTATGTGCAGGTAGCAAAAACATTAAGAGCATAAGATTGAAAATAAAAGTTTCAAATTATGTAACTTCAATGGAACAGACATGTAGCAAGGCTATCACACAGTTGAAGAAAAAATAACACTAATTGGCTTATCAGTGCTAGCCTGGAAAAACCTTTCTTTCAACCAATTATAATGAACGGGGCAATGAGCATAACAATGTAAGTAACAGATATAAACAGCAACTGACTGGTTCTTGTGTATTCCAGGTAATTTCATTCATATAACAACCGATCTAGTAGATCCTATCCCGGGTTAATGAATTAAGAACTAACTTTGTAGTTACATAATTAAGTCTAACAAGGAGATTCATCAAACAAAATTTCATGTTTTTTGATGGCAGCAGCTGATTTCAAAAGTTACAAAAAATGTGTACAGTGTGAATTCTAAATCAAGTGTAATATCAACCATTGATGTAAAACATACTATAGACACTGACTTCAGCTGACTGCCAGTAATGGTCATTTTATGTTATTGCTGTTTTTTGTTGCATACTCCACTTGTGAGTTGTATTATAAATCCTATTTTACACTTTCAAAGAAAAATTCTGCAATTTGTTGCATTTCGGATCCAAAGAAAATTAAATCTATGCTGCTATTGTACATGTGCACATGTTAAAATTTTAACTGTTGGTTTTAAGCATACAACAGACGGTATTCTATTCCATGACAACAGTATCAGTCATTTTTTCATCTCTTTGGGAATGGGTCTGGTCAATTTGTGAATTTGGAGTCGTGACAACTAGGTTATTGGGAAATTTATCAATATACAATGCCAAATAAATCAAGTTCACTGGTTTCTTTGTACTAGAATACTATACTTCTTGTAAAAAAAGTGGTCGTAACTTTTTCAATTTATGTCCGATTTAGAAATTCTTTTTTTTTTAAATGATCACCAGGAATTTCCCCTAAAGAAGGTAACAATCACTGAGAATATCTTGAACTGAAGAGAAATGAGATGGAATTTTCAACACAGCTGAGATGTATAAATGTAAATATGACTTCAAGCAAACCAAATATTGTTGAACAAGAATAAACTCCACTCTTGTATTATATATAAATACGTGAGTTATGATGTTATGTTGGATAAATTTGTGGTTGCTTAATTCCTAGTTAACTTGTGCCAGGTCTCGGGGCTAACCCAGTTCTTTTATTCAAATAAATGTTGCTAACATAATCGAAACTAAATTTCATAGACAGATGTATTCAGATAATCTAAATTGTATGTAACAAATACAGTTAGTGCATCACAAATTATTATTTTCAATCCTTCCAGTCTTTTATGTTGAATATAACGTTATGTAAGTCTTGTCTTGTAAAATTCCAAATGCATTCTTAACAGTGGTTTGTAAATGTTCAAAATGATTGGATAAAAATTCTTTAACTAAATCTATATGAATAGCACAATTGGCTAGGAAATGACATAATTATTCTAATAGAGAAAAATCTTTATCTAGTTCCTGAAAATAAAAGACCTTAAGTAATGGGACAATATGGCGACAGAGTACAAGAGAACTTGGCTAATCCCAAGTGATTTCATATCACTGTCAACAAATAGTGTTTATCTGTTGTTTAACAACCTATTTGACAGCTATGGTCATTTCAGGGCTGCCCAAGAGAGGAAAGTGAAGAACTTCAAGATACAGGAGATCTGAGCATTTGTTTCCCTACTCTTATATTGAGGGCTCAGCGCAACACTGTCGTAACTTGTTCTTATTTCCATATGAGTTATGACACTGTTGTGTTGAACCCTCGATTATTGTATTTCAAATACTTTTTCCTGGTCATTTTACGAACCTGGTGTAAAGCAACGCTACATGCTAGCCTTATTTTCTCTGATTATCTTAATAAAGTACATAGCTTTGAAGTTGGGATGGCGACACCAATAAAACGTCCTTGAAATTTGGATGGTGGAGCGTAGATTCAAACCCACAACCTTTTATTCAGAAGTCCAGCGTGTCAACAAATAAAGTGTCAACTTACCTGCTCATTGTGTCATCTTCAGAATCAAAGAAACTTGTAGTTTCAAGGTCACTGCTAAGCATCGTTGATGACTCATATGAGTGACCATGACCTCTTCTATCTCGATGCCGAAGGTCAAGTTTTGTGTGTCCATTTAATCTAGGGGGGTGAGCTAGAAATATAAAGAGACAACTTAAAATTCTGTTTGTCCAAAAAATAACTGAAAGACAGCTATGTAAGATAATTATCCTAAAAATAAACTCAGAGGTGTAATTGAATTATGATAACTTAAATTATCAAGTAAAAAAAAATTAATGAGAATAATCACTTTGTTTTTTGTGTAAACATTCAATGCTGCAAGACTAAGGGCAGATCCCAGACTGCATTAAATTCACAGGGGCCTCCATGGTCGAGTGGTTAAAATCTACATTTTGGAAGGGTATTACCTAAGCAGCCGTGACCGTGAATTGAACCCAAGTTGCTGGGTAACAAATCCAGCATACTAACCACTTGTATGCCTGCGTTTTTCTTAAACCTCTGAATAAGGAAAATTGCTAAATGACTCTGGCTGTGGGGGCAATGTAGAGAAAAAGTTATGGAATGAATCAGCTAAAACTATATCAGTACAAGAAGCTATCAAGAGGGATTGAATGACGTTTAAGGTGTAAGTTTTCATCAGTTCACAAAACAACAAAACTATCACTCATATTACAGGAGGTTTCTATTACAATGTATTGTAAGTTTTATTTGTGTTTAATGAACTCGAAGAAATTGAAGAAATTAGAAGTTTGAGTCACAAATATAAGTAAGTATTTTTACATTATACCAATTAAGCTCAATTCATCATGGGTAAGAATTCAGAATTCGCTTTCAAAACCAGTATTTGTTGAAACAAGAAATCCCCTTTACAATTTCCACAGGATCGTGATAAGGTATGACTGTGGTTTAACCTGTCATTGCTTAGCAACAACCTCACAAAGATGTAGAACAATCTCACAAAGATGTAGAAAGATTCAGATATAGTTACTCCGTAAATGGTGATACTCATACAGCCCTTTTTTATTGTTTTGGGGAACAGGTATCGGGTGCCTTTAACGGGGAACTTTGCATCGTGAAACACTAATAATAAATATTTTTCAAATTTTCTCTCAGTTGATAAAAATATATACTTTTTTACTTGGGGAATGGGGGAGATTACCGGACCCAAAAATGGCATAAAAATGCCTGTAGCATTTCTGAAAACTGTCCAGATGTTGTTAAGTTATCAAAGTGAAACAAAAGTGCACACCAGAGCCAAATAGTGAAATACTATTATAAATCTTACCAAAGAATGTAATTGATATTTGCAACATATCACAAATACAGTCAGCTGTAAATTAATATTTCAGGTCACAGAACTTTTAATCTTGAGTTTCGTGTGTCTATCATTGTATTACAGAAAACAAAAACAAGCCATTGAAAAAAATCCTGAGTTTTCAATTATCAAAATGGGTCCATTTAAAGTTTATTAGGGCAGGTAAACACACTTCCGACAGACAGGTAAACAATAAAGAAATAACATTTTTTTATGATTCTACAATAAACAAGAGATGATACAATGTAACTGTTACTGTTAAAGTCACAGCAGAAAGAGACCAACACCTTTAAACTGCAGACAGTATCATTAAGGTCACGATGGTGCAGACATGATATAAAATTATTCAAACAGGGAGGGGAGGTCACTCATAAGTACTTAATTATTGGTTACAATGAATACTTCAAAGTGTCGTAATTTGTGGGAATAGATAAAGAATCTTCAAATAAATTTAATTAATTTCAGGAATATTTTTCTTTTGACAGGATCAAATACTAGAAGATGAATAAACACTGAGTAAAGATGCACTCATTACCTCAATGGTGAGTGTCAGAATATACTTTTTTCTGCTAAATACTTAACTGATGCAAACTGTTCCTAGTTAAGATAATTGAAAGTAATAATACAGGTTAATAACCACTGGAAAGCTTTTACAAACTGACTACACAATGATCAAAGTAGGATCTTAATGGTAGAATAATTGTATTATAACAGGAGTCTTGGATTAAGGAAAGAAAAAACACTGGCTTCACACTGACACAGGGTGTATGGTTAAGGTTTTTGTTTTATAATCTATGGTGTAGGTTTTTTATACAAACCGTGTCAGGGGAACAGGTGAAAATGAAACAGAAAATCTTCAAACTTTACTGGATCATGAAATTCAGACATTGGTACTTATGTACAGTAAGGAAACCCCTTATTTATAACTGACTGCACATTCACTACAACTAGGGGATAGATTCGTGGAATGACTCACTTCTACCATTCATCTCTAAGTTTAAGATTGTGTTAAACTGAAGTAGTATTTACTTAAAACTTCACAGATATGTGTAAATGAACAGAGTACTAGGAAAACAGCCATAGATGATAGAATACATAAAAACTTATAATATTACTGCAGTGTACAGAAGTATTCAACTCAACCGGTCACACTGTGTATAGAAATATTGTGTCATTTTTGCTATCATGACTGTTAATAAATCATCCAATCAGATGACGAGGAATCTATCTTCTCTGACACATTACCCATGTTCCAGACTGACCACAATTATTGTTCAGTCTAAAAAAATAATAAGCATGTTTACAGTTACTTGACCAAACAAAATAAGGTCGGTAAATGTCGGTCTCGAAACTTCAGTTTCTTTCTAAATCTACCTTTCACACATGTAAGGTATGATTTTGTACCCATATATTTTTCGGAACTTCGATTTAGCTCTTTGGAAACTTTCAAGGGTTGCACCAAAAATAGGATCAGTTGGGTACTCAGTGGATTCTTTTTTATGGCCTGATGTACAATGTTACTTTCTTAATTAATTAGACACACTAGTATAGCAGCACAAGATAGTTTAACCAAATTAAGCATGGGAAAGATTGACTGTTAAGTTTATGAGACTGAAGATTACAAACAACGACTGAGTGAGCTTAGCCTGCGAACATTCAGTAGAAAATAATTATTCTGAACATCATAAATAATGCTAATCCCAGTGTACATATCCGGCATTTTGATTCCATTTTTAGGTCTAGTACTCTACCTCATTCCCCTATTTTTTATCCAGAAAAAAATTATTAAGCCATTCAAGAAGCTACCTAATGAAAATTATTATTAGTCTTTCGAAATTCCCCAATTAAGTGTTTAAGGACGCACATTTTCCCTATCAAAGGGACCCGATATGTGTTCGTCATAACAATAAAGAAAGAGTTGCAATTAATATAGAAATGTATCATTATTCTTACACAAAATCAAAGTTTTAGAGTGAATCGCAATCAATAAATTACAAAAAGCTGAAAATAAACTTTGAACAGCACTATCAGTTGTCAGAAAGATTCTTTAAAGGTATGATAATCTTATAGAGTGTGAAATATTGTTCAATATATTATCGCATGCATTGATTTTTTACATAACTTCTAAAGAGGAATACTAGAATAAGAATATCTAAATGCTGTTTTAGCTGTCAATAAAATGGTAAGCACAAAGATGTTCAAATAAAGTGCCAGTTTGTAACAGCTTTTGTATGATTATGAAAAACATATCTAAAATAAATATCAAACTTTTAAGTAATCTTTAAACAGGCAATTATATGGTTAATTATGAAAATAATGTTACATAGTTAAATTTAATACAGTCAAACCTGTGAACAAAGGCCATCCTTGGTAAATACAAAATGTGACCTCTATTCCGGGGTTATTTTGTTGTAAATAATCTTTGACGGTTTTTAAAAAAATGGCCTTTATTCACAGGGTGGCCTTTATTCGGAGGTGGCCGCTAACACAGGTTTGAATGTACTTAAATCTTCGCCTTTTATTATAAAATCAAACATATATATGAAACAATCTTTACAATGCATCCTGTATGAAATCAATTAACAACAAACTTTGTGGTAGCATTACGTTGTGTAATATGTATAAAGAAAATAATACTGAATTTTAAGAAATTGTAGACAACTGAAAGACTACGAGTGAACTCATTGAGTTTGACCTACTTAAAACTCACATCTTTACAGTTTATTTTCTTTAGAAGCTTTATGGGAAAGGTTTTGGAGTCCTTAGGAAGTGAATTATAGAATCTTGAGGGCAAATAGGGGAAATAAACTAAACAAGGTATTCAATACATATCTAATCAACACAACAGTTAATTGCCAATAGGTATTTAATAACCTTGATATTTACGGACAAAAATAAGCTATTCTACAGATCAGTTTCAGAATCTTTTTGTTAGCGTCTCCAATGAAAAATAAAATTCAACTGAAGTGGAATTTATATAGATTGTAGGGGGAAAACAACTTTTCAGACAGGGGTATAAGGCCTAATTTCTGCCCCAAATCAACCCCCCCCCCCCCCCCAACACAGAATTTTAAGATGAACAAAGCTCAAGAATACATCTTTAATATATTTTATACACAAGTAAGTAGTCTGCAAAGAAGCATTACTCAAGTATAAAGATAAGATTATCATAACCACATCATTGAAGCAGTTTTCATGCAATGCAATAAACAAGAGGGCCATGATGGCCCTTAGTAATAATCGCTCACCAGAAAAAAGACTAATTGCAAAATCAATTGACCCCAGGAGTAGAGAAAATTTTGACCACGGGGCCATAATTAGAACAAACTCGGCTGAGGTCCACTAGACAATGCTACATACCAAATATCTAAGCTGTAGACATTGCACAGTTGTAGTTTCTGACAAGAATATTTTTAAAATTTTCTTTAAGCCTATATAAAATCAAGATACCCCAGAGCTGAGCCAACTTTGACCCAATTGGCCATGATTTGAACAAACTTGGTAGAGGTCTACTAGACAATGCTACACAACAAATATCTAACCTCTTGGCATTGTGGTAATGGACAAGAAGAAGTTTAAAGATTTTCCTATTGGTTGCCATGGCAGCCAGAGAACTGCATGGAATTATTTTATTTTAACATATTCGTTAGAGCTTCATGCAAGGAACATCCCTGTAAAGTTTCTTTGAAATTGGCCAACTGCTTAACTATTTAAAGCAATTGTTGATGGACACACAGACGGACAGACATCACACAATCATAATAGCTCACCTTGAGCACTTTGTACTCTGGTGAGCTCAAAACACAATGACACAACTGTACAAAAGGGGTGCCTTACTTATTTAAGTTATACCACATATCAAGTAAGTAAAACAAACACACTAGAATAGTGATATTATGTTATTAATGTGAAGACAATTATACCAGACAAGAACAAACTATCACCATAATTAATCAAGTTGAGCTAGAATTAACACAAAAACAGCAATAGTGATCAACAACCAATTAATATAAGAACTTCAGGTCTTTGCCGAACAAATTGAAACCAACACCATAACTAGGAGACCTATCAATACGATCATCAGGTCATGTGATACAGCATGATATAAATAAATAATAATGTAGTCACATGACTAATTGATCACATGATATGGCCATAGTAAACAATGTTTGATTTATGTTTATTCTATATACAGTACATCTTGAACATTGAGACTGACAGGTAAGATCAAACCAAAGTTATAGGCAAGTTAAGGCAATAGGATTAGAAAATGAACAGCTCAGGAAAGTCTTATAAAATTTCACAATTAAAGCAAATCTAGAAAAAAAATATTTTGAATTATTGGTTGGGCTTTTAACAAATAAAAAACACATTTTAACACAGAAATCTAGATTTTTTGTACAAATAAAAATACACTAAATCTATGGATGGAAGAAGAAGGTAAATCCTTTCTAAAGTCACCGTAACACTAACTGGGATGTCAAAATCATGTTTTATGAAGGGATATGGATCAAGAGAGATAAGGTAAGAAATTACCCATGAAAGATATGGAATATACATAGGGAAAGTTCAATCCAGAGCTATTGTGACACCTCTTTTATTTAACATTTTATCAGAAACACAAAAAACTTCTACTTTGCTACTTCAGCATTGTTAAATGAAAAAGCAGAATAATCACCCTTGTGTACCTGATGCTGTGTTACAATAGCACTGTGCTGAACTGTGGATGGAAAATGAGTGAGATAAACAACACATTCACTCTGCTGAAGCCAGTACCATGTATAAATATGATCCGAATTTCTTACCAAGACTAGAATTACTTCTGCAACAACCGTGATTACATAATTTATGTGAAGAATGCCGTGAACTCCGATGTCGACCATCTAAGAGGAACAGATATAGTAGTGTTATTTTCTACCTAATGCTATATAATTACAATATTCAAGAAAGTGCAGTTACTTATAGGTACATCAGGCCATCCTTAAAAAATGTTTTGTTCAGGGTAACGCTACCTTCTCACCAAAAACATGATGATGGGTATATTTTTTCAATAATAAAAAACATTCTGACATGTATTTTGGGTTCACTTTAAAAAATTTTTTTTTGCCCTGATGAAGGCTTATTGTTAAAGCAGAAACGTTGGTATAAAATAAAGTAGATAGATACATCCGTTGTCAGTTGTTAGTATCACATACTTTTGTATTTTTTTTCAATTTTAAAAAATAAATTCCTCCCTACATATCCACTGAAAATTCTCTTGGTAGGGTTACTGCAAACAAACATTTTTTAAGGATGGCCTTACAAACAGATGCAGTCTAAATGTTAGCCAGTATTTTAGATTATCTTTAGCAAGTCCTTTTTCTTTGAGGAGTAAATTTTGTCCAATGCTATTATGGATGAACCGTGCCTCCCAAATGTGACACTAAAACTTTTGTAAAAGTATGAAATTACATCTAAAATATACACATATGTGTCATATATTATATAGTAAGTTAAGTAACAATGTAAAATTATTAATGTTACATCTTCTAACAAGTTACGGAACACTTATGAATTTGAGACAGACACAAACATGGATGAAATACATGATGCATGTTTTGTACAATGCGTTAGTCTCAGTTTTCAAAATATAAATCACAAGTTCACTGAGAAAACATAAAATCAAAGGTAATCTGATTTCCCACTAAGAAAGCAGTGCAATAGGCAAATGTTGAAATTCATTGAGTACATGATTGCTTTAGTATGTCTGAAATTATTTCTTAAATTTGACTTCTAAAAACAGAGACATTGTTGCAAATAATAATAATTTCCTTAGAACTACACACCTCACAAAAATTTTGGCCATAGAAATTCATAGTGATTTAGAGATTTTCAACAAAATCTGCCAATTTTTTATCAATATTAACATTATACTGGCATCATTAATAATTGTTGGAATAATAATATGCATGCTGCATTCAGAAACACACTAAAAATCTGGATACAGACAAAACTGTTCAATGCTTATAATGACTACATTTCAAAACAGACTCTCATTAAAATGTCATACACAAGACATGATAGTCAGGTGTGTCATTTATGTCAGTCTTTAATAACCATTTAATGCACTGACTTTAGTCAGCTTTATCTCAGACTCAGGTAAAATAAATAAAGATTAAAAAACAAAATATGTAA
This sequence comes from Lutraria lutraria, assembly GCA_964023205.1. Lineage (NCBI taxonomy): Eukaryota > Metazoa > Mollusca > Bivalvia > Venerida > Mactridae > Lutraria > Lutraria lutraria. The sequence goes on from OZ026847.1 coordinate 18,756,446, forward strand.
CAGAACCATCCCAGGTCTGGCACGATATGATAATTGGCTCTAGCTTTCAATAATAAAGGATGTCAGCCGACTAAATACTAGCAAACATTATATATGATAACTACAACACATAATACAACTTGTTGTCACGGAAACCAAACACCCTAATTGTATTGTATTTCCAAATGTGACTATAATCAGCTTTTAGTAAGGATACACTAGAGACAGAAACTAATGATAAAGCATTAAATTTGAACAAAAATGTATGGCAATATACCGGCATATCATTGCACCACTACTTAAACCATTTTCAGTCACCGGTTTCTAGCCATGAAACTATGTTTCTGTTAATACTATGAGAACATCATTCTCTACGATTAGAAAATAGTTTTATCAATTTCAGTTAAAATCCAAAATTTTGCATGATAATGTTCGAAAGAATTGAATTCAATATTGATCTCTACAAACTAACAATGAACTGTAGTAATTAGAATGTCTGATGACAACATGGCAACAAGTATAGATAAGTCTAAATTAAAACTTTGTTTGTTTGCCGCTTCCAACCGACCCACCACAAACATGCCGGTCCAAAGAATTTTTTACTAAGAAAATACTAAAAATAAATGTATTCTTTCTGTGTTTAAAAATATTTTGTTTGTGAATTTCAGTCAAATCTGTATATAATGCGGATGACAAAAAAACACCAAGCCAAAAAATATGGGTGGAAAGTGGCAAACAAACAATTTTTTAAGGATGGTCTGATATTGAATGTTAATTACAAACACAACACTGACATTCATACAATATAGAATTTAAATCAATACAGTGAGTTCATACATTCATGAATGTACATGAAAGCTTACCTCGGCGAGAGCTTATAACAGAGTCTGTTTCAGTACATGTGTCACAGTGGTCATCTCTGCCTCCCAAAGGTGCATTAGCGCTGAAGATACATTAAATGGCATCATGTCATTATTTCTATTAATCAAATAAAAAATCAGTTAACACCACTTATCTAGATGAACTATTAAGTAATGAAGTAAATCTATCTGTTATTGTGGACAATAAAATTATAATAACATTTAATATGTAATGATGATTATGCTCCTAACAGTCCTAATGTGTACGACACATGGTATGTACTCTACTTATTATACCAGGGCGCTCCATAGACTTCAAAAGTTGGGGGCCAAAATGACCCTTAGCTGGTAGAAATGTAAAGAGTCAACAAAATTTTCTACTAAAGTAATAGTAAATTTGACCCTTTGGTTCCAATTCTCAAGAGTCAAAAACCTTATTTTTCAAATTTCAAGAGTCAAAATGCCATTTCAAGAGTCAAAGGAAAGCCCTGTTATACACAGAAAAAGATGACAACATACTGGAAGGATGGTGGCCGACTGTCTCCTATACCTCCAACTCTCTCTGTCGGCATGTGAGGTAGATCCCCTGCTTGAGAATCTGTGCATTGTGACTGTGTGTCTGAGGCATTGCTGCTCTCGGCGGCTACAAGCTGAAATCAGAAAAAATCATTCAATTACACCAATTATTCCATATTAAATAACCTAAAATATTTATTTCCATTTAATAAAGACTTCAACTTCAAGTTAGTAAACAAAATTTAACAATATGCCTGTCAAGTGCCATAACTCAGAAGTGCCTGGACCGATTGGGCTGGTTATTGGACTTGATCGAGATCTCATGGCCAAAAACATTTCCAATAAGTTTGGTGAGGATCCAAATAAAACTGTTTGAATAAGAGAGCGGACACCATTGTGGATGGCTCTCGCCCACCCTCCGTGGGTGTTCCCATAATATGACCCGTTTTTTCAAACATAATCATTTAACATGGAAAGAAGGTTTCTTGGGAAAAAATCAGTAATCATTATACAGATATCAGTCCATACAATTAGCAACTTCAGTGAATCATCCTCTTAGATATTAATATTTTTAATATCATTCTGTTAATTTATTTACTTCTTTCACAAGCTATAATGCATCATGTATATAAATAGTTTGTATTTGGTTATGAAAAATCGAGACCTTTGACATACTGACCTCAAAATCAATTGGGGTCTTCTACATGTGATTACCAACCACCAGACCCGAATCTGAAGAGATTAGGCCAAATAGTTCTCTGGTTATTGGTCAGACAAGGTTTGGTTTCGGACCGACAGACCTTCCGACATGTGCAGTCTTTTCTTTGAAAGGGGGCATAATAATTAGGCAGTAGGTCTGCATTAATAACAAAAAAGAAATAATGATGATTGTGCACCTAAATGTTAAGGGTCACCAAGAAACACTGAATTATCTATTTAAGAGGAATGAATACCTACCCATGAAACAACTCTTCCATTAAAACATGGTAACCTTTGTTCTTCATCAATTATTTCTTCTTTGACCACCCTGAAAGATAAGTAACAAATTTGTTGATAAAGGATATGCTATAGGATAAAATACAGAGTACCCATGTAGAGTATTCATGAATATATTGACAAACAAAGCAAACTGAATGTACCCATACTTGCAAACAAACAAATGTCACTGAAAAGTTTTTTCTGCTTCAAATATCAGGGCTTGAACATTTTTCAAGGTGGTACTAGTCCTGTAGGACTAGTAGCTGCAATTTCTTACTCGTCCTTTAGAAGAACCAACTCGCCCTTAAGAAAATTAAGTATTTGTATACTTTTAGAATGTAAGTTATGACTAAGACTTTAAAGGATGTATACATATCTTCTGTTATGTATGACTGATTGCGGGAAAATTACGTCGGATGCTGACATAAATGATTACAACATACATGAACGATACAGATTTTATAACTGGCATTTTAATCTTTAATCACTAAGGATATAACCGTGATTCGCGTACATATCAAGCCGTCTTTCAAGTAGCAACACTGATATTTATTGCGAATGCTTCTTCGACTTGAAATTGCTTTCTGTCGTCTGTTCATTTTCGGAAAACGGGCACTGTTTATTATCAGAAAACAGGTAACATGGTAAGATAATTCCGGATTTGACACTTACTCGAGTCCGTTGATACGAGACCAACAATAGTCACCGCATCCAATTAATTTGTCAAGTAAGAAATCCCATTCTTGAAATAAATAGAGAGCCGGCGAATGAGGCATTGTCGCAGTTAAACTTGTAGCGGTGTTTGGGCCGGGTACAGGGCAACAATCTATTTTTAGTCATTATTGTCTGAGCAAGCGTTTCACGAACGCGGATTTAACATAAACAAAACGTGAATCTAAATTGATTCGGATCGAATTGGAAAGAGATATTTCCAGTTTTAAATTAATTTTAGGGTGATTGAATGCCTGATTTTGTGCTCGCCCTGTCGGACTAGCATTCACAAAAATCTACTCGCCCGATGCCAACTTCAACTCGCCAATGCGAGCGGGCGAGTGGAATTTTCAAGTCCTGAATATGCCAAAAATTCTGCCCAGGACCCCTTAAAATGTCCAAATCGGGTCCTGTGGGATGCAGACTTTCCTTAAGATATACTCAGGGTATTAAAGAATGCGAAATCACTGAATAAGATTTGACAAGCTATTTTCATTTTTTATATGTCTACAGTGATAACAGATCTTTGATAGTTCTTTTTTGTTTAATAAAGCAAATAAACACTTGCAAAAATCATGAAGATTCATGTCTTAAACTGTTACACAGAATGACATAGGGACCCCTGAAATTTATGACAGGACCCCACTAACACAACAACCTGAGTCCCAAGGACCCGAAGACTTTAAAGTCAGTGTAAAATCCTGAATTTTATTATAAACAATTTTGAATGAAATTTTCTAAAATTGAGTACAGTTTAATTAGATATTAAATAGAAATTCACAACACAAAAATACACAATCATTTTCGAAACGTAAATTATAACACTCCTGGCCCTGCAATGCTGATCCATAGCAAGCAGCAGGCATGACATAAATTCTGGATACAGGGACAGTGTCAATAGAGCCAAATTAAAAATCCTGAAAATCATAATTCGTACATGGAAGTACATGTGGGCAAACATTATAGCCAAATAAGACTATGAGAGGCCTTCAACCACATTGTTTCCATATTTAACTCAGTTTGTATTAAAGAAAATCCTTCAGAACATATTAAAATTGACCAATACTTTGCCATTTCCAGAATATTGTCACCCCTGTGGGTAAGATATATGTTGTATGTAAACATGTAGTATGTCACTATGTGCAAATTAGGTAAGATACATGTTGTATGTAAACATGTAGTATGTCACTATGTGCAAATTAGGTAAGATATATGTTGTATGTAAACATGTAGTATGTCACTATGTGCAAATTAGGTAAGATACATGTTGTATGTAAACATGTAGTATGTCACTATGTGCAAATTAGGTAAGATATATGTTGTATGTAAACATGTAGTACGTCACTATGTGCAAATTAGGTAAGATACATGTTGTATGTAAACATGTAGTATGTCACTATGTGCAAATTAGGTAAGATACATGTTGTATGTAAACATGTAGTATGTCACTATGTGCAAATTAGGTAAGATACATGTTGTATGTAAACATGTAGTACGTCACTATGTGGAAATTAGGCTAGATATATGTTGTATGTAAACATGATGTAGTATGTCACTATGTGCAAATATGGCTAGATACATGTTGTATGTAAACATGTAGTATGTCACTATGTGCAAATTAGGCTAGATACATGTTGTATGTAAACATGTAGTATGTCACTATGTGCAAATTAGGCTAGATACATGTGCAAAGGTAAACTAAATCTCTTTTATTTGATAAGATCATTTTCATATATAATAACACAGTGAATCTCTTCAAGGATGAAGAATAAAAACACCACAATGACATTCTTATGACAGTATTACTATCATACATAGTTAAACATTCCAGAAATAAGAGAATGCAAATTTAATGGTTAGAAAAAAATGGAAATGCCAGGAATGATGCTGACTGGACTAATGAGTCATGCTGGTGAAAACTAAATCCATCATTGTTATTAACAGATTAACACAAAGTAATAAATGCAAATTAGTGTATGGAGGGATCTCAAATGAATGTCAAACATAGAAACAATCTACAATTAAAAAATCTTACCCAAAATCATCGTCCATCGACTTGAAGAAAAACTTGTAATTCGGGCGATTAAGGGCATTTTTAAAGTCGCCCAAAGTGACACGATCGGCGGGGATGTTTAGTTTAATTAAGTACGGAGTATCTTCGTCATCGATGTGATAAATGATTTTGGTCTCTTTAATTTCCTCCATAACGGAGGCACACGTATTGTCAAAAAATTCCAAACTGAGTATAAGATTCACTTAAAATGGCGACCAAATTTACTTTCCAATTTACAATATTGGCTGTTCGTATGGATTCGGTGTATCTTATTTTCGACTGAATATTATCACAGCGTTGTTGGTTAAGTGTCTGATTTATTTTTAAAATATGTTTAATTACAGTTTCTACTCATCGAACATTTTCAATATTGTGAAAATTTTGATTTTTCAGGTGACTAGCGTATTTTATTTTGTCGGAAATGATATACTTGAATCCTTAAGATGTCCAATTAGGAATCTATAGCCCAGTGCTTCAAGATTGTCAAAAGGTCACCGAATCGATGTGAACTAGTGAACTGCTGTCGTTTTAAATTTACTATAACTTCGTTTTATTCGATAAAGAGAAAGTCTTGCTACAATCCATTTTTCCATTCATACATCAAGTACAAAATTAGGGAGGTGAATGGAATGGCGAATTATGATTTCTGCAGTCCAGTCGTTATTTACATTTTTCTTCTTAATACATATTTGTTATAAGATACATTTACTTTCATCTATAAAGCTAGTTTATTTTTATATTGATAACTACTGCCACGTTTTAATATATTTCTAATATTCTTTTGTTTGGAGCTAATGTTTACATTTATTATAACCAATTAGAATCTACTAATAAATTAACACCGAATAGTAAAGGAGTTACTTCCGTGAGACGCCACAGAGAAAGGCCAAACACCAAGGGAAGACAAGAAGTATTGAAACCACGCCCACATGGCAAAGTGTCGCTAAAATCATTTTGGCCTCAATGGAAGTGATTGATAGGAGATGCATGTACACAAATTGATTTTTTGATAAAATGACGGAACTTATAGCTAATTGATTTTGATCAGTGAACATGTTTGGTATGTTTAATATGGGATAGAACATATAGCTTAATAAACTTGATTAGTATACACGTTAGAGTACTAGCTGTGTTTATATACTGACATGTATTTATGTTCTGCTCAAAAAGCAATCTCTATCCAGACATTGACAGAGATTTACACATGAATGGTAAAATATGACAATTGTGAAAAGAGAAATTGCTAAAAACCTACGCATTATGTGTATATTTATTAAATATTCAAACATTCATACATTATTGAGCAATACTGTTCCAGTAATGGGTGCATGAAACGATACATCCACATGAAAGGAAACGAAACATATGCGTATATACAGATCTTCATGATCGGGATGTCTCCATAACATGTGCCCATGATGTTTGACGATTCACAGTATTAGTCCATCACCTGCGAAAATAAATAAAGCATATAAATTATAGATTTCTCTTAATGTTGGTTTACAGAGACTACCAATTAAGTATTTATATCATGTTGTGCATATCGAGGGCTCAGCGCAACACTGTCGTAACTTGTTCTTATTTCAATATGAGTTACGACACTGTTGATTTTGTGTTGAATCCTCGATATGTCATTTAGGTCATGATTAACAAGAGTAATCTTTTTATCCAGACTATATATAATTACTTATCTTGTTATCCCTATATGTAAAATATCTTATTTGACCGTAGATCGATTGGCTAAACACAAAACAGCCACAAAGTCATTATTTTGCTTTATTTCATTTTCCGGGAATAATGTGTATTTTTATCATATATAACAATTTGTAATAAAGATAGTAATTATTATGAAAATATATGAGATATGTCTTTGTATTAACAATTAGAAATAAAAGTTGTTTCCGTATTTCAGGCAAATTTAACTGATTGTTCAAAATGTCTTGGACGGTGAAATTGTCCTGTTTCCTTGCAAAAAAATAACGAGTGGTTCAAAGGTATTCGAAGCATTTCAGTTTTGTTCTTTATATTGTTACGAAATAATTATCAAACTTTCCAATTTATATTGTGGAAGGGTAATAATAGGTCATAACCCTGATAAGTGTACAACGGTTGTTTACTTATGGAAGATATTTAGTCGTCTGTAACCGCCAAATGGGACGGGACCACCTCGTTTTCACAATAAAAGGCGTGGCCTAAATTTTAGGACAAATAGAACGCTTGGAATCAAATGTTCCATTCATCAAAAAATATCTTCATCGCAGGTAAATATTTCTGAAAACGAACACCTCATTGCTTGGTTGGTGATGTATCTTCGATAATTTTTCATTTTGTTTTAATAAGACTATATCTCACTATGGTGAAAATAATATTAGAGTACTGGGATCCCACCGATCAGATTGTTCGTTTTATTGCCCTTAGATATTGGGTCAACTGTCAAAATATTTCATAGAAATTAGAAATTAAAAAAACAACATTGTGTCAGACTATGGTTGACCTGTTTAACTACACGACACAGTAGATGAAATAATGTTTATCATATATTTTGAAAACCAATTAAGAACAGTTACTGTTATTTATTATTTCACCCCAGGTTTATCACAATTATTGCCTGTTGGTGGACAATTTGATTTGATGGTAAAATCGTATGACACAGTTACTCGGGTGGCTTGAAAACAGGAATGAACTTCTCGCCTGACCAAATAAAGCATTCAATACATCAATCCTGCCATTCCTGGTCATTATCTTCGCACGTACATACTCAGAAAACCTATAGCTAGCTAACTGCATTTCAATATTTTTATACAAAGGCATGTATTCTTGAATTTCTTCATAATTTTTTAAAAACTTACAGTACCTTGTTGACAAACAATATGGGTGCTCATAACGAGGACAGAAGTTCCTCACAACATTTTTGCTGAAGGAAAAATTACGCTCGTTGTGAGTTAAACGGGCGTGATTAAAGATTTGAATTTTGATCATTTAGATCTTACGAATCAAATGCATGTAGATTGGCTGTGATTAATCTTATATGAATAAATCAGAAGGTAAAAATGTAATGGTGATTATAGTTTATACAATGTATAAAATGTTCGTGTAGGGTGCACAGTGCTGTTAAAAACAAGTTCAAACATTTTTAACAGTCAGTCTGTGAAATTAGCACGTGTCCGGTTGTCCGGGATAAGTAATTATTGATTTGGACAAGTAACTTCTGCTGTAATTATGCATAGAGTATAAAGGAAAACTATACATTTTTGGTGATTCAGACAAGAGGTCCAAATCCTAAAGTAACAGACTGTTAAGTTATATTAAAAGTGAAAGTTTTAAGAAAAGAAATTTGTTAAATTATATGATTAGCTTCAGTAACGTCACTTGTAATTTTTTAAATCTCATTCTGATTGTGACAAAAGTTTCCAGATTTGCAGCTCAATCATATCATTATACTTGTTTCTTGGGTGTACTAACTCACAGAACAATGCAAATTTGCTTTAGTTTATTCTGATGATCCTTGGATTCACAAGTCCTTAAATTTAATGTGAAAGTTAAGTAAAATTGTCATAAGAAGGACTTCAAACACCAACAGTGATTTTTCACCTTCTATAACAGAGGCCTATTACAGGCCTCCTCCCAATTTAAAATTTCTTTAAAATCATGCAGTTTTCCCCAAAATCCAAACTTAACCAGCTATTTTATTTCACAAATCAGCAATTTTAGCGATAATTCTTCCCAAAATCAACAGGCTTAGGCCTCTTCCCAATGAAGAAAGAAAAATCACTGACCAACTTTCGCTTGTTCTATTTCTTGAGATACTGATTAGGATGTCATACAATGGAACTCTTTAGCATTTACAATTCTGTTGGTAGTTTCTTTGGCTTGTATGCAAAGCTATTGTTTAATAATGCCTTTATTAAGGGCATTACTATATAGATTCGAAGGTATTTCAAAGCTTTATATTTACATTGCTAGCTGTTTTCAGGGATATGGTTAACAATAATTATAATAAACTTTTTTTCACGTAACTAATGTGTTACTTTTCACACAATTTAACGCTAATGTTTTTGTAAACATGATTGAAGTGAGAAAATTTGGTGGGATGAATTATTGAAGAACAAGATTTTTTGGATGTTTTCAGAAATGGGTATTTTTCATAATGAGTACTTAACACCTTGGCTGATTCTTTTTTTCCATGGTAACTTTTGATGTACTTAATAGCTTGATATGAGTCCATGTTATGAAAATGTTTATATCCCTGAACAACTTAAGTTCTTAAATTGGAGTCTGTCGATGACTGTCTAGTGATTTCATTGCAGAATTGCCCTTCAAGCAGTGTTATAAGCTGTTGTTTTCTACAGTCATACCATTCAATAAAGAAACATACTTGTCGTTTCTTTCATGGGGATTGCCATATTTGTGAGTTTTACATCTGGGAAATTTCAAGTTTTTTCGAAGTCAACTTACTAGCTATTAAGTGTAACTGAGATTAGACATGACATTGTATAGTTTGTCAAGGTGTGCCGTATGATAATGAATATACTCATGAATTTGTGCAGGAACCACTCCGAACCAGTCAGTCCAACTCCTGTAATAATTTAATTATATATGGCATTAATAAATGGACCTTAGATATAGAAATTATTAATAGGATTAATGGTCTGGATCTATATTTTATCTTCTATAAGTCATTGTAGTGTTCGTACACATTTTGGAGGCCTGGCATTGACATGTTGTTTTGTACTTACATGTTGTCTTAAATATTATTTTTCTAGTGTGGACAGTAGCTTTTAGTTATCTGTCTGTTGTATATTTCACTATAATACTCATATGCCATGGAAACATATTTCAATTAAACTGTATTTCAGGGTAACTTGCAGGCTTGAACCTGGTTCTGTATAATTCCTAAAATGAGGCATAATATTATAGTGGTAATGCAAAACATTTATGAATGTCTTGCAATATGATTGGCATTAATTGTATGTTCTGTTGGATTGTATTGTTTGTTTTGTAACCATTTATCATTGTTATTCTGACATAGGACTGTCTATTGTATATTCAAGTGGGATCTTAAAGTAGAATTCTCCAGATTTTGGCAGTGCTTTGTTGTTTGTTTGACACCATTGAAAAGCGGAGTGCCAACATTATGCAGTGATGTATTAGAATTTAGGTTTGTATTGATAACTTCCATGCAAATTATGGATCAGTTTAGTACAAGTTCGGTGATATTTCCACTTGTCTGTCACTGCACTCCAGACTGCTGTTATAAAAGCAATATGTCTGTGTTGTCGAATGATATTAAATGTTTTCCTCAGACTTCTGTGTCATTGGCAGTGTCATGAATATAATACACTCTCCCTAATGACTGAAAAAATATAAATCTTAGAAAATATATTGCTGACATTTTGATTGAAAGAAGCAATTCCAATGTCTAGGACTCTTTATGCATCACTGCTTTATATGCAACAGACTTAAGCTATTATTTTGTTCTACTGTATATTACCAGGGTTTCCAATTAGTTTGTGGCCAACAGACCCAAAAGCTAGACTAAAAGGCCTGCTAAGGGGGGGGGTCCAGGCATTTTTCTGAAATACTTTTTAAACTTCGAGATTTCTAACCGGCCCAAACACATTTCTAAGCTGCTCAGCCATAGGACGGTTGTTTTTGAGAACCTTGTATTTCACCTAATAAGCCTACACTTTGTCATGTTATTAAAATATTTAGTAAAGGTAAAGGTTTTGTTTCTTATAGTGTCACCCCTATTGAAAGGGCCAACCAAGTTTGCATAATTAATTTATGAGATACCTATCTTTTGTGCACACAGTACCTCATGAATCCCTTCTGTTTTGTCAGACACCTGGCTGAGATGGGCCTTTGGTAAGTTGAATATGACCCACAAAAAGTCCTGGCTGCCAGAAACACTAGTCTAGGTAACCATTATTTAGCTAGCTGACGGCTCACCAACCGACCACATCAGTTCTAACCCAGTCTCCACTGGGGTTCGAACCTTTAATCTCCCGCGCCAAAGGCTACGGTTGTGTCTGCGTACCGTGTGTAATGTTATTGAATTTATCTAAACCTTTCTAATTTTCTGTAGTAGTATGTCTAGACTGTATTCATTTAGTATACAATACAAGGTCCCTTATCAACATATCATGTCTGAACTATGGTGATTGAATTCATTTATTGTAATACATCTGTAGAGTTGAAGTCAGTTGTTGATCTTTTTTCTTGTTCACGCAGAAATGTTGTCAGTTTGGCGTATTGATGCTACGTGGTTGTTCCTTGCAATGTATAATGTTATATATCCTTGTTGTTCCATTCGGATGCAAAAGAAGTATAGTTTACAATTACCTGACTGAAAAAAATGGGGTTTGGAAGCTAGCAAAACTTGCTTATTCTAGTCTTTTCTAAACATACAAAAATATACTTTGGAGCTAAGACTTAACGGTATCCCCAAATATGGGTGAACTCTGGATTTTGCTGTAAAGGACTCAATCTGGTTGACAAGCTCCGAGATTTTTAATCCTCTGACATCCTCAAAGCCCACATTGAAAAAATCATGTACAGTTGATAATATTATGTGAAATAACTTTTGTCATCATAAAATGATGTTGGTAAAGTCTATATTGGCCATTTCTGGAGCTATTCATCTATAATGGGTTCTTATTTGTTATCCAGGGGATAGATCTCTAAGAAATATGAAGTATTAGTATTGATCCGAGTCATTGTCTTAATATTTGTTCTACATATACATGAGATAATCATCTCAGAGATTTATAGTCGCTTTGTAGAAAGTATGATAATCTCACTTTTACTGACTGCTAACCTAAGGTCAGCTTTTATCAGTCTGAAGAAATGGTTTCCAATTGTGCTTTTGTTTGTGGGGTAAAATTTCCCATATTTACTGGATTTAGTGGTGTATGAGTACTATGACCAGAATGGCAAGACATCCCGCAATCTTTATTAAAGCTGTTTCATTTTATTTTCTATGTAAGTCTACTTCTTTATTACTTTTCCAATTTCTTAACTTGACAAAAGTTGTTTAAATTTACTTAGATATGTCTGTTGAGTAATGTGCACAAATATATATGTGTCTGTCATTATTTTGTCTGGATCATAACTTAGTCAGTTATTGTTGGATTTCAAAGTAACTTCACCAAAATTTTGACCAAGATGTAGCATTGTAATAGGCACAGGACCCGTGTCCTTAGCTTCAGTTAAAATTCAAAATCAAATCAGGAGATCAAAATGGTCTTGTTGCTGCTGTTACTTTGACATTTATATGAAGCAGCAGTTATGTACTTATAGTCAAAAAGGTTAGTTTTGAGTGCTAAACATTGCACCCCATATAAAAGTAATAAAAATTATTATAATATTGTGTAACAGTGTTTATAGAGGGGACCTCCATGGTTGAGTGGTTGTGGTCTCTGACTATTAATGACAAGCTGCTCACTCACTGCTGTGAGTTTGAATCCCACCTGGGACCCCATGATTTCACATGTAAGGAAACTGTCCAGCTAGCTTTCAGAAGGTTGGTGGTTCTAGACAGGTGTAAGCCCAAAGATGTCACCAAATGAATCTGGCTATCACAGCTATACATTAAATGGTATTGCTTGTATTGGTATATATAAAAGTTGATATTAATTAAGTGTAGTTCTGTTCTATGTGGTATCTTGGTCATGTTTTTTACACAGATTACACCGTGCTTGTAGAAAGATGTAGTTTTCCTCATTCAAGCATTGTTTAGAGTTCAGAATGTTGAGTGGCATATCTTGCTTATGAAATGCAACTCAAGTCAGTGCCAAGTTTATTTCACAGCGGTCTGCATCTTATGGCAACGCTTTATAAAAAATTTCTTTATATTTTGCACCTGTAAATGAATTTGGCCTTCAGGGCTGATTAAACGAATGAGATATAGCGGTAATTGAAACAATTAAAAGAACATGGGTGATTATTATTATGTACATTATCCTGAGTCAATATATATTTTTCCCTTGGGCTTATATCATACAGCCCTTTTTACCAGATCCAAAAATGGCATAAAAAAGATGTGTCACACCAATAATCATGTTCCAGCTTCATCAGTTGTGGAAGACCCAAGCTGTATATCTGAGTAGAACCCCCCCAACCTTCCATTTAGGAAATTATAAATTTGGTCCTGGGTGGAGTTCAAACCCACGGTGGTTAGGGGTAGCGATAGCTATTCAGAGACTATAACCACACCACCACAGACTAGACAGAGGCCCCTTGGTCAATGTAGAAACTAAAAATTAAATATCTGTTACTTCATAATTGAATTGTTTCTCATTGTCTGAAGGGAATATCTGATTTCTAAATCAATCATGTGTGGTATGTTTTGTATCGTTAATCGTTTTCAGTTTCAGATACTGTGCTTTTTATACCTCATGATCAGTTTAGGTTGATGAATAACCCATTGTTTACTTATGTTACTCAACTTAAGGGAATTGAATTGAAGAGATGATGTAATTCTTGCTTTTAAATGGCTATTTCAGTATCTCATATTAAGATTGAACTTTTGATCTTTCTTAAGATATCAAAAATACTGAGAAGATGCTTTCAGTTAAGTACATATTGCTGAAATCAGATCAATTCTATGGAATATCGTATAAGCTCAATTCAGAGTTAACCATTTTATGAGAATGGGCTATATCCGACTTGTCTGTTAAAGAATTCAATAGACCCACCTCCGTGGTCGAGTGGTTAAGGTCGCTGACTTCAAATAACTGTAACCTCTCACTGATTGAGGATCGTGGGTTTGAGCCCCGCTACTGACCATGACTCTTTATGTGAGAAAGCAGGCAGTTGCTTACGGAGAATGGGTGTCTAGTACTGGTTCTTCCCAGGATCGATGCTTAGGACTGGTGAACTGTCTGCCTCATATGACTCTGACTGTTGAAAAGGGGCGTAAAACCCAATATAAACAAACAAACGAAAGAATTCAATTGGTCTGGTGAAATTGTTGGTAACTTCACATTCAGAATTACAAAGTATGGTAATCTTCTGTTTTCCTGCAGAATGATTGTAAATTCTGATATTTACCTACTGATAAAAGTTACATCATTAAATACTTGAGAATCTACAGACAAGCTACAAGCGTATATTCAATATCTGCGTTAAATGTAAACCTGAGTGCTTTCATTTTTTTTCAAGTTTTTTTTGTCAGTCTGTCGAGAATATTTGAAATTACTGTGAATGGATTTTAGCATGTGTTTAATTTATAAACACAGGTTATATCTGTTGATTAATGTAAGATTTGTTGAGTATATTTACTGAGAAAGACTCTGAAACATTCAGCATTTTATTGATAGTCAATTGAGAGGATATTCATATGTATTTAATATGATGGATGTTCAGTTGTTACAAGTATGCTGTTGGGAGCTAACTGGAGGCTAATTGATATTTTGCCTGTCTGGATAAAATACTTCTGTGGGTTTCTTTTTGGACCATGACCAGTATTCATGGTTATTGATTGGATTAAGTTTATGATTCATTTAAGTAAAGTAAGGTCATATTCTTCTTTTTTATGATTTCTATAATGTTTTATCTGAATTCTATGATCTCTGGAAATTCTTATAATTATGTTCCATAATGCTTGAAAGTAGCATATCTCATTACAGACTCCTACGAGGATTTTGTCAAAGAGAAATTTGGTATACAGATTAAAATAACATGATAAATATAATCTTCATCTGGCCTGAAATGTCATGCATGCATTGATGATATTTGCTACAATTGTTTTATCTAATTAGCATTGTTATGTCTAATTATGATTGTTCTTGCATGTCCACATGTACAAATGTGAAAACAACTGACTAGCTAAAATACTAATGCAATTGATGTATATGGCTTAAGAGAAAAAGTTGTCATGTTTTGGGTTAAGTTATAGTTGAGAAACTTATTTTTTCTAAATACACATTTTGTGAGAGATTGAGGTATGATTTAACCCAAGTATGTCTGTACTTAAGAATTAGGGTTTGGAGAAAAAATAATGTAGGTCAAGTTAATACATTAAACTAATTTTTTTTTTCAGGCCTTACACATTTTTCAATTTGATTTTTGCTGAACATGTGCTTCAAATGTGCATTAAATATACTGGTAAATGGCGGTAATTATAATCATGTCAAACAGTATAATGTGTTCATTATTTTATAATTGTTTAAATGGCTGTGGTTCAGCAGTTAGTACTAGTACATGTACGCAGGATTTGAATTTTGTAGCCTAGTGATCCATTTTGATTCCCGGTTGTGACAGGTCATACCTTTCTATGAACATTTGACAACACTGTCAATTTTCCTCCACATGTGGAGAAGTTGCTGGTTCCCTGTGGAAGGATAAGTCAGTACTGGTTAGCATACTGTCCAGGAAAACTTGTTTGGTGAATTGGTTGTCTTACATGTATATACATTGTAACTGAAAAATTGTCAAAAAACGGCAATTAACCCAAAATAAATAAATATAATGGTTTAAAAATGAATCTATGTGTTGTTCCCATTGTACAGTGTCTATAAAAGTGAGAAGTTGATTTTCTTCTTCATTTAAACTGTAAGTTTGTTGACAAAAAAGTATAATCACAATGCCGGGTTTCTGTTATCTTATATAATTAGTTTCCAGTAAACAGACCCATTTCCAATCTAAATATATATATAGTGACCAGTGTTCTCAATTTCAGAGCGTACAAAATAGATTGTATTACTGTGAATAATTTCCTATTTCAGTAGAAAACACTGCAATGTTCCCAATTTAATCAGTACTGGTACCTTTCCCAAAAGATGAAAAAAATCCCTGCCTGCATGCATGTGTGTCATTAATTTTTCATCAACTTTGAGATTTTCAATAATCAATCAAACACATTGTTATACCATGGACACTGTACAAAATTCCCCCACATGTTCTTGAACATAAATCATACTGAATCACTTTATTGTCCTATATTTAATGACTTAGTTTTGTCCTATATATAACCTTAACCAATGTGTACAGGAATTAGCACAGGAAGATATTATAATAAAAATAACAACAAACATCAGGACAGGAAAGTAAATGTAAGAAATTCAAATGTTTTCATGTCAATAAAGTTTCCCTATTTGTAAATGCCATATTTAAAATTACAATATTATATATATACAATTTTGCTCGGACAAACATACCCGGTACATAGTTTTTGCACAAGTGGAAATCCTTGGAATTTGATGAAGTAAGTTACTTTTTATTATTTATATAATTTGGATAGAAATCACTGTGTTTTTTGTATTGGTTTATATAGCAACAGCTATTGATTTCTGTTGTTTTATTTTTTTAATGATTAAGTTGATGATGCAAACTCACAGTATTGAAGGGCGAGACCATTATTGACGTAAACCACTTGAACACAGAGATCCTTGGTCAAAATTGAAACTAACAGTATGAAGTCTGTAACTTCATAAGTGCCAATTATTATTTTTTTGCAACACTGTGGTGTCTTTTATTTTCGTTGGGGCAATTGGTGTTCACACATTACTTATGTACATCGTGTCCGTTACAGTACATGTGTCTGGTTGGTAGATCAATTTTAACGTATGTTCTTCAAAATTTAATTTAAAGTTTTTAGCTCAGCCTCTTGTAAAAGATGTGATTGTTACGTCAAATGAAACACTAAATAATTGCTGTGTATGCTAGTATTTGAAGATAATGTTTAATTGGATAACAGTGTTGATATCTTTGCAATCTGTTTATCATGTTTCCTTCATATAATCTTTACATTCACCCTAGATTTTATCAGTGCTCTGATCCAGACCCTGACACACAGTGTATTTTGAGCAGTCCATTTTCATTTGAAGTGCCAAAGTTACACTGACAGTGCTCAGTCTTCAATGAAAGGTGCCAGACCGGCAAATTTGTCCGTTAGATTGTGTGTTGGTCTGTTAAAGAATCTTATCGGTCCGGCGGTGCGGTCCGGCTGTCCGGCGACCTGTATTGACCTGATGTATAAGCATTTACATTTGTTTCCTTTTTTCGGTCTGACAGATTTCCTTTCGGTCGTACAGAATTTTCAAGCTTGTCAGACCAAATGTCCGGCAGATTTTTTTGCCTTTCGCGAAGTCTGCACTGAAAGCATGCATGGTCATCCAGATGCTTATTTATTATGTCAGTCTTAAATTATATTCACTTGTGTTGCAAAATAAATACAGATATGTCTGTAAGTTGCCTATAGATGGATTTTATGATTACCTAAGTCACTATCATCAGTTTATAAAAGATAAAGTCTATGAATGTCTAGAAGTAACATTATATGTAACGATAGACAAATCATTAATAAACATTATAGGCTTCAACTCCTGGATGAAATCTTGACATGTTGTTTTAAATTATATACTGATTCTTGGTATTTAAAGCTGTCTAGCTTGTTAATGCAAAACATGGAGTCTTATACTGGTTTCTTCCTTGTGAGGAGATATTATTCAAAGCATGTTTGACTGCTGGGGTCATTGCTGTCATAGGAGGTGGGACGGTCAGTGGTCAAGTGGTAACATGCTGGACTGCTGAACAAAAGGTTGTGGGTTCGAGCCTCAGCTCTGACTTCTGAATTTCCAGGGATGCTTTTTCGGCGTCATTTGTCAGGGATTTTGAAATTACTCTGTGCGAATCTGTACCATGATGGGATGGTGTGTCGCACTTAAGAATCATGCCTGTAGCTGAAAAGACAAAGTTATTAGCGAAGCTTAAAAAACTGCCTATTTGGCATCTTAATTAATAAGAAAAGAGCATAATTAAATTAAATTATATAATAATTATACATGCATGTAGCCTTATTTCAGCCCTCGACAATAAATAAGTTGTCTTAATGTCTTTGACTTGATTACCGGTATTAACGCAGCTTATGTAACAATTTTACAAGTTTACTCAATCAATAAAACAGTTAAAAGCACAGTATATCACAAACAGACTGTTTAATAACTCAATGAAGTTTGTAGAAATAAGATTTTGTGGTTTAGTGTATATAAATTTGTATGGACTTGATATGTATTGTCAGATTCTATAAAGTTGATGTGTTTCTGTCGAGCAGCTGTGCATGGCAGATAATTACGATTTAATTGATGTTTAATTGTTTTCTGATTGAAGCCTAGGAATGATACAGTAATTTTTACAAACCCAGCCAGCACTGAGTAGAGATGCTTGATTTAATTTATTATCGTTGGAAGTTATTTCGGAATACAGAATATGGTACCATATGTTTCAGGAGCTTTTCATTGAGTCTAGATGTATTCAATGAATTACAGGTTTTTATGTTTATAATGTTCTGTGAATTGTTTATGTAATTGTTCATCCTGGCATCTCATAAATTATATACAATATTTAAGTGGTGTGTCAAAAATTTTAATACACACGGCTTATATATTAGTCATGTGGGCTATGGGCTCCAATTTGTAATGATAAACCCCCACTGATGTGAGTTTGTAGCTCATTTGGGACCAAATTTCACATGTGAGGAGTTTATGGAAAGTTGGTGATTCTATCCAGGTCTTCCTCCATGAAAAGTCACCAAATGACCTTGGCTGTTGATGCGACATTAAACCTAGAAAAAAGAAAGTATTTGAGGCGTGGTATTTTTTGGATGTTATTAAGCGTCTCCAAGATTAAATAAAATTAAGTCTTCTCTACTTGAATTAGTGTTGCTTCATATCAGCAAAAAACACAAAAAGATGAAAAGGGAATCCAATGTGAAACATATAAATCTTGTTTTCAAACAATTCAAAATGAAAGTACGGGGATCCCTGTTTTATCATGTGGTTATTGATCAGTACAAATCATTAATCAAATTTAACTTGATTCAACTTCTATGGCATCTTATTTTTATGTCCGCGTTTGAGCATCAAACTTTGTAGTACAAAACATGTTTACATAACAATTTACTTATCTTTATTTATCTGTTGTTTAATGGTCTATTTGACAGCTATGGTAATTTCTGAGCTGCCCCATAGAGAGGGAAAATAAGATACAGGGTAACCAGGTATTTATATCCCTACTCTTTTCGAATACCGGTAGTTGTTCCTGGTTCTTTATTGTGCCTGGTGTAAAGCACCGATACTTTTTGTCTTTATTTAAAAGACTGAGCAGAAAATCGAACTCACAACCTTTCGGTTGGTAGTCCAGCGCATTACCACTTTACCCCTTCCTTAGATAATTATATAGTAAGATTATATTATGTGACAATAAATGTGTAACATTGCAGTATTTCAGGTCAGTAAGAGGCCAATGCTAAGCCATTCCTAATATTTATTAGTAGTTCCTTGTCTGAAAAGTATGTTAAAAATTCAGAGTAGAATGTTTAATTTGTTACATAATACTTCAAATTTAAATGTGTTCTTTTAAAGGAATGTCATACAAAATTTTTAATGTACTTATAAGTTGTTAAACAGTTGTTTTTGTGATGCATGAATGCATACCTTCTGATTTTGTGTTGTATGATCTTTTTAAACAAGTTGTTCAAGTGACCTTTAATTCAGGTAAAAGTTAAAGTTATGAAGCAACACTGGCAACTGTCTGTCCTTCAGTTTTTTTAACTCCGGGGAGGGGGGGGTTCTTGTAGAATGGCCTATTTAACAGCTATGGCCCCAGCGAGAGACTGGAGAAAGAAGATACAGGAGAAACCGGCATTTGTATCCATACTCTTTATTTCCTGTGATTTTAGTACAGTGATCAGCTTGGTAGTTCCTGGGATGGAGGCACTGAAAAACTGTGGAGGGAGACCCCATGTAACATCTGGGTGGAACTAGTAGCTGGCTATATATCACCCTTCAGTGTTCAAACTCATTTTTTTAAAGCACTTAGCCCAAATTATTTGTTGACTATTGAAAATAAAACAATTTACCACAGTTTCGAGAAAGTTCACTAGCCCGAATAGAAGTTTACTAGCACCGGACTGTGGGCTTAGTGGGTTAGCATGAAGACTGAGGCCCTCACAGTCACATTAAGTTTATCTGGTGCTGGTGATTTTCATTCTTACAGCAGTAAAGCACTAATTATTATTAGTCAAAGAATATAAACACATGACCATGAAGGCTGCTGGCGTGACCAGAAAAACTGGTTAATACAAATGTATGTGGACCGGGCACCATGTATAACTGAAATGAATAGACCATGGAGGCGGCCTGTTTCCTCCAGTCTTTGGATTAGGAAAATATTGTTTTGGAATAGAGTCAGCATTATTTATAGCCAGTATTTATTTGTCAGTGTGGTGTCTGACACTCTCATAGACATTCGACATAAACTGTCAATGGTATATCAACATAGCTTATTACTTGCATTTATTGAATTGTCCTATACCATATACTTTCTTATAAACATATCCTAAGTGTAACCTTCCTCTGTGGGAATTTATTTGATTTTGTTGAACAGAACAGATACTGAGCCATGGCTCATCATCATTTACATTGTTACAACTAGAGCTTACCATTGCTCCACATTTTGCATGGTTGGTGAAAATTTTCAGAATTTGTTGGAATTTCTGGCTTTTTTTCTGGCAGTCCAGATTGGACAGGTTTTTTTTGTTTTCATGGCACTGACAGCTTCAGTTTTTAGAATTTTAATCAGTTTTCATTTTTCACCCGAGGCCATGGATTTGTATTCTTTTTTAAATTAGTGATCATTATTTACTGATGATTATTATTATAGGTGATTTATATTATTCATAGGTGATCATATTGTTGACAATGATAATTGTTTACAGTTGGCCGTTTTCCTAGGTTGAACTGTGTTTGTGATTTTGACAATTTTCACTGAAAAATTCCTTTTGTCATGGGCATGGAACTTTGAACAAGATACCAGTAATAATAATAAAAAAAGGTGTCAGATTTCAAGGGTATTGTTTCTAAGTCATAGCATGGTCTCTATGTATTTTGCTCATTTTATGATTAAGTTTATATTTTCTGATTAAAATACTTAAATACTAAAATTTGTTAATATTAGGCCAATGAGCAGTTGAAAAGTACAACACAGTAATGATTACCTATCTACTGAGTAACGATTCTTATGTTTGGGTCACGTAATCGCAAACCCCAATTTCTTTTCTGGGATGAGCATATGAGATGATGTTAAGAAGAATCCGCTTTCAATTTTTACATGATTTGAATTAGAATATTTTCAAGTTTAATTTAAGTTTTGTATAACATTGACATTTATTGGTGTAAAGTGTGTTATGTATGAATAATGAATCACTTAGATGGGTTAATGTAGAATTAACCGCTTGCTTGTTTATAATACACAGGTTGATATCTGTATGTAAATAATGTGATTTAACCAATCAACAATAGAGCATTTACTTAGATTATATCCTAGTAAATGGTCTAATATTTTCTTTTATGTATACTATGTATAGATATATATATATATTTAGTCAAACCTGTGTTAGAGGCCATCTGTGAGTAAAAGTCATCCTGTGAATATAGGCCATTAATTCTTTTTAAAACCATCATTGACTATTTCAAATAAAATTACCTCTGAATTAATGCCACCTGTCAGTAAAGGCCACAATTTGTATTTCCCCAAGGGTGGCCTTTGTTCACAGGTTTAACTGTATAATATACTCTTACTTAGCTTGCTATTTTTTTTAATTTACAGAATGTATCATGTAGGTGTATATTTCTTCCTATCATTTACCTTGTTAATACTTTCAGGAAGTGAAATGAGATAATACTTGCTGATGGAGATTGGCTTGAGGGTTGTCAGGGGCCCCGATTGGAAGTGGGGTAACCAGGATGATGGCGAGGGTCATGTGGGTACGGTTGTTGAGATCGGTAAACCAGGGAGCTCCACCTCACCGGATAAGACTGTGGTGATACAGTGGGATTCTGGATCTAGAACGAACTATCGCGTAGGATATCAGGGAGCATACGATCTCAGAATTTTCGACAATGCTGCCATTGGTAAGATTCTATAAGTACTTGAAGAAACTTAACTTATTTCTGCTTTTTCTAATGGCATGCTATAATAGTCACAAACTTCTCAAAGGAATTTTAATTTTCTAATAAATTTAAATGATATCCAGCATATTCTATTTCTAGAGTTAATTTTCAAAACAGTTATAAGAAGCTGAACAGGAAGTTCAAATTTCTCCAAAGTTTTTGCAAGAGGTCAAATTTTGTAAAATGAAAACTGGTTTCACTGGTAAATAGCAATTTCTGTATAACTGTGTATGCATATTATGCAACATGTTTCATCAGTTTTAAATTAAATAGTCGTCTAACAATTCTAGTGTTGATTATTGTCAGACACAAAATCTCCATAATCTTAAATCACAATTTATTCCCTTGAAGTCTTTGAAACCAGAAGACTTAGTTGGATTTTCTCTGACCTGTCTGGCATTCATACATTTTTGATGAACAGTAAAATAGATTTTTCTTAATCTTATTGCAAGAATGGTAGTGAGCAGATATCGCATCTAACAAGTTTCTACATTGATCGACTTATTTGTTTGAAAATCACAAAACTGAACTGCACAGATGAAATTATTGAGAATCACCGATATAAGGAAGTGTTCTCGAAAAATCTAATATAACTCTTAGATGTAAATGAATCTCATTGTACAAATGTAGTTATACTACTTTAGTCCTATTTATTTGTACTCCATAATGAATTTTATTTGTTAATCTTGCTTGTATTTGTTTTGTTGACATGACAGTTGACACACTTAATGCACTGTCATGCTGAGGTGAACATGTATTTGTTGAAACCAGGAAGTGTAGGTGTACCATTTAATAATCTTATAGCATAATTAGCTAAAACATTATTGAAAAAAACAAAAACATCATTTAATCCCAAATTAATTGTATAAAAAGTATAATAAATAAAACCCAAGTGCATTAAGTGTAAAAATTGAAGGGAAACCATAATATAATAAGTTAATTATGTCTAGCTTTTTGAATATCATTATTAATTCATTTCTGTACATTTCATGATTATGACTATGTTCCTATTGCTGAAGGTCAAACACTTGAGATGTAGGTTCATAACATGATGTTGGCAGGATTCAAACTTTACTATGTCCTTTTTTAGGCCAAAATCTTGTCTAAAACAAAGAAGGGACTGCGATGGTAGTGCGGTAATGGCCTCTAACTAGTAATAATTAGCCCCTTGGCTCTGACTTCAAAACCCACCTTGGACTAGACAAATTTCAAATGCAAGAACTGGCCATTTTTATGCTGTTTTGGGGACCAAACTTCAGCCCCGATCCTCTATTGTAAAAGTATTGTACATGTTTCCCTATTTCATCCAAAATTCTCCAGTCAAATATTGAAAGTAAAAAGAAGACAGCTTATTGCAACATTTTGGCATCTATTCAGCTAGCCTACAGTGAGGGATTAATTATTCATTTTTTTAAAAATTGATTCAAAATCTGCAGTATGTAAAAGGCCTTAAAATACTTTTGCTCAAATTTTCAGGGGTGTCAGTATTCCGGATATATTTATCCGTCCTAAAAGAGCTATGATTTCTATACAAAATAAAAGTTATTTGATGAAAATATTGCAAGAAATTTCTTTAATACAAACTGAGTTAATCATGGAAACAATGTGGTTGAAGGCCTCTTATTTGGAAAAATGGTCGTCCGCATCTGATGTTCACAAATTTTAATTTGTCTCTGATGACACCCCCAAATTTTATTCCGACACTCGCAGATTAAATTTGAGTATTAGAATTTGTGAACATTTTTTAAATCGAAAACTTTAGGAAGTTCAAAAAAGTGTTATTTTCTATTACAGTACTTAGTTACAGTATTCTAGATAATTATCATTTCTCCAGCATTTTACAAATGCACTTTTTTCTTGGTGCTAATTGTTGGTCTCAAAGTATTCAAGTATATAAGTATCGCTCAGAATAAATAATAATGGCATCGGAGCGAAATTGAACTGATCTCGTGAAGAAAATTGATTTGTTTTGATTCAATCAAGACTTTACTTCATAGACTCCTGTCTGAGGGATTTATCTGTGAATATTTAATAGGTTTTTTGTGTGAAAGTTGATTGTAAATTGATTTGAAATGTTGCTTAACTTGTAACATCAAACCATAAATTTTTACTATGTCTGAACATGTCTGCCACTTGTCTAGTAAATTCATTAAAATAGTACATAAACGTTTCAATTGATTATCTATCATTTCTTCCAAGTTAAGGATGATTTTACTTTCTGAAAATAGAATCAGACTTTATGTGATGTCAACCATATTTTCAGCTTTTATAGAAATAATATGTGAGGCTGTATGGTTTCCAGACACTGATGGTCCCAGCTCATTTCAATGTCATTGATTTCAGTATAATTATATTCATGAAGCCGACTAAACAAGCTTTCTAGCATAAATACCAGTATCTGACAAGGATAGAACGGACATCTGATGGTTGGCAATGATTGCTATGTATTTAGGTATAATGATAAATATTTGCAAGTCACTCTGAGCAGAGAAAGACATTTCCTTGGGACATTTAGAAATATTCCTATTAAAGTTGGACAGATTTCTCTTTTTTGCAATATTTGAACTTTAAAACAAAATTAAAATATTATTCCCAATATTCAGAAAGCTATGTTCTTTTCTGCATTTCTTTCCTTCAAATTATTTTAAACTTCTATGCCTGCCCAGTTAGCTCAGTGGTTAGAGCATTGGTCTACCGATCAAGAGGTTGTGAGTTCGATCCCCAGATGAGCTCACACTGTCCATGACATATTTGACTAAAGATATAACATCCTATGTTAAATTGTCATCCTCCTCTGAATTATGTTGGGTAGCTTGGTAGTAGCTTGCGAAAAGAATGTGGTTAGTGCTGGGTTAAAAGGCCTAAATGATATCAAGGGAAGCTGGTTAGGATAACTACCCACCATAATATTGACTGATATCATGTTGAAAATGGTGTTAAATCCAGAGAAATGAATAGATAAATTCAAACTTCTATTGTCATGTATTGCTTGTTGTGTAAGATATTCCAGTGTAATAATATTCATTTGAAAGTGATTGAATAATCAAAACCAAAATTGGTGTCTTTTTAACACATTTGCCTGTTTAAATTGTTTTAGCCAAAATTGTACTTCCTATAAAATTTGGAGTCATTCTTTTTGATTCCCATGTTTTATCCTAGTCAAACAATTTTTTTTAGGGGGGGGGTATCATTGGTCAAATGGTTATGGTCAGTAACTAGTAATTACTAGCCACTCATTGCAGCTCGAGGGCTCAGCGCAACACAGTCGTAACTAGTTCTTATTTCAATATGAGTTACGACACTGTTGCGTTGAACCCTCGATGCTGTGAGTTGAAATCCCACCTGGTACAAACATTTCACAAGTGATGAAGTGGTCTAGCTAGCTTACTACAGATCAGTGATTCTACTGCAGTGTAAGCCTGGGTATTCCTCCACAGTTAAACTTGGAATAATCACCAAATTACCCCACTTAAGAAAAGTTTTACTGAGGTAACATTCAGGTTCCAATTTACCACTGCTGATTTTGTTGGTCAGAAAATAAATACAGTACAATCTCACCAGAGTGGCCCTCTCTTGCACAACAACCTCCCTTAAACGATAACATGATTGTTCCCTCTGTAAGATTTAAGTATTAATTTAACCTCTCTTGAGCAACAACCTCTCAACAACTACAAAGTTTTGCTTCTCTCAAAGGGTGTTGCTTTGGAGAGGTTTGTAGCTGACAATTTACTGACTAATTGTTATAAATGAAATTTATAAAATAATGTTGCTAAGCCTTAAGGACATATCTAACAGTATAGGCAGGATGAAAATGTATTGACAGAATTTTTTTAAACTTTGCATGATCAGAGTATATGATAATAGCAAAAAATGCGGGTCGCGGTGCTCACTTTTGAGTTATCTGTCCTTGAATGTGATTTTTATGGCTTATTTTAGGTCTGGTTAAAAAAATCTGTCCATACATTTCCATTCTGCCTATATGTCTGTGAAAACTGTCAGATATGTCCTCAAGGGATTAAGTCTTATATTTCAATAAATACAAGAAGCTACAGTACTTATATAAGAATCTGACATAAATGTTAGTATTCACAAAACAGAATGAATGGAATGACTCCCTACTTTCACATATCTAAGCAGTCAATTTAATTACTATTCTACTTAAGTGCTCCAGTTTGAAAGCCGATAACAACAGTTCATTGTTTCTTTTATATAGATATCATAATACAAACATTAGATAAGTACAAATATACTGGTACTACGTGTAGTATTTCGCATACAGAAACATAACACTTGACATTATTTTCTAGCTAAATGAATAATTTTATTGTTGTAAGCTCAAGTACAAATAAGTTATACAGTGTAACTTTTGAATATCAGATATGGAAACTATAAAAAAAAAATAGACCTGTTTTTGGATGGTCTCAATTTTTATGCCCCCCCGGCATCTTTGATGTCGGGGCATATAGGGTAGTGATTGTCCTGTCCGTCCTTCCCTCCAAGGTTAAGTAGATTTTACCGTTTGATCTAGCACCAATACCGCTTACTAGAACACTCTCATACTTCTGCAGTTGTTGCGTATGATCATTTTCAGTACACCCATATAAACAAATCCCACTTTGACCTTGACTTAATTTGGATTTAGAATGATTCTGTACCAGGCCAAGTAGATTTTACTGTTTCATCTAGCACCAATACCGCTTGCTAGACACTTTGATACTCATACAGTTGTTGCATATGATCATTTTCAATACACCCAAATCGACAAATCCCACTTTGACTTAATTTGGACTTAGAATGATTCTATACCAGGTTAAGTTGATTTTACCTTTTCGTCTAGCACTAATACTGCTTGCTAGAACGCCTTGATACTATCACAGTTGTTGCGTATGATCATTCTCAATCCGCCCGTATCAAGAAATCCCACTTTGACCTTGACTTAATTAATTTGGACTTGGAATGATTCTGTACCAGGTTAAGTAGATTTTACCTTTTCGTCTAGCACTAATACTGCTTGCTAGAATGCCTTCACTCTTCTACAGTTGTTGCTTAAGACCATTGATGATTCTCAATCCACCCATAATTATCAAATACCAACTTTGACCTTGACATTGTTCAAATGGGCAATTGCTTCACCAGCATGCCACCGGGGGCATATGCGTTTATTGAAAGCAGCGTCTTGTTTCCCTCTATTTTCAATACAGTCTGTACCAAGAACCGAATGTGTACCAAGAACCGAACGCATTTTAAAAAATACATGCACCGAATGACATTGACTATTCATGGGATGTTAAACTTCAGTGTTTACAAAAAAAAGTTGTGATAAATATTCCCTGATTTCTCTCTATAATTGATTATTGATGCCCCTTTTATAAGAAAATAGATATTGGCTTATCAAGAATGCTATAATTATGTAGTCTACTGTTGATGTAGAATTCAGGGTGGTACAATTAATGCCAGACCTCTGGGTTTTAATTAATAGTATGACCTTTGTAACCTCTGACCTTATTAGGGTATCTAATTAGTCTGGCTACTCTTCATTATTTATTAGTATTTTAGACAAATACTTTGTACCTATATCTCTTTAAACCATGATGTTATGCATTCTTTATACTGAGATGTAAGATTTGTATTCTTTATGTTGCTTTTATTACTGTATTTTAAAACATTTAGGAAACCAATTCTTAAAAGTATATATTCAATAACTTGGGACTACCAGTACATACATAATTATATGCTTTTGATATACTGTTCAATGACCACTGTAAAATGTTTATCTGTAATATGGAAATTTGTAAATATTTATTTTGAATGTTAGTCTTCAACCATAAAAAGCGCTATATAAGTATGGTACATGTATAATAATATAATAATAATAATTTACTTAATAAGCATTAAGTAGTATGATGATTTTATGCTATACAAATCGAGCCAACCTTATAAAATTGTTTGTTTTGGGAAACCCTACCCAGAGAATTATCAGTGGATAGGTACCGTAGGTAGGAAATATTTCTTTTTGTATATATTTTTTACATTTATCCCAAAAAACCTATCAAAATGCTATTTATGTTTTGATAAAAAAATACCCGACCGATTAAAAAAAGGTTAGGTCTGTGTTTAGCGTGTAGGTAGCGTAACCCCGAACAGAATATGGCCTCATCGTCGATATTTATATTTCAGGTATAAAACATCAGAACATAATCTGTGATGGCTGTAAAACACAGGGCACACAAGGTATGAGATGGAAATGTACAAAATGTCATGACTTTGATCTGTGCACACTGTGTTATATGGAAGATAAACATGATACTGCTCATTCCTTTCAAAGATTTGATGTTGCTGCTTCAAAAGGGTGAGTTAACTTATGTGCTGGTTTTGATATCTGTTACATATCAAGGAAAGCAGGTCTGTAGAATATTGTCGGTTTAGGCTTGCAAGACACATTTTTAAAATTCAGAAATGTGATACAATGCGGGGAACATCTTATAATCATGTTGATTGTATATACAGTGCAACCTCTCTAGAGTGGCCTTCTCTTGAGCAACAACCTTCCTTCAACAACAGCATGATTTACAGGGGTGACAATATCTAGAAGTCTGGATTTATCTGTCATGAAAGAGCTAGGTTTAACCATAGTTGGAATATAATTTATGGAACTGAGTAACAAGGAGTTATCTACCATGAAGTTTGTTAATTAGTATCAAAATAACGTAATTTAGTCATCACTTGCTGTGTTCATTAATTATTTTGATTCTGTACCTTCTTCAGAGTGAAGATCCCAAAACGTAGAGACAGCTCTAGGATACAGTCCTGGGGTAACTTTGCTGAAGCCCGGGTTGTTAGAGGACCAGACTGGGATTGGGGGAACCAGGATGGTAAGCGATTTTTTAACTTAAAAAAATAAATTCATCATTTTATCCTGTAATACTGCCTTATGGAGTGAGGATTCAGTTACGGTACCATATAAAAATATTTCTCTCGATATGTGTGAATTCAAATGGTGCTTATATATTTGATTAATCCAATTTCCTGTCTGTGCGTGTATTGATGTGTTAACATGTCTGACATGGTGATTGGATTAAAGTGCTGGACTCATGATCTGAGTGTTATTAGCATGGTCTCTACCATTAATGGGAATCATTACCCAGGGGACGTTATTAAAGAGTTGCAAACTCGTTATATTAAACCAAAGTTTTATACAATCACTTTATGCAACTTTGACCTTAAGTCAAATTCTAAAACATTTAAAATCTAGTTCATGTTCACAGTTTTGGCTAATGGAGTTGTGACACTTAAATGTTAGTTGTTAAAACATGTTTTGTGTGAGATACAAGTTATGTAAATTTTTCGTTGAGGTATTATCTTTAACCTACAGATTAATTGTAAATGATTTTTACATGTAGGAGGTGAAGGGAAGATTGGAAAGGTGACGGACGTACGTGGTTGGGATTCAGAATCAGGAAGAAGTGTTGCAGCTGTCACATGGTCGTCAGGTTCTACCAATGTATATAGAGTAGGTCATAAAGGGAAGGTAGATCTGAAATACGTACAAGCTGCATCAGGGGGTCATTATTACAGGGATCATCTTCCTGTCTTAGGTAAATAATCACATACTTTAAGTGCCAGACAATAAAAAATATACCTCCAGTAAATTTTCCAATTTTGAAACTACTGTACAACCTCTCAAGAGTGGCCCTATCTTGAGCAACGACCTCCCTTCAACAGCATGATTGTTTCCCTCTGCACACTATAAACTATTAATTTAACCTCTCCAGGGCAACTGCCTGTCAACAACAACATAATTTTGCTTCTCCCAAAGGGTTGCACTGTAAATGGAGTGAATAATTTTCTAGGCTAGTCAGTTCTTTGCAAACTTCAGCCTTAGATTATTACTGCTGTGTTTGTTTTACCAGTTTAACTTGTTAAAATTTCCCCTTTCTTTTTAACTGGCTGTTTTTGTCGGCACACTTTGTCCAATAGAAGCACATTTTGAAATATTCTGAAGATGATTTGATTTTAAAAAAGCAAAAATTAGTAACTCTAGATGAAAAATTTAATAATTTTGTGGTTATCTTATATTGCATTTCTGCCATATTCATATCAATGTGTAATTTCATTCCTTAACAAAAATCTCATATATGTAAATCAACTTTTGAATTTTGTGTCAGTGGTTTCTGTCATGTATTTGAGCTAAAGGGATGTGTCAAAGAAGTTTGAAATGAATTCAAAACTGATATCCAAACAGTCAATTGATACATTTAATGACAATACTACAAACTAGTATGTAAACAATATAACATGCAAATTTGATTATTAGTCGAAATGAAATATTTTTAATTATGGTATACAAGTGAACACTTATTAGCCTGTCGGTTTTCAAAGAAAAAGGTCCAGCCATTGTGATGGGTCATCTGTGTTCGTTCAAAAAATTAAATGTAGCTCATAACTAAGAAACTATAAGAGGTAGGAACATGAAAATTCATAGATAGATAGATCACTGGCAGTGAACAGATGAGCATTGACACGGCTTGTGGCACTCGTATTTAGTATTTCAGCCTACAATAGACCTTTCTCAAGAAATACGACATTATGCCAAAATAGTGAATTTTACTGTAAACATAAATTTTACAGTTGCTTTAAACAATCTGTTTGGAATACTCCTATTAGTGTTACTAGTTATAATTTTTTTCCATTAAGTAGGAGAGTTTCCAGAAGTGAACACCACTCCAGGTATAACACATCAGTTCAAGGTCGGAGACAAGGTCAGAGTTGATCTGGAGGTTGATATCCTTAAAATGATGCAAGAGGGTCATGGGGGCTGGAACCCTAGAATGGGAGAGGTGAGTTAAGGGTCCTTAATAACACTACATTTATATGAAAAATCTAGCTCACACTTTCTTAACTTAAGTATTTTTGAAATTGATAACTTGACAAACTGATTTTAATGGTTACTAATATACTTAAGATGAATTAAAATCACTCTGTTTGTATGAATCCTGATCTTTCCTCAGTGGATTTAATGCCAGTTTTCAACAATATTTCAGCCATATACAGCAATCAGTTCACCAAACCAGTTTTCCTACTATCCTTGACTGTATTCTGACCATTTCTGTCTTAACCTCTTCATGGGACCGGCAAGTATATGACCTGCTGTAAACGAGATTTGAACCCGGATCACCAGGTTCAAGTCCAGTACACTAACTACTGGGCCATTCAAATCTTGATACTGATTTTATATAAGTCAAGAGACTTGAGATTTAAACTTGGAGACTGTTGTCAAGTTAACATTTGACCTTGGACAAGGTTTGAACAGACAACCTTTTGTCTGAGTAGATTACTTTATTCTCTGTTATGTTGATTCCTTTTTTACCCTTACTTGAGCAAACTTTAGACCAATGACTTGGAGAAATAAAGTGAAAGGAAAATGTTTTATTTACAGTATATAGGAAAGGTCGGGACAGTACATCGTATTACAGAACGTGGAGATGTTAGAGTACAGTATGAGGGCTGTGCAAACAGGTGGACTTTTCACCCAGGTGCTCTGAAGAAGGTAGTTATTACACCATTGTGTTCTCAAATACAGTCAAACCTGTGTACTTGGGAAGGACAAAATGTGGCCTTTACTGACAAATGTCCTTAATTTGGAGTCAGTTTATAAAAAGTAATCACTGACATTTTTTCATAGAATGTCCTTTGTTCACAGGGAGGCCTTTATTCATAGAATGTCCTTTGTTCACAGGGAGGCCTTTATTCATAGAATGTCCTTTGTTCACAGGGAGGCCTTTATTCATAGAATGTCCTTTGTTCACAGGGAGGCCTTTATTCATAGAATGTCCTTTGTTCACAGGGAGGCCTTTATTCATAGATGGCTGCAAACATGTTTGACTGTTATTTGTTATGCCAAGCTTTCATGTTAAAATAAGTTGTTAGTCATGGACTGGTTCAATCTGAACTCCTCGGGGATTGTCTACAGAAAAGTGCCTCGGACATAATAGGCAGACCTAATTTTGTTGTTGTTGATCACGGACTACTTTCTATCATGGCTGACCCTAGGAATCCAACTATTGAAGCATCCTGTTTCTCTTTCAATAGGAACATGATGCCAATTTTATCATTTGCAAACGATAAACACGTTTTAAAGTCTGTTATCGTGAGAATGATTCTAGAAAACAAGTACCTAGTGTTACCAAAAATTGTAACACTACACCTAGTACGGGGCATATTTCTCAGTTACGGAAATGACCCAAGTAATTAAGATTGGGATTGGCAATCTGATACGGTCTTAGATTTCTTGATACTGAGCTGTCATATTATTGACCAATAACAATACTGCATGTTAGACAGGTCTCGATACTTGGCATTGACTGTAACCTTTAAGCGTCTGATGTTGTTTTATTTTAGGTTCAAACAATGTCAGTTGGTGATATTGTGAAGGTATCTGATAATATACATACAGTGAAAGAATTACAGAAGGGTCATGGTGAATGGAACGAGTCAATGAAAGCTGTATGTATTTATCTCTTGTATATATCTCTTGTTTGTTTGTATACTTAAAAACAATTGGCTGATTTAGTAGATCACTGCTACAGTAAACTTTGATCTATTATTCATTATAACTGTTCTACAGTATAAATAGAATTATGATGGTTTTATATCTATCTCATTATACGATAGAAAATGTATTGTTTGGATTTTATATAGATATTATGGTACGTAAGTGAAATATGTATGGTTAAAATTGGCATTGTTATTCTTCACTAAGTTGTTTATTGCATAAATGATGAAAAAAGAAAAATATTTAAAATGAATGCACCACCTGGAAAGAAGTAATTTTCATGATACCGGGATCAAATTGGCGGGAGCATAATGTGATTGCCTTGTCCGTCCGTACAGGGTAAAGTCAAGGTGCCATTGGGGCATATATAATGCATTTACTGAATGCAGCATTTGTCTCCCGTCTTGATTTGAATAAGTTCACAAAGTTCATAAGACTATGATATTCTTATTTCATGCATTATAGACACTGGGCAAACAAGGGCGTGTATTGAAGGTTTATACTGATGGTGATCTCCGTGTAGCCGTTGGTAACCAAACGTGGACATTTAATCCTATGTGTGTTTCACCAGTATCAGCCAATGTTATCACGGATCTTAATAATACCATGGGACATAATGAACGAGAAGATATACACAGTAAGTCATATGATTTCATAACTAATATAAAAAGTGTCCTAGTATAGGGATATTGCAACTATTTAGGACTCGTCTAGGCTCCTAATTCAGTTGTTAAGAAAACTGTATGATGCTTTGTTTATTATGCCCCCTTTCGAATTAAATGCACATGTTGGTCGGGTCGTCCGTAACCAAATCTTGTCCTACCAATTACTAGAGAACAATTTGGCTGAAGCTCCTCAGATTTGGTTGGGAGGTTGGTCATCACATGTATGTAGACTTCCCATTTTGAGGTCAGTAGGTCAAAGGTCAAGGTCACCGTGGTTTACAACACATGAACCATGTCCAACCAATGACTTGAGAACAATTAACGTCCTAAGTCTTGGTTTGGAGGTTTGTCATTGCATTTAACTCTATTGATTTTAAGTTCAATAGGTCAAAGGTCTTACTATCCAGTTGGCCTTAAGGTGGCATCCGTGTTTCACAAACACTTTTTTTTGCTGGGGTTTAATGTTACACCAACAGCCTGGGTCATTGGCACTAATCCAGCTTTAACTGTAGAGGATTATCTCTAGCTTACACCTGGGTAAAATCATTGACCTTCTGTGAGCTAGGGTAGCTTCCTCACATGTGAGGTCCCAGACAGGATTCAAACTCTCTGAGATGAGGGGCTGGTGATTGATTATCTAGTCAGAGACCATAATCACTCGGCCATGTAGGTCTTTAATGCTGGGCATAGATCATGGTTTGTAAGTTCATTATGTATTTCTTATTTCTATAGATGACTAACCTTTGTTGTACATTTCAGCACCTTTGACGACATTATTGGATCAATTAGTAGAGTTACACCAGACAGAGACTGGTCCTGAGAGATTAGTTAGAGAAGCTGCACAAGGTCACATAGACGTTGTCAAGGAAATAATTAGCAAATATCCTGATAAGGTAATAGTTTAGATTTATACATTATCAACAAAATCCTGGACAAGATTGTACTATCTGTAAAATACACAGATTGGTGGCTGAGTTTCTGTTGACTAAAATACTTGAGAACAGGCAGTTTTTAAGTTTTGTCCATTCTGAATTGCTTGAAAAGAGATTATTTTTCTCTTTATGATACTTTGTGATAAATGACCCATCCCTATAAAAATGTTTATGTAAAAGTTATAATACTGGTTAATTACTCAGAAAGTTTCCTTTAGATCAATGTCATGTTTCGTGTTTATGTTGACCTATGTCTTAACCTAGATATTTCGTTTTAATACTGCAGGTTGATCAGAAGAGCTCTGGTAAAACAGCGTTGCAGGTAGCTAGTCACCAGGGACATAAAGATATTGTACAATTATTGTTAACTGCTGGAGCGAAACTAGAACTTAATGATGAAGATGGAGATTCTGCCTTACATTATTCGTCCTTTGGGTTAGTATCTTCTCTTTATTTATTTGTTCTTTGAGTTGGTATCTTTTCCTTTGTTTGTTCTTTTGACCAATATCAACTTTTGGGGTCACATGTTTTGTTTACTTGCTTGTTTATCTGTCAAGTCACAACATCATTTTTTTCTACATCTTCTTTAAACAACTTTCATAATTATGTTCGCAGTATATAATATATAAGGACATTCATACAACTTTATCAAACATTTTTTATGTTTATTTACGGTTACAAACAGAAGATTAGTTAACACGTAGTACGAAGAGTAATCACGATCATTACATAAGAATAAACTATTTTATTTTTTGTACCGTCACATTTCGTTGGTTTTCGTAACTCTCAATGCACGCTTGTTTAGCCTGTGCCCTGTGTTGTTTCTAAGTTCAAGTCATACATAACTTATGTTCCTAAACTCATTGTAAGGGAAAGTATTTAATGAATCATAATGAATTCAGAACTATACAGATCCTATCAAGTAGTATTTTGCAGTTTGTAGAGTCCATATAGAGTCATACCTGTGAACACAGACCACCCTTGGAATAGACATCACATGGCCTTTATTGACAAGTGGCCTTTCTAAGGAGATCATTATTTCCAAATCATCATTGTCAGTTTTTAAAAGAATAGACTTTATTCACAGGGTGACCTTTATTCGGAGGTAGCCACTAACACATGTTTACTGTATATTCAAATAAATGTGATTTTTTCTATGTCTAGAAATCAAGCTGAAGTAATGGAATTACTTCTACAGAAAGGAGCTGACATTAATGCTTTGAACAATGGAGAATGTAGTACACTACATGTAGCTGTGAATAAACAACATCTAGAATGTGTCCGTGTTTTACTGAAACATCGAGCCAATGTCAATATACAGGTACGGACACAGTCTATGTATTTTTTTTAACCTCACTTTAGTTTCAGTAAATTGTGGCTTTAATTTAGGTTTCTTATATTAAATGTGGAATTAATTGTTTCAACTTATAGCAACACTTCCTGGCAGTTTCCTTGGTTGTTTATTAGAACTTGTACTAATTAAGCGACTGTGAAGAAAATAAATGATCCTCATTAAATCAGGGTTTGAACCTACAACCTCAGCTTCAGAAATCTGGTATTGTATTCCTTGACTGTATTATGTACACG
Organism: Lutraria lutraria; assembly: GCA_964023205.1. Lineage (NCBI taxonomy): Eukaryota > Metazoa > Mollusca > Bivalvia > Venerida > Mactridae > Lutraria > Lutraria lutraria. The sequence continues at coordinate 18,792,231 of OZ026847.1, forward strand.
GTATCTGTAAATGGATAAAACATATTTAATTTGTGTGTCATGAGAACATAGCATCACTTCGGTTTCTGATGACAATTAAGTATTGCCAAGAATTGGCAAGAATTTAATCACAATGACCATTTTATTTTTATATTCTCTGGATTTAACATTGCCTCAAAAGCTAGAATTATTTACTAACTTTCCAGCTTTAGGATGGAGGAAGACCACAAGCATACAATTCAGTGGTATGGCTACCACACACTTATGAATTTTTCTGGCACCAGGTGGAATTCGAACACACTGTGGCAAGGGGCAAGTGGTTACCAGTCAGTGTCCATAACCAAAAAGTCTCCATCAGTTACATCACACATCGTGTTGTATTAAGCTAGTTATATATAATATAAAACAATTTGTCTGATTACAGGATGCATATGGCGATACAGCACTGCATGATGCTATAGGAAAAGATAATTTAGAAATATTAGATTTATTGGTGAACTATCACGGGATTGATTTTACGTTGAGAAATAAACGAGGATTTAATGTGTTACATCATGCTGCTTTGAAGGGAAATAATTAGTAAGTGTTTTATTTACACAAGAAACTAATACACAGAAAGGTCATTGAAGTTTTACCTCTCATCCTTTGATTATTTAGTTCTTTCCAAAATTAGAATCACAGATTAATTCACCTCATCTTATAAAAGTGTAAGATGTTTTATTAATTCGAGTTGCATGATTTTATGTGTTTTTTTCATGAATAGTTTGTTCTTATATTTCTCATATGGATATACATTGTGTAGTACAAATATAATGTGAAACCAGCTTGAAGACTTACTTGTATTGGTTTAAAACATGATGAAAGGCCGTCGTTAGTTTTGTTTGTTTGTTTGTCTATTTGAGTTTTACGCCCCCTTTTCAACAGTCAGAGTCATATGTGGCGCACAGTTCATTTAACCATCGTTCCTGAGAAGAACCAGTACTAGACTCCAAACCTCCGTGAACAACTGCCTACTTTCTCACATCGGTAGCTGGTTGATTTTTCTTTACATGTGGAAAAGTTGCCGGTTCCTTGTGGTAGGGTTAGCCATTACTATGAACCGGAAGCCATAAATGCCTGAAAAATTGTTGAAAAGTTACGTTTAATGCAAATAAATAATATATTAATTATAATTACATAATTTGATGTCTTTATAGTGCAACAGAGAAGATACTACAGAAATGTCGACAGATTGTAGACATGAAGAAAGATGATGGATTTGCTGCATTGCATTTAGCTGCTCTAAATGGTCATAAAGATGTTTCCAATACACTTCTTGTTACAGTATGTATCTTATATATGACTTTAGTTCTGTGATAATTAATGATAGACTTTATTTCTGTAATAATTAATGATAGACATATTTTTGTGAATCAAGTATTCTACATTGATAGTTTGGCTCATGCAAAGGTCACACAGGAGCTTCTCACTAGTTGTTCTTGACTTTCTTGGAATCCGATTTCAGAATGATTGAAATATTATGCAATAGTGTTCATTATAATCAAGCTTGAAATGCATATTTTTTTAATACCAGTACTGTAACAGTCAAATCTGTGTTAGCAGCCACCTCTGAATAAAGGTCACCTCTAGATATAAGTCACCTTGTGAAAGGCCATTCTTTTAAAAACTGTTATTGAATATTTGGAACAAAATGACCTTGAGGTAGGTCAATGAAGGTCACAGTTTGTATTTCCCAAGGGTGGCATTTCTTCACAGGTTTGACTGTATATTTTATGTAAAAAAAAAATTGTTGGTTTGCATATGCGACCAACTCATTCTAACCAAAAAAGTACCAAAAAATGGTTATGTGAAAGTAGCAAAAGAATTTGTTGTTCTGCACTCCAGCTTTGCATTTTCAGTTCAAGCATGTAATGCTTACAAAATAAAATGCTTACCTACAATTCCACTGTTAAAAGCTTGGGTCTCCACTCTCCAGGGTTCACACTAGACTTCATAAGTTGAGACGTAGGTGAAAAATATTTGAAGAGTCAACAAAATTTCCAACTGTTAAATATAATTGTAAATTTGACTCTTTGGTTCCAAATCTCAAGAGTCAGAAGCTTTATTTTCCATGTTTCAAGACTCAAATGTCATTTTAAGGGTCAAATAAAAGCCCTGGTCTCATTACTGCAGACCAACATTGCCTAATGTTGCTATTTTAATACATCAATAGCAAACCTAGTTGTTATTTCAGTTGTATGACCTTTTATAATTATAATCTGTTATTATGTTGTGTATTTATCAATATTGATATTTTGTTTATATTTGTCTAGGGAGCAGTTAAGTTGAGACAAATATATCCATCAGTGAAGTTACTAACAAGCAATTAAGAGAGATGTATAAGAGTGATAAACAGACTAAATACTAGATTTTATTGTTCAAAACTTATGCAATATGATATTAATGTTTCATTGATAGTATATTTTTCATTTTAGGGCCAAGCAAATATTGAGATACGTAACAACCGGCAACAAACGCCATTATTATTAGCCGTAAGTCAAGGTCATACGGGGCTGATTGAACTTCTTGTATCAAAAGGGGCTGATGTTAACGTGGGTGATGAAGATGGGGACACTTGTTTACATCTAGGGTTAATGAGACAAACAGTATCAGCAGAACGAGATGACAGTCCTATGTTAGAATCAGTAAGTACATTCTGTGATACTCATGTTACTTTAAGCAGTGCTTTGTTTCAGACATGAATGATCAGCCTCTGTGGTCGAATGGTTAAGGTCGCTGATTTCGATGGTCACTGTAACCTCTCACTGATAGAGGGTGTGTGTTCGAGCTCAGCTACTGACAATGTCTCTTTACGTTAGAAAGTAGGCAGTTGCTTACAGAGAATGTGAGTCTAGTATTGGTTCTTCCCAAGAATGATGGTTAGGTGAACTATCTGTCTCATATGACTCTGACTGTTGGAAAGGGGCGTTTTTTGGACATTTTTCACTTAATATTAATGGTTGATTTTATTGGTTTTCTATTTAAAAAATGTTTACACATTAGAGTTTATTATGTTTGAATTAGTTGATTCAATTGACTGTTCATTTTCCAGATAAGAATGCAGCTGGGTTTATCAGAGGAGGAAGATACAGTTGGTGTTGCTATAGCCTGTTATTTGGCCCAACAAGGAGCTAATCTCAATCATAAGAACCTTGGTGGTAAAACACCACTAGATGTTATCAGTGATCCCAAACTAGAGGAATATCTCAAACAATTTGCTACAGCCAAGTAAGATCTCTTAAAATACACTTATGGGCAAAATCATGTCCGGTCTACAAAATAACACATCATCTGGTTGGTTTATTATCATACATTAATAAAAAAAATGGTACCATTAGAAAGAAGACAATACAAGTCTTTCATTGTTACACAGGGTAAGTTAGTACTGGTTAGTATGCTGTCTAGGGGAAAAAATGGATAGGTGAATATGACACCATATATACATAAACAATTGTTGATAAAACAGCATTCAACCAAAGTAAATAACTGTTTTGTAAATAATATGAAAGAAAAAGATTCCTGGAAAAAAAAACACATAAAAATGCTTCCATTCCAAAACTCACCAACCTAAAAGCCCCCACCTGATAGAAACATACAAAAAATGCTGAATGAGAGATATATTTTGTTTCTATTTCAGTCGTAGATCGGAGCCAACATCAACTGCTCATGAAGATAAATTATGTGATGTTTGCTGTGAGCAGAGAGCATGTATAACATTTCGTCCTTGTAAACATACAGTAGCCTGCAGGGATTGCTGTCTTAAGATGAAAAAATGTATCGAGTGTAAAGAAATTATCACTGCTAAATTAGATGAAGGTAAATTTTTTTCATTATTTTTATTAAATTTAATGTTGAAAAAATTTATGCTAAATTAGATAATTATGGTTAATTTTTAACTTCGCTGTTTTCGAAAAAAAAGTCAAGCTATTGTGACCTCTGTCTGATAGTCTGTGCACAAACTTTAATGTGGCATATAAGAGGTAGCAACATGGAGCAGTGAACAGACAGCATCGACACCGCTTGTGGTGCTCTCATTATCCCTCCCGCTCCACCCAAGCATCTAGGAATGTTAGTTGGATTACCAATTTACCCTTTTGTCTAGCACCAACACTTCTTGCTAGCAAACTTTGTTACTTATACCAGTTGTTGCCTCGGAACATTCCCAGTCCATCCAAATTGCCCAACCTCAAATTGACCTTGACATTTACCAAAAGAATAAATGGGTTATTTCTCTGTTAGACAGATTCAACTCTAGCATCAGTAGCTATTTCTACATTTTACCATTTTGCCTAACACCATCACACTGTAGCTATGTCAATTTTGGTTGTTATCACACATTTTTTATGCAGTTACAGGGTTTGGTATGTGGGTAACTATTTAAATTTGAAATTTTGCTTCTACATTTACAAATTTGCCTCATTTAGATTCAAAGTGAATTGTCAAGCATTCCACTTGGGGCAAATCTGTTTATTGAGGACAGATATTTTCCTTATAAGACTAACTAGCTAGCTCAACAGCTTCAGCTCGTGTGAAAATTGATCCCTGGTGAGATTCAAACTCACAGAATTGAGGTGCTGTTGCTTACTGATCAAAGACCATTACCACTCAGTGACAGATTACTCTTCTTTATTAGATAAAATTTAATGTTAAAAACATGTAATATTCATCAGTCTATATTTCTTAGCCTAAATTATTACTAGGCATTTTTGCATAGGCTGTTTTTTCATAAGTCTGTTGGTCTGTATTATTCTGTAAAATGGTTGTGATGAAGATATGAGTATTTTAATTTGATATTACCAGTTATTTGTACATGTGTTTATATCATCTTGTTTGTTCGCCAGATGGAAACCATGTATTTTCATCCGACCATACTATTAAAGACCCGAAGAATTCAACATTACAACATCGACTCAACGAGATGGAGGAGAATATGATGTGCTCTATTTGTATGGAGAGGAAACGTGATATGGCATTTTTATGTGGACACACTGTATGTAGCACTTGTGGTGAAGAACTTAGAATTTGTCACATGTGTAGAAAACCTATCACGAAAAAGATTAACTTGTATTCCTAACTAAAGTTAGAAAGTGTTTTCATATTTCGTAGCGGAGTGTTATAGTTAGTAATTATGTGTATTTCAATGACACATTTTATTGTCATGATACTAAGTCCTACTTATTTTGTTAATGTTATATGTCTGATGGGATATCTTAGAGGTGTTTTATTTCTCTAAAGGGGCCTCTCAGGTATTTTGCATTAAGGCCATTTTGTGAGGTATTTCCTTTGAGAGGCCATTAAGAAGTATATTTCTCTTGAGGGTCTCTCGGGTTAATGTGAGTGGAACAATAAGGGGTTGCCCTTTACAAGGGATTTGTTAGGTCTCTGTTCATTGCCTATGCTTTTTTTATTGTGCCAGTTGGGCTAAAATACCATGAAACCAATAATTATATTGCTGTTTATCAATAAAAGATACAGACTGCTAGATGCATTCTGCATGCTACAATCAAACCTGGCCTAGTCCTTCCTGTACTTGCATTTAGTTCATGACTAGAACCTGTATATTCTAGTGAAATGTTTATATTTCTAATATTTTTACCAAACAGAATACACATCAAAATATTGTTATTTAATAGACTAACATTTAATTTCTGTTCCAAGAAAGTTGAATTTTTCACTGTGTCTATTATCAGTATAGTTGCCATAGAAACGAAGTGAAGTTTTATTGTAAGTTTCACAATTTTGAAAGGTTTTTGACATTGGTTTGTAAGCATTATTTCAAAGACTGGTTTTAGATGTAAAGTTACCATACAATAAGAATATGATAAAAAACATTTTTTTAGATTAATATAATTGTCAAGGAAGCAAATTGTGTTATATATTTTATTCTAGCATATATAGTATTTTTACTGGCCTATTTATAATTAATACAACAAATCGCAGAAATTTGAAAAGACGTAAATGTGATAAATTCAATTTAAAAGAACAGTCATAAAAATATATTTTATTTATAGGGATGGGATTTTATAGTCTTCATTTATTGTACAAGAATATTAATCATGAGTGACATGCATCTGTTGTCGAGTTGTTAGGGTTGCTGACTCCAAATCACTGTAACCTCTCACTGGTAGAGGGTCGTGGGTTCGAGTCCAGTTAACGACCATGTGAGAAAGTAGGCAGTTGTTTATGGGAGAATGTGAGTCTAGTACTTGTTCTTCCCAGGAACGATGGTTAGGTGAACTGTCCGCCTCATATGACTGACTGTTGAAAAGGGGCGTAAAACCCAAACATCATTTAGTGAGTGTAAACACTTCTTATTGAACAATTGATAAAACTGAGTTTATACATACATTTTTTTCTTTAGAAAATTAATGTTTGTGAAATTTTCATCCCTACCATTGATTGATATGTTATCAATTCTGCAGATAATACATATATATACTACTCTAAATTTGATAAGGATCTCTTAAGATATTGCTTGTAGTGATAGTATCATAATTTTAATACTACTGTTGATTACTAATACTACTGTTTATTACATTTGCATTAGTCATTTTAGCACCTTATGCCAGTGAAAAAAATAAATAAATGACATCTGTTGAAACATATCAGTATAATATGAGTATATTATATATCTGTTTATATAATATACATACTATTCAAACATTGAACATGTGATCGTTACCAAATTTCAAGTAGTATAGTTAGTGTTTCCTGCTGAGTGTAAGTGTGACATGGTGTTTTTTGTGCTTAAGGGTCACTTTGAGAGAAAGGTTCAGAAGTGGATAAGTTGCCTGGTTTCTCATTTAGTTTGTGATGTTACTTATCATCAAATATTCTAATTTGCTAACCCAGTATTTTGTGCCAGATTATGTCTGAATTAACTGTGCGGCCATTTTCTTTAATAGTGTTTAATAAGACACTGGCTGATAAAAAAAGCATTTTTATGACACATGGCCCAATGCACAGTTTATAAGGGCAGCATTGTGCATCTTTCATTATTCTTGGTGCAGCACCATCCGAAAAAACGCCAAGTGACACACTAATAAAAGCACAGTACAACCTGTCCAGAGCAGCCCTCTCTTGAGAAACAACCTCCCTCCAAGAACAGAACGATTTTTCCCACTGCATGATTTAACTATTAATCAAACCTCTCTAGAGCAACAACCACTCAACAACAACATAATGTTGCTGCTCCCAAAGGGTGTTGCTATGGAGAGGTTGCCCTGTATATGATTTATATGTTTTTAAGATAAGATATAGAAAATACTGTAGATTTTTTGTGACAAAATTGTGTTCTAACAAGTTTTTCACAGAAATAATCTTGTGTGTTTTGCCTTATTTTTGTGTTCAGTTTTGCTTAGAAATTATTATGTGAAATATTGTTATATTTGTGTGAAAACAAATTTATTTTTCATTATATGATTCATATATGTCTACATAGTTGTTACACTTAATTCATGTTATATTTAGTTTAAACTATTTTCATCCAGCATTGAGTATTTGATCTATGTTCAGTAAATTTTGTTTTAATTATCAAAATCGAATAAGTTCAATGAAAAAGAATTATTTGTCTTTTCATTGCAACTTGAATGCAATTTTATGTGATTAAATATAAAAATTGTCATTTAGTTATGCTGAATAAATGCTTAATTTCATGAAAAATTAATTTTAAATAATCTAATAGCTCAGTTTATGTTTGTTTGAAAAAATAATTTATTGTAATGCTATTTTACATTTATACATTTCAATATTTGTGGCTCACTTTTAGTACTTTGATTTGAGTTGTTTATACACTTATTTCTTGTTCAATTTCTCACTTTCCTGTCTGGATTGTTTAATTATTACATGTACTATAAAAGTTGACATTTCATTTCATTGATATATGCTGAGCTGAATTTCTAAACATCTACCCTGTATATTATAGCACTGGACGAAAATCATTGAAAACATTTGGTGGACATGATTTGTCCAATTCAACATTTACTTTGAGTATTTGATATCTTTTTGTAGATTGATTGTAATTATTGTAAAACATAAGAATTAATCACCTTACTTGTTTTCTTCCTAGGTTCAAAGTATAAAATTATTTAAGATGGATATTTAGAAATTTGACTCATTGTATTTACAAGTATCAACTGTTATATTTATAGTAGGGGTGATAGTGGTCCAGTGGTAACATACTGGACTACTTAATGAAACATCATGGGTTTGATTCTTGACTTTGCCTTTCAACTTTCTCAGGGACACTTCCAGTGTCGCCATCCAAACTACCGAGCCGAGTACTGTGTCTAGAAAATCGCAGGAAAAAGGGTGAGGCATGTATTGGTGCTTTACACCAGACACGATAAAGAAACAGGAAAAACTGTTCGAAAAGAGTTTGGATATAAATGCCCGGTCCTCCTGTATTATTATTTCTCCTCTTTCTTGGGCAGCTCTGAAATGACCCTAGTTTTTGAATGGGTCGTTAAACAACAAATAAACAAATTAAATATATTTATAATAGTCATGAATTATGACATTGTTTTTTATAGTATAATTGAAGAACAACTTGGTCTTATGTGTTAATATTGAAGATTACCTGAATATTTCTAAGTAGTATGTATTTTGTGTATTTTTTGCATTTTTTTTATGAGCATACTTAATGAGAAGGTAGATGGATTGTATAGTTAGGGTACCCATCACTGTTATGGACTGTTTGAGACATTTGTTGTCACTGCTGTTTATCTGTTTCTGTGTTTGGCTTTGTTTGGTAATGTTATAAACTGAATAATGTGTGTGTATGTTGTGTGGTAATGTAAGAGTTGTTTCCCTTACTTAGCTTGACACTAGATAGGAATACAAGAGTTGCATCCCTTAAATAGCTTGACACTAAAGATATTCTTTGTTTCCACTAATGTATATTGATGGTGTCAAATTTAATGATGTTTGTGTGTGTATTACATTTCTTATTTATAGAGCTGTTGCCTTAAGTTTGTGTTACAAAGGTCCACATTAATGAAAATTGTGCTTGATCATTTTTGTCTGGTCAATGTCTATGCCCAAACAAGGATTTATCATCCATCATTCATGATGTATTGAAATCATTTTTGTGTGAGTTCTGTGGAGAAAAAAATGTCATTATTTTATTGTGTTAAATTGATAAATTTGTGAAATTTCTGATGAATCTGAAACCAAATGTGTGAATATTACTGCAGCAAGGTCTGTGACTGTGTGTAAGTCTGTACTTATAGTTTGATAAGAAAAACTTAAACTTACTAAATATTTATAGATTTCAATCTGTTTATATACTTGCCAATTAATTTTGAGTGAATTTCAATACAGAAAAGTGCTGATTATTTTTTAAGTTTTTTCAAATTTAATTTTGAATGTTTTATTTTAGAGTCATTTTAAGTCTTAGTGCTTACTAAAATGTTTGAATAATGAATACACTGGGTAATTTTTTACCTGTAAAGGAGTTAATATTACTTGTCCCTGATAGTTTACCACAGTGTGTATGTGCTTTCATCCATTGTAAATTTTGTGTTGGCATTGTGTGTAATTCTAGAAGTATGTGTATTGAATCAGAGCAAAACTTTCCACTGTACAAAAAGTATGTGCTTTTGTTTATAGAAGAGTCTGTGATATTTTATCTTTATGTATTTATATTATCATCTAACTTGTCAATTTATTCAATGCATTTTTTCTACTTTAGGATAGAAACAAACCCTTGTGTTAAAAGCAAGCCTACACTGCTAATGTGATGTATGTTGATAAAATTAAGTCATGACTCACTAAGAGTTTGTGGCTTTTGAGGTACATGTGGTTGAACACCAGGGGTCATTGTTTATGACACAGTCAGTTTTTTTATGTATTTATTTTGATATTAATGTTTTTTTTCTAAAATGAAACCAGATCATATACCATGGACATTGATGTAAGTAAGAGAAATTTTTAACTTGATAATGTCAATACAACTGGTATAAAGAATTCACCCTACAGATTTTTGGAAGCTGAAAAAAAAGTACGGATAGTACATGAATGGTTACAAACTCCAGTGGAGATAATCGTTAAGATTTGGGTTTTAAATTACCTAATGGACAGCTTATTTATTTGGTCCAAACACCCTCTATTTAAAAATGTGCAAACTCCCTCAAATTGAGAGGATTGTTGACTACCATGTTATTACTATTGAGAGAATCTTGACCACTGTGTCATTGATCAACCTTTGGTATTTGGACCAAAAAGATTTTGAGTGTGTCCCAGTTACTATAGCTAGCCCTTTAGTTCTCTATTTATACAAAAATTAAAATCTGTTCTGGGAAGAATAAAATTGTACTATAATTTCATTTGGTCCACGATACTAGATTTAGTATATGACAAAAATCTTCCACGATTATGTTCAACACTCATGTACAACTCACTGCAGTGATTGTTCAAGATGTTTTACTATTTTCCCCAAGTTTATAGTCTGAACAAAATACTACATATCCATGTTTATTATACATGGTTGTTCAAACACCAAACAGTATGTTGTTAGTGATTCTTTTTACCAAACAACTTGCATGTTTATGTAAAAGATTTCTGAAAAGAATGTGATTAAATATATATGTAACTAATATTTCTAAGTTATTGAGAATTGCTGTCAAACCTGTGTTAGCGGCCAACTTTGAATAAAGGCCATTCTTTTAGAACAAACTGACATCCTGATAAAGGTCACCTGTCAAGGAAGGTCACACTTTGTTTTTGCCAAGGATGGCTTTTGTTCACAAATTGACTGTATGTGCATTATTTTAAGACGAAAATCTTACAATATGGTGTGAGTTTTTTTATTTGATAAAGTGCTGTATAAAATGGGTGGGTGGGGTATTTAAACATGATAGTTATAATCCTGATGTTTCACCTTTTCTGTTGCTATACATTTTGTAGAGTATTATTTTTTCTGTACAGTTATTTGTAAAGAATTGTTTGATGTAATCATGCAACTTGTAGATCTTTGTATGATTTACCCCTGTAATAAATCAGTTACCTACATTTTGTCTTATTTGATTTACCCAATCTTCATGAACTAATCTGTTAGTCATAATAATTGTTACAAGTAATCTCTGGTTGTAGATCGATCTGTTCATAATAATTCCAAGTGTTTATCTACTGATTGCATGGTTGATGACATTCTGTTTTTTTCCGCTAGCCCAATGGTCTGGGGATACATAACTTGAGATTTTCACCTAGTCCATACAGATTCATGACCTGTCTCAAAACTCAAGTGAGTGATTAGTAATTTTGAAGCCCAGTTATTAAAAAAGGACAAAAATGCATTTTGAGATTGGTCTTAAAGTTCATAATGGACACAAACACTGACTCTGATCTAGAGCTTATTATCATTCTAGGATGTCATGGGTTTGAACTCACAGCGATGAGGATTTGGTAATTACTAACCAAATGTCATAACCACTCCACACAAGTAGTTCTGTAAAGGAGTTCATTTCAGGTAGTAAACAAAAGAACAAGTATTTTGTTTTCAAAAGTAAATCTGTTTATTTCAAAATTATTTCGTACACTTTGTTCTGGTAGAGGTAAACAATCACAGTGCAGTTTCTTACATTCTTACAGTAGCACAGTATACAAACAAAAATAATGTACCAAGTGTACTCCATTACAACACGAAAGAAAAAAAGATTTTTTTATCACTAAACAATTCTAAAAAAGGAAAGATTTCAAAGAGGCATGTTTGAATTGATATAATTATAAATGTTTGACTAGTTTGTATGAATAATTTAATGACACTATTTGGATGGTGATTAAAGACTTATTAAACTTAATTTCATAATTAAAATTTAACTGTATATAATTTGAACAAATCAATGATATATAATAATGTCAAAATTAGGTTTCAAAACCTTTCGTAATTATCATAGCTTTGGTGTTTTTATGATGAGAAGGAATACAGAAATATTTTGGTTAAAATATGAAGGTGTTAGATGGCGAAATCACAATTTTCGACTATCAAACTCACCCAATTTGAGTAAATTCATATGTAATGACTGAGAATGCATATATTCAAAAGATCACACAAAAAATGACACACATGTTATCACACACTTAAAATACATTAAATATTATCTCTAAAACATTGTGACTATAACACTTCAAAGTACAATAATTCTGTGACAAAAAAATAAACAAGTATGACTATAGGCTTGGTACTGACTTCGTTGAGAGGGGTATAGGACGGCATCTTCTGCATAGATACTTCATATATATTTGCTAATACATGTACATATCTGCCAAGTATTCTTCAATGACTATATAGTACATAGTTCAGCATGACTCACACAAAACAAGCTCACAATAATTATTATGATTGTTTGGTACAGACAGAAACCTAGCATACACAAAATAGTAATTCAAGCTGAGTAATAAATAAAGATGGTATTAAAATGAGAGGATGAAGTTTGGTGACAGTTTATGAAATGTACTGTTCTATTCAGTAGAAATCAGACAGTAACGTATTGGTCTGAAAACAGAGTGAAAACAGTACTGATATAGAAAATAATGACAAATTCTAAATTATGCTAATTCTACAACTTATGTTTTGTAACTGGTACTACAGCCGTAACACAATGTTGATATAAAATGTCTGATATAGTTCTACACGACTGGCCTAAAAACATATTTAGTTGAATCTTCAAAGTCAAGTATATTTTGTACCTTAAACAAGCATGACCATATTACAAGATAAATCTAGACATGAAAAGCAATTTCCAAATTAGTTTACACCCAAAGTTCACACGGAGTTTGATACTTCCATTGAGTTCAATTTTAAAATATGTACACAATATCACATGTATCATGACTAAGTCTGTTGGTATTAGCTAAATTTCAAAATCAGGGAATATGTATCACCCATTTCGCTGCAATAAACAACATGTACTGGGTACTAAAGACCTAAATCTAAAACTGTTCTAAGATGGTTTAAGATCAAGGTTGCTTAGACACATCAAACTACTATCACAGAATTTCATAAACAGACTTAAAATATATCTTTATATCTATATTCTGCAGCAGATAAAGTTTACAGGGAACTGTATGATGTATTTGAACAAAATCTGGTGCATATTTAATCATTACAATAAATCAATAACTCCTTCAAAAGATTTATGGCCTGAGACAATATGGAGTAAAATTGTTGTAGGAAGATTTAAGGCCTTTCACTGCTTGTTATCACATTTCATAAATATACAGGCACAGTTTTTCATCAATTTATTTTAAACCTACATTGTTAAAATTAGAAATCTTGACTACAGGCACAGTTTTTCATCAATTTATTTTAAACATACATCGTTAAAATTAGAAATCTCGACTAGGACAGCCAATATCACAATGTGTTAATATTACAAGCATTAAGTGACTAAGCATGACATGTTTCTATCACATCCAACCAAACTTTAAAAATAGCAACTAACCACGATATAAATAAGAAAACAAAAGAAAAAAAGTTGAAAATTCTTATAAATAAATAAATAAAAGAATTAAAACAAAATAGACTAATTATAACAATATGTATGCTAACAAATTGTTTTTACATGGTTTTGAACATTTATACTTAACATTTAGTCAATGAGCTTATAACAAAATCCAGTCTAATTAAATTACAATTTGAAGCAGAGTACGAGCAAATTCATTGGCAAAAACTAACTGAAGAGCAGAAGTATTATTTAACCAAAAAATATTAAAAAATCATTATTGCCAAAATAAAATCGCGACAAAAACATTTTTTTTTTCATCAAACATAGCACAATCATTCAACATTATCATTTTCTTTGTTCATACAAACTTCACATAAAATGACGAATAAATGAGAGAAAAAATCATCAGCACAACGTAACACATGGTTTTACTTGCATATCGCAAACAAATCATAAACAAACAATTATATATACTCACGAGTAAATAAAAGAAATTATAAATAATTGACATTACATTAAATATGGTAAGCAAAAAAAAAAACACAATTGTAATCCATGTAGTAAAATAAATAATCTGTATATGAGTGACACTCATTTTAAATATATGCCTGAGTAAAGTAAGCTACATGTACTGTGTTATGACTAGTGGGTGGGGTGAGACATATATGTCATCTATCACATATATATATGTTTTTGAACTTAATGATCCAATACACACAACAATGAAATATCATTAGAAAATTGTAGGGTTATATTGAGTTACAGAAAAAAAGAATTAAGCACAATTTTTTTTAAGTATGTCTGGCCATCCTTAAAAAATGTAAGTTTGTGGCTACAGTGGCTAAGAAGGTATTTTTTGTTAACACTATATGCTTGTACTGAAAGCAATAAGCTGACATAAGGAGCAGAATCCATTTTGTCAAATTCATATACCAAATTTTTGGGGTCAGCAATATCAAAAAAGTCGTCAGATTATTACTAGTGATTCGAGAAGAAGCAAACCAATAATTTTATAAGGATGGCCTCAGAGATCAAATTTATATCAAAGCAACTGGCCTACCATTCTAACATACCAGAGGTCTAACAGTTAACCAGGCCACATCTGTTCAATTTATCAAATATACTTTTAAAAATGACTGCATCTTCTAAACCAAGTCGTTTTATACATCTTTAGGTTAAAAGCAGGATTTTTAGTTTAAAAATCTTTAGCACAATTTACGAAGAATGTTTAGAAATGCCAGTCACAAAGTGAAACAAAGACAACTAGATGCTATTCCATTCAAGCGAAAAAAGTGACGTAAATCAATGTACAATATGATATATACAGACAAAGGTACAATTATAACATGAATAAAATTTCATATGTACAAAAAAAATATATATTGGAATGTTGTGTATGAGAAATTAGCGATTACTGGTACATGAATATGCATAGCTTTCACTGGAATAGAATGATTATAAACAACAGTTACATGCTTGAATATTTTAAAAAAAAAAAAAAAAAATTAGACATAACAAAATTCTTCACTATGTTATGCACTTACGGAACGTCTCCTGACTCAGGGAACAAAATTCAATAGTAAAAAAACTCATTATATCAAACATATATCAGCAGTGAACGTTATATACAAAAAGTATCAACAGAATCAAGTTTGTTCAAAATCTCTCATCTTTCATAGTAACTGTGGCATTTTAGTGCAATTAAGTCCAAAACTTCATTTCTTGCAATCAAGGTGACTACATGAATTCACATCAGTATAAAAAAGTATGAACTTCATGCAATATAATAATGAAAAAGCACATTAGAAAAAAAATCTTAAGAAAATTATAAAACAAAACTTAACAAGGTTGCAAATAAATCCTAAACATGTTTAAAATACAACAAAATGATGCATGTTTTGCAAATTTGAAAAAACTAGGATTACTGGTCAATGCATCGATACAAACAAGGCCTTAATTGGAAGGCAACAATCTAATGGAATGTACTATATTGTAAAATCCATGACAACTTAGAACACACACATGATAATTACCGGTATACCACAAACTGGTTTGTGAGGAATGATAGAACAAAATTGTGAATAGAGAAATAATTCAGCAGATGTATTTAACAGTGACATACAAGTACAATTTATTAACAAATATACCAGTGGAATGTTTCGTAGATATAGTAAACCTGTGAACACAGGCCACCCTTGTGAAAGACAAAATGTGTACTGTCAAACCTATGAACAAGGGCCATCCTTGGCAAAGACATAATATGGCCTTTGTTGACAGGTGACCTTTATTCAGAGGTCATTTTGATCTAAATAATGAGTTATAAAAATAATGGCCTTTATTCACAGGGTGGCCTTTATTCGGTGGTGGCCACTAACACAATGTTACAGAGATGGTGCAGCAGTATTACACATATCACAAAATTGTGGAGAGGTGAACAGTATAAAAATAACTGAAACTGATCATCAAATATATACAATAATTATCTTATTATCTTAGACTTGAACTTATCGTTCAGTAAAATAATTCATGATTACTCATATGTAACAATTCAACAGTTTATAACCGCTTATTACAACACACAAAGAAACATGGCAACAATTTAATTCATTGCTTCTCAATAGAGGTAACAACATTGAAATCCATATTGTTTGAAATTTACAACAGCAATTAAAAGTGATATGGTTGTTTATTACACACCTAATTGTGCAGCAACAGTAGTTGACAGATCTATAATAAAATCATCAACACTAATTGAACTGAGTATTGTTCTATCGATACTTAGTGCTATTACATAATTCATACAATGCCATAGGTACCAAAATTTTCTTTGTCTTAAACAGCCCTTTTTAAATAGAAATATTAATCAACATTTCTAATATTGACAATGCATGATAAAATGTGTTAACATTTCTAATTATTTCCATGTTTGGACTTATGCGAGGCCATTTGTACTGGCCCTAAAACAGCAGCTCTACATGTACCTACAACACAATGAAAATGACTTTGTTTCCTAGCATACGGACATAAATTAACTGCACAATCATCTGCAGCAAAATATTTCTCAAAGCCCTGATTTGAAATATTGTCCATTTTAGCGTGATGTTTTCTGTGTGTTAGAACTTTACTGGAGTCAGTACAGCTGTATGTACATCGTTTACAGTGAAAGTGTGACATCTTCTTGTTATATTCACATTCTGACTTTTCACAATCTTGGTTTATTCTGTACTGCTGAAGTTCTCCACCGGTGATACTGTCGATTCTCTCGTGTCTCAGCGTGTGTTGCACTAAGCGTGAACGATCACTAAAACCATAGCCACAATCATCTCGAACACAGTGAAAATGTGTGACACTGTGTTTATAGGCACACTTTGTGTACTTACACTCTTCATTGTACCGCCATCGTGAGTAACCTTCCGGTATGGAATCATCCCGCAGACCACGAGTTCCAGCCGCAATAAATTTATTGGAACTTCCATTTGTTGGTTTTACAGGAGTTTGTTTACTGTTCGGTTTTGCAGAAGCACTTTGCCGTTGTTTATTTAGGTTTATTTCACCACTGTTCATGAAATCCTCTTTCTTAGTTTTGAAAATTTTACGACCAGATCTGCTGGAAATATCGACCTTTGGTTCATTGCTATCAGACAAACTTCCATTCATTTCTACATCAGCACTGGTATCAATATGTAGACAGTTTTCACCATCATCATCACTGTCACAATCAGAGGAAATCTTATTTTGTTCTTGAGCCTTAGAGATCATTTCTGAGAAGGTGGATGGATTAAGGTTCAAAGAAGATGACTTGGTGTCTTCCACATCACTGTCATCAGCCGACCCATCTATACCTTCAGCTAGACATTGAGCTTCGTCAGGATCTAGATACTGGTTCCCAGGATTATCAACCATGTCATTATGCTGGATATCAGACTGTGCTAACTGGTTTACATGCTTGATCACTGAATTGTCTGGTTCCATTCTCTTTAGTTTGATGCCATGCTTACCAATGTGAGAACGTAAGCGAGCCGGGTCCGAGAAGGCTTGGTTACAATCCAGACAGTGGTAATGATCTTTTTTCTTCAGTTTACAAAAAGGACGACCACAATTTTGAGAGATTGCATAATGCATTTTTTGTCTCATTTCATTCCAGCTTGGCTGTGGCAATGGGTTAACACCTCTCTGAAGTAGTACAGTCAGTGGTACACTGGGGTTATTCATATTTGATCCATCTCCTGTGGCAGCTAGTGTTTGGTTTCCATCCAGTGCAACCAATGGCGTCGTTAAGCCAGTTACTATGGTACCAGCTGTTACAGAGGCTGGTAAAGCTTGAACCGTGCTTATAGGAATGGCAACCGATGACACATTAGTAGAAGAAAGAGCTAGATTGATAGGCTGAGGAGATAATATGACTTGTCCCTGAGAAAGATTCGTAACATTACTGGTCTGTGGAATGAAAATTGGTATACCACCAGGCTGTGTTTGTTTCACCGGAAGGAATGCTGCATTAGAAGTGATGACAGGTGTTGCAGAACTGATGAGTGGAGATGACCCAACACTAGTAGGGGAGTTGATACTTCCTGCTGGTAGCAGTGGGATATCTCTACGCATAGCTCTAGGAGATACTGGTAGATCACAACCAGACGACCCACTGGATGATGACAAATGTTTCTTTTCATGTTGACTCATGGTGCTGTGCCGAATAAACGAATAGTCGCATCTTGGTCGAGTACAGTGGAAATGTCGATTTGTTTGATTGTTTGGACAATGCATTCTACGGCAACTAACGTTACGGTCGAAGAATTCATATCCTTCTAAAATCTTCACAAAACTATGGAAATCTTTAGCATGAAGATTGAGTACATCAATTCTATCAGTGATGGTGAAACATCGAGGTCTAGCACAATGATAGTGAAGTTTTCCTACAAAGCTACAACGTTCATCAGGACAAGGATCATCAGGTGAGAATACACGGAATCCATTAATCACCTTCATCTTGTTAGTCATATCGGTCTCCTTAAGGGGCATCTGTGACATTCTAATCTCTTCATCAGACAGTTCCACCTTAGGTATCTTCGGAAGTTCTATTTTAGGATACTTTGGTGGTCGGCCTCGCCTTCGCATGCTTGTGTCATCAAGGTTACCCAAACCTTTGCCTGAACGTCCATATGATTTACCAGCCGCAGCTCTAGCATACTCATGTATACGATAATGTTCCAGTCTACCAAAAGTAGGTCCTATATAGGGTACAACATGCGTGCAACCAGTCTGAAATGGAAATGATTCAAACACTTAGAGACTGTAGTAATGATCAGCAAATCATAGGTCTATATCACACAAGACAAACAAATTGATAATAATTCTAAAAACATTTTAAGACAAAGCAACTACATGTATACATATTATTTTACATTTTATCATCAAACGTCACTTTTCTTGGTACAATCAAATTCTCAATAATTGAACAATGAGAGTGGACCGTGGACTATTCACAAATGAAGGCTTTAATTTCATTGGTCAAACATATGACTGAGCATTGAAACAACCAATCTGAATCAAGTGCTCAGTAATTAAACTGCATACCAGTATATTTACATGGACTAGTCTCAAATGAAGCCTTGTCAACTGACCGAGCTTTGAAACAACCAATCACATCATTCAGCCTTTTAGTATGGTCTCCGAGATTACAATATCTAATAGTAAAACATAACTCAAATTTCTAAAATAATCCTTACCCAGATACAATGATAATGTTTCTGTTTCTCATGATATTGACAATCTTCATTACAAGCATCGCCTTCTTCATAGGTTGTGTAAGCTATTGGTGTGATACGGTCTTGTAGCTCATGAAACCTGTGGAAATATACAAGATAACAGTTCAGATACAAAAAATTGTTAACTTATAAGAAGATAGAAGATTGAACACTTAAACTTGAATCTAAATAATAATTCTCTATTGTTTGTGACACCAGAAGCCAGGGTCATTTGATGAATCTTCCTGCTTTTACACTGGAGGAAGATCCGAGGTGAACACCTAGGTAGAAAAAATACTGACATTCTGTAACACAGCTGAATGACTTCCTCACTAGTATTTTTCTGGTCCCAGGTGGTTTTCAGCCTCAACAGTGTAGAGCTAGTGAGAACTAATCATGAGACCACAACCACTCAAACATGGAGGGCTCTGATTTTTAAAACAGGTGTTTCTCATTATTGATAAATATGATTTCAATAAAATTAGAAGTCAAACATACTGGTCTATTTGATACTATCAGAGAATAAGTCAGTCATTAACAGACAATTACATAGAAGATGCTGAGGGAAAATTTGGCCAGTTTGAGTCCTTTTTTTTTATTAGTCAAAACTGGGGGATTGGGTTCACCAGTTTGTTTATTACAGTACTGTATGAAATAATTAACAAATGATTACCTTGCATGTTCCCTGACACCATCTTTAGATTTAAACAATACAAGACAACCATCCATCCTACAATGGTAGTGATCCTTGTATAAATACTGACATCTTGGGTTACATGGATCATTGGCTGTGTACCTGAAATATAATCACACACATGTATAAAAGTATAGATCAATTAAGCTTTACAATTAATTTATTTTACAAACAAATTGTTTGTTTCTTTGTTTGAGTTTTATGCCCCTTTTCAACAGTCATATGAGGCAGACAGTTCACCTAATCATCATTCCTGGGAAGAACCAGTACTAGACTCCCATCCTCCGTAAACTGCCTACTCTCTCACATAAAGAGACATGGTCATAGCGGGGCTCGAACCCACGACTCTCTATCAGTGAGAGGTTACAGTGATTTGAAGTCAGTGACCTTAACCACTCGACCATGGAGGTGGATTTACAAACAAATAAATCATACACCGTCAACAAAGTTTATCTGACAGCTCAAGTTGTTTCTTTCACATATTTACTAATAAAAAACTAAAAGAACTTGAACATAACAATTAAAACAACAGTGAAGCAAGAAGAATACCTTTCACAAAAAAAGTTTAGACAAAAGATTCTATCAGTGCAGCATTAATATTTTAAGCAGTTTTTTTATCAATTTTTCTGGAAATAATTAAACACATACCTAACAAGGTAAGTTTTCCAGGAGTCATCTTTTTCTCTACGTTCTGTGTATACAGATTTAGGTGGCTGTAAAACAGTAGCTGGACCAGGAAATGTACTTGACACATTCAGTAAAGCTCCAGGGTTCATGGCTACTAATGTACTTGGCATTGATGCATTTAAACTTGGCATTGTGGTGAACACAGGCCCTGAGCTTTGTAGTTTTTCCAATGGACTCATGGACAGTAATTGTGGCTGAGTGAATACTGGGGAGGAAACTGGAGATATTGCTGAATTACTTTCATTTTTCTTGTTCTGACCCTTAAACATCGGTATCGGCAATGTCAGAGAGCCACTTAGTTTGAGGCCCTCTTCATCACCAAATGTTCTTCTAAGATTTTTACGTTCATCATGCATTTCATCAATCGAGTCATCTAGATCACTTGAAGCTTCTATGTCCATTGCATCAGGATCTGGTTTGATGTTCAGCTTCTCAGTTGGTGTTGACCTTGAACTTTGGTTTGAGGTGGTCAATGATTCCACGTCTGAATTGGGCTCAAGCTTTGGTTTCTTCAACTCCAATGGCTCTGAGTGATCCCACTCCATCTGGCGCTTGAGTCCTGCTTGAAGATTCAATACACCCGGTAATGTTGAGATAATCGGGGAACCAGTGAGTGAGGCCACTTGTTGGATGTTACCGAAGTCTGACCTTGGTAGGATTGGTTTAGCCACTGATTTATCTCGATACTTTTTGTAAGCACTCTCAAAATCTCGTCTTTCATGTTTACGTTTGTGAGAGTACAATTGTGCTGTTGAGTGCAGGACATAGTCACAACCTAAAACATAACAGAGTGGACCTTAGTAAACAGATTATCACATGCACTAAGACTTAAATTCAAAGAATAACAAGAGTGTCACAAGCAGTGCCAACACTCATCTGTTCACCACCTCAGTGAGATCTATCCACCTATGAAGTTTCATGTTGTTACCTCTTATAGTTTCTGAGTTATGAGCTATATTAGAATTTTTGCACAGGCGCTGACACAGATGATGCAGTGATCACAACAGCTTGACTTTTTCTTTGAAAACAATTGAGCTAAATATAAAAATCATAAGTAAGAGGACAAAGTTGAAGAACTGATTCAAAGAATCACACATATTTTAATGTATTACAGTATTACTGATAGTATAAACTTCCATATCTTACCAGCTCTGATGCAGTGAATATGGTTACTGACTTTAGAATAACGACATCCTTGATACATGCAGTGTTCATACTTCATAAACTTCTTAAATCCATCTCTGCCTAATACCTCATCTTTCTGATGATAACTTTTATGTTTCTCTGAAATTATTACAACACAGAAAATCAGCATAATTCATAACTGAGTAATTAGCTTAACATCTCAGTAAAATACAATAAACTTGAACTGAAAATGCTATAAAGTACAGATTATAGTCAGTTAACATACTAGTCCAAGAGTATGCCTAACGAAAAATTAAATAGTAAGAATTATTTATTCTAAAACCAAAGGAAATATCAAAGAACAAGATGTGTTTTTAAAACACAATGTCCCTTCTGAGTGACCTTGACCTTTGACCTACTGACCTGAAGATTCCCAGGTATGTAGAGGTTGTCATGAGGAACCATCATATGAAGTCTGATGATTGTCGATGGTAGTGGCAATGTTAAAGTTTGGTACAAACAGACAGACAGTCAAACAGACAGGCCAAAAACAATATGCCCCTGATATATTAATACAGGGGCATAAAAAATTCACTACAACTGATTCTTGTAGCATTATATCGTGCAATATCGATAACTTACCCATATCAGCCTTGTTTTTGAATGTAAATTTACATTCAGGCCTCAAACAATGAAAATGTGTAGTTCTCTGTCCATAAAAACTGCAAGCTAAAGTACCACAATCTTCTGTGGCACGAAATCTTTGGAATCCTTCTGACATTATGGCTGAGTCTTTACGATGATAGTTGGCATGCATCTGAACATCTGATGTACTTATGTAGACTTTATCACAACCATTCTGTAACAGAAATAATCAAAATCTCAAATAACCAAGGTTGACAGCTCAAAAGATTAACTTGAATAATCAGAGTTGACAATTTAAAACAGAAAAAATAAACTTGATTAACCTATTCGATCAACATAATGAATTAAATTGAATTGTTATACAGAAAAATTAGACCTAATTAATAAGTAAATGGGGTTACATAGGTTAAGACAGTAATCAAAATAATTAAACCCAAGTTGTCTCCCTTTAAACAGTATAATTTATGACATTTTGCTGTTTAGTATAGTTTGAACATAAAAACCTACTAAGTTAATAACTTAAATCATCATCTTCAATCAATCATAACAAACATTACATGACTTTCATAGAAAGGGACAAAGAGGGGCCAGTGCAGTTAAACCTGTGAACAAAGGTCACCCTTTGGAAAGACATAATGTGGCCTTTATTGACAGGAGGCCTTTGCTTGGAGGTCATTTTGTTCTAAATAATCAATGACAGTTTATACAAGAATGGCCCTTATTCATAGGGTGGCCTTTATTCACACATATCTCCTAATACAGGTTTGACTGTATACAGTTGTAGATTATTTACCTGTAAGCAATGATAATGAGTCTGTTTTCCATTGTGAGTACAATGTCCGAATCTCTTGGAACAATTATCTAGGGGACTAAACCTCAGAAAACCATGCTGTAAAGATTCCTCACGCTTTCTGTGCCATTTATAATGTCGTACCATCTCTTCCTTCTTAACAAATACTTGAAAACTACAGTCTATACAGTGATAGTGTTCCCTATAACAGAGGTCCTTACAATGTTGTCCCCCACATTCTGTACCTGTGTTATATCTGAAAATACAACACCATCTGTGCATTAGTTTTATAACAATTTTATTCATACAATATATTGTTTGTTCTCGGTGTTATTTATTTTCTAGTATCTCATCTAATTAATGCCATTTTCAACATTATTTCAGTTGTATTGTGGTTGATAGTTAACCTACATTAACCAGTACTAAACACATTCTATCCCCAAGCTATTGACAAGCTACCACATATAATTCAGAGTTGGAGGACAATTTAACATAGGATGTAATATCTTCAGTCAAATTTGTCACAAACAGTGTTAGCTTCACCAGAGGTATGAACTCACAACTTCCTGGTCAGTAGACCAATGCTCTAACCACTAAGCTAACTGGGAAGGCTTTTGTCATGGAATAAAATGTTACAGTGTAAAAAAAACAAATTTAGCAATATCTTCACTTACCTTTTGAGGTACTTGGAATAATTGGGTAGAGCAGGAGAGATTTGACCACATTTGGGAGCCATGTTGGTATTGTACACAGCATTGATGAATGATGAGCTGGAAGTAAATCTATCATTCTGACTCTTGGCTCCACCTGAAATGTATCAAAATAAAACATGTTCAGATAAAATATGGAGTACATGTATACAGCAAGATCCATCAAATATTTTAAAGTTGGTATTTGCTTACTAGTTCATTTCACCAAAAATAATAATATGTATAAATTTTGCATTTATTTTAAGTTTTCAGCAGTATTTCAGTAAATACCAGTAGGACAGTTGACAATAATCTAACTACATGTATTTAAATACCAGTGGGACAGTAAATCTATTTTTCCTAGACTCTACACCAGTATGAACCATGTTTTAACTAGGTTCTCAACAACCAACTGTTGATGGACATTTCACCAAGAAGTAAGGAATACATAAAATATATAATGAGAAAAATGTAACCCAAAGTAAAAATGGCATGGAAGTCAAAGTTTGAACCCTTATATTGATCCCTTTCTGATTAAACTGAATAAAATACTTTAATCTTAAAAAAAAAGCACAAGGTCAACCAACCATGAATGTTTTGAGATCTCATGAAGTGAGGATATCTTTAACCTTTAATTAATACAATAAGTACTCTGATTGTGACTGACAATATCTGAAAATATTTCCGATGATTTAGTCTTCACAAAACATTTTTCAAGCTATGGACATTCGATCCAGTGCAAAATGCAAACTTTACCAGACCAATGAACTTTTAGTGGACCAGAAAGGGTACACACAAAATTTAATTCATAATTTGGCTAAAAACCATATTTTTCGAGAGTTCATTTTTTGTTCTGAAAAATTTACTGGACCGAAGGCCATTTTGGTGGACTCGGTCAAGGTCCGGGGCTATTTTCGAAGACTGTGATTTTGACAAAGGTCATATCTTTTGTACATCAGTATTATATTATACACATGAAAGTCCTAAATTATGTCAACCAATGCAATTCTTTACACTTTTATATCACAAGTCGTCACATAAAATGTATACAACTTGTACATTTTGTACATATTAAGTAAGTAGAAAGAACAGATACAAGAGTTAATGTTAATAGCTACTTGATAGAAACAGGGTAAAGTTCACACATAAACTGATTAACAGTTTAAAAGGTCTGGACTAGAAACCGTACATCTAAGAAAAGATTAGAAAACAAGATATACTTGTTATATTGTACATTTTCAAAAAATTGTAGATTCTTTATAGAAAGAGGGAATGTGGGTTAATTTTTTATACCCAGAACCGAGGCTTACTTACTGTAGTACCCACTTTATTAAAATGACATAAAATAAAAATGGAGTTTTCCAACACAAGACAGTTAAATAGATTGTTTTTTTATGTCATCATGATTTTAAGACTTTGAGATGTATGTATACATTTTTAACACATTGTACAAAAAGTAAAGAAAAGCACAAAAAAACTGTTTGACACATTGATTGACACAAGCACAGAATGTCGGAGAGTTTTCTAATCATTTTAAAACATTAACATTCAATTTTCCCTTTTCAACAAAATTTCTATATTGATTTTTACTTTAGGTCTTTTCATGTATGTAAACAGAGTTGCTTATTATTCAAGATTTGTATTTCAGTTAAAACACGCTTTTCTGTATTAAGTTATTATTTTATGATCAATAAAAGTATAAAATCAATAATCTTTAAACTTTGAGAATTAATAACCAACAGAAATCTTACATGAAATCATGTGATTATAAAACGTAGGTATTTACGAAAAGATTTATTTCAAAATTTACAACGGTTTTGAACAAGTCGCAACGATACAGTCAATATATTTTTTCAAAGATTACGAACAAATTTTGGAATTTCTCCAAAACAGGAAACTTTGTACATTTGAATTTTATTGACATTTGAGACACTCAAATTTACACTATGTTATATATGTGGTAGTTAGGAACACGAAATTATTGATTTTGAATTGAAAAAAGAATTTAAACAGAATAAAAGAACATACAAAATGGGCTTTAAATAAAAAGTAAAAAAGATATGCTTCAGAATAAGGAAATTAAAATTAGTTGTTTCAATAAATGTTCCGTTTTAGGAATGAAGGGGTCAGTATCCGGTAAATAAGAAGGTGTCTATATATGTCTGTCTTTCAATTGTTTGAAGGCCCCAGTGGAGATTGACTAGAATCATTTCACTAGAAATTAAATAATTTTTTACTTAAACAGAAGAATTTATTTTACAGACTGATACTTATAATATAGTAACCTTAACTTATGATTATGAGACTACTCAAAGTCTCTAATTCTTATAAAATTAACTGATTTCTAATTAAATCTCAACAATCAATTGCTGAATAATTGATGCATAATTAATATTGCATATAGTATATTGACATCCTTTAAACATTGTTGAAGTCTTACGCTTGTTATCAACAGGCTCAGTATTGATGTTATAAACTAGCAGACAGTAACCTAACCTGTTTTCCTAGATTGCGCACCAGTATGAACCTGGTTCTACGCATGTAGCTACCAACTTCTCTACATGAGAAATCAGCACTGCATGATGAATGCCCTGAGAAATAATGCCTTCAAAACAAGTTGTCTAAGAACCTTAGACCCATGACCCTTAGATCCATAGACCTAACACTACTTGGTGAACTCAATAAGTGAGCTTATAGTAGCCAACAACTTCATCAAAGCAATTGATGCATAAATGTGTCATTGCTAACTCTTTAGGCATTACATCATCAGTGTGTTTAAAATAAGTTTGATTATTATAAGTGAGGGTTAAATCTTATTATTCTTGTGTAATCTGTTTTCATACTTGTTGAGAGGCCCACATGGAAGATTGTGGTCCCTCAAATGTGCAGCCTCTTAAAATAAAGCCATTATTATTATTCATATCCTGCTTTGAACAGCAATATCTAACATCATATTTAAGGTGATGGGATATAATAATGAGGAAATACTAAATTTTAAATGTGATAAAATCAGGAATTTCATAGAATAGCAATACATAGCAACTGGATCAAAATGGCAAGTCAAACATCTCCATCAATTACAACACATAATGGCAGATAGGAGACAGAACTTAATGTATCACATGATTTTGTCAACCTATTGACAACATTACTGTTATAGGGTGCACCTGCAACTTATCAAAATTCTGACAAAATTAGTTCACGATTTCTCAATCATTCTTTAAAATCGTCCAACCCAGCTTATAAAACAATCAGATTCACTGTCATAAAATATGAATAATTTTCGTGAAGTTTGTTCATTCAAATGTGACATTATGAATATTAAATAAAAGGAGAATTTTAACTCATACTTAAAAAAACAAATATATAGGATCTGTCATATTTTGTCTATCTCACCAAACTGACTGACAGTTGTAGCCAATTAATTCAAAACCCAGCAATTTCAATTTCCTTCTATTACCACCAATAAGTTCATAAATTTTTAAGAAAAGGTTAACGGCTGAAAGACAGTACTTTACTTGATGTAACGCCTATCATTTAATTTTAATATAATTGTAAAATAAAAAATATATTCTCATTATTTTAAATATATGATGACAATATTTACGACTGAAATCATACGCTGAATAATTATCATTCTGTTTTGCATTGATTACATGTATATACAAGAAAATTAATTCAGTTAATATGACTATGCATATTTTTGATTGACAACAGATATTTTAAGTAGGTACATAAAATTACCTGTTTGAGAGATTATACAGAATGCAAAAATCTACCACAGAAGCTGTAACAAGAGATGCCATACGCAGACAGTAACAATGAATTGAATGCACACTTAATTAAGAAAAACAATGACATTGTGTATCTTCGTTTATTTCCCTTCATTTATTATACAGGAAATTCTAATGCTGTTATGTCTCAACGTAACTCAAAGGTGCCGTGACCATGGTCCAGAGCTTAGTGCACTTAATTAGGATTTGTAGCCAGACAATCTGGGTTTGATTCCTGGTAGCGGCAGGTCATACCAACCGAATTCGACAAATTTGACAACAGTGTAGATTTTCCTCCAAATGTAGAGAAGTTGCCGGTTCATTGTCGTAGGGTAAGTTAGAAATGGTTAGAAACCAGTCTGGGAAAACTGGTTAGGTGAATCGGTCAGTGTATATAACTGAGAAATTTTGAACCAAATTAAATAAGATTAACTCAAAACAGAAAGTAAACAACCTTAGAGAGCCTGATGACTCTGCACAGTTGATCTAATTTTACAATAATACTTCTACCTATGTTATATCTCCATAACTCCAAAATGACTTTTTTCATATTTTCTCATCATCAAAACTCTTCATAGTATTTAGTCTCATAAATTAATTAAATTCTGTTTACAAAGTTGTTATATCAATATTAATGTTTTTAGTAATACTTCATTTTTATGACTTTCTTCATCCATTCTGTTTTGACAGATTCATACAGTCTTAAGTGATTAATTGATATCTATAATATGACTTTTACTTTAGTTTGTTGTTTTTGTGGTCACAACTAATTTGCAACAACATAAATTAATTGTTTAATAAATTTCACGCATTCGGATGATAAATTACGTCAAATAAAAAATTATAAAATATGAGTGATAACTATACACTGATTGAATTTAAAAAAAATGTCAAGCTTCACTCATACCAAATATTCCCTTAAAAAACACCCCTCCTCTAATTACCCCCCCCCCCCCCCCCCCTCCACCTCTTCAGAGAAAAGTAAAAATACTCAGACTTAACAAATTTCAATGTAGGGCCATCCTTAAACAGTTAAGCAATTGACTTATTAGAAATCTGTGATTAACAAGTATTTTAAGTGTGTAGACCCTTATTGCTTAATAATGGAAACCTATTCAAAATTTTAATATTTCCAAAAATAGTCTGCCCCATTTTGGAAAAAAAATTGGGGTGTTAGGATCCTAATTGTAACCTCAATAATTTTGACACAAAAAATCAATACAAACACATTCTAGCTTACTTGTAACAAAAAAATATGTAAAAGTCCACCGACCTATCTACTGTTTAAAATTTTGGTTGCATAACCCCAGCCCAGCATTTTTAAGGATAGCCTAAGGCATCAAAACATTGTTTTAACATTAATTCAACAAATCAGAGTAAAATCAGTGGAGTAGCATCAAAACATTGTTTTAATGCATTAATTCAACAAATCAGAGTAAAATCAGTGGAGTAGCATCAAAACATTGTTTTAATGCATTAATTCAACAAATCACAGTAAAATCAGTGGAGTAGCATCAAAACATTGTTTTAATGCATTAATTCAACAAATCAGAGTAAAATCAGTGGAGTAAAGACCACATGGGCATTTATTAGGAGATGTTTGATATACACCAATAATAAATTATTAATACTAATTCATCTATTTCTTACCAAATTGTTTTATTCATGAACAACTTGATTTATTGTTCACAGTAAATGTAATGAAGAAAGATAAATTATCGAAAAACGGCTGAAAATTTGGGAAATTATGACTTCCGTATTAGTTCTGTTTTAACTTGCATAATTATATATATAAGAGTTTAAAATCTCATAAATCTAGATGGACCATGTGCGAGTGTTGTCAAACAATCAGAAGAGCTTTAATATAAGTTACACATGTAAACATAATTATAATGTTGTTCTTTACACATATATACAGTTGTTGTAAAGTAGAATAGATATTGCATAAAATAAATGTTTAGTAAAAGAGCTTTGACATACACTTATTATTAAGAAATTTTATTTACGGCCTCAAACAATTCTTAAAAATTACGTATTAAACAAAAATCACATCTTGCCCCCCCCCCCCCCCCAACATTCTAAAGAAAATGCCAACCCAAAAGCCACCCAAGACATACATTACTCATTGATTTGAATCATGATCTTAGTAATAGAGTAAACAGAGTTAATTGTTTAAATCAAACATCAGTGATAAATTATCAAATACTTAAAAAAAAACACAATAAAACATTTTATAATCAATTAACGGATGATGCATAAGTTACGTTCAACTGAAAATATTATGTGATGATGTAGATTTCTGGCAATATTTCATGGTATTAAATTATCTATTACACGTGCGACAATGTTTCAAAGCGTACACAGGAAATGTTTCTTTCCAGCGAATCTCCTCTACCAACATTAAATACAATAAACACATGCTGTAGGGGACCATATAAATTATAATTTTATGGCAAAAATTATACTTTTGACTCTTGTTTTAGAAGATAAAAGGAGTTACTGAAGTGTTTTCTTGTCAAATTCATGATTTATTTATCTATTCTGTGTGTCAAACATTTTGTGGACAATCGACGTTTGTCATTTTACGATAATACTAGGTGTTTTTAAACTACAAAGAAAATCAGACAGGTTCCGCCTACGTTTTCATGAGTTAAATTTGTTTCAGTCTACAGAATTTCATCATAAAACAAATGATTAAATTAAAACTTAACTTTTAAAACATTACAATGCTGTCGTTTCAACTTAACCACAAATTTCTGTGTAAATCAAGAAACATGGACATTGATGATATCATTGGTCCTGAAGTTTGACCCACTGTGAAAAGGGACAATTATATTAAAGGGTGATTTTAAAGTAAACCCCTTAAAGGCAAAATCGTACAGATGATAACAGGGATAAATTATTACCTGACTTTATTATTTCATAAACTTAAAGGGTAACAGAAATTATTTACATGGACATTATGGTTATCATATTCGGTCAGTTAAATTGAATAGAACTATTTCTTATATATACAATAACTTACAAAATTAATACAAATCAACAAAATACTTAATTATAAGTATGACATTATATGAATTGATTGAAACAGTGATTTCTAAAGTTTATTTATTTCATATAATACAAATATATTGTTATCTCAATTAACAAAAATGGTTGCTATGCTCACCAAACAATTTTGATTAAACAAATTCTATGAACAGATTGTTATTGTTCTGTATTGTGATTATTAGAGAAATCTTCTATCACATAGACAACCTAACTCACACGATGACAGTGATAAATGTTTGTTAATTGATCTGTTGTCTCACGATTTTATTGATATCCTTTCACCAATTTATCAACCATTTTCTCCATAATTCTGATTGACAGTTACCATGACAACATGCAAACAATTATTCTCATAAACCCCTAAATACCCTTGTTTCTTCTATTCAAGTGATTTATCCCATCAAGTCCTGAAGAGAAATCGAGGAATTCTTTGACCGGTATTAATTTTCCAAGAAATTGTGATACATTTTGTAAGTTTAGCAGGTAATTCCCATCTGTTTACTTTTTTATGAACTTGATACATTTCTTCAGGTGAATCAATTTGTAAGCAAGAAACTATAACACACAATACATTGAAAAAAACATTGAATACATTATCTGACTAGTAATAAATAGCCCCTGGACACTGCTGTGATTTCAAATCCCACCTAGGATGTACCATAAAAATTTCACATGTGAGCTAGTAAGGTGTTGTTCTGAAGCATATTAACTTAAAACAACAGTCAAACACAGGCTGGTTAAGGATAACATGTATATTTTTACATAAATATAGGCCAAAATGTGATGGAGCGTAAATATTTTTTTAACATTATAAAGGAAAATGAACTTGAATATCACAGACTGTATCACTGGACATACTAGTAGCTAAAAGTTTAGCTGACACAACAAACAAACCAGTCTAGCATTGTAATACAATGTATACTACAACAGCACCAGATGGTTTTCCGTTCCAGTGGGTTTAACGCCTTTTTCTACAATATTTCAATTATGTATGGCGGAAAGCTCACCTAACCAATTCTCCAGGCCTGTATTCTAACCAGTACCTACTTATCCTTCCTAAAGGAGCTGGCAGCTTTTTTTTACTCCAGATGACCCACGTAAGAAAATCGGCATTTTTGTCAGATTTTCATGGTAGACTAGGACCTGCCTCTACTAGGATTCACTGGTCTCATGTCGAGCAGCACTAGATATAACTTGATCCTTATATACATATATTACAGTTTAACCCCTGAAAACTGGACATTCTGAAAACCGGAATTCCCTGAAAAATTGGACAATTTTTCAAGTCCCTTATTTTTCATAATTCATCAAAAGTTCTCTGAAAACCAGAGTTCTCAGAAAACGGGGCGTTTGGCCAAGTCCAGCAGTGGTCCGGTTTTCAGTGGTTTTACTGTACTTGTAGGACGTAAGGTTGTAGTACCTAGCAAACTGACACAATAATGTCCTTAAAGCTGAATCACTCACGAACCAATGATCAGTAACCGTGAATGAACATTATCTATTATACTGTTAAACACAACGGTTAACCATCCCAGAATATTTTATTTCCCTATTGCTTTATAGTCTATAGCCATTGTATTCTTAATCAATTCCAAAAATACAGACGCAGGTAAATATCAATAGTTTTATGTCAATTGGCTCGGTTGCCATAGCATCGAAACAACCGTGGCAAGGATTCTTTTCAAAACACTTTTAATAATTTATCAAACTTGAATAGAGTCAATACAAAGATCAATGGAGAAATAGCTGTCTGTATTCCACATCCCAATTTCCCTTAATTTTCAATAAATCAATTATTGGCAATTAGAAATTTGCAAATTTTCTCATTTTCACACAGCAAGATGCTTGCAATTTATGGTTGCACAGCTTTTGCATTCTAAGTTTGTAAGATATGAAATCTCAATTATTATTGTTTAATAAACAGCCAGCCATGTACAGGTAACAGAATGAAAGTCTTTTGACTTGATGACTACAGTAAAGTATTTTAAGATAACTTTGAACAATATGTGGATCAATGCAGAGAGATAGTACAAAACAAAACAAAATCCAAATAAATGTTCAATTCTCAAAACAATTTAGAATCTAAAAAGCATAATTAGTGTCAATTCTTAATTTGAACTATTATTCAAGTCTAGAGTAAGACACTTATCTAAATCTAAACAGACACGAAAATTACAGGAGAGATAAGTGGAAATTATAAAATTCAAGCAGTAAACGAGGCTGAACAAGTTCTAATTAAAAAAACAGCAACAATTAATAGAGTTCAACAAACGAAAGAATGAATGATGACAAAAAAGGGGACATGTATCAACAAGTCTGGTATAGATTTGGAGATGAATTAATTCAAACACAAGATAAGTTTTGGTGGATGGTATATCACTTCATTCCCATGAATAATAATACTTGATAAAACATGCTTTTTCACAAAACGAGCGGTTCTCATCTTGTAGAATTGTCATAATTTATTCTCAAACATGCGACTGAATATGTATATTTTACTTATCTGAATAAAATTTGGTCAAAATGGGAACAATGAAGAAGTCAGTTAGCCAAGTTTGGAGTAAACATGAATCAAGTTTTTTCCTTGTTTTCTTACGATAATTATAATGAAGATAAAGAGTGGATTAGATTGTATGACCCATCATTTACCTTAGTATAAGAATTACCCCTGTCAAACAGATATTCAAACTTCATGAACTATTCATGAAATATGCAAGGATAGTTCAAGAAAAATTCATGTTTTCAGGTATTTCATTAAAAGGGGTAATGCAGATTCATTTCATCAAGTTGTCACGACATTAAAAACTTTGAAGCAAAATTAAAAATTTGCTGATTTTTTACATTTAATTTGCAATAACTTTTGCTATGAAAAGTCCAGGTGAAAGATAATTAAAAAAATGTCAAAACCTGAAGTAACAAAATTAGATGATATAAATTATTAGATCACATATTACACGCCAAGCAGAGTTTATCAGGACTTTTTTCACAATTTTTAAGAAATAATGTCAATATCTAAATTCAATTCTACAATGATTTGTAATCTATATGCAAGTTCTTCTTTATCAGAGATAATTTATGTCAATAATCTTTTCTTTTTAATCTATTTATTGATAAATACAACAGATTTTTAGCTGACTTTGTAATAAAATACCGCATGATCGAAGCATACATGTTTACAGCATATATATATGCAGCCAAACTCAATTTTAAACCTTTTCAAATTGTAATAAATACGTTATGGATTTGTTCACAGATTAAACAAGAAATATACACAAAACTAGCGTTTGTTTACTGATTGTCATAGCAACATCCTATAGAAGGTTACTTCACAGCTGAATAGATCTGTTAGAAATTTTTCGATCAGTCGTACAAAAATGGGACACTTGACTGAAAAATACCAATATTTAGAAAAAGAACCATCTGCAAAATCCAATATTCTAGTTGTCTAAGGTACAAAACACTTAGATTTATAATCATATTGTTTAAATACTGTAACATTCAGCATGTATCACACATACAGATTAAGACAAATACAAATGTAAACGAGTAGATTTCACGCAAATGAAAAAATGCACGCAATACAGATCAACTCTCTTTCCTATATTGAGTAGAGCGTTGAGGTTAATTGAACACTGAACAATTACGCATCATTATCTACACAATTAACTACCCTTCTGCATTTATATTTACCTTGAATATGATAAACTCTATAGTTACATGTACAAACAATTGAGAAAAAAGTCAAATTCTACACAGAAATTGGGATATCTCGTATTTTTGCATAAATCTGTTAAAATTTTACCAAAAGAAATCAGATAACTGTAAACAGAGCATTTTTTACAAGTTTTGAAATGCGTCCAAGGCGGTTAATCCCTGTAGTCAAGAAAATATGTAGTTGCTTGTATACAAATATGTGAAAGGAGAAAGAAAATCATAAAAAAATGTGTTTTTTATTGGGAGATTTAGGAAATAAAATCAATCCATCTCAACTCGTGAGAAAAAAAATCACATCCATAAAAAACAATTTTCCAATATTTTGCCGATATAATTTTTGTGTAACCCCAAAAGGTAAAAAAAAAACTTTCAACAGCTCAGTAAATATTTGTGGAGATGTTATGACCACATAGAAACAAGTCAGTTAATCATTTGTTCAGTCCACATCAAAAACTGAAAACATTCATACAAAGTGAATTGATAATAGATCAAATTATAAACAAATTAATTTAATCTCAATGACAGAATGATCAGAAAATCTACTTCAGTGATACTTCACACTTTGAAGATTACAAGAAATGGTCCTGGTTTAAAACAGGAATATCAGGTAATTGACATCAACATGATTAAACTTGGATAAATAATTATTCTAGTTCACATGCAAATCCCATGGCACAAAAAATGTGCATGCAAACCTGAAATGACAACTAAGAGTTATAGTGTCATATACGGTACTAGTATTAATAATTTCACCATGAAAAAAGGGTTTTGTCCGTGAAATGTCTGCTCTACTTGGCAAACTTTGAGTAAACTACATAAAATAAATGTGAGAATTGTTACCTTGACTTTTATTAGGATGGCCTGCATAGTTTGAATAGATTCCTTTAAATGACATCACAGAGCCATCATGTGATTCCTCATCGCTACTCATCTGACTACCAATGTTTGGCATATTGCCTAACCCGACTAAAGATGGGGATGTAGGTTCTTTGTGCGCTGCTTGTTGAAGTATAGTTCTGAAGTTTCTGATTGGCACATGTTTAGCGAGATCAGCATGGTGGTTACCAGCACCACCAAATCCATACATTGAGATCAATTCATTCATGGTACTTTCAGCGTAGTCTTTTAAGTGGTCAGCTTGATCTGTACCAACTTGACGTCCATCACTTGATGATACAACTGGGACAGAACTTCCCAGTTTTAATCCCATCTCCTTATCAGCAGTACCCATAAGATTTCTATCAGGGTGGAAGAAGTCATCATCATCATCATCGTCACTATTCTCATCAATATTGTCTTCAATGCGATCTTCATCATCATCAGTTGACAAGTAACTGTTTATAGAGTCATCATCTTCTCTACTTCTACTCATACTAAGATCTAATGGTGCACCAAAGTTCATCTCTGCATCAGATGATAATCTTGACCTTTGCGAATCCTTCGATTTAGCTGATGTTCTAGAGTGATTCAGAATTGAAGAATTACTGTCTTCTTCCATGTTTGAATCTTGAGATCTACTGAAAGAATTGCCTGAGGTTTTCTTCTCACCATTCTCAAGTTCTTTTCCTTGATCTTCGGTAAAATGGTTGGAATATTGTTTATCAAAATTATCATACCTATCATTAACCTGAGGTATACTTCGTGGAATGGCACGTTTTCTACGACCTGAACCAACTACAGGTTTACTATGAGTGTTTCTTATTTCCTGAATCATGTGATATCCATTGTTCACATTTTCAGGCTCTACTCTATCTAGTTTACTTGGACTGGCTCGTTCACCAATTTCATCTTTGTCTTTTACATATGAAGCGTCTTTTACTTGTATTGACAGATCCAGTACATTTTGCTTCACATCAGTTTCTATACTGTTCAAATCAGCCTTACCTATAATGTTATTATTGAAGCATTTATTTGACAAGTCAACTGTTGATTCTGTCTTAGAGTCAACAAGTTCATTGCCATCTTCAGGACTTTTTTGTTCTTTATTGTTGATTTGTTTCAACTTAGCGCAAATTGCATCAAGTTTACAAAGTTTTCTTCCACTTGTCAAAGCCATAGTCAATATTACAGCTTCAGTTCACCGGAATAAATATCTTATACTTTTGGATGATTTTTCATGCAAAAGAAATTGCAAAACTAGCATAATACTAATTATACTCTATTGCAATTTCATACTTCAGAGCTGTGATCGAGGTGAGAGGTTATCTATGGATGGTAAAATATTGAGATCCATTCTACTTCATATTATGAGCACACATCACAACCATCCTGAAAATATTTAAAAATTCAATAAATGGAAGGAAATAGGATTTTTGAATTATTTTGAACAAGGTAATGATATCTTGAAAAATAATTTTGTAAAAAAAAGCATAATTTCTGCAAAATAGAAATACATGTAGCGTTTTAACAGAAAATCAAGTACAATTTTGTATAATAATACAGCAAAATATATTTAACAGAAGTGAAATATATTGAGTACATCATTCATAATGGAAGAAATAAATAAATAGTTGCATAAACTACAGGATAAAAATCTGAAATAAAGAAAATCAAAAGTTCAATTAGTACATACCGTATCACACTATAACAAATTAAGGCAATCAATAGATCAAACAATTAAATACAACATTAAAACTTATAAACCAATAATAATTAATGCAGCAATCAATTGAAAATTACAAAATTATCCATATTCCAAAAAAAAATAATGATCTTAACTATAGCTGAGCTGACATTACTATTTATAGTAACAATCAATCACAGTACAGTATAGTATCAATAAAAATTATGTGAACTAATGCAATAATAATGATCACAAATTACACAAGCCTGCTGCAGTATTGTTGCACAAAATGTTAAGTGAATTAGTAGGAATTTTTAAAACTTTTATGACCTTAAACTTTTCTGATTCTTTCATCAAGAGGACATGAACGCTTTGTAAAATGTAAAATTAGTTAAAAGGACAGTTTTATGGACATAAATATGTTGATATTATTGTAGAAACGACATGTTCCCTTTGAAATTCCGTCTCGTAAATCTTCATGTTACGAGAGATTGTCTTCACCGTCAAATGAAATTGTAATTTCCTAATTTGGTCAAATAAGGTGAATTGAATGACAGTCAACATTTTTCATTTTTCTCAAATGATTATCATATTTTTATAACAAAACAAAGCACAGGATCAATGTCATGAAATTTAATACACAATTATGCAAATCAAGTTTGAACTTTAATTGTTTTATCCAAGTCTAATCATGAGATTCATTAATAATTTGAGGAAATATACCTGAATGTACCTAAATCAAAAGGTTCATTATAAATTTCGATTTGAATGATTCATTGATAATGGCTCATAAATCACATTTTAATGACAATCAGCTTTCAACAAACTTAAGAATAAAAGTCCACAAATTAGACTCATAATTAGCCAAATATACAAAAACTAGTCTATATACATGAGTGTAATAAACATGGCACTTGAAGAATTAAGTGGGATTTTCCAAAGTTCAAAAATATTCAATGACCTTATTACATTTTGATATTTTTTTTTGTGAGTGACAAGAAATTGTAATGCATTCTAAGTGCCAATAAAGTATAATTATCTTACGTCGGGAGAAAATATGAAGTTTGTACAAGGATTTTGTTTCCAGTTGAATTTCCATCAAATTAGTGATCAAACATTGACAACCAATAAACTTCTTGTGGCCTTATATGGCCACAAATTGATATTTAAACAGATTTAATCTTTCAATGATCATGTCTTACTAGTTTCAAACCTATTCAGATAATAAATTGGCCTAAACAACTGAAGGGTAAGGATATAATCAGCAGTTAACATTATTAAGTATTTTATAGATAAAGCAGGCCAAGCATATTTCATTGATAGGATATCGTTACATATAAAATCAACATAAGGCAAAGAAAATGTGGTAATTAAACAAGTAGTTACTAAAGTTAGTATTGGATATAGAGAAATAGAATTGAAATAATCCAGAGTTGTGGTTTTTGAAAATCATTGTAAACATGCATACTAGATTCTGTTTCAAACAAGGTAATAAGCATGTATACATTTTTTCCTAAAGAGAAGAAGTGGACTTTTTTGTCATTTTTCTCACTAATCTTTCTTTTTTACTTCTTAGATTTAATCTGTACTGTATATTTGAATGGTACTTATTTTGTTAAAAAAATCATACATAAAAAACCAAGCTATTTATCTTATGAATTGAAGTTACTGTTGAAAGACTATTATAAGCTGATATACATTGTATTTCTTTGTTCAAATTCTTTAAGTAGCCCATTGGGTACACATCTAACATGTTTAATTATAGAAAATCCTTAACAAAAAGTATGAACAACTACTCAGGCCAACACAGAACCAGAAATGCATTGATTCAGTATTTATTAATATACCATATCACAATATTTGTGAAGATGTATTAAATTATTGTTGGAATTGTTCATATATGTAACATATTCTATATAGCGGTGCCGATAGTGATATGTAAAAAATGAGAACAAATTACCATTGTTCTCATACATTACTATTTTTTTGGTCAAGTACCTATAGACAGGACTATGTTTTGTGGCCTTTTAATGCAATACTAGGATTTAAGGGATCAACAGAGAAAACTTAAAATAATCAAATTAGCCTACTACAAAAACCACCTTTAGAAGAATAAATAGTGAGGTTTATCAAAGGTGGTCCTTATTCAGAGGTTGAACTAAAAGGCAAATACTTGTATTGGAAATAAAACTACTGGTCTTTGCAGTAAGGTGGTCTCTATTAGCAAGTGGTCATTATAGTACAGGTTTGACTTTATCTATACTCCTGTCAAATATTTTAGTTATTCATACTTCATTAAATTCAAGAACTATTCAAGAACTATACGAGAATGTTCAATTCATAAGCTCTATTTATACCCTTGTCAAATAGTGATTCATTATTCATTAACTATTCATGAACTATGCAAGAATAGTTCAAGAAACATTCATGTTTTCATGATTGAATTCTATTTAAAGGGGTATTGATAGAAATATAGACACCCTTACTTCTATTATATAGTATTAAAATAGGTACAAATGTAAATAAAGTCACAAAATGACAGATGTAACAATATTTAACCAACAGCTTTTTAAACTTGTATCATCCTAATAGTTTAATCAGTTATGTTAGGATAACTGAATGCTGTATATAAAGTAACTATGGCTACAGTGTGATAAAATTGTAGAGGATAATTGGAAAATTAAACATAACATGATAATTGAGTAAATAAAGTGAAGATCAATGACCTAGCTATACTGATTACTTGTCAAAGTGTCCAAACAAATAAATGTTAGAACATGTAATTTAGAGCAGTGAACATATTGAATAATTAATATTGATTTGTTTAGTTATTTTCTTCAAAAACTATTTTGCCCTGAAACTACGTCAACGCAATTACGGTATTGTTATTTTTTTAACAATTACGGAAGTTTTCACTCGAATCCTGCATTTTTTGTCCTTTTAAAGTAATTCTCAAATAAACTGAGTGCATGATCGATACACATACAATTTATTACTGCTTAATATCAAATAATAACCAATAATATACATTTAGATATTTGCTGTACCCACAAAATATGACCCTTATACAGATTATCTAAAGATGAGATTACTTATTAAAGATTACACTAAGTCAGTTAAATAGTTTGTGAAGAATAAAAACTGCTGGCTTTATGACATGCATGTGAGATTGTGAGTAAGGAAATAGAGAAAATCTAGTCTGATCAAGATTTTAGAAATATCATACAACTACATGAATACTTTTATTAAAGATTTATCTATAAAGCTAACCATACAATTACAGAAAAATTGTGACCAATCTAAAATACTTCAAGACGCACTTTGGCGAATAACTCTTTATATTAAGAAAAATCATTGGAAAGTTATGCCTCAGGCGTTGTTTATGAGAATGAGTTTGACAGAATAATTTAAAAGAAAATTAATATAATAATTGAGTTTAAAATCCACATCGAGAAGCAATATTTTACACCAGGATGAAATGAAAGTACCATTTACAATGTAATGAAAATGTGCAGAAAAAGTCCCATAAACGCATGAAAAATGCAAATGTTATTCATCCCATGATTTATCAATCTTGAAGATCTATAATTTATCTATGAATTTTGATAAGGAAGCGAAATAAAACAATGACAAGCCATAAAAATATTGGCTTGAATATAGTCTTTGTTTTTTGCAGGTTCAAAATACTGAAGAATAGATACGTATTCATAACCCCTGAGGTCTGACAGACTTAATGTTATAAAATTGGTGAATAAATATTGATGAAAAATTAATGCTAATTATATAAATTAGAATATTCTACAAACTTTATAGCAACTAGTGAATGAATTTGACTTAATACTAAATTAAAGTAAGAAAAAGTGAATACGGAACAATATAGTAAAATAGAAATACTTATAGGAAGAAAAATATTAAAATGCAGGATATTTACACAAGGAAAAATCCATCATTAGCACTGTATCTTATAATGTCACCATGATAAAAGTCCATCCAAGAGTATCTTAGCAATTGTCTTAATGATTCACAATGAAAAGATCCTAAATAAAAAATTCAACCATAAAAGAAAATTGCCACTTTTGTTCGAAATATGTATATTGACTATACTGGAATTACATTAATATTTGTAAAGTTCCTGTAACTTGTCAATGCCTGTCAGAAGAAAACACTGTGGATATTTTAACACCTGTACCTGATAAAATTTGGCGTCACCATAGTAACATAGATCAGGTTCCACGAAAAGCATGCATAATAAATACCCCGTTGCTATAACGATACGTCCCAGTAAAGCAAGCATGAACAATGATATTACTAGAAATCAATCTTTAGGTCTCAATTCAATGAAGGGACACCTCATTATTTATGCGGTGAAAATCAGCGATACCTGGCCAGTAACGGGCTGATCGTAATTACATATACATGTACATGTATTGGAAAATCTCGCTTTTTTCAACAAACTTAACATCTGAGAACTTTTTCCAATTTATTCATTAAAGAGGAGTCTCAATTTCATTATGTGAACATGTAAAAACCCGATATGAAAAAATATGTGATTGTATTTAAATGGAGCAGCTAGAATAGGCTCTATTAGCCCAGCATACAGCGATAAAAGAAAATTACATCAATACTCAGTTTTTCATGAAAAATACCAGATAGTACAATTAGAAAATTGACAACCATTCAATAAAAGTCAAAACAAAGTTACATTGAGATAAATGAAGTTGTAAAATGGTATAACTATAGACAACGGTTAATTCAGATATTTAATATTCTCTATTTTGTAAGGACAGCCTAGAGGCTACTAGAGCATTTGATCAAATAACTGACCATTATCCATAACACTGTAAAACAATATGTGACTTGTACTGAGAAAAAGTAATTTCTCCATAGAAACGAACAAGTGAACATTTCACTTGGCTATTGAATTCAGCTGACCGTGAATGCATAGCTATTGTAGTCAACAGACCATGAACAAAAGGTAACAGCAGTCAACTATGAACGCATGACTATTGTTTTGCTATATTGAATTCAACTGATCATGAACACATGGCTATTGAATTCAACTGAACATGAACACATGGCTATTGAATTCAACTGATCATGAACACATGGCTATTGAATTCAACTGAACATGAACACATGGCTATTGAATTCAACTGATCATGAACACATGGCTATTGAATTCAACTGAACATGAACACATGGATATTGAATTCAACTGAACATGAACACATGTATATTGAATTCAACTGAACATGAACACATGGCTATTGAATTCAACTGAACATGAACACATGGATATTGAATTCAACTGAACATGAACACATGGATATTGAATTCAACTGATCATGAACACATGGCTATCATAGTGAACAGTTGTAGACGAGGAATTATTTTAGTGCAGATTGAACTACTAACATTTGGCCACTGCTAACAGTACCGCATTTTGCTAAATAGAGAATAATGGTATACTTTCTAACAAGATTTCTTACAAAAAGAAACACAAAAACTGTAGGAGCATTATTTAATGTTACTTACAAAATTTCTTACTTTATAACATCTAAATAATTTATGATGCATCATGCCTGTATACGATATGTAGGTTAACTAAACTAAGTTTCTATCATTATCTCAGTAAGATTTGTACATAGTCCATCAGAAACAGTAGAAGGGCTCTGTGGTTAGTCTCTGACTAGTAATCACTAGCAGTGTTTGAACTAATTTTTTTAAAGCACAAGCCCAAACTATAATGTCAACTATTGAAAATAGACAATTTATCATTAGCCTGAATGCACAATTTTGAGAAAGTTCACTAGCCCAATGAGAGATTTATTAGCCCCGGGCTGTGGGCTAGTGGGTTAGCATGCAGACTGCACTAGCCCCTCCTTGAACTACAGACCAAAAAATTTACATGTCAGGAAGCTGTCCAGCTAGCTTATGGAACGTCGGTGATTCAACCCATGTGTACACTATTCCAAAATAAATTTGTAAGATGTTTAGCGCGACAGGGCCAAGTCAAAATAATATCTTGTCCTCACAGTCTAATTAGTTGGACTTGGTGTAGCACCTGGGCTTTTTATCCATCATTAAAGCTGGATAGTCTGTTCTTGGCTTGGTGAGAAGTTAAATCCCAGTGAAAAAAGTATAGGTAAGAAATAAATAAAACACTATCACCTTCTTGTTTAACAATAAGATAAAAACAAAAATTATTTGGTCGAAAATTTAAAATAAACACTAAAAAAAAAACAGACAAAGAAATATGAAGAATTTTAAACCAAATAAGTTTTAAAAATAATTTAGAAAATTTGAACAAAATAAAATCTTTTCACAGACCTTGCAAGTTCCATTATAAAGTAAATTTTTGCACTTAAATCACCAATTTTTACTGACTGACATATTACTCTATCTAAACTTACTGCAGCTGCAAAGTGCACCTCAGTGTATAATTTTACTAAATTCACACCAAAAAATGGATGAAATTCTTATAAAAGAAATCTAAATGTCAGTTTAGCATTTATAAACAAAAAGTATTCCATGAATATAAATATATCATTAAATAAAATTGTATATCTGCAAAGCATTTAAAGTTCATGTTACAATAGAGAAACTTAACAATAAGAATCTGAAGTATTCCAAACAATAAAGTTATATTTCTACACAAGGAATGTGAAAACACAACAATAAATTTATGTAATTTTGAAGTAAATAAAAGACTAAAATATCAGAAAAAAACATACTAATTTTGTATTGTTTTATAATGTTATAAAATATCTTCCTATTATTAAAGATATAATTTTAATAATTTATAGTGAAATAACATATCAAGTTTTACTATACATAGTGGAACAATCAAAGGACCTTACTACACTATCAGGACTATTAATGTAATTACATCTTATCAGTGTTATGCTAATTGTTTATAAGCACTAGCCCCAAATAATAATTGTGAATAGTCATTCAGTTACTGGGCTATTAAAATAAAATTTAACCCTAAGTCTGAATACCCGGTACACAATATGGAGACAGTTAATTAGCCTGAATAGAAAATAAATTACTAGCCCTGATGGGCTTCGGGGAAATGAGTTAGGGTGAAGACTCGCAATCAAGTGAATTGACTGCAGTTGAATTATCAGCAAAAA
Source organism: Lutraria lutraria (assembly GCA_964023205.1). Classification (NCBI taxonomy): domain Eukaryota; kingdom Metazoa; phylum Mollusca; class Bivalvia; order Venerida; family Mactridae; genus Lutraria; species Lutraria lutraria. The sequence continues at coordinate 18,836,305 of OZ026847.1, forward strand.
ATCTTTTTTGATGATAAAAAGGCATGATTAAAATATGAAATTTAAATGTCAAATTTACATTTATTCACAAACATAATATCTTATATGATTGAGCATGTTTCGACAAAAATGAGCTACTTCTAAATTTTGCCAACTATGACCAATCATGAAATTCATTGTATAATCACTGGCCTAAATAAATAGCATACTTACGCAATTAGCTTAAAACTTAAAACATACATATAAACCACCTAATGAATTCAAAAAGGTAATTTATTGACAATATAAAGAAGCATTTTGAAAAAAAAAATGGAATATTATATTGTACACAGAATTAACATGTATAGGAAATCATGATGGTTGACAATGTAAAAACATCAAAAAAAACTTTTTTGGATAAAGTTCATAAAAAACAGCTAATTTGTATACATGAATGTTGATGCAAAACTTAGATCTAAGAGATGATTAATAAATTAAGAAAATAAATAAATAAAAATAATAAAAAATTTAATGAAAGTAAAACAGCAATTTAATAATAATCTTCATCTAAGTGGTAAAGAAATAATTATATTACCTTCATGTCCTTCACTCTCAAGCCACTAATGACAGTATTCATTTAAAAAATTGACATTTTTCTGAAAATCCATAAAAATGCTTAAGTTTACTGCAAAAAACGAACATAATGCCAGACCACGTAACTTATACCAATATTTTGTGTAATTAATCTTTTAATAACCTAAAAATCAATTAAGGACAAAAAAAAACAAGTATTTGAATAAAAGAAGGTAATAATATAAGTTTATTACATACACCATTATAATGAAAATCTATACCATACTATATAAGTAAAAATGTATTTACATACATGGACTAAACACACTGTAGGTTAAACCTCATACCTAATACAGACACAACTTAGTCATGTCAAACAAAGAACAAAATAAAAGAAATTTAACAAAGAAAGAAATTGAAGCAGAAATTTAACTCACTATAATCTGTCTGCCACGACCAAATCTAAAATGTCCAAGGCTTGAAAGATTTAAGTCATAAAGAGTATTAAAAATCCACATTTATTGCCCAACAACAGAACCAGGTGAATTTTGTTTAAATACCAAAATTTCTATCGAGTCACAAACCAAATAAGTAACTAGTCTTAACAATTCAAACATGCACACACAGGAATTAGGCAAATTTATATTTATCAACTGGATTTCAAACAAGCTTTGGCATTACATGTCAGAAATTAAATAAGACTCTGGTTTTATATAGTGAAGTTACTATGGGTAATTTAACGTAATATTTTTTTATTGTACAGACATTTATATGTACATTATAAATCACAGCACAGAATTCTAAAGAGGTTTTAAACATTGGACAGAAATATTGAGTTTTTGAAGATATAGATAAAATATGCTATTTCTATGTGTTTAATGCATGAATATCTATTTATTGATTTTGATTTACAAATTTAAGTGTTTTTCGAAATACTTTAAATCATTACATATCTGTGAAATATTAACTTATACAGAATGGCGAAAAGCCAATTTGAGATAAAAAATGGAACTAATTTAAATATAGCATGTACGAAACAGGACTGACTGATCAGACTAATCTCATCCCTTGTATTGATATTCAGCTACTTAAGTTAAAGGGTCTGATATGTACCTTAAAATGAAGGGGGGGGGGGGGGAGTGAAGATGTTTTTTCACAAATTAAGGGACTAACTCATTCAAACATTCCAGGACTGAAAAATCGTTAAGCTGCTTTGACTTTTTAATTTTCCATTTTTTTTTTGTTACACATACAGTGTATGCAAAATTAACAAATAAAAAAATACACGCATTAACATTTTTCGCACATTTTACCAAAAGATTAATGCAGTTTAACCAGATTTTTTACCTTGATATTCTTGATTCCCATCATCAATGTTTCATATGGATTTCTTAATTTTTTCTAACACAAAAAAAAACAATAGCAGCATTATAATTTTTGTTACAATGATTTTCTTCAATATCTATCATTTTATTGCTATCTTTAAAATTTTGTTATTATCATAGCTAAGACACCATGGCTTAAGGATTTTGCATTAGACTGACCAATCATTATACTGTAAATTTAAATAAATCATGTAAGATTTCTCAATATGAACCAACAAATATAGTTTAAATGGTACAAATTTACTTCAGCAAAAATCATGCGCACAATAAATATAAAATTGGCAACGAAATCATTTGGTTAAATACAGTAATCTTTGTGCTTAATGAAATATATAGAAATGTTAATCTTCAAAATAGATTATTGAAATCAATTTAAATATTCTAAAATGTACGATTATCTACAGTAGGTCGAGTAACAAAAGAATAGGTAGATTTTAAGCATTCTATATGATTATTTACTGAAAATGATCTTTTTTTGCTGGATTTGAAGATATTATGATAAGATTATTTTTATATAACTAATCTCTTAGGTTGTTAGCATGTAATACAGCAAATCTTAGTAGTCGTTTTTGGTAAGATATTAAGTTGAAACTTAAGAAATATTTGTGTTTAAACCATTAACTGAACACATACTTGTTGTCACAGGTAATTAAAGAATTTTTGTATCATATTTATATTACCAGTGTAATGAAACAGAACAACGAGGAATTTTCTTGTTTTCAACAACCTAAGACAAGCCCAATAATTAGTGTTAGTACCTAGATATGTAACATCGTCAAATCATCACTTGTATTAATGGGTATATACTTCAGACAAGATTTTGACATTTACAAGTTTTAATATGTATGCTTGTAAAAAGAGGTAGAAAAATCAACATCACAATTTCAGTGTTCACAGAAACTCAAATATTTCTTAAATCATGAATGAACGGTCTGTTAAAACTTGTGAATTATCCCTGACTTCAAAGGTCATGCAAAAGTGCACAGTTACACCTTAAGAGTGGTGGTATAGTAGATAAGGTTTGTAAGTTTAAATCCATAAAGATCCAGTCGGACAAACATTGAAATATTGCATGTCTAATTCCTAAATACAAACAAGAAGAGAATTTGATAAAAAGAGAAAAATATTTGACCCCAAGATGCATTATACTTAACATTAAGATACAGAATTCTTGAACTGGGATGTTGAAGACTTGATCCAGCAATGCTGGCAACATGCATTAAAAAAGGGTACACTTGATCATTTGAAGATGCAAGACACTTTATACAGAGATAAAGAAAACATCATCCAGAGAAGTGAGAAGTAGAGTATTTGATCTAGTGAAGTTATTTATTCTGAGATATTTCCAAAGATGCAGTACCAGGTATATCTTATCCAAAGATGCAGTATATTTTATCCAAAGATGCAGTATATTTTATCCAAAGATGCAGTATATTTTATCCAAAGATGCAGTATACTATATCCAAAGATGCAGTATACTATGTCCAAAATGCAGTATACTATACCCAAAGATGCAGTATATTTTATCCAAAGATGCAGTATATTTTATCCAAAGATGCAGTATACTATATCCAAAGATGCAGTATACTATATCCAAAGATGCAGTATACTATATCCAAAGATGCAGTATACTATACCCAAAGATGCAGTTTACTATATCCAAAGATGCAGTATATTTTATCCAAAGATGCAGTTTACTATATCCAAAGATGCAGTATACTATATCCAAAGATGCAGTATACTATATCCAAAGATGCAGTTTACTTTATCCAAAAATGCAGTATATTTTATCCAAAGATGCAGTATACTTTATCTTAAGATGCAGTTTACTATATCCAAAGATGCAGTATATTTTATCCAAAGATGCAGTTTACTATATCCAAAGATGCAGTATATTTTATCCAAAGATGCAGTATACTTTATCTTAAGATGAAGTTTACTATATCCAAAGATGCAGTATATTTTATCCAAAGATGCAGTTTACTATATCCAAAGATGCAGTATACTTTATCTTAAGATGCAGTTTACTATATCCAAAGATGCAGTATATTTTATCCAAAGATGCAGTTTACTATATCCAAAGATGCAGTTTACTATATCCAAAGATGCAGTTTACTATATCCAAAGATGCAGTATATTTTATCCAAAGATGCAGTATACTACAGTAAAACCTCTCCAGAGCGGTATATATTTAACCTCTGTAGAGCAACAACCTCTAAACAATGGCCATTACTTGTAGCTCCCACAAGGTGTTGCTCTACAGAGGTTGTACTGTACATCCAAAGATGCAGTATACTATATCCGAAAATGCAGTATACTATATCCAAAGATGCAGTATACTTTATCCAAAGATGCAGTATACTATATCCAAAGATGCAGTATACTATATCCAAAGATGCAGTATACTATATCCAAAGATGCAGTATACTATATCCAAAGATGCAGTATACTATATCCAAAGATGCAGTATACTATATCCAAAGATGCAGTATACTATATCCAAAGATGCAGTATACTTTATCCAAAGATACACTTTTACTGTTACAAAGATGCAGACCACTTTTGGATGTATAGTGGCTAACTAATGGGCAGTTTACTATCAAGTTTATACTTTTTAATAAATCTATTGAAAAAAATAGCAAGAATCAAGATTAACAACTGCAAGTTCTCTTTATGCAGTTTTGTGATTTTATATGAAGAAATTTTTAACAGTTTTAATGCAATAATTCTCTTAATTAGCATTAACCCATTATAATAAACAACATGACATCAATTTTATACATCTCTTCTGACACCCACTAGAATAGAATAAATTTCAATCAAAAACCCTTTTTCATAAGTTCATGGATCATAAAAATGTAATTCTATGATAACCAAATCACTGTCACATAGTTTCAAAAAGTAATTCATCACCTAGGTTTGGGTTAAAAAGAATGAAATAAATCTGTCAATTTATGACCAAATTTGAATGATGAAGAGAGTCTGTAAATACTTTTACAATTTTTACCAGTAAATTTATTCTTTCGTTACACAGAGTGTCATTATGTTCGAAGATGTATGCATTAGTACCCATCAAATTAATGATTAATATAACGTTATAACAGAGGTTAAGGAAATGAATTTTAATTAATTTGATTTTAACACATATTAATTAGGACAACCAAAATGTTAAATGCATTTGTTTTAGAAATTACATCTTCAATAAAATATACAGTATCAGCATATTAGCTGAACATATTTGTTGATGCAACTTTAACTGGAATAAACTCACTTTATTCCATTCTGTAATACATTTTACAGTGTAGCACTCTGAAATTTTACCATATCAGGAAAAGTGTAACTTAACAGTGTTCACACTAACCCACTTATTGGGCTGGTGAATTTTCTAAAAATTGTATACTATGGCTAGAGGTAAATTGTTAATTTTCAATGGTCCACATATAATTTGGGCAAGTGCTTTAAAAAAAGTAGTTTGAACGCTGCTTAAAGGTAAAATATCAAAAACAAGATGCCCAAAGGTAATATGTTCAGTTTCATGGTAGACTGTTTATAGTCTCAAACTAGTAATCACTAGCCCCTTATCACTGTGGGTTTGAATCCCATCAGGACCAGACAAAATTGTCACTTGTATTAGGAAGCTGTCCAGATAGCTTACGGAAGTTTGGTAGTTCTATACCCAGGTCTACATTTGGGGTCTTTAGAAAATTCACCAAATGATTCTGACTGTTGGTGCAACTTTAAACCCTAGAGAATTGAGCCTGTTGATTACATTGACCACTTGTTTCAACGTGGACAATAATTGTACCATGTGATTTCAATGAAAGATAGAGATGTAGCCCACAGTAATCTTAACAAATGGATACATAATTTGTTCTTAAGTAACGTACGCCCTAAGCATGAAAAGATCCATTTTATGCATTTTTTTACTCTTTTGAATATTTACCACTGCAACCGAATTTTTCAACAACAAAAAAACAGAAAAATGAAGATTGTGCATATTATCCCAGTTGTCATTTACTTATTTATTACAAGTTGTATTAATTTATCTTTTATATCAGTCAGGATCCAGATAAGATTGAAAATATTTTTAGATATTTGTCACCATAGTAACCATACTTTTGAATGTTGAAACAAAATAACTTGTCTTATCATTGTCCCCATCACCACAAGCAAAGCAATTTTCATAAAGATAACAAGTATACTTTTTACACTTTAGTTAAAGCTGGATGTAGCTTTGTCTATTTAAGTTAATTATCACAAGATCAAGATTTTTTGCAGCCATTTTTACTTTTATGTTACCATAGTAACCACAATTTTGACCTGCAGCAAAGAATCAAACATTGAAACACATTCACAAACCAAGTTTAATCAACCTTGCTTAAATAGTATAAGTTATCACAGGATCAAGATTTTGCGGCCATATTTTAACTATTTTCATTGCCATAGCAACTACAATTTTGACCAGAGGGAAAACATAATTATGTGCATAATTCTCGACATTACCACTAATTCACATACCAAGTTTCATTAACCTTGCTAGAATAGTTATCCCAGGATCCAGTTTTGAGACAGACAGACAGACGGATGGACAGACCATTAGAGGGCAAACCTATAGTACCCAGTAAAAAAACGTAGAGGACTAAAAGAATCATTCTAACAGCATGAAGTGTTTGCAGGGATACATATTAAAGATGAAATAAATACAACATTGATTACAACAGTAGAAGTCAATTACAGCGTTATATTAGTTACTGGCCCTGAATGAAATGCTCACTGGTGTAAAAGTATCAAACATAAGTGAAAACATTTTTTTATAAAACAGCAATAACTGTTCAATATTCTAGTTTCCTGCAAAACAGAAATTCTTTAGAAATATTCTCTATACTGGCTGATTCTTTAGCAGGTAAAGGAAATCAATGGTTGGTATCAATAAAATCCAGTCCTAACCTGGGACGTTTAATTATTTATTCAAATATTGATGATAAACCAGTAATAATTGTTACTACGGTAACTAGATAACAATTGTCTGTACAGGTAGCTATGGAAACCAAAACCGATGGATAATGTCCCAGCATAATAGGTGATTTCCTGCAGCCTGATTTATCAGGTTTTAGTAAATTTGTCAGGCAACAGTAAATACACTTGAAATATTAGACAACACTGATTATTTTACAATAAAATGAGCTTGCAAGCTAATTTCATCTCCTGTACAAGCCATCCACACTTCTCGTAAATCAGGGCAGAAATAATCTGATAAACAATTAATTGATCAATTAATTTGTTTAGTTAAAAGCTTGAAGATATAAATAGAGTGAAAGTAATTCTGAAAGTCGAGAATGAGAGAAAGAATGAAGAAAAAGATGTGGAAAGATAAAAGTACAAAAAAGTAAAAAATTAATGAATGGACAGGAAAAGGAAAAACGAACATTTGGAGGACACAGATAAGCATTCAATGATAATGATGTCACATTGGTCTAAGATCAATGACAGATAAAAGTCTGATAATGTTAAGACAATGAAAAGAAAACAAATCTTTTTAATACTAGAAAAATTATGCTTGATTTAACAATAAGTAGTATTTAAGTGTACATACATAAATGTATTTGTAAGCAAAATAGGAAAAATTATTATTGTATTGTTAAAAATAGTACTTGAAAAAAGCCACTGCGATAAGAAGTATCTTTAAAAACAAAAATCCAGACAGTCAAATTTCACCATACAATTCAAGTTTCACAAACCTTTAATAAACTAGATAATATGTAAATCACACAAATAAGATAAAATATGCAAGATATTAAATCACAGCACATATATATAAACTGTAAATTTCACCTTCAATTCAAACTTTGCCCTATTGACGTCCTTTAACATTTATGTACATATTCTGAGATTTAACTCTTTGTTCATATATAAGATATGTAGATAAAATAACACTGATATCGACTAATTTCAACCCTTAATAACAAATTTACTTAGTTACTTGCAAATCTAAAAACAAGATATTCTACAAATAAATGGAGTTTAAATATCTGGACCACATCCAAACCTGTAAATAAAAGCCAGGCAGATTAATACATGAAAAATCTCAGGCTATATCTTGTAACTATGACACTCATACAAGTCAGTCTAAAGTAAACTCATAAATTCAAAAACTTTTTTTTCCTTCTCTAATCTACCTTGAAAAGTTTTTCAGTTGCTAAGTTAATGTAGAAAACTGGAAAATTAAAAGCAAATTTTACGCTAAATCAAGTTCCAGCATGTTACAAGTTATTGAGTGTTACCACGACAACTTCACAACTTCAAATCGTCCTGAACACTAAATCAATAAACTTGAATAAATCTTTTATTGCGGATCTACCTGTAAAAATATACTTATCGATGGCTTATATTAGGATCGTGGTTATATTGTACTCAAATTATTGACAAACTTACAAAAACTGATTACCATAAATCTAGTAGATTTAGGTGTCATTAAGATTTCTCAAAAACTTCCAGTGAATATCTCGGCTAGCCATATTTATAACAAGAATATTAATCCATATATTTTAGAGGTTAAACTTAAATACATAAATTTACACTAAGACCACATTATTGGGATAGAGTTAACATTGATTTAAAGCATATATATCTGATTTTATAAATCTATACATGAAATATATTTTACAAACAATACTTAAAAAGCAAGACCGAGACAATGCAATAACAAATTATAAGATATATTACAAAAATTGACATTTATGTACAAAGTATACACATCTTGGTAGTTACTTAAGCTACAGTTAGTTAACTGTATCTAAATGCTAAATTTTCTTAATAGAGGACAATTTCAGACCAACATATTTATCAACTGACATTGCAACAAAATACATACGTAAAATGAGGAGGAAAACAATGTACCTGATACCTGATGCGAGGCTCAAACCTGTGACTTCCTGCTTGAAAGTCAGGTGATTACAGCCAATATAAAAGTACTGTAGTGTATATACAGTACTGCTACATGTATAATATCATTATATCTATGATTATGTTACAAACATTTATGATTATCAGTTTGAACGAAGTTAATTATTAGATCTATCGAAATATCAACTGTTGAGTATGTCTATGATTTCCAGGTAACTTTTTTGGTAATAATAAAGTTTGTGCTTTAAAAAAAGAAAGTACAAAATGTATGAAAATTAAGTAAAAATAAATGTGAGTCAAAGTAAACAAAGCGAAACTAAATGAACTAACAACACGAATCTTATTAAAATAGTTGCAAATGTAATAGATGTATTCACAAACATGTAGATATTATTTTTTCCATTTACATACATGCATGTATAACATCACTAATAACTTAATTATTATAGATCAAAAGAATAGCATAACTTTTCTCATATTTACATGTAGATTCTACTTTCCAAATAAAAAAATGCAAACCTTCATTTTCAAAGATACACTTAACTTTCTCAATCCGTCCAAATAAATATGAATAAAAGGTCCACTTACTGTTATAATGCTAAGTTTATTTTGATGGTTGGCACAAAATGGGATGCACAAAAATAGATTTACATCAATTTGTTCATACTTATACATAGATATAACTTTAGCATAAATCACAAAGGTCCAACCCAAACAAATTACAACAAATTTACACAAGTTTTGATATTTATTTCGGTTACTATGAAAACATGCTTCTGCAAGTTTTGACAGTCCCCAAAATTTTGCGATTTTCGTTAATTTTACACACGCCCACTGAAGCAGACGATATTCGGTTAAATAGCGATTGACAACAGTTTATAACACAAAGTAAACATTTTTCACATCAAGTTTAAGAATAAAATTGAAATTTCTCACCTAAAATATTTTTATTTTACCAACAATTTGTCGTCCGCATTCCGGACACTTCCAACTTTTTAGAACGAATCCTGCAGGTTCCCGAGATTTAATGAGACTGTACGAGAGTTGAGAAGAGTTTATAAAAAGCCTGAATTGCGTGAAAAAACACTTGCAATACATAAATAAGCTTGTGAAATATTTCATTTAAACATTATAAACCATTTCTAATTCATGATTTATCGAAATACCGTCTATAAACAAGATATTAGAACTTCGAACTAAAGCGTCGCCCTAGCAACTTGTCCGCCATATTTTGTAATCAAAGTTAGTGCATGTTATTTCTGTGTTAGGTTATAACCGTCAAAATGTCTGACCAAGAAGCCGAAGAAACTTTTGAGGAGACCGAAGAGGCTGAAGATCAGCAAACAGGTGAAGGTGAGGAGCAATTAGGTGAAGAGGAAGGCGAGGAAGAACAACAAGAAGAGGAACAAGAACCTGAGGAGGAAGAAGAGGTGGGTGGGGTATTGTAAACAAACGTTGTTATTTCTTGTTTATGCCGTTATCTTCAGATCTGTGAATGTATGTACATGCTTATGTATTAAAGTGAAGTATAAAATATGTTTTATGAGCTATGAATGGGTTGGCATGTTCTGTAGAGTGTGGTAATTGTCATGATGTTCACTTCTGAGTTGATATTTAGACTTATTTACACTGCACACTGCAGCCTCTGCTTGATGACTACTGTAGCAGTATGATTTGTATTCATATATTGGCTGTAATATCAACTGCCAGATTAGCTCAGTTAACCAATAGAGCATCTGGCTTGCAAGCAGAATTAAGGTAGCGGGCCCTACATCGGGTACATTATATATTTTCCTCCTCCTACTACATTTGGTGCCGTGAGAGTGTGACTAGCCTTGACTAGTGCTTGACTTACTTAATAATTATTTCATGTATAGCAGAGTGGTATTTGTATTTATAAATTAGCTGGGATATTCACCAGCCAGTTGGTACAGCATTGGACTTAATTACAAGCAGGAGGTCGTGGGTTCAAGCTCCGCATCAGGTAAATAATTGTCCTCCTCCTATTACATTTGGTGCAGTGAGTGTTTGGCTAGCCCTGGAATCCTAGAGCTAGGGTGAAGCAAATGGCTAGGTTAGTCTAAAGAACCTGTGGTTGTCGTGATTAATTACTTTAAATAAAAAGGAAGGAAGAATGTAAGCAGTGTGGTAATTATAACATTATAAATTGGCAGGGATAGCTCTGTTGGTAGAGCATCTGACTGGCAAGCTTGAGCTTGCGGTTCGAGCCCCGCATCGGGTACATTATTTTCCTCCTGCTATTACACATGAATAAACTGAATTCCAGAAAGTTCCAGAAGTACTGCTCACAGAAGAAATGATGCCAGATTGTTTGTCACTGTTATGTAAGAATGGTGATGGTCTCGCACATGCTTTTGTCAGGATTGATGTCAAAGAAAGGTAAAATTTTAACAGATTTGTGCTGGTGATTAATTATTCAGCCATGCTAATTTGTGGTAGTTCATAGTGAAATTGAATGCATACAATACGAAAATGTCATCCATGGTAGATATAAATTAATTATGGCCGGAATATAAAATCTTAACCGATTTTTTAAGTGCTGGTTATACATTTATATGTATATAATGTTAAAAAATATCCGAGTCAAGTAAATTAATAATGAAAAATAATCAACATTCCATAGGTAGGTATTATATATTATTTACCTATGGAATGTTAATTATTTTTCATATATATATATTTTAGGGCTTTTTCCCTTCTACAGCAGGGGCCGTTAACAGGTGTCTTCCCCTCAGGAAAATTCTTTAAAATCTTGCAGTTTTCCCCTAAAATTCAATTTACATCAAGCTTTTTCTTCTCCTTTTGCAAAAACGATGTGTTATTTTCCCCAAATTTAAGGAAAAGGCCTCTTCCCAACCTGTGAAAAAAGTCTTGTATTCAGCTTAATAATGTAATCAAGGATATACTATATCTTATACTATGTAATTAATTACTTTTCTAAAGTAATTGTAATTTAATTAATTGCATTTGAAAAAAGGTTGTAATGGTAATTGAAGAATCCACATGTAATTGTAATTTGATTAATTACATTTCAAAGTAATTGACCCCAAGTCTGTCTTATAGCAGTATTTGCGATATCAAATTAATTTACGGTGATTCTTATTTGTGATAAATAAATTATATACAATGTATAATGTGCATGTATTAGATATTCATTATGCCAATGATGTTTTTTCTGCTTTTTTTCAGAGAGCTGACAAACATTTCTTTGTTAAAGTCATTTATTCATTTGAGATATGTGGATGTTAGTAAAAATAATCTCAAAGACATATCCCCTCTAAGTGCACTTACACATATGTTAACATTAAAAGCTGACGAGAATATGCTTTCCAGTGCAAAGCTGGAGGAGATGCCATTCTTACAAGTAGCCACATTCAACAATAACAAAATCAATTCAACAGAAGGAATAAACCATCCTATGTTGGAACATCTATCTATGAACAGTAAGTATTATAATAATTATCATCCTAACCATGTACCCTAATTACTCTCTGCTGCTCTTACAACTTGTCAAGTCAAACTGTGTTCAGAGAAGATTCGTCTGAAATTATATGTGAGAAAATATTGTGAATTAACTTGTTGCCTCCTTGTTGTCACTTATTCAATTATTTCTTATGCTTTAACTAAGTAAAAATCATATACCAGTCCATTATAAGAGTTCATTGGGGTATAGCAACAATAACAACACATTCTAAGATAGATTTTCTAGGCTTTTTGTAAAACAGATGGGTATAAAATAGTTTGAAATAAAAAAAGATGAAGTTGACTTCAATTCATATTACATGAATTCACATCATTTTAGATAATGAAATTACAAAGATCACTGGACTTGATGCCGGAAAATTGTCACGGTTACATACATTAGAACTACGTGGTAACAAACTCACATCCACAGAGGGTATTGGTCTTCCTAATTTGAAAAATCTATTTCTAGTAAGTATTATGTAATTTATGTTGTATTGGGCATCGCTAAAATTCAGGACACAATGCATGACAACGTGACACGGCACTCAACAATACGATGTGATATTGCAATATATCGTGCCAAAATTGGCAACTCGACATCACAACATTTTGACAAATGTCTTATCACATTGTCGTCCGTTGTATCGCATATTCGTATGTCGTATCGCATTGTCACAATGTTGTGTCACATTGTCATATCGCATTGTTGTGTGTCTGGTTTAGGGGGGGGGGCGACGGATGACATTTGACATGGGACTGACAGGACTCTGTTATTAAGTGATATCAGCTGACTGTTTAGTGAACAATATAACAGTTGACCATGAAGTGAACAATACATATTCATATATCAGCTGACCATGTTGTGAACGGTATACACACAGTATATCAGATGACAATTTAGTGATATCGGCCTACTATTTAGTGAACTATATATAAAATCAACAGTTGATTGACTATTTAATGAACAGATTTTAGCAGACTATTATTTAATTTAACATAACATCAGTTTACTATTCAGATTATTTAGTGAACATAACATCATTTGACTATTTAGTGAACAGCATAAAATTAGTTAGCAGTATATTATGCACTAAGTTTGAAAATACAGATATTATGGTCAGGTGCTTTAAGAAGCATAAGTCTGAAATCCTGTTAACTATAATGGTAATCATTCAAACATAACCACATGCATATACATTGATCACTAAACCATTATACTTATTTTGTAGGGAGCTAATGTGATCAACAAACTTGAAGGGATGGAACAATTAGTCAGTGTGACAACAGTACATTTACGTGATAATCAACTTACACAGTTAGATGGCTTCTCTGAAGAAAACAAACTTCTTCAATATATCAACATGAGGTACTATATACAAGATCTAATATTTAGTGTATTAACACATATCCCTACATTTTACATGGTCCATTTACAGTGTCCAAGCTAATTTATCTAAAACACTAGCCCCAAAAATGAGAGGGCTGTTGAAAATAATTAATTTTCCAATAGCTCAAATATGCAATTATTTAGAAAGTTCACAAGCCCAATTGAAATTCACTTGCCTCAGGCTTTGGTCTAGTGGGTTAATATGAAGACTGCATTTATAAATGTCCCCTCTTTTACAGTTTACAATTCAAATTGAATGTTCTTATATATGCATGCTATTGCAATTTATTGTTCCAATTTGTATCTGTGACTTATTATCAGTTCTCAATAAGAATGATTCAATGCGTGCTTATTCCCAATAGGTAAAAAAACACTTATTAATAGATGCAACCCATTGTAATACTGTGCATAAATTTAAGAAAAGGATTCCTGGAAAAAGCATATACATACATATACAAGATATCCCGTCTTCCCCAAAACACTACCTAAGTAGAAAACCCACCCAACACATAGCCTTTTTAATAGGAACATATTTGTCATACACATGTACATAAAATAGTGGACAAAACTCAGTGTCCTGAAGGGTACCACTTTGGAATGGTCTGCGGTAAAGCTACAGAGTGGTTAAACTAGTTTTGTGGGCTTAACCTCACACTTGATTAGAGCCTATTTACTAATATAGCATTTCTGACTGGAACATAATTATATGTATGGTTAGAAACAGTCCCATATAATTTTTGGAAACTGAGCGATAGTTCAGCTTGCCATAGTCATCACTCGTCTGGCATGCATGAATTTCATGCGGACCAAAGTATTGCGCTTTTCTACATCCGCCATGCAATTAACTTAACTAGTTCCTGTTCCAAGTTGTAATGCAATTCTATATTTATAAGTTCAGTTTCCATGAGTACTTTCAGTACTTTGATTAACATAATGTTAATACCTTTACTAGGGTTTTACCATACCAATAAGTGTAAAATGTATGTCTTTGTTTTTTTAAAGGCTAGACTGGCCCTCTTTTTTCACATTTGAGCTGTGTCCTATGAAATAAGAATGGTACTTGGTGTTATAATGCAGGAGCTGTACGTTGCTCATAAAAAGTTAAATATTTCATAACTTCCTAGTACTGGTACTTGTCAGTTTCATGATTTTTACAAATATGAGACCATATATATTTCAGTCAGTAACATAGATATAGTTAAGAATTGTGCTAATTTTCCTTATTTATGGTGCCTTAAATTTCATTCTAAAATGTTCAATGTGAAAGTACCACTTAAGGTAGACAAGTGTTTTTATGATATCATGTAGACGTTAAGTATTTCTAATACTAAATTTGGTTGGTATATCAACTTGGGCTGAGCATATAACATTTTTTCGCTTGTATTTTATCCTTAAAAAAGTACATATATGTTTGCTTTCTTTGGTGTCCACCCTTTTTGCGTTCGTACATTTATATCCTATAAAAAATAAAACATGGTAATGATCACGTATCAAGAATCTTGCAATGAATTTTAAAGTACATACTGTTTCTATTTAATGGTGATCATTGTGTCTGTAATGTGGTAATTTGACTTGTCTTAAGATACTCTCCCCACCCACTGCAGCCAAACTTCACCTACCTAGATTTTTTTGTGGAAAAAAACAGCAGCAAATTTTGAGTTATTTGAACAAATAATTCAACACATATACATAATATAATATACATATCTGTTACATAATCTTAGTCTATGGTGTTGTTAGTATGCTGTCTCAGCAAATTTCATCTTATTTGTCTAAATATGAGTCTGTTTGACCTAATGTTGAGACTGTTATAAACAGAAATAATCACTAAATTTATTATTCTTACCATTGTCCAGGACTTTGTTCATACTTACCAGATATTGTGTTATCTTCAGTGTATACTGATAAAATATACTGGTAGTGAGATTTTTTACTTGACACTGTCTAAAACAATCACTTCCCATTATTTTCACTCAGAGTGATGTAGGTGATGCTGCATGACCAGACAATTATATGTTCAAATTCAACATATTTATTAAATTATATATTTCTCTGTTTTATTGTGTGCAGTTCAGAATGTAGTATTAAAAGAAGGTGGTATAATAACTTTTCCCCACAATTTCAACCTTGCTATGGTTTAATTCAATAAAAGTGATTTGAGTCTATTATTGGGAATTTGATTTTTGACTCAAATGAAAAATGGAGTTTTGAGTCTTAATTTGTGTGCCAGACTCTTCGTTCATTTTGGGGGAATGGGGCCAAGGCCCGATAGAGTACTGGCCCTATAGGCTAAGGAGGGGGATTTTTTGCAGCATTTTTATTTTGGAATAACCTACAATTTGGAAGGGGAATGGGGCAAAATATTATTTGGAAAGGTAAATCCAACTCTTATAATATAAAGTATTATATCTATTGCATAACTTTTAACAATATATAAGAGTTTCCAGTGTGGCTGATCTCAGTATATGTGAGGTGGCAACAGATTATGAACTCTACAATAATTTATGTAAAGTCTCTCTGTTTTAGGGAAAATTCTGTATGAATGTTATAGGAAGAAATATTCATAATGTCAAGTGTTCAGGAAATCATTAACCAACTTATTTCATAAAATGAATATTTCTCAAGAAAGGAAATAGTTGTTTTAAAGTACTTAAGATGTTTGTGCAAAATATCAAGATTTTTTAGACATTTTTTCTGAGTCGCAAAGTCTAGTGCACTCAGAGTTTGTGAGAATTGCAATTCAGACATTGTGCATTGTTAAGTATGTTATTTATGCTGTGAATATGACTTTTTTAGTGTCAAAATGTATAATGTGAATATTCGAAGTTCTTTGCTACATTTAGTCATTACATTTATCAAAATATCCTGAAAGAACATTTAGTTCTTCCTAACATGTAATCCCAGACTACTTCTTATATTAAATCGTAGCATAAATATGTCTGTCTACAAAATTTAATGCTCTATCTATTTATAGCAAAATTCATAGTAAAGAGATCCTGTGAAAATACTCTGTGGTTTAATGTCACACCAACACCCTGTGTCATTTGGTTACTTTTCCCTTTTCACCTACCTTCCGTGGTTACTTTTCCCTTTTCACCTACCTTCCGAAAGCTAGCTGGACAGCTGTCTCATGTGATTTTTTTCTGGTTCTGGGTGGAATTTGAACATTGCACAATGAGAGGCTAGTGATTACAAGTCAGAGACCATAACCACTCAACCACTTCGGCCCCAAATAAAAATTCAGTTGTTATTGTTGCATATAGATATCATAAGATATGCCATGTTCTCGATACTAACACTTTCCAGTATCCTAGCAGAGACTTCCGCAAAGCCGAGGCCCCAGTTTCATGAACAAAACTCTATAATGCAGTGACTTAAGTGTTTTTTCGGTCTAGAAATCTTGTGTCCTAGCTCATCACATGCATGATTTTATGTAAGAATATCCTTTTTCAATTTAATTCCCTTAAATGAATGCTACAAACAAATACTTTATTGTGCAAAAATAAATTACTGTTAAGGTAACTGTGTACTGCTTTTATTGTATAAACTTCTCACTATGTGTATTATTTCAGGGGAAATAATGTCTCTGATGTTAAAGAGATTAAGAAACTCGCAGTTGTCCCAATGTTGAGAGCTTTGGTTATGTCAGGTAAATATACACAAGATTTGTAATGATGGCATTACAGGTAGTTCGTTTTCTAACAATTTTTGATTTCAGATTATTTAGATGTTGATAATAATAATTGTCATAATTTTTGTGAAGGCTGATAATAGATGTATTTTTTTACTTCTTTAGATTGGCGTTATATTTTTATTACAAATTACAGGATTTTTTTTTCTTAAAAATGTATCACATTTATTATAGTGCATGTCTTCATAAGATTATTTCAGTTTTCAATTTTGTTATTGATTTGATATTTCAAAGTTATTGATATAATCACAGAAAACCCAACTGCTGAGGAAGATGATTACAGAGTGGAAGTCTTGATTGCTTTGAGAAAGTTGGAACGTTTAGATAAAGATGAGTACACAGAAGATGAACGTAATGATGCTGAGGAGATGGCTGAATCAAGGAAAGCAGAGGAAGCTAATTTGGAGGTGAGAATGGGTTGCTATGACAATTTTAATATTTCCTATTCCTTGACAAAAGTATCCAGATAAAATGTGTATTTCTAATCATTTTCTCACATACCAACTCAGGACCAACATGAGTTTAGAATATTAGAATGTAGAAAAATTGTATTTGATGATCAACCGCTGAACTTTTCCACTATGCATTGGCTCTCTGTGAAAATTGCCACAAATGATATATGACAATACATATATATAGAAGGTCAAGGTTATAGGTTACTGTTTTGGTTGATTATTTTATTCATTGAAAAAAGCACATTAATGCTTATTACAAGAAAAGGCTTATTTCTTAGACGTGTCTTTTGTCCATTGTTTTTTTTGTAGTCATTTAAATTACGCAGTTTGTATCATCCTAAGTTTGAGATTTTGTATTTGTTCTCAAGTGTGTGTGTCCTGATGCGCATGTTTGTGTTTTCACTGCTGATGTAAATGCCATTTATTATTTTGATTTATTAACTGTGAATTAGAAACTAATGTTTTGCTTGTTGCCAAAGTCCTGTATTGTATAATTAGATAGATTGCTTACTGTTATCATCTTGTATTACAAAAATGTGTGGTTATAGGTAACAAAACTGTATCTTCAAGTTTTCAGTATTGTTGCATTTCAATCTGTATTTTCAATTCTTTTCCCATATTCATACAATTGCTGAATCGTAATTCCATCCTGAATATTTGTTCAGCATGAGGCATTAGTTATTGACATCCGATCAACTTATATAGTGTGTTGCATATGTAAAATAGTTTGCACAATATAAAAGTATCTATTGAATTTAAGATTCAGATGTAAAAATATTGACATGGGGTCGCCTGAATCTTATAGTGAGCTATCTACCATTTTGAAGATTTTGGGATTTTTACATCATTGGATTCGTCTCAGCGTGAGCTATCTCCTCGTGCCCGTGTTTAAGCGATTTGAGCCCCAATTAAAAAGTTTTTCAATCACATTTTGCACTATCTCCTATGTTTTTCATAATTGACTTTGAATGTTTGTTGGCCTTTTTCTCAAAATGGTAAAAATGGACTTAGCTCATTATTATTCTCAGGCAACGAAGTATCTTTGCGCTTTGTATCATTTTTCTAAAAAAGTTTGAATTCTGCTATGATAGGATGCATTGAGAATTATTTCAATATCCCTAGTTAGTGAATAGTTCTTTATCAAAACATGAATTAATATAAGTCTGTATTATTGTGATCTTATAACCAAACATCATGGTCCACATACATTAAACTAATTTTATAGGAGGAAATGGCGATTAAGGATTATCATGTTCAAGGACCTACTCGTTATCATATCAGTTTCCATGACAATGGAGATGATGATGATGAGTAGATAGTGATGGTGAGACAAACAACTACCCCGCATTATAAAACCACGCTGCTTCTTGTTTGTTATCAGATACTTTTGTATCATCTATCATTGCTTCTATGTTCTCTGGTTCAGTATATTGTTACAGTGTTTCAACTATCAGTAATCTTTTAAAGCACTAGCCCAAAACATAAGAAGGCTATCGAAAAAAAAAAATTACCTCTAGCCAGAATAAACAATTTTCACTAACCCATATAGACGTTAAATACCCTGGGCTTTGGGCATGTGAGTTACTGCTAAAACAGGTGATGTTCATATATTCTACCTTTTTATGCCCCCGCCATTCAAAATGGCTGCAGGGCATAAAGTGTCTGTCAGTTAAAATTTTGGTTTCCGAGCCATAACTCAAGAAATATGTCATGGATTGGTTTCATATTTTAAATACAGGTCAAGTTCAATTTCGGTTAAAAATCCAAACATTTTTACAGAAGTTATGGCCCCTTTTTGACTTAGCGCTCAGTGGGGGCATTCGTGTCCTTCAGACGCATTTCTGGTTTAATGTCTTTTGAAACACAACCATAGAATATGAAACATGACCTGCTGATTCTGTAATGTAAGTTTTTAATGTGCACGGCTAACATTATGAAATCTGTGTAATATTTAGATAATTTGATATTATGCTACATCATGCAACCATATACTGAATTGAGAACTAACCAGAACATATTTGCTTCTTTTTTTTACCATGTATCCATGTTTCCATTTTGTTTTATTATCGTAATCAAAATCATTCAAATTGATTATTTGATACTGAATTCCTGTGAAAACTTCAATAATTCAACTTCTCTATGTATGAAGCAGAACTCTTTCTTAAATATACTGTCACAAGTGTTTGTTCCTTTCAAATATTCCATCTGAGATTTTTTACTAATACTCTGCAAGAGTTTTCATTGCTCAGTTCTTACTTTTTAGTACAATTAATCCTTTCGTGTCTACTGTCTACTTTTGTTTCACATTATGTCATGATGAAAATGTCTATGCTTCATTGTTAAATATATTATCTGCATGTATATTCTGCATGTAAAATGTATGATGATTCATCTTCCAATCAGTCCTTATCATTAATTGAAAAGTTTCAATTCCTCTATTTGTATATTTTTATTTCAATCAAATTTTGAATTATTTATCTATTGCATGTGTACATATATAGCAGATACTGCCAGTTGTGGTCACATGGTCTGTAATGTAAATGCATGTGTGTGGCATTATATTATTTATGGTTACAGCTTTTTTATGATAAATTTGTTAAAATAGAGAGATACTAAGTATTGGACAGAGTGTGGCTAGTTAGGGAGAGACAGAAATAGAATGTTGTAATAATTTTACCAAAGAGTTTTATTTTAGTTCACTGAAATTGATATTTCTAGCACCATTTTTGGAATGCTGGTACATTGTATCTATATATTTTAGCCTCATTATTGTGATGCTGTTGTTTTCCCAATCCAGCCTTGGTGATCCCTTGCTGCAAATGTTTACCTTAAAATCATGTCACTGTCATGTCCCAAAGGTGCTGGACCTGCATATGATTTTGATAGTTTTGTTCAAATATAGTGTTTTATAGATTTATTTATGTACATATCAGGGGCCTCCATGACTGAGTAGATATATTCTCTGACTAGGAATCACTAGCTTCTAATTGCTTCTAATTTGAGTCACTTTCAGAACTAAAGTTTACTTGTGAAAAAGCTGTCCATCTAGCTAATGGATGGTTTGTGGTTCTACTCAGGCATGTGGTCTTAATTACTCCACCATTAAAGCTGGAAAATCACCCAATGATCCAGGCTGTTGGTGCGGCTTTAAACCCATGTTAAGAAAAACCATCATGCACATATTTATCATGCTTCCTGATCCATTTATTACTCCTTGATACCAGCATTTTCCCTTAGGTGTAATATTCAACAGATTATCTTTTTAATGTGAATAACTTTTGGATGCATTATACATAATCTGAAGGATATCCAAGCCATGTGATATAATTTACATTATGTGTCTAAAGGCAATATGAATTAGACACAATGACCAGGATCAGAGGTTATAAACTTGAGATTAGTCTCCAAGCTGAAATCTCATTTGTGTTCTCAACTTCTTAGCCTGTTTCATATTCATATATAAATATATGTTTTCCTTTTAAATAAGCCAATATTTTTATTAATTTAACTTGAGTACTATATCTTGTGTGGAGAGATATTTTACCGTATTATGACTAACTTGAGAATATTGAAAATGCAACATTGAGATTTGAGCTGGGAGATCAATCTCAAGTTTTATAACCTCAGACCCTGTAGATGGATGGAATGTTGTATTCATGTATACTTTTGTTTGTTACCATGAAGTACATGTTTAACTATTTCTGTATGTTAATTTCAAACAGGCACAAGAAGCTGAAAAAGCAAAACAACTTGATGAAGATGTAAGGCCCACAACTCTCATCTCCTTAAAATTATCTCCCTTTGATCTATAAGAAAGATCCATGACATTTTCATATTACTTTTTAATATTCTTGATATTTTTAACTGACATACCTGTTTCTGCTTATTAATATATTCCATATTAAGGATCTGAAAAAAACCTGGAAGCATTTTACTAACCTTTATTCCTTTTATTGGTGAAACAGTTTCTTAAAATGACTAATTTCATCATTAATTAGCTGTTTTGAAGCCAAGCCACCCATGTTAACTTAACTTTGTGATTCAAGGATAGTTTGCGGCTTGTATCAGTGCTTTACACCGGGCACGATAAAGAACAAAGAAAAACAATTAAAAAAGAGGAGAAATAAAAATGCCCAGTACTCCTGTATCTAATCCCCTTTCTTTCTGGGGTGGCTCTGAAATAGCCATAGCTGTCAAATGGAATGTTAAACAGCAGATAAATGAAATATAAATATATAGAACGATATTTTGAAGTGGGTTAAGCATTGGCAAAAGTGAAAATTGACACACCTTCTAGCTAACCTAACTACACTTAAATCAATTGAGACACATTTCAGAATATATGTGTTCAAAAGAGAGACTGTACAAAGTCCCTGTTTTCATAACCAACTTCAAGGGTAGGAGATTAGGTGTGATCATAGTGTTAATGCCATCAGATTTCACCTGAAGCTCTTTTATGTCAATGAAAACCTTTGGTATTTCCAGAATCTCTTCATTCTTTTCTTCTGTGGAATAATATTAATGATTTTTATCAATTTCACAAATTTGAAATTTTTAGTTGTATACCTATTATAACTTAAACAGATAAACCCAATAATTTAATATTGAAGTACAAATGTATTCTCCTTTTTGTCTTTCATGGATTAACTCCCTTTGTTAACAAAACTGGTATGTGAAATTTTATCCGCAGTCTGAATTAAAATCTGGTTTATACTATTCTCTGTGTATATAACATTTTGTAGTTTAATTTATTTTGCTTATTATTCTTTAATGGTTAATATGCTTTCTTAATTATATGAATTATGATACTTATTTCTGGGTTAATAATATCAAATACTTTAATGTCTTTAAATTATTTATGTTCTTTATTGGTGATTATCATATTTTGATACTGATTGGCAAAATTGTGCTAGTGTTTTTTCTGTCATTACCTGAATTTGACTTACCAGTATAGATCACCAGCCAAAAGGACGGTGTTGATTCACAATGTTATTTAAAGGGCATCCTTAAACATTTTGGTTTGCTGTTACGCTACCCAACTTTTAACTGAGGGTAAGAAGAAAGACATTTTTATATGCTTGTATTGTGCAATTTTATTAATCTATCAAAGCTGAATAATTACATGGTTGCTAAATGCAGTTATTTTTAGCTTTGTGCCACATTCGATAGTTTTTTGTTCACTTTACCATTATGGAATGTGATTCATTCTACATGTTTATATAATATTATGTTGTGCATTATTAAATATATATATACATTTGACGTCTAGTATAACGAAAATTATCATATAACTTACATAATTTAGTCATCGAACCTCACCGAAGCTAAAAATAAATGCAAGCATTTACAGTGAAATTATGCAGCTATGACAGTTTATTAAAATCGCACAATACTGAAAATGAAATGCTGGGGTATTAGGCAAAAAAACATCTTTGGTTATGGGATTGTTGCATGTGTGGGTCACATAACCACAAACCAAGAATTTGTTAAAGATGGCCTAAGCTGTTGCAGAATGAGTTGACAACTAGTTTATGATATATTGTCTTATATATGTTTAAATGCACATATTCATATTACTAGTATCAAAAAGGTGGATGTTGTTGATATTATATGACTGTCATGTATGTATATTTATGATGGTACTGCTGACAATTTATTGTTGTTGTCTTAGACAAGGTTTAATTTCTTTCTTGATTTCAGGAGATAATAAAACTAAATACAGTGAAACTTCTCACAGTGACCACCCTGATATAACAATCACCTCATTATAACAACCATATATTTTTAGACTAGTTTTCTAATTTTATTCTTTATTTGAATTGATAATGAGAAACCCTCAAAGTCAAGGTCATTGATTTTTGTACCAAAGGTGGTCTTACTGTTGAGGTCTTGCTGTTGTAAAATGTGTTGATATAAACTGATAAAATATTTCTATATGTAACAGGCTGAAGCTGAAGAACAAACAGCTGAGGATAATTAATTCTTGTTTGTCACATGACCTACCTGTAAGATATAAATAGACAGATTGGGATTAGTGTTTAGTGAATTTCATCTAACAATATAGATTTTATAGTTTCAGCTTATAACATTTTAATGGCTATCGGTTCACAAAAGTAATGAACTCTGTGGTTACTAATAAATTCTTTCATGTTGTTTTAGTGTGGTAGATGATGTAACTTAACGGTTGCCTTAAAACAATTTTCTTTTTTTACACAATTTCACTCAGATTCTAGTTGCACAGATACTAAAATGGTGAATTTAGTCATAAGACCAAATTATCTCATTTGAATTAAGTCAACTATAAATCAAAAATAATAATCTGAAGTGTCAGTATTATCTCCCTTGATTCTTCATTTAAACAAACTCTTCACAATTCTAGATTACCTCCCCTTACAGTATTCTAGATTACCTCCCCTTACAGAATATTTAACTCTAGAATACATCAGTGGATAATGATGTTGATTTTAATAAGATGACAGCTACACAGATTGTTCATTGGTCTTTTTTAATTTTTGGTTTATCCTTCCATTCATTCAATAGCCATATAAAGATTTTGTTGTTTTATTACTGGAGCACCGAAAGCTAAGGTCATTTGTTGACTTTTTCAGCTTAAGTGGTGTAGGACCCAACAACCATTTTTAAGCTAACTGTGCTGCTTCCTCACATGTCAGAGGCTAGTGATTAATAGATGGAAACCAGCCCATTGAACAACCCCATATTTATTAGAAAAAATACCAAATATTATGCAAGGTTATAAGAACAAAGTTCTATTACAAACCCGAAACCATTATATGGTTCCTATGTACTGTAAAGGGAGAGATTTTTTGTGTTAAGGTGTCCTTAGCCTATTTCAATTTTCTTAAATTATTGTAATAATGATAATGTATTTGGCTTAATTTTTTTACATGATTTTTGGAGAAATAAACATACTTTTTAAAAAGGGTACCCTGAATTGTACCGTGTTTGATTTACTAGACATTTGGTTTTTATGTGAAGAAGAAATTTGTGAATATGTCAGCTCACAAGAAAGTGTAATAACTTAACTGTGAGCGAGTATCTTCTCCACAAAAATATTATGTCCCCCTTGGAAAAATGTTAGTTCATTTGCTGTAACATGGGCTCAAACTCTGGGTGGGTAGGTAAGCTTTTTTAATTTTGAGGTAATATTTTATGCTTGTATTGAAAAAAAGCTGAACTTAATCATCAGGTCGCTTAACTGAAAACAGTCAACCTTTTCATGATGGCCTTAGATTCTCTATCATATCACCTTTATCATAGCCTGCATCATTTGAGCCACATCAATTGATAAAAAGGCTACTGACAAAGTTCCAACATTTTGAGATCCAATTACATCAATAAAATCTTTCCTTGTACGTCTTCTTGTATAGTGTGTTCAGTGTTTTACCCGTAACTATATAATGAAGACATGCTGATCTACATTGCTCATTGATTTCTTAATGTTTTACATTATTGTTTTTGGAAGGTGATTTCATCAGAAATTTCCTTCCTTTGTCATCATATCGAAAAAAAGTGTCTGTCGACCTAATAACAGCACAGAAAATAGTACCACTTGTTGTATATATGTATACATAGTAAACTTTGCTGTCTTGATTAATATCTGCTGATGCCTAATCATATGATGTGGTTCATCATTCTATATTAGTTTTTTACAAGATTATTGCCTCATTATTATATAAGATTGTGAATGATAAATTACAGTGTGAAGCAACAATACCAGAGTGTAAGTTATATTGTGAACAGTTGCATTACACATGTGACTGAATGTGGGTTATGTTTGGTATGGAATACTTGCACTGCCATGATCTGAGTTAGAGTTTAGAATACAGGTACTTGACATAAAGTCAAATTGTGGCTACTTGTACCTAATAATAAGGGCTTTATTATTTGTATACATGTAAGAAGCCTATGCCGCCAAAATTTGATTTTGTGTCAAGTTCCTGTGGTTTAAAATCAGCCACCCAGCACAAGGCTTTTAGAATACAATTTTCATGATTATTGATGTAGGTTAATTGTGTATTTGTAAATCTGATTGAAGGTGGCACTACTAATTCCGCACATACAAAATTGATGTACATAATTGCTCTTCAGAAATTGGCATTTCACTAAGTGCGTTTTAAAGATTTCTTAATTGACATTTCAAACAACTATTCACTTCAAGGTAGTTGTGTCTCGACCTGAAGCTTTCTGTGTCCGCAGATAATCTAGGTCATCCAAAGTGCTATGCATTGTATTTTAAAATGTAATTATGTTGTTTTTAACACTTAGTGTAATGATTAATTAATTCATGTACTAAGGTTTTGTTTAGTAGAAAATCAATACTGTGGTTTGCTAATTGGCGATACGGCCATTTTGGCATCTTTATTTTTTAACAGATCCAAACAAATTACGCTTTGATGATAATAATGTGCTTTATAAGTATTCTTAATTTCTTTGACTGAATGTGATAATAATTATGTATATTTGTATATATGCTGCAATGCTATGTTTATATTAACTGTCGTAAAAATATGTATGAAACTAATTATGTGATATTGATGGTTTAATTTGAAATCTTATATTGAATGAATATACAATCTTTTAATATCATTATTTCTATACTGTATTGAAGAAATAAACACATTGTGTTGATTATTTTTGTACATTTATTTTGTACATATATGTACCACTTTCAAAATTGAGTTTTAGAAGTATTTGTTCAAAGATTCCAGGAAAATATTAATAATGCTTTATTATATACATGTATATAAATACCTAGTAAGTAAATTAAAGTAATATATACTATTTTACATTACAGAGCAAGAAAGGATCAGATAATGAAGAGGAAGATGAAGATGCTGACTAAATATTTCTTTATTTTATTCTAATGTGACTCTTTCTTGTAACTTTAATACATCAATGGACAGTATGTGAGAGTGGAACTCCTGCTTATAATTCTTGCAATATAAATTACACTTGCTAAATCAGTGACTTTGATGTGAATGGATCAAAGCCAAGAAGTTCTAAATGACTATTGCTATAAGAATAATGGAAAAAGTAATTATATAATGTGAAGAAGTAATCTTTCATGTATATTTGATGTATATATATTGAAAGCCTTTATATTTAGTTGTATTATTCTGACTTTTTTCTTTTAGGTAACCATACAAATACATGTAATGCTGGTAGAATTAAAAAGTTCAAAATAAATTTATCTTTCCTCGGAAGTACAGTTTGTAAATTCACAGAGTAATGGAGTTTTATATTTATAATAAATAATTCATTTCACATCTTCAAATATATGCATTTTGTGTTTTATTCCAATAAATTGTATCATAAATGTTTTCTGTGATATTCATATGTATTGTCTATTTTTGTCTATTATGTTTGTTTATGGAATATTTCTACAAAATAAAACAATTCAAGTATAAGATGTCTTGTGATGTGTCTTCACATTTCTCTGGCTTTCACTTTGTATATGTTACATGCAAACTTGTGATAAAAGACAATCAGTAAGCAGTCATTCTAACATTATAGTCAAACCTGTGAACAGGAACCCTTCACAGACATGTGGCATTTATTGACTGGTGGCCTTTTTGATAGTACATGTTCTTGTGCATAATACTTCCTTAAGGGCCTCCACTGTTGAGTGGTTTAATTCTCAGACTAGCCGTTTAGATACTTGCTTATTGCAGTGAGTTCAAATCCCATCAGAGACCAGAAAAAATCACGTAAGTCCATTTAACTTTTGGGAGTCAATTCTGTCAAGGATAAAGCCCCCCCCCACACATTTTTTGGAGGAAAATCTACTCACAATGTCTTTTAAGACAAGAGTAAGTCCAAAATAAAATCCAAATCCTTTGAAATCCTTAACTTATAAAATGATTGACAACAAAAATTTATCCATTTAATTGTAATAGATGAACACATTCTACTTGATTCACAATCCAAGCATCACCCATTGTACCATAATTATACGGGACATAATCTTCTACTTCCTGTGTATCAAAGTCAGTAAAGCAAATACTAACATTATCATGACACACATGAATGAAAATATAATAATATAACCATTCGAATATTCCACCAAAACATTATATGTGAACTTTAGGGTCAAAATATATATCCATTGCGATACTGAGTGTCCAGATAGTATGGATCGATAGTAAAAGTCTCAATCCAATAATTATTAATTAGCTCAAGTTAGCTAAATTATTAATTATATTTACGATACTTTCATTCTTATTAAGCATAACCCCACGCATCAAACTGCCACAAAGGACCAATAACGCAATCGTTTAACTAACCAGGAGTGCGTCTTATCAAAGATCGTACGCTTGTTTTGGTCTTACGATAATCGTACGTCGATCGTACCATTTTGGAGGTGTCTTATCAAAGATCGTCAATAATCTTAGACATACGATTATCACAGATGAAAATCCTACGACAATATTTTAAAAAACGTATGATCTTTGATAAGACGCCTCCCAGAAGCGTGAATACACTCTATTCAGTGACGTGAACTTCATTTTTCAATTCGACAAACCTTTTAGTATGTATTTACAGCAAAGTTATATCTTACACTGCAAATTTTTTTTTACATGTTAATCTATGTGGTTTTCAAATCTTGGTAATAACTATTGCAATACAATATAATATCGCAATAGTTTCCAGCAATAGCAATAGTATCACAATAGTACTTTCAGCAATAGCAGTAGTATCACAATAGTACTTTCAGCAATAGTAATAGTATCACAATAGTACTTTCAGCAATAACAGTAGTATCACAATAGTACTTTCAGCAATAGCAATAGTATCACAATAGTACTTTCAGCAATAGTAATAGTATCACAATAGTACTTTCAGCAATAGTAATAGTATCACAATAGTACTTTCAGCAATAGTAATAGTATCACAATAGTACTTTCAGCAATAGCAGTAGTATCACAATAGTACTTTCAGCAATAGCAATAGTATCACAATAGTACTTTCAGCAATAGCAATAGTATCACAATAGTACTTTCAGCAATAGTAATAGTATCACAATAGTACTTTCAGCAATAGCAATAGTATCACAATAGTACTTTCAGCAATAACAGTAGTATCACAATAGTACTTTCAGCAATAGCAATAGTATCACAATAGTACTTTCAGCAATAACAGTAGTATCACAATAGTACTTTCAGCAATAGCAGTAGTGTCACAATAGTACTTTCAGCAATAGTAATAGTATCACAATAGTACTTTCACCAATAACAGTAGTATCACAATAGTACTTTCAGCAATAGCAGTAGTATCACAATAGTACTTTCAGCAATAGTAATAGTATCACAATAGTACTTTCAGCAATAGTAATAGTATCACAATAGTACTTTCAGCAATAACAGTAGTATCACAATAGTACTTTCAGCAATAGCAATAGTATCACAATAGTACTTTCAGCAATAGCAATAGTATTGCAATAGTCAAAACAGGACCCTAGTGAACTTTATGAGATTATTCATCAATAATTTGGTAAAATTTAAGTGATTATAATGTCATGTTCTAACATATTACTAGTATTTCTTTGATGCATTTTAAATATTCTTTGAAGACTTTCGATTAAAAAAATCTGTGTTTTTGAAAAACAAGAGTAATTTTGCAAAACAAAAGTTGGTTTCATTGTTACAAACAATTTCAGTGACTTGATAATAGAAATTATCAGCATCGTTAGTCAGTAATACAGAATGACATACTAATTATTAGGTTGTGAGGCTTATTAATTTTGCATCATCATTGTTAGGTGGCAAGCATTAACATTGATTTTGATGTAAACAATTTTTTGGTACTTTATTCCATCATTTTGTTTCCAGTATAAGTATGTAATGTTAACAAAATATAAAAAATATGTTCTTGCATTTCTTTGATATACAAAAATGACTTATACATCATTTCATTGGAATGGCTTTGATTGTTATTAAAATTTGTGACACTGGTTAATGATAATTTAAACATACATTTAGTCAAAAATCAGAATTGTTATTACAGTAACTGTAACAATTATTGTTACACAATAAAAAGTATCATTTTTGATATCTGTCAAAGTATAATTCTAGTAAAATAAACAAAACACATGAAAAACAAACAATCACGGTAATAAATGTATTATATTCATCAACTATAACAATTTAATGTTTGAAACTTGACAAAAATTAACGATACAATGTACATATTTCAAATACTGCTTGATCACGGTCCATATTCACAGTACAACTAAGAAGAAAATTTATATAAGTATGTCGAAGGAATGTCGATTACTAATTATTTACTAATACAATGTATTGTAAGGTTTTTCTTATCTTTTGATCATCTAAGAGTTAAAGTAAATCTTTAAGAAATACTTAGCTCTATAATTATCACCTTAAAAGTTAAGTCGAGGTCAATGTTTTAGATTCCACATTGTACCAGTTATGCTGAGTCTCTGTTATTATAAGTAATCATGCACAGGCTTTCAATATATTCAAAACTATATGAGTAATGATATAGCAAGCATACCAATCAAAGATTATAAATTAACTACATACAGTCAAACATGTGTTTGCAGTCACTTCTGAATATATACCACCCTGTGAGTAAAGGCTGATATTGATTATTTAGAACCTCAGAATAAAGGCCATCTACCCTACAAAGGCTGCCTTATGTCTTTCCAAATGTTGGCCTTTGTTCAAAGGTTTAACTGTATATTTATACCCCCGCAAACGAAGTTTGAGAGGGGGTATATTGGAGTCACTCTGTCGGTCGGTTGGTTGGTCCGTCCGCATAAAGTTTGTGGAGCGAACTACTTCCACATTTTTTGAGCTATTGCAATGAAACTTGAAATATGTTATCATTATCAAGTGTAGATGTGCAAGACACAAGTTTCATGCCCAGCGATTCACTCATTGCAAAGTTATGTCCCCCTGAACTTAGCCGTATAGTGTACTATTGCATTAATAGTGTCAATGCGGTGGCGGGGGTATTAGTCACCTCTGTGACAGCTCTAGTTCATAGTTTATGTCAATTGGAAACAAAATGATAATATTACTTAAATATAATTTTTAATGCATACTTATTATCTTGAGTGTGTTTATGAAGCAGGTTTGTACTGGTCAATGTATAAATTGTCACTTTAATTTACCATCTCAGAATTGAAGCAAAAAAATGGAAGATATGTACAGATATGAAATATTATAACAAATAAATTGTGAGTGGACAGATAATTTTATGTGAAGGGTTGCAAATCAACAGTATCTTAATGCATTGACAGGAGAGTAATGGAATAGTTGGAAGTTAATTTTTTCACAATAGTCACATAAGGGCTTACTGGTATGTGGAAGTTGTAACATACAAATGATCACATAAAATACAATGTCTTGAATAAACTTGATGCTAATCTTGGGTATAGAGTAACTCACATACTCTTGGATGTAATGTTATTAATTTTTAACTGGGCATACTAAGAATGTTTGTGAATAATGGGTTCTGGTCGCAAGTGTGTTCATATTTACGCCACACTTTCAATTTCTCCAAATCAAAATGTTTCCCAATCAGTCTCTTTCCACACAATCGCTGCTCATTCATTGGTTAAGAAAATGACGATGGCCAAAAGGGTGTATTGTTCTTTAAACAGATGGACTGAGGTCTATTCCTTACATCAAAGGATAGATAAATGCATAACATGTCTGAGACTGGGTGCAAATCCGTTGTCTGGCACCCAGAGAAAGTATAGTCTTGGACTTGACCCTATGCGCTCAATGTAGAGTATTGAACTCAACCAATCACATTCTGATAGACTGAGTTAAAGATTTCAGTCTGTCATTCAACATGGAAAATTTTCTTAGGCAGTCTTAACACTCAATCTTTAAAGCCTTGGATATTCATTATAATTATATTAATTAAATCCTGTCAAGTGATGAACAAAATCTAAAGCCCCAGGTCCAGACTTGTGTGATAATGTAGCCAGGCTGCTGAGATTTCTAAAAGAAAAATAATAAAAAAAAACACACACTAAATATTTTTTATAAATTCTTATGGATATCATGCATATTTCAAATTATTACTACTACTGGTACTTTTCTGTTTTTTTTTAAAAAAAAGTATTTTTTTACTTATAAATAGAACATCTGTTTAATTTCAATAAAATGAATGTCTATTAATCTTATGTACAATGTAAAACCCTTCCAGTCTGAATTTGAATTAAAATAATTATGAAGTATTGTACCAGTTGATACTCATTTGATACTGTATATCAGTGTTCTACATTTTAACACTTTTTTACTTTTTCTGCAGCAAGCCTCACTTTCTCTGTAACTTACAACTACTTGAAAAGGATTTAAGGGAACCCCATGAAACTTGGTATAGTGGTAGAAAAAGTACTGCAAGAACCGTAACTCTATCATGCATTTTGGCAGAATCGTCCCCCTTTTCAATTTTGAAAAAATGTCACTTTTGCTGTTACTTATACTGTTACATTGTACTTTAAAAGTACCTAAGGGAAATGCATGAAACTTGGAATATTACAGTAGAGTCACAGTGATGAGTTGAAATGTGCCAGTTATGAACTATAAAGTTTCTATCATGCATTTTGACAGAAAAGTCCCATTTTGGAGAAACTGTCACTTTTACTGTTTCTTAAAATAATTTGAAAAGTAGTTTGCTGCAATGTGGCTTACAGTGTATTTGTAGCTTGCACAGGCATGCATGCTAGACAGTACCTCTCATTTATGATTACATCATGCTTTATCTCCTTTAACCAACTGACAAAAATACTGGGGATGTAAATTGTAGGCAAATTTGCCTGTTCTTCTTATAAAACTGATCAGTGCATCATGACTATCCCATCAAAAAGTTAAACCAGAAAACATCAAAAAGGATATACTATACAAATAATGCATGCTATCAATGTACCATGCAGGAGACAGTAAAGCCCATGGTCTGTGGTATCATGGCATGCATTATAAGCATAGACATTTCTTTATATTTATATCATTAAATAACTGGGGTAGATAAAATACTTTTATAACTACCAGTCCTGTATATCTCATACTTCTAAACTTATAATGATGATATAAATGATAAACATTTAAATTCCTGGTGGTTATTGTTCTGTAAAAACCCCATCGCACTTTCCGGTATATGTCTCAAAGACTTCATCAATTACAAACAAAGTTATGCGGCTGGCCGCAAAAAGTGAATCTGATTATCAGATGTAGCAAAATATGTTCCATCAATTTCACTCAGCAGTTTAATGCTTCCTCTTATATATGGTGTAAAAGAGAATGTAAACCACCTAATTTTAAATGAAATGCTGGACCCATACATCAAACAGTGCCTTAGAGGGCGGAGGTTAGAGACCCGCACAGCTATTGGAAGTGCCTTATTTCAGTCCACATGCAGCACTATACCCAAAATCGGACCATAAAAAAGGCATTTTCTGATTGGATCAAATGTTTGAAAGTGTATACAGGTCAAGGGGGAGTACTTAGAAGGATTGAAATAGACCATTTTGAGTAGGTTTTACTAGCCCACACCCATTATCAGAACTTTCAGAATGACCCTTGTATATGTATGAGAATTTTTTAAAATTATTGTGGTATTTGTGGAAAATACATTTGTATTTACTCTTATTCTAGTAAGATTTATATTTCTATCCAAATTTACACTGAAGGACATGGAAATGCTAATATCTGGACTTATTTCTATGTTGAGTTGTTCGAAAGGATCCTTGTAAAACTCATGATTTTTATTACAGGGAACTTTATTATAATCAGTAGATTAACTGTTTTCTCAAATGTGATGTTTTGTGACATCTGAATCTTAACCAGATGTTACTAAATGCAAGTGATATTACTGAATAAAGTTATTTGTTTGTATGTTTTTATGTTTGTTGTCAATGTGTTCACAATTGTATTGTATCTAGATAATAGTATCATATACTTAACAAAATTGCTTTGTTACTACCTATATTTTTCAGCATTATAACTTATCATAAGTGCCTTTGTGATCATTGATATTAAATTAAATATTTGTTGATATGTAGACAAAATTCTGCCTCCTTTCAAACTCACTATCATTTGATATCTGCGAAAGAAGGAACTTAAATGAAAACCCGAAGATAAGAACACTTTGTAAAAAATAATATTAAAAAGATATAGGTGGTAACTTATCAAAAGTGTTAAGTTTGCACATAACTAATCATTACTCCAACATAAGGCATCATTTCACTTGTACATTCTCTTACTGTCAAAGAAAATACAAACAAAAAACATAATTTACATAACATTTATTCATAATAATGAAACATAATTGACATTTATGTAAAGTCTTAAGAAAAAGTCTAATGTGCAAACTGAATGGCCCAGGAAAAACCAGAGATCAAAACCCTACTGGGAAAAAATCGCTGGAAACCTGTACCCCATGTCAAATTTCAGATTGCAGAGCATATGGGGCCACGCACTTTACAAATGCAAAATTGAAGTTCAACAGTATAATGATTATACTAAAATCTACATATAACAACTGAAATTGTTTTATATATTAACATAGACGTACTTTATGAAAATTGTCTAAAAACACGATGTGCATATAAAAAGTTTAAATGAACGCAAACAAACAATGATTATTACAGTACAATGGACATTAAACAAACCAGAGGTTTATCAAAAAATATTAACAACAAGCATAGTGCATTTAATAATTTGGGGAACAAATAAACAGAAATTTCCCACTTAACAAAAATAAGTAAGAAAAAACAAACTAGTTAAGTTTTTTTAAAGTTAATCAATACATGTTAAGCTTAAATAAAAGTACTTTAAGTAATCAGGAAAAAAACGTTTAGAAAATTCCAAATTGACCTCTTAAAAATAAAGCTATGAAAAAATCAACAATCTAAGTTTTTAAAGTTACTGGATATACATTAACTTAAATAAGGGTACTGAATGCCATTTTGAATGATGAGGTGTTGGTTAAACACCAATGCCCCCTAAAGGGCAAAATGGATAGTTGACCTTTGACCTATTGATAAACTTTAATTATGAACAGGGGTCATCTATCTATATGTGACAAACCATCAAACCAAGTGAAAACCTAAGGGGCCAACACAGTCGAATTGGCCAGACAAGGTTTGATTACCCAACGAGCAATAAAAGACTGACATGTGCAAAGCAATATACCCCCATTTCTTTAAAATGGGGGCATAACTAGAACTGTGAAAAAAATACAAAAAATGTAAATAATTTCAATTTAAGACATTTTACCTATTAGAAATAAATGCTGGCATATAAGACTGAAGTTTTGTGAAAATAGCTACTGGTAGGTAGTCTTTTTCTTAGCTATAAAGCATCCTTATTAATATGCTACCACCCAAAAAGGCAAATATTTCATGCTATACAATCAAACAATATGAAATTAAAAGTCATCTGTAACATTGACATATGTATAATAATATAGAAAATTGTTCTATACATTGGACATAAGAAATGTTTCAATAAACACACATGGACAATGAGTACAATACAGTAGACAATACAGACATGAGTTTTTTTTAAATATAGTAATTTCGGGAAACAAATATTCAGAAAATTCGGACTTTACATCTACAAAATGAAGCTCAGAAAAAACAAACTACATGTATTAATTTTTTTTTAAAGTTAATCAATATGTATTAAGTTTACATAAGTGTACTTTGTTAAGTAATCAGGAAAAAACGTTTAGAAAATTCCAAATTGACCTCTTAAAAATAAAGCTATGTAAAAATCAACAATCTAAGTTTTTAAAGTTACTGGATATACATTAACTTAAATAAGGGTACTAAATGCCATTTTGAATGATGAGGTGTTGGTTAAACACCGATGCCCCCTAAAGGGCAAATGGATAGTTGACCTTTGACCTATTGATAAACAGGGGTCATCTATCTATATGTGACAAACCATCAAACCAAGTGAAAACCTAAGGGGCCAACACAGTCGAATTGACCAGACAAGGTTTGATTACCCAACGAGCAATAAAAGACTGACATGTGCAAAGCAATATACCCCCATTTCTTTAAAAGGGGGGCATAACTAGAACTGTAAAAATTCAAAAATATAAATAATATCAATTCAAGGCATTTTACCTAATAGAAATGACTGCTGGCATATCAGACTGAAGTTTTGTGAAAATAGCTACCAGTAGGTAGTCCTTCTCTTAGCTATAAAGCATCCTTATTAATATGCTACCACCCAAAAAGGCAAATATTTCATGCTATACAATCAAACAATATGAAATTAATAGTCATTTATAACATTGACATATGTATAATAATATAGAAAATTGTTCTATACATTGGACATAAGAAATGTTTCAATAAACACACATGAACATTTATTACAATACAGTAGACAATACAGACATGAGTTTTTTTAAAGAAATATTAACAACAAGCATAGAGCATATAGTTATTCAGGAAACTAATATTCAGAAAATTCGGAATTTACAACTACAAAATAAAACTCATAAAAAAACTACATTTATTAATATTTTTTAAAAGTTAATGTGTTAAATTTACATAAGTGTACTTTAAGTAATCAGAAAAATTGCAAATTGACCCCTAAAAATAAAGCTATGAAAATATCAACAATCTAAGTTTTTAAAGTTACTGGATATACATTAACTTAAATAAGGGTACTGAATGCCATTTTGAATGATGAGGTGTTGGTTAAACACCAATGCCCCCTAAAGGGCAAATGGATAGTTGACCTTTGACCTATTGATAAACTTTAATTATGAACAGGGGTCATCTATCTATATGTGACAAACCATCAAACCAAGTGAAAACCTAAGGGGCCAACACAGTCGAATTGGCCAGACAAGGTTTGATTACCCAACGAGCAATAAAAGACTGACATGTGCAAAGCAATATACCACCATTTCTTCAAAAGGGGGGCATAACTAGAACTGTAAAAAAATGCAAAAAAATATAAATAATTTCAATTTAAGACATATTACCTAATAGAAATAACTGCTGGCATATAAGACTGAAGTTTTGTGAAAATAGCAACTGGTAGGTAGTCATTTTCTTAGCTATAAAGCATCCTTATTAAAATGCTACCACCCAAAAAGGCAAATATTTCATGCTATACAATCAAACAAATAATAAATTAATAGTCATCTATAACATTGATATATGTATGATAATATAGAAAATTGTTCTATACATTGGACATCAGAAATGTTTCAATAAACACACATGGACACTGATTACAATACAGTAGACAATACAGACATAAGGTTTTCTTTTAAAGAAATATTAACAACAAGCATAGAGCATATAGTTATTCGGGAAACAAATATTCAGAAAATTCGGAATTTACAACTACAAAATGAAGCTCAGAAAAAACAAACTACATGTATTAATTTTTTTTAAGTTAATCAATATATGTTAAGTTTACATAAGTGTACTTTGTTAAGTAATCAGGAAAAAAACGTTAGAAAATTCCAAAGTGACCTCTTAAAATTGAGCTATGAAAAAATCAACAATCTAAATCTTTAAAGTTACTGGATATACATTAACTTAAATAAGGGTACTGAATGCCATTTTGAATGATGAGGTGTTGGTTAAACACCGATGCCCCCTAAAGGGCAAATGGATAGTTGACCTTTGACCTATTGATAAACTTTAATTATGAACAGGGGTCATCTATCTATATGTGACAAACCATCAAACCAAGTGAAAACCTAAGGGGCCAACACAGTCGAATTGGCCAGACATGGTTTGATTACCCAACGAGCAATAAAAGACTGACATGTGCAAAGCAATATACCCCCATTTCTTCAAAATGGGGGCATAACTAGAACTGTGAAAAAAATACAAAAAATATAGATAATTTCAATTCAAGACATTTTACCTAATAGAAATAACTGCTGGCATATAAGACTGAAGTTTTGTGAAAATAGCTACCGGTAGGTAGTCTTTTTCTTAGCTATAAAGCATCCTTATTAATATGCTACCACCCAAAAAGGCAAATATTTCATGCTATACAATCAAACAATATGAAATTAATAGTCATCTATAACACTGACATATGTATAATAATATAGAAAATTGTTCTATACATTGGACATAAGAAATGTTTCAATAAACACACATGAACATTGATTACAATACAGTAGACAATACAGACATGAGTTTTTTTTAAAGAAATATTAACAACAAGCATAGAGCATATAGTTATTCAGGAAACTAATATTCAGAAAATTCGGAATTTACAACTACAAAATAAAACTCAGAAAAAGAAACTTCTTAAAGTTAATCAATATATATATGTTCAGTTTAGATAAGTGTACTTTATGTAATCAGGAAACAAAAAAAAGAAAAAAATAGAAAATTCCAAATTGACCTCTTAAAAATAAAGGAATAAAAAATCAACAATCTAAGTTTTTAAAGTTACTGGAAATACCTCGACTTAAACAAGGGTACTAAATGCCATTTTGAATGATGAGGTGTTAGTAAAACGCCGATTTCACCTAAAGGGCAAATGGATAGTTGACCTTTGACCCATTGATGTACTTTAATTATGAACAGGGGTCATCTATCTATATTTGACCAAACATCAAACCAAGTGAAACAATAAGGGGCCAACACAGTCGAATTGGCCGAACAAGGTTTGATTACCCAAACGAGCAAAAGAACGAACTGACATGTGCAAAGCAATATACCCACATTTGTTCAAAAGGGGCATAACCACAAATTACGGAAAATACCAAGATCTTGCCGTCAGGTTGGGTCCATCTTCTCTCTCAATATGTTGTTCAAATAAAGAAGATCTTGACCTTAGTATCAATTGAAACCAAGGCCATTGTCTCCTTAATGCATTACTGGTTAGAAGCCAGGCAAGGATAACAGGTCAGCTAAATCAGCTGCCTTATATAACTGAAACATTGTGTATAAATTTAAATATTTGTAAATACAAGAACACCTGAATATAAAGGTTAATATATACGACTATTTTAGTATGCTGTTTACTTTTAGTGCAACCTACTCTACAATCATTTAAGTATAACACTGTGCAAATTGACTTAAATTTTAATACATTATGCAGAAATCACAAATTTTGTTTCCATTCAATTTCTGCATTATCAGACCAATTTTTTAAATTTTATAGTAGGAAGAAAATGCTATGCCAGTGCGCTAAAAGTTATCAGTTAAATAATGTCCAAATTAAATTAGGCATGCAGGCCTGATGCAGAAACACCACCTTATAGTGCCCCGACGGCGTTCGACATGTTGTAGCCTTGAGCCTTTAATCAAGTTTTTGCTGGACATAAACACAATCATCCTACATGCACCAGTGTTCAGACAAACACAAAAATCAAACAAATGCACCAAGAGTCACTACCAGAACTTAGATCAGAACTTAGCCATACACAAAATGAACTGATAAGGAGATTACTTTCCTTGTTTGCAAATTAGCTTTAAAAGAAACATACAGCATTAAATGCTGGAAGTCTAACTAAACACATAGATATATATGGATGAGAAAATGAGATAGAAATATACTGATCTTTCTAGTGTGCTGGATATCAAGGGCCTTCCACATATCACCATCATACCATTGTATCCACATCAGTTGACCTCGCAAAAGAGAAAACAGAACTGCTGTTAGAATGTGATCAAAAGGGGATTAGAAACGTGACACAAATGTTGACTCTTAGTGCAACCTACTCTACAATCATTTAAGTATAACACTGTGCAAATTGACTTAAATTTTAATACATTATGCAGAAATCACAAATTTTGTTTCCATTCAATTTCTGCTTTATCAGACCAATTTTTTAAATTTTATAGTAGGAAGAAAATGCTATGCCAGTGCGCTAAAAGTTATCAGTTAAATAAAGTCCAAATTAAATTAGGCATGCAGGCCTGATGCAGAAACACCACCTTATAGTACCCCGACGGCGTTCGACATGTTGTAGCCTTGAGCCTTTAATCAAGTTTTTGCTGGACATAACACAATCATCCTACATGCACCAGTGTTCAGACAAACACAAAAATCAAACAAATGCACCAAGAGTCACTACCAGAACTTAGATCAGAACTTAGCCATACACAAAATGAACTGATTAGGAGATTACTTTCCTTGTTTGCAAATTAGCTTTAAAAGAAACATACAGCATTAAATGCTGGAAGTCTAACTAAACACATAGATATATATGGATGAGAAAATGAGATAGAAATATACTGATCTTTCTAGTGTGCTGGATATCAAGGGCCTTCCACATATCACCATCATACCATTGTATCCACATCAGTTGACCTCGCAAAAGAGAAAACAGAACTGCTGTTAGAATGTGATCAAAAGGGGATTAGAAACGTGACACAAATGTTGACTCTTAGTGCAACCTACTCTACAATCATTTAAGTATAACACTGTGCAAATTGACTTAAATTTTAATACATTATGCAGAAATCACAAATTTTGTTTCCATTCAATTTCTGCTTTATCAGACCAATTTTTTAAATTTTATAGTAGGAAGAAAATGCTATGCCAGTGCGCTAAAAGTTATCAGTTAAATAAAGTCCAAATTAAATTAGGCATGCAGGCCTGATGCAGAAACACCACCTTATAGTGCCCCGACGGCGTTCGACATGTTGTAGCCTTGAGCCTTTAATCAAGTTTTTGCTGGACATAACACAATCATCCTACATGCACCAGTGTTCAGACAAACACAAAAATCAAACAAATGCACCAAGAGTCACTACCAGAACTTAGATCAGAACTTAGCCATACACAAAATGAACTGATTAGGAGATTACTTTCCTTGTTTGCAAATTAGCTTTGAAAGAAACATACAGCATTAAATGCTGGAAGTCTAACTAAACACATAGATATATATGGATGAGAAAATGAGATAGAAATATACTGATCTTTCTAGTGTGCTGGATATCAAGGGCCTTCCACATATCACCATCATACCATTGTATCCACATCAGTTGACCTCGCAAAAGAGAAAACAGAACTGCTGTTAGAATGTGATCAAAAGGGGATTAGAAACGTGACACAAATGTTGACTCTTAGTGCAACCTACTCTACAATCATTTAAGTATAACACTGTGCAAATTGACTTAAATTTTAATACATTATGCAGAAATCACAAATTTTGTTTCCATTCAATTTCTGCTTTATCAGACCAATTTTTTAAATTTTATAGTAGGAAGAAAATGCTATGCCAGTGCGCTAAAAGTTATCAGTTAAATAAAGTCCAAATTAAATTAGGCATGCAGGCCTGATGCAGAAACACCACCTTATAGTGCCCCGACGGCGTTCGACATGTTGTAGCCTTGAGCCTTTAATCAAGTTTTTGCTGGACATAACACAATCATCCTACATGCACCAGTGTTCAGACAAACACAAAAATCAAACAAATGCACCAAGAGTCACTACCAGAACTTAGATCAGAACTTAGCCATACACAAAATGAACTGATTAGGAGATTACTTTCCTTGTTTGCAAATTAGCTTTAAAAGAAACATACAGCATTAAATGCTGGAAGTCTAACTAAACACATAGATATATATGGATGAGAAAATGAGATAGAAATATACTGATCTTTCTAGTGTGCTGGATATCAAGGGCCTTCCACATATCACCATCATACCATTGTATCCACATCAGTTGACCTCGCAAAAGAGAAAACAGAACTGCTGTTAGAATGTGATCAAAAGGGGATTAGAAACGTGACACAAATGTTGACTCTTAGTGCAACCTACTCTACAATCATTTAAGTATAACACTGTGCAAATTGACTTAAATTTTAATACATTATGCAGAAATCACAAATTTTGTTTCCATTCAATTTCTGCTTTATCAGACCAATTTTTTAAATTTTATAGTAGGAAGAAAATGCTATGCCAGTGCGCTAAAAGTTATCAGTTAAATAAAGTCCAAATTAAATTAGGCATGCAGGCCTGATGCAGAAACACCACCTTATAGTGCCCCGACGGCGTTCGACATGTTGTAGCCTTGAGCCTTTAATCAAGTTTTTGCTGGACATAACACAATCATCCTACATGCACCAGTGTTCAGACAAACACAAAAATCAAACAAATGCACCAAGAGTCACTACCAGAACTTAGATCAGAACTTAGCCATACACAAAATGAACTGATTAGGAGATTACTTTCCTTGTTTGCAAATTAGCTTTAAAAGAAACATACAGCATTAAATGCTGGAAGTCTAACTAAACACATAGATATATATGGATGAGAAAATGAGATAGAAATATACTGATCTTTCTAGTGTGCTGGATATCAAGGGCCTTCCACATATCACCATCATACCATTGTATCCACATCAGTTGACCTCGCAAAAGAGAAAACAGAACTGCTGTTAGAATGTGATCAAAAGGGGATTAGAAACGTGACACAAATGTTGACTCTTAGTGCAACCTACTCTACAATCATTTAAGTATAACACTGTGCAAATTGACTTAAATTTTAATACATTATGCAGAAATCACAAATTTTGTTTCCATTCAATTTCTGCTTTATCAGACCAATTTTTAAAATTTTATAGTAGGAAGAAAATGCTATGCCAGTGCGCTAAAAGTTATCAGTTAAATAAAGTCCAAATTAAATTAGGCATGCAGGCCTGATGCAGAAACACCACCTTATAGTACCCCGACGGCGTTCGACATGTTGTAGCCTTGAGCCTTTAATCAAGTTTTTGCTGGACATAACACAATCATCCTACATGCACCAGTGTTCAGACAAACACAAAAATCAAACAAATGCACCAAGAGTCACTACCAGAACTTAGATCAGAACTTAGCCATACACAAAATGAACTGATTAGGAGATTACTTTCCTTGTTTGCAAATTAGCTTTAAAAGAAACATACAGCATTAAATGCTGGAAGTCTAACTAAACACATAGATATATATGGATGAGAAAATGAGATAGAAATATACTGATCTTTCTAGTGTGCTGGATATCAAGGGCCTTCCACATATCACCATCATACCATTGTATCCACATCAGTTGACCTCGCAAAAGAGAAAACAGAACTGCTGTTAGAATGTGATCAAAAGGGGATTAGAAACGTGACACAAATGTTGACTCTTAGTGCAACCTACTCTACAATCATTTAAGTATAACACTGTGCAAATTGACTTAAATTTTAATACATTATGCAGAAATCACAAATTTTGTTTCCATTCAATTTCTGCTTTATCAGACCAATTTTTTAAATTTTATAGTAGGAAGAAAATGCTATGCCAGTGCGCTAAAAGTTATCAGTTAAATAAAGTCCAAATTAAATTAGGCATGCAGGCCTGATGCAGAAACACCACCTTATAGTGCCCCGACGGCGTTCGACATGTTGTAGCCTTGAGCCTTTAATCAAGTTTTTGCTGGACATAACACAATCATCCTACATGCACCAGTGTTCAGACAAACACAAAAATCAAACAAATGCACCAAGAGTCACTACCAGAACTTAGATCAGAACTTAGCCATACACAAAATGAACTGATTAGGAGATTACTTTCCTTGTTTGCAAATTAGCTTTAAAAGAAACATACAGCATTAAATGCTGGAAGTCTAACTAAACACATAGATATATATGGATGAGAAAATGAGATAGAAATATACTGATCTTTCTAGTGTGCTGGATATCAAGGGCCTTCCACATATCACCATCATACCATTGTATCCACATCAGTTGACCTCGCAAAAGAGAAAACAGAACTGCTGTTAGAATGTGATCAAAAGGGGATTAGAAACGTGACACAAATGTTGACTCTTAGTGCAACCTACTCTACAATCATTTAAGTATAACACTGTGCAAATTGACTTAAATTTTAATACATTATGCAGAAATCACAAATTTTGTTTCCATTCAATTTCTGCTTTATCAGACCAATTTTTTAAATTTTATAGTAGGAAGAAAATGCTATGCCAGTGCGCTAAAAGTTATCAGTTAAATAAAGTCCAAATTAAATTAGGCATGCAGGCCTGATGCAGAAACACCACCTTATAGTGCCCCGACGGCGTTCGACATGTTGTAGCCTTGAGCCTTTAATCAAGTTTTTGCTGGACATAACACAATCATCCTACATGCACCAGTGTTCAGACAAACACAAAAATCAAACAAATGCACCAAGAGTCACTACCAGAACTTAGATCAGAACTTAGCCATACACAAAATGAACTGATTAGGAGATTACTTTCCTTGTTTGCAAATTAGCTTTAAAAGAAACATACAGCATTAAATGCTGGAAGTCTAACTAAACACATAGATATATATGGATGAGAAAATGAGATAGAAATATACTGATCTTTCTAGTGTGCTGGATATCAAGGGCCTTCCACATATCACCATCATACCATTGTATCCACATCAGTTGACCTCGCAAAAGAGAAAACAGAACTGCTGTTAGAATGTGATCAAAAGGGGATTAGAAACGTGACACAAATGTTGACTCTTAGTGCAACCTACTCTACAATCATTTAAGTATAACACTGTGCAAATTGACTTAAATTTTAATACATTATGCAGAAATCACAAATTTTGTTTCCATTCAATTTCTGCTTTATCAGACCAATTTTTTAAATTTTATAGTAGGAAGAAAATGCTATGCCAGTGCGCTAAAAGTTATCAGTTAAATAAAGTCCAAATTAAATTAGGCATGCAGGCCTGATGCAGAAACACCACCTTATAGTGCCCCGACGGCGTTCGACATGTTGTAGCCTTGAGCCTTTAATCAAGTTTTTGCTGGACATAACACAATCATCCTACATGCACCAGTGTTCAGACAAACACAAAAATCAAACAAATGCACCAAGAGTCACTACCAGAACTTAGATCAGAACTTAGCCATACACAAAATGAACTGATTAGG
Organism: Lutraria lutraria; assembly: GCA_964023205.1. Lineage (NCBI taxonomy): Eukaryota > Metazoa > Mollusca > Bivalvia > Venerida > Mactridae > Lutraria > Lutraria lutraria. The sequence goes on from OZ026847.1 coordinate 18,881,035, forward strand.
AGATTACTTTCCTTGTTTGCAAATTAGCTTTAAAAGAAACATACAGCATTAAATGCTGGAAGTCTAACTAAACACATAGATATATATGGATGAGAAAATGAGATAGAAATATACTGATCTTTCTAGTGTGCTGGATATCAAGGGCCTTCCACATATCACCATCATACCATTGTATCCACATCAGTTGACCTCGCAAAAGAGAAAACAGAACTGCTGTTAGAATGTGATCAAAAGGGGATTAGAAACGTGACACAAATGTTGACTCTTAGTGCAACCTACTCTACAATCATTTAAGTATAACACTGTGCAAATTGACTTAAATTTTAATACATTATGCAGAAATCACAAATTTTGTTTCCATTCAATTTCTGCTTTATCAGACCAATTTTTTAAATTTTATAGTAGGAAGAAAATGCTATGCCAGTGCGCTAAAAGTTATCAGTTAAATAAAGTCCAAATTAAATTAGGCATGCAGGCCTGATGCAGAAACACCACCTTATAGTGCCCCGACGGCGTTCGACATGTTGTAGCCTTGAGCCTTTAATCAAGTTTTTGCTGGACATAACACAATCATCCTACATGCACCAGTGTTCAGACAAACACAAAAATCAAACAAATGCACCAAGAGTCACTACCAGAACTTAGATCAGAACTTAGCCATACACAAAATGAACTGATTAGGAGATTACTTTCCTTGTTTGCAAATTAGCTTTAAAAGAAACATACAGCATTAAATGCTGGAAGTCTAACTAAACACATAGATATATATGGATGAGAAAATGAGATAGAAATATACTGATCTTTCTAGTGTGCTGGATATCAAGGGCCTTCCACATATCACCATCATACCATTGTATCCACATCAGTTGACCTCGCAAAAGAGAAAACAGAACTGCTGTTAGAATGTGATCAAAAGGGGATTAGAAACGTGACACAAATGTTGACTCTTAGTGCAACCTACTCTACAATCATTTAAGTATAACACTGTGCAAATTGACTTAAATTTTAATACATTATGCAGAAATCACAAATTTTGTTTCCATTCAATTTCTGCTTTATCAGACCAATTTTTTAAATTTTATAGTAGGAAGAAAATGCTATGCCAGTGCGCTAAAAGTTATCAGTTAAATAAAGTCCAAATTAAATTAGGCATGCAGGCCTGATGCAGAAACACCACCTTATAGTGCCCCGACGGCGTTCGACATGTTGTAGCCTTGAGCCTTTAATCAAGTTTTTGCTGGACATAACACAATCATCCTACATGCACCAGTGTTCAGACAAACACAAAAATCAAACAAATGCACCAAGAGTCACTACCAGAACTTAGATCAGAACTTAGCCATACACAAAATGAACTGATTAGGAGATTACTTTCCTTGTTTGCAAATTAGCTTTAAAAGAAACATACAGCATTAAATGCTGGAAGTCTAACTAAACACATAGATATATATGGATGAGAAAATGAGATAGAAATATACTGATCTTTCTAGTGTGCTGGATATCAAGGGCCTTCCACATATCACCATCATACCCACATCAGTTGACCTCGCAAAAGAGAAAACAGAACTGCTGTTAGAATGTGATCAAAAGGGGAATAGTGACAAAACGTCAGGCAGGCAGATCCGGACTGTGATTAATGCAATCGAATAATGACAAGCACGAAAAATTTGAAAATACATGAACACTTGAATATAAAGGTACTGATCTTTCTAGTATGTGTTGGATATCAAGCGCATCCACATATCACAGTGTTCCCTTAGTCATCCACATCAGCTGACCTACAAAACAGAAAACAGAACAGCAGTTAGAATGTGATAAAAGACGACAAATACAGTAAAACCTGGATTATTAGACAACTGATTACGTAATGAGATCAACGGTCCCGATTACCACTCTATATATATTTCATTACTGAAATGCATTATTCGAAACCATGCATTATCCAAATGAAATCGTATAATCGGGGTTTCACAATAGACGTTATTAATTTGGAAGTGTGTTTGTGGGCACTTTCATTCATCAACTGGCAATAAAACTAATACACTCCATTATCTATTATGGCACATGCTCATGCAGTCTACCTTCAAATATGACACATTTCTGAATTATTCGTAGGGAAACCAGGCAGTCTTAAAGTTTACAGCAATATCTGCCTAGTTCCACATTCAATATTCATCCTAAGTGAAAGCATCCACAAACAACAAGTTCAATAATTAAGCAACAAGTAGCAGAACCTTGTTATTTGAAAAGCAGGCAAGCTAAATATCTAGTGAATATCTAGGTATCATTCCTTAATTTAAATATTTTTGAAATGTTTTACGAATGTAAAATAATACATAAATAACAACAGTTATACTGCTTATGCATGACTTATCATATTTATAACTTGTGTACTTTTTAGAAATATATGTCCTTCTAAATTGTTCTAATCATTAGTGTTACTTAATTCATACTATATTTCCATTATTATACCAAAGAAAAAGACAAATTTACAAATCAATATTCATGTCAAAAGTAGATTCCATACATTATTGTAAATTCATTTCGGTGCAAATTTCTTTCAAAAAATTCTATTCTTTAGGTATATAAGTCACATTGCTACAAAAATGATCTGCAAAACCAGATGATCATGAATACTTTTCAAATTGACATAAAATAAGCGAGATGCAGGTTTCCCCTAATTTATTTCTTTTGAACGAAAGTGTAATCAAATAAAGTACATGTATTATTAATGAATATTTAGTTTTTGTTACAATGGCTGAATATTATGAAGTACACATACATTGTCATTCCTCCTGCATGTCCTCTTTTTCATTCACACAATGGTCTTGAGGCTTGTGAAGCTCACAACAATCTTGCATATGATGACAACCTTACGAAAAAAGATAAACAGATGAACTTTCAGCAAAGGAAAACTATTCTTACAATATTTTTTTGAGAGAAATCTGTCCATCTGGTATAAATAAATCATAAAGTTTCATGTCAATGTTGTTAAAATAAGACCACTTTAAACAGGCAACACTTAAAGAATATCTTTTAATTGCTCACAAATACAAGTAAACTCAGAAAGTAATGTCATTCATGGGCCAGATCTAAATATATACATACCTTTACAAGTGTTAGTGTTCTTTGATTACAAAGCTTCTTTTTCTTGCATTAACCCATCAGCATGTAACAGGGGGTCTGTACGGTAATATATTCACTGCATTATATGTCTGTAATATATGACAAAGAATACATACATTTGCAAACTATTCCTAATATAATAATTACCAATTAAAGGGAGAAAACTAATGCATTCATTAATAAAAATTAATTAAAAAACAAATAGTTACTAAATAATAAATAACTGAACGAAACCTAAACAACGGTTCGAGCTGACAAGGTCAAGCACATGGACAACTAAGGTGTCGGCCATTAGACAGGCAATGTCATGGTGGCATTCAACTCAAAGGTAAAAATATGTTGCTCCAGTTATTGCAAAGTAACATTGCCTATCATATATAATGATTCAGTATCTTAGAAAATAAGTTCCAATAGAAAAGAATAGACTACATTATAAAAGATGTTCAACTTGATTCATTCAGACATGTGCATACTTACAAAGATCTAAGGAATCTAAACACGACCATACAAGTAAGTTCTATCTCTTCAGTGATGATATTAAGTAACTGTAGAAGAGAAAATGTAACACTAAGTGGAAGGTGACAATGACACTTGCCGTAAATACGAGACAGACTAGATATACGAATCAAATCTTATAATACGTGAACGGGTAGAATATGAATTTTACAAGCTTATTCACAACCTAATTAGTAACAATACATATGCAAATGTATAAAGGAGCATTTGTTATTGTTTTTTTTCCAATATTTTTTAGGGAAAACTAAATAAATATAAAAAATAATTATTACATACCACGTTTGTTGAAATACGGAACACATATTTCCTTATAAAACAAAACCCAACGTCCGTTCCTTGTGTTTTTTTCTGGGCTATAATTCGGTTACCCGCGAAAATGATTTCATGATTCACTCAAGCTTGTCTTGAATAGCTTATAAGAAATATCATTGGTCGAGGCAGAAATTTCTCTATCCCTTTTTGGTATTGTAAAACGCTCACACAGAAGCAAGTGTTTCGGATTTACCGTTTTTTTTTCGTGTAGAGACAAGTTTACACGGATTTATCATAGCCTAGGGCACTTGTTACCTGTGTGATTGAAACTACGACAACTATAGAATAACAACTACAAAATGCATACTTACCTACCCATATATATAACACAAAATTCACAACAATATAACTTTTAATAACCCAGCTCTATTGTTTATGAATTATTATTACCTTTGAAGCAAAATCAAATAATTATGCATCCGCACTTCAAGTAATTAATTTACCAACTTGACAAGAAAAAACGATAGTAAGGATCGGACCGTCCGTTGTTCGGAAATGGATGTAAACGACAAGGCATGCACATATTAGTTTTAAAATTAAACACTCGAACATGTCGTGAATCGGGAATTCTTGCTCTCTATGTCTCAGTCAACATGAATACAATTACGATATGCCTTTGACAGCACTGCAGTCAGTATAATCATGGTTCAGTTTGTAAGAAATGTATTACTCATGCAGGCCTCACTTACGTCCGTGAATAGTGATAGAAAGTGATATCATGACAAAATGACTGGTGCATTGGGCCTAAAAATGTTTTTTTTTCAGGTTACCCGACCTACCGTAATTTTCCCCGCGATCCTAGACTTTTCATTTGGCCGGAACAGTACACCAATTTTCTCACATTTTCCACACGCTTTTAATAGCAAAACAAAGCCCCGACCTATCAACCCTATTTTTATTGAGCATTAAACGTGAAACAATATAATGTTTTTACGTTTTTTCTAACGATAAGACCTCCGCAAAAGTGTAACACAATTTTGAGAATTACAACCGAACTTAATGTTAATATACTGGGGCAGTTTTTATAAAACTTCTTATTAATTTATGATTTTCTTAATATTTTACTAAAATTCCAGAAACCTGATCATTTTGTGCTTAAATTTGAGAAATATCTTAGGTCTTATATATAAATGATCTTAGCTTTATTTTCAGGCAACTTAAATATCGACTTATTTTAAGATATTAATAGCTAAAAGGTTATCTTTAATTTATTTTGTTTACCAAATCACCAACAGGATAGAAGCAAGATATACAGAGGGAAGTAGATTCTATATATTGCACGTTATTGATAAGTCTGACAATTTCAAAGTATTTGTAATTCATCTCCAATGTTTCGAAGAATTCAATCTTGCTTCATAAAAATCATACGTACAAACAGTACAGTGTAAATAACATTAAAGAAGCTTCGCGACTGCCTATTTTAAAAACATTTCTTGTTAAATTAAGATTGTTCTAAGGCCTAACTAAAATATTTCTTAAGCCCGTTCATAAAAAATCACTTATACAAGTATTTAACTTCGCTATGTTTTACAAAGTTTAAGAAGATAAGTTGGATGCTTTATAAATACGGGCCCTAGTTCATTTAATAATTTAAGGATCACCCGCCACAAGTTTTTTTTTGTCTCGATAATCTTTCTAGGAATAGTGAAAGCTTATAGGTATATGTTGCTTGTCTGTACAGAGATCAGTGAGCTTCATCTTTAAATTGATACAGGATTCATAACAACAGGTTGAGTTTAGAGTCAACTGGAACCAGTTTACAGAGTAATTAAACCGTAATTCTCCTATTTTCTACTTCCAATTGTCAACTGTGTAATTCAATCGTGTATGATTTCTTTTCTGATTTTACATGTAGTTATAACCAATTCGAACTATGTTCATAAAACTTCAGAAAAGAGCCCAAACGCAAATGTTTAATAATATTTCGTTCTCAGGCAATAATGACGGATGAAATGAAATCTAAATACGGTACAGACAGATACATGTGTGTGTGATCTTGCTGGCATAAACTATCACGAGAAAACGAGTTATTCCTTATTTGAGAATGAAAAAATAAAAATATATGTATATAGCAGACGAAAATTACCGATTATAATACAAAATCAATGTCACGTGTTTATATCCGGTAAATGTGTTTGTGTGTTTACAGACAAGCAGTAGCAGTCAACTGTATGAATTGTAAAATAACCTTTCTTAAATCCAAACAGCTTGAATCTCGAAATTCAATCCCTAGATATAAACTCTGCAGCACTCAAACACCAACTCTCATTACTCAAATGCTGACTTAAACTCTCCACACTCAAACCTCAGCACTCAATTTCTAACTCTCAAATCTTAGCTCCCAGATCTTAGCACTCAAATCTTGGCTCTCAAATCTCAGTACTCAAATCCTGGCTCTAAACTCTCCATACTCAAACCTAAGCACTCAAAGTCTAACTCTCAAATCTTAGCTCCCAGATCTTAGCACTCAAACCTTAGCTCTCAAATCTCAGTACGCTATCAAATCTCGGCACTCAAATCCTAGCTCTCAAATCTCAGCACTCATATTTTAGCTCTCAAATTTCGACACTCAAACCGTAGCTCTCAACTTAAGCATTCAAATCCTGGCTCTCAAATCTTAGTACTGAAATTAGTACTGCCAGATTTTACTCGTCTTAGGTAGGGTCTTGGGGCTTTAAAGTTACGCTTGACTTTAGAACATTCATAAAGCCGACTGTATATCAACTGATTTGTTCAATTTTATTAAAACATAGCACCTGATACACATAACCGTCCATATACACTGACCCAAAATGAAAACTTTATAATTACATAGAATTCAAAAGTACATAATTATTTTGTTGATTAATTTATATCAGGGATATTTTTTTCTGTCATCGAAGCTTCAGTGCCATAAATTTTAATTGTTGCCTCTGCGTAATTAATTGGATTAAAATCATATATTGCACATTTTTATGAATAATTCAGTTTCTATAGGGGGTCTGAATGAAAATTTCTGAAAATTTAAAATGATCACACAGCACTAATACTTGGAAACTAGAAATTACTGACTGCGTAACTAGTGTGACATTTCGCGTTAGGAAATCGTTGCTATTCTACCAGTTGTGCATTTCGAAGGTCATTTATGGTATCAGTTTGATGACTGGACCTGGCCCTCCGACCAAATTCACCCATTCTACACTAGACCAAACTTATAACAGTGCAACTGTATAAATTCCAATATCTCCGGAATTATTAAAGCAAGATCCTTGAAATTTTCAGGAATGATCGCAGAAAGATGTACAAACAATATGCATTTTAATTAATTGATCTCGGATTTCATTATCACGAATAACATAAAAAATAAATATCACAGTTTTTCTTCATTTTATCGCATTGAATACTTGTTAGTGCACTACACAGTGAGTATCGAGTACGACCCCCATTAGCCTTTATTACAGCTAGCCATCTTGCCCTCATTGACACGACATAATTGTAGAAGAAATGTTGTCGAATGTTGTTCCTACGAACGTCCATTCTTCTAGCAATCTAAAATCGATTGATTATCGATAAACTTATTGACGAATTTATTTCACTGCGGAAGCCTACAAATAAGCCTTAAAAAGGGTAACAAGATTGATATTGTCAGAGGTATGGCAAGAAAAAAAACTCAAGATATTGAAACAATATTGATTTGAATAAATTTAATTCTATTCTTAACGGAATAAATCACATTTCAGTAAAATACGGACAAATCTATTGTCGGAAATCTGCTTGAAAGATAGACGGATAAATGAGATTTTGTCGGAAAAACTATTTGCCAAAATAATATTTTCACTATTTTACCTTATAAACAAATTATTTATACAGATAATGTAAAAAATCAGTAAATTCAGATTAACCGTCTGCATGAAATGACGAAAAACGTAGACCTACCTCTTGTTTTGACACACCCGTCTGAATAAGTCCGACGGCTATACCTCTGTCGGTGATTGCTAGTCTACCAATAATGGCCATCACATATAGATGCTCCCTATTGATTTTGAGGTCAGTATCTCGAATGTCAAGCTTATACAATCTAGTTGGCTTTTTGGGATTATCCGTGTTTCACAAACACTTCTTGTTTGATCAGCGTTTGTCTTTATACGCGATTTCCTTTGCATTGCATGATGTCAATTTAGTGCCTTAAGGTAGTATGCGACCTTTCCTTGACGTCATGGGTCAAAAACCGAATTTTATCCGATTGTTCTGAAATTTTGCGCAATGGAAGTATAGCATGTTCTTCAATTGTGTTTGTTTTATTTTTTTCTGTTTTCCGACCCGTTTCATAGCAACGCCACGTCTAATATCAGAGGTGTAAAATCGACGTTTTACATGCAAAATTGGTTCAAACAGACCGCTATTATAATTTCAGATACTAGTACACCAACTTCAAACTCTCTTTCTGCGGAATAAGCTCAAACATGTATAAGTTTTAATGGGGTTTTGTCGTCATTGTTTTCCTGGCGGAACTTCAAGCACTTAAATACGTCCGTTTTTTTCACCCGTAATTTTGACCCCAACAATATTTCAGTGTACTTTGGTAAACGGAAGTAGATTCAATCAACTAATGATTCACAAGTTGATTTTGTTGAGATAGTAAAAAGCAATTATGAAATGCAAAAAATGATATGTCATCGCGCATTATTTATCACAAAATTGCAATATAGTAAAGTTCGGACATCATGAATAACGTTGTTGAAATGTTTACGTCATGCTAATATTCAAGTTATTTGTAATAACGCCAGTCTTCAATTAGCGTGACGTAACAATTTCTACAACGTTATGCATGATATCCGAACTTTACTACTTTGCAATTATGTAAAAAAATAATGCGCGATGACATATTATTTTTGCATTGTGTCCTTGCTTGTTAACATCTCTACAAAATCAACATGTGATTCAATAATTGATTGAATCTACTTCCATTTACCAAAAGTTTATTGAAATATAGTTTGGGGTGAAAAAACGGACGTAATTTTAGTGCTTAACGCTCCGCCAGGAAAATAATGACGACAAAATCCCATTAAAACTTATATGAGCTTATTCCATAATTGTCCATAGTTATATATATTTTACACGTATCATTTTTGACTAACATGTTTGTATTTATTACATACTGAGTTGGTGCCGTGATGTTGTCTGTAGTTGATGTTATCTGACGTTGATTGTATGATCGATGTAATATGATGTTGTCTGTAGTTGGTGTTATCTGACGTTGATTGTATGATCGATGTAATATGATGTTGTCTGTAGTTGATGTTATCTGACGTTGATTGTATGATCGATGTAATATTATGTTGTCTGTAGTTGATGCTATCTGACGTTGATTGTATGATCGATGTAATATGATGTTGTCTGTAGTTGATGTTATCTGACGTTGATTGTATGATCGATGTAATATGATGTTGTCTGTAGTTGATGCTATCTGACGTTGATTGTATGATCGATGTAATATTATGTCGTCTGTAGTTGATTTTATCTTTAGTTGACTGTAGACAATGTTATCTGATATTGGCTATAGTTGGTGGTATCTGATGTTTTCTGTACTTGATGTTATCTTATGTCAAGTGTAGACGATGTTATCTGATGTTGACTGTAGATGATGTTACTTGGAGTTGTCAGTAGATGATGATATCTGATGTTGTCTGTAGTTGATTTCATCTGATGTTGACTGTAGTTGATATTATCTTATGTTGACTATATAGTTGATGTCATTTGATGTTGACTGTAGTTGATGTCATCTGATGTTGTCTGTAGTTGATGTCATCTAATAATGACTGTTTAGTTGGTGTTATCTGATGCAGACTGTAGTTAATGTCATCTAATGTTGTCTGTAGTTGATGTCATATAATGTTGACTGTTTAGTTGATGTTATTTGATGCAGTCTGCAGTTGATGTCATCTAATCATGACTGTTAAGTTGATGTTATATGATGCAGACTGTAGTTGATGTCATCTAATGGTGTCTGTAGTTGATGCTATCTGATGCAGACTGAAGATGATGTTATTTGATGATGTCTGTAGTTGATGTTGTTTGATGCAGACTGCAGTTGATGTTACTTAATGCAGACTGTAGTTGATGTTATTTGATGCTGACTGTAGTTGATGTCATCTAATGTTGACTGTTTAGTTGATGTTATCTGATGAATATTATCTTATGTTGTCTGTAGTTGATGTCAACAGATGTTAACTGAAGTTGATGTTATCTGATGTTAACTGTATAGTTGATGTCATCTGATGTTGACTGTGGGTGATATTATCTGATGCTGGCAATAGGTGATTTTATTTGATGTTATGGCAGAATGAGAATTCCATCCTCGCCTCTTCATACTATGTAGTTATAACATTGAATGTGTTAAATTCGAATAAACGATGAATGACTATTATCTTCTCCACGCTTAATGCTTTAATGGTATGCATTGTAATAATTCTAACATTTTGAACAATTACTGTTCTTTATCTATTTTGAAAAAAAAACAAACATCAATATTACTCCTTCTTGCAAGTAATACGTCTAATTCGAGTACATGCTATAAAGAAACAGTCTTCCAAAGTCGACAAACACAATATTACTGATGATAGATAAAGTGACCTCAGTGGTCACGTGGTTAAATGATTTCTGTCTAGTAACCACTAGCCCCTCACTACCATGACTTCGAATTACACCCTGGACCCGAAGAAGTCAGGAAGCTACCCAGTTAGTTCAATGGTTCCATTCATGTGTAAGTTTAGGTTCATTAGTCGCTTGGTGATACTGACTTGTGGTTCGACGTTAAACTAATGAAAGTTCACATTCGTGAATGAATGAAAGCCCTCCTGTAAATAAAGGCCATTACATTCGTATTTAAGACATGATTTTCGGATGTCCATCTTTCATTAAAACCACATTATGCCTTTTCCTAGAATTGCATTTGGTCACAGGTTTGACTTTATTTTCGAGTCTGAAATGCATTTGATTAATATGTTGTCAAGGAATAGCATAAGCTAGTCAGCAAATGATCAGTAGAAAGGTTAAATATTGATCACACTTTGCACGTGCACGGCAAGTAATTCAGTCAAACCGTACTATACTGGCGACATAGGCTAATCTAAAAATTGGAGAAAAAAAATCAATCCGTCCATCATGACATGCTTGTCTGAAGTTGAATGGAATCAGGCAATAGGAATGCTTCGGGCACGAATGACGGTCATTGACGTCGCCAGCAGGATTGTCTGCTGTCGAAAGACCATATACAGGCTTGTGACCTGCTACCAACATACTGGGACTGTTCGCGATTGTCCCCGCCCTGGTTACTCCCGTTTTTCACCGCTAGAACTGATCGCTACATCACGTTAACGCACTTGCGTCTGCGTCGTTTGGCAGCCACCGTGCCAGCTAGGAGGTACGGTGTTACATCACAGACCATTTGTAATCGCTTGCGATCAAACACTCGGCCAATCAGAGCACGACGCCCATATTTTGGTCAAATTTTGACGCTACGTCACCGTGGTGCTAGGTTATTGCGGTCACAACGTCATTTGAATTTGAGGCGGGCTAATTGGAACCGAGTTCTCTTTACTGACATATATCGGTTCATACTTAGCTATGCAGATGGTAGGCTACGCATCTACCGACGTTAAACGTTAAAACGAGAGATTCGCAGATTGTTGTATAGTTGAATGGGACAGATTCGGGGATGAGAGTGTAATGGTATTGACGGGATCATGGGTAACAGTAAGACTAAGCTGGTAGTGATACAGGGCAACCTCAATTCATAGCGGTACAGTACTGATGTTCTAACTTCTCAAGCTACCCCATTCATTCGCCACAATGACCCAGGTGTAACAAGACAATGCTCACCTGCACACAGCCAGGATCATAACTCAATACCTAGTTCGAACAACGTCGCCGTACTTCCATAGCCTGCATTTTCCCCTTATCAACTAAGTAAACCCGAAAGAGCACATCTGGGATGACCTGGGTCAATTGGCGAGGTCCAACCACTAAATGGACAACATTCAAAAATTTGACACAGGCTTTATGTACAGCAAGAGTGGAGGAATCTGCCTAACGCACTAATTGTACGTTACGTTACGTCGATGCGCCGTAGAATGTTGACGTGTATTGGTGCAAATGATGGTCATACACGATATTAATTATACTGAATACAACTTGGACTTTTTATGAGAAATGTCTCATCCCTAAACATTTCTAAATTATTCCAATTATTCATATTTTTTATTTTGACCCCTACCAAGTTCGCCATGACCTCACTAGAAAAGTTTTCATCCCAGCAATATGAGGTCAACTGATATGGATTCAAAAATGAATCAACTTGATTTTCTGTATAGGTCTTACTACCATCAATCTTATAGTTTTCTAGCAATTTTTCCTGTAATAGAGTGGGTCGTTTCTACATTTGCTAAGTATATATGTAACAGATATATTTGTAGATATACTTGTTTCACGACATTCTACGGGCAACTTGTTCTGTTTTGTTTTTCATATGACTGTATAAGATATTGAAATAAAATAAATACAAAACAAAATGAGTCCAGCAACTGAAAAAATGTTGTGTTCAATGTGATATGATTCTTTAATTATTTTTGTGCATTGAAAAATATCGCACATACCTACATGTATATTATAGCGAGTTCACTTTTTGAGTTACACAAATTACTAAGATTTATGAAAACATAGTGTGTTTGACGTCATAGAAGTCAGTTTGAATACAACACACCGATAACTTGAACACAGAATACTTTGTACCTTTTTCTGTCAACACATTTCGTGAACGAACTTCGGATAAATAACGTGCGTCACGAATCCGTTTTATTCATTAAAGCAAACATCTATTATTGTTGTATTTATCGCATATTCTTCCTTTTGTTATGTATTTAATATCTAATCAAATTATCCACACATACCAAACATGAACCATATAAAACGATTTCTAAATGAAGGGAAGTAAGTCGACTGGACCGTAGCCCTTTATATTTGCAGATGACAACCGTTAAGGCGAACTCGCTTAAAGACGTTTGCTACAGTTCGCTACATTTTCACATAGACATAAAAATTATACGCAAAATGAAAACTGATCAATCGAATGTTTTAAAACATTGCATGATCGTAGCAAATGATAACAGAAACATTTTATGCGAAATAAATTGGGGGGGGGGGGGGGTCACTGATCTCGTTTTTGAGTTATTTGCCCTTGAATTTGGATTTTTGCTTATTTTAGGTCATTTCAAGGGCATGTCCGTCGACAAAGGAAACATTAAAGCGGGATTCGTCACTAAAGACAACATTACGCCAACGTCTTCCGATGTTGTTTTGAGCCATTACCGACGTTCCCGACGGTGACGGTCCATCATCACTACGCCACGGTACGGCCGCCTACACGATATTCCACGCTCCTGGAGACGTCTCCTTACCGTATTGGGGCTTACATTCCTTCAGCGATTTCCTATTACCACGGACGTTGCCCCATGAAGAAACGGTTTCGCAGGTGACGTTGACGGATGAAATTGTCCTGTCGTACAGACATCACACGGGGTGCACCGGGTCGGGGTGTATCAGGCAAGCTCCCTGTTGCGTTTCGGATTATTTTCATCATTGTTGCCTGTCGGGTATCTGTAACCTATGCTGTCTTTTCACCCTGTATCCCTATACCTAACACAGGACTGGATAAAGATGTACTTTTTGCAAGGTCTACGATATCGTGAAATTGTTTGTTCGATTGTTGCTTGTTCGCCATATAATTATTATTTGCTTAAGACATGCAAGAAGAAAAACAATATAGGCGGACGCAAGCATGTATGCATGTATCCAATTGACCATGTTATATAGGCGGTAAGTAATGAATTACACACATGTGGTCGGTCTCTTGGTTACAGATATAGAGCAATGCGGCATAGGCTAGGTACTGACCATAAACTGCATGTAAATCAAAATGCGATGCGGAATGCTCTAGTATTGCGAACGTTTGATCCAGACGCTGTGGATTTGCGTAAGTACATTGTTTGAAAAGAATACAATATTATGCGCACGGGCCGACACAAATTAATTTGATATTATCTACTGTGTTTCTCTTGTCATGTATGTACAATCAGTTATATAATATATGATTAGTGCTTGAATTATGCATATTTTCTGTATACCGTTTTAGCATGTATATACAATGTACATGTTGTTGCTAATATGCTTTTGTTGCATAAGATTTATGTACAATTTATGTTCTGTTCTCTTCTGATCTGATCTGCCCATAATTTTCGACATGCTTTCGACATGTTTTGACTTAACCAAACGACAAGTCGTCTGCTGTTTACATCCATAAATCCTAGTCAATGACATTCCACAGGTACAACCGAATATTCACAAACTGCACATGTTTCTCGTGATTTCAGTGATTATATAAATTCTCCCAACCCTAAACATTTGATGATACAGTGTAACGCATCACTCCAGATTATATTCTTTATTTTCAAAAAGTGACTTAATTTGTCGAAACAGAATACTTATTTTAAATATTGGTTGTATTGTATTGTTTTATTTCAATCCTAATTTTATGCAAAGTTTTTAATGCTACAGTAACAATATCTACAAAGCATACTTATGCTTGCCAAATAAATATCGGTCAATGTTTGGTTACTAGTCGTAAGAGACTTAAAGTACCCACAAGACTGTTTTTGTTATCTCCCTTATCATGTACCACCACAATCTGCTTTGTTTGTTGGTTCATATCGGGTTTTCACCCCTTTTCAACAGTCATATGAGTCATATGAGGCGTACAGTTCACTTAAGCATTGTTCCTGGGAAGAACCAGTGCTAGACTACCGTCCTACGTAAGCAACTGCCTACTTTCTCACATAAAGAGTCATGGTCGGCAGCGGGGCTCGAGCCCACGACCCTCTATTAGTGAGAGGCTGCGGTGATTTGAAGTTAGCAACTTAAACCACTCGACTTCGGAGCGGGTCTCATATTCTGCACGTACAAGTAAGAACAACCCGTATTTCACTGATATTTACCACCATTATGGTATAGTTTATGTTGTAAAAGATCGGGCATCATCAATATCATTTTTCAGAAATGTGAGAATGCACAAGACGATATCCGGTACAGATGTGATTTTAACACAGTAAAACAATTTGAATTGAAGTAATAGGTCATAATTCTACAATCACCAAAGACAATTGCAGCGGATGAGAACACCAATGCATTGATGAGTGACGATCTTCTGTAATAAGAATGAAGGACGACTTTCGTGTACATGTAAGTAAT
This sequence comes from Lutraria lutraria, assembly GCA_964023205.1. NCBI lineage: Eukaryota > Metazoa > Mollusca > Bivalvia > Venerida > Mactridae > Lutraria > Lutraria lutraria. Next base: position 18,896,269 of record OZ026847.1, read on the forward strand.
CAGACAGAAAACATTATATATTTTTACACTTTTATTCTACATTAATTAGATTATGAATTATTCTTTGTATAAAATGAATTGAGATTGTTTGATACAAATCAATAATGAATATTGTCCTATATAATGTTATATTTACTATTATTATACCTCACGTGACTTATTTACTCTATAGTCTTATGTGACGTCAGAGGGTGACAATCCGTAATGTTACCCTCTGACATTACATTTCGGCCCGCTTGCCATAACGAAACTGCCCTCACGCGCTCACACGATTTTACCGGGTGTCGAATTTTAATCCATCTCTGTCGTATCGAATACTAACCTTGTCTAGACACTTAAGGCACTTTAGTAGAATATACTTGTAGTTTGACATCCGGTTTTGCAGTAGACATTTTGACAGCAAAAGTAACTATGGTGTCAGAAAGAAGCTTCGTTTCAATTTCTATTATAGTTTCGTTATATTTGTTAACATGTTTGTTGAATTTAGTGTCTTTCTTAATTGTTTTTTTTGTTCGGTATAATAAAATAAATATCACATCCCACATAGGGTGATAGAACGTAATGTTCACCCTTGACAAAGTAATGTCGGTCGACATTACTTGTCTCGGGTAAACATTACGTTCTATCACCCTATGTGGGATGTGATATTTATATACTATATACTGTGTATATCATTAATGATATCTCTTTATTATACTTTGCATTATACTGTTTCATTGTTGCGGTCAATTTTCTTATATTCACATGTCTTAACACACAATGCCTGAATTATGCGAAAATGTTGTTAAATTTTAACATTGATTGTATTAAGTATGTACGTAATCTCTAAATTGTCACATGTATACGCTTTTAATACTTTCAACCTCGCTTTGTTCTATAGAGGCAAACCTGTGTAAGTAGTCACCTCCGAATAAAGGCCATCATGTGATTGATTTTCCAAGTTCTTAATCGTAATTAATCATTTAGAACAAAATACCTCACATAAGGGTCACCTGTCAATTGAATTTGGTTTAAACATAAATATCATTAAATTCAAGACAAGATATAAACATTCATGCACACAGCATCAATGCAATGCAACCATGTAGACAAGTGGATTGATTTTTGTCCAAATGTGGCCTTTGATTGACGCAACCCAACGTGCTTGTTTTTAGTCCGTACGTTTTTGGGAGAGGCCACGGTCGCCACGTTTTACTGAAAACTTGAGGAGGACGTGGCAAGAGCAAGGCGGGAATACGTCAACGCAAGTCACTCGCATAGTTGCGCAAAGTGTAAGTACGTGGCCTGCACGCCACGCCAAGGCTGTTAGCGGTTGCGTGCATCGTACGTTGCACACGTGGTGTGTTGTACTTGCTTTCAACGTACGCTCTCAGTGTGATTGCCACGTTATCGTACGGAGGCCGTATTCACACGTGCTGGTCACGTACGATGGCCTAACTCACTCGCATGTTGTAAGTGCATCCAAGTGCGATCAACGTGAGTTTTTCCACCCGATGTCGGTGGGTATACATAAGACGACCTTCAGAGGTTCTCCAGGAGTCCCAACTGCTGCTGCTGCCTCAAGATACAGCACATTCCACCGCAGAGACTCCGGGTTCTGATGCTGCAAGATCAGCTTCAAATGGCAGCACATGAGCACGACGTGGTTTTACGTATTCGGGAGAGGTACAGGCAACAGGGACGCTGACGCAGGAGAATAGAGGGCTCGTCCATGGATCGACAAGATGAGGCTTTTCGGGCAGTACGAAATGTTTTTCCAAGAACTAGAGCGCGAATCGTGTGTGGACTACGTCGGATACATCCGAATGGACCTCAAACTCTTCCGAGCTCCTGATCCGAGTGACCCCACCGAATCACCAAGTGCCCGAGGTGTGTGACTTCATTTCTGCCATAACAAATGCTTGGTTTGGCTTTTGTATTCGCTTTAAAATGTTGTCTTGTCATTTGATGAATACATTATAATCGTCCATTGATATTGATATCTCTATCTTGTCATTTGATGAATACATTATAATCGTCCATTGATATTGATATCTCTATCTTGTCATTTGATGAATACATTATATTAGTCCATTGATATTGATATCTCTATCTTGTTATTTCATGAATACATTATATTAGTCCATTAATATTGATATCTCTATCTTGTTATTTCATGAATACAGTATATTAGTTCATTAATATTGATATCTCTATCTTGTTATTTCATGAATACATTATATTAGTCCATTGATATTAATATCTCTATCTTGTTATTTCATGAATACATTATATTAGTCCATTGATATTAATATCTCTATCTTGTTATTTCATGAATACATTATATTAGTCCATTGATATTAATATCTCTATCTTGTTATTTCATGAATACATTATATTAGTCCATTGATATTAATATCTCTATCTTGTTATTTCATGAATACCTTATATTAGTCCATTAATATTGATATCTCTATCTTGTTATTTCATGAATACATTTTACAGTTTGTCCTACAGAAATGTCCGCATTTCATTTGAAATTTGAAAAATATATCGCATAAAATGTGCCGAAACCCTGATATGGAGAAAATAAGTGCTACGTGCCCAAACTCTGAGTAGGGCGGTGCAAATTGCATCAGTTTTATTACGTCATCCTTAACCGTGCAGTAAAGTAGGCGGAGTTTAAACTGCTCATAGATTCGGTAGCGTTTATTGAACCAGGTCGTATAGCATACGAATTTTCTATGGTTTTCGTTATTTTGTTGGATTTAATGCCCGTTTACAACAGAATTTCACTTACCAGCGTTCCTTGGTACGAATAGTACAAGGTTTCATGGTTATAAAATTGTTTCCATCAAATTGCACAGCTTGTCTTTTTATATTTCTATAATAACTCATAAGTACATGTACATGTAGATACATGAATCTTACAACATCATAATCATCCTGAATATGCATTTTATATTCAACAGTAATACGTTGAGAATGGAATGGATTTTTAGCTCAGAGATCAATTGTAAGTTGTATATAACATCTGGCCCAGTACAAGATACCACACTTGCAAGGTTTTCCGCTCTAAGCCGGACTCGAACTTAAACATGTGCAAGAATCCAAGAAGTTTGGCAAGAAACAGAACGGTCGAAAACTGTAAAAAAACGGTGCATATGCCTATTGGTCCAAATTGAAAGAATGGACAAATAGTACGAAACATTGATATTATGCGCATTTCTGGGTATTGATTGTTTATATAATAACTAAGACAATACTAGTTTATCAAGAATAAAACAATCGTAGATCTAGAATACGTCGAAAGCTAAGTGAAAATCCATTGTTGCAGGTAAATGTTGGCTCTTATTAACGCATATAAAGCACACTGAATGCTTTCCTTTTGATTTCCCTCTGAACTGAGGTACTTTGTGGGCGGTGTCAAATTACATCTATAGTGATGATTGACAGTTTTTGTCGAGACAAAACATGCGTACGTGACAGAAATTAGGACAAACTGTAAATCAGTTATCGTTCATATTATGAATTTTATGCGACATATCACTGCGCTCCGCTTCGCGTCGCTTGTGATATATCCCATAAAATTCAAAATATGAACGATAACTTATACATATTAGTCCATTAATATTAATATCGTAGGCCAGGGACATGTTGCTGTTCCTCGTCGTCAAGGTCCCTTGCCAACGACTTCCGTCGGCTCAGCTTTTATATTATACTGCAGAAATCAGTGCGCACATATGTTGTAAGTGCAGAGCACGTACTTAAAACATTCCATGTAAGTTCTGCGTACTCATTGGACAGTAGAACTGGGGCCTAGCCGAGTAAGCACAGATCACGCATTTATCACGCGCACTGCAAACACGTGCTAAATGTGCCGTCCGAAGAGGAAGTGATCGTGGGAAAAAATTCAAAAGACTCACGGAGTCAGTACGTTGTGTGCTCATTGGATGTAGAAGGCAACCGCGTAACTCGTACTGGGATAAATCCGTAGCCCGACCACAGCCCAAACGCTGCGGCAGTTCCACATGCACTAAAAGTGCTACGGTGTGTTTGCGTGTCCTGTCCTCCTTTCCTCTGCTGTCCCTCTTGATTTCTTCTCACATTTATAAATACATAAATCATTTTCTAAACTGACTTGCCTATTTACCTTTCTTATAATTTGATATAATTAACCTATTTTTGCCTCTTGTTACTGTCATATGAAAATTGCATTGTGATTACTGAAATTTGAAATAAACTATCTATCTATCATATTAATTTAGGAAAAATAATATGTTTTGATTTTAAACCTGATTTTAAATATCCAAATATTGTTTGAGGTATGAAGACCATGTTATGTACAGTTTTACTGTACTTAATTTGAATGAATTTTAATTTCCACGGAAAACATGAGAAAAACGAAGGACATGTGTCATTGCTTTAAACATGGAGGGTTTAAACGTGGAATTTCATTGTGTGTTTTATGGTTTTTATTTAGTTTAGTTAGTAGTAGACGAAATGAACTAAAATCACGTTATTTAAGAAAGTAATACATGTGTAATGAAAAAATCAGTGTTTATGTTTCATGCACAAACAATATAAAACGATAAAACAGTATTTTCATGTGTCATTTTGCAACTCGTACAATATATTTGTAGCTCTTTGAAACTGCAGTCGTTACGTTACACGTATAAGATAGATGATTCCATTTCAAAGTTCAAAAGCTGGCATGGCTCATCAGCAGAAGGTATGTAGTTACTTAAGCGTAACCGTTATGAGGAATAATCACTTTTTGTATAATATTTCTACTCGCTGTTGTAAGGTGTAGACATATATTGCCTAGTGAATTTATATGTTGATTTTAAATTAAATCAGGAGATGGTACATTTGTATCAGTTTGAAACGTCTGTTGTGAAACCTTGAGAAACTGGCGAGATGGTTGATGAACACATTACCTTTACCATTGACCAAAACTGCCTTAATCGAGACAACATTGAATTGTAATATCTTAATTGATATTCTTAAAGGGAAAGCGAATATCTACAACATAATTATTTGCTTTTTGTGTACGGTTCGTGTAGTCGTTAAACAATGATCACAGACGTGCACATGTAGTAATCATAACTACATGACTGTATAGTATAAATACTTTATATCAAAAAATAAAATGAAGATTATCATCTCTTAAGTGACTGTAAGACATGGTATAAATCATCTGGATTAATGGAGATTCCCCGTCCAGAACTGGGGAACTACGTATTTCTTCATTTGTCATACACATTGTTAAACTAGTTCCCGATCAATATGGCAGTGAAAGTCTTTGTAAGTTCAGTTTTCATGAGTACATTTATTTTTAGTACTTGATGTACTGCCTATTGATGTTGACTGTAATTTATGCTACCTGATGTAGACTGTAGCTGATGTTACCAGATATTGAATGCAGTTGATGTTATCTGATGTTGTTTGTAGTTGATGTTATCTGATGTTGACTGTATGTGATGTTACCTGAGGTTGATTGTATGTGATGTTGTCTGATGTTGATTGTATGTGATGTTATCTGATGTTGTTTGTAGTTGATGTTATCTGATGTTGACTGTATGTGATGTTACCTGAGGTTGATTGTATGTGATGTTGTCTGATGTTGATTGTATGTGATGTTATCTGATGTTGTTTGTAGTTGATGTTATCTGATGTTGACTGTATGTGATGTTACCTGAGGTTGATTGTATGTGATGTTGTCTGATGTTGTCTGTATGTGATGTTATCTGATGTTGATTGTATGTGATGTTATCTGATGTTGATTGTATGTGATGCTACCTGATGTTGATTGTATGTGATGTTACCTGATGTTGATTGTATGTGATGTTATCTGATGTTGATTGTATGTGATGTTATCTGATGTTGATTGTATGTGATGCTACCTGATGTTGATTGTATGTGATGTTACCTGATGTTGATTGTATGTGATGTTATCTTATGTTGATTGTATGTGATGTTATCTGATGTTGATTGTATGTGATGATATCTGATGTTGACTGTATGTGATGTTACCTGATGTTGATTGTATGTGATGTTATCTGATGTTGATTGTATGTGATGTTATCTGATGTTGACTGTATGTGATGTTACCTGATGTTGATTGTATGTGATGTTACCTGATGTTGATTATATGTGATGTTATCTGATGTTGACTGTATGTGATGTTACCTGATGTTGATTGTATGTGATGTTACCTGATGTTGATTGTATGTAATGTTATCTGATGTTGATTGTATGTGATGTTATCTGATGTTGACTGTATGTGATGTTACCTGATGTTGATTGTTGTCGATGTTATCTGATGTTGATTGTAGATGACGCTATCTAATGTTGACTGTATGTGATATTATCTGATGTTAACTGTAGTCGATGCTATCTGATATAGACTGTAGTTGGTGTTACCTGATGTTGTATGTACTTGATGCTATCTGATGTTGACTGTAGTTGATGATATCTGGTGTTGACTGTAGATGATGTTATTCGATGTTGGCTGCATGTGTTGCCACGTGATGTTGACTGTAGACAATATTAACCAATGTTGTCTGTAGTTGATGTTATCTGGCGTAGACTGTAGTTGATGCTATCTGACGTAGACTGTAGATAATGCTATCTGATGTTGTCTTTAGTAGATGCTTTCTGATGTTGACTGTAGACAATGTTATCTGATCTTAACTGTAGTTGATTTTATCTGACATAGACTGTTATTGATGTTATTCGATGTTGACTACATGTGTTGTTATCTGATGTTGACTGTAGTTGATGTTACCTGATGTTGGCTGTAGTTTATGTTATCTGATGTTGTCTGCATGTGTTGTTATCTGATGTTGACTGTAGATAATGTTATCTGATGTTGACTGTAGTTGATGATATCTGATATTGACCGAAGACAATGTTATCTGATGTTGACTGTAGTGGTTATCTGATGTTTACTGTATGTGATTTATCTGATGTTGTCTGTTGTTGATATTATCTGAGGTTGTCTGTAGTTGATGCTATCTTATGTTGACTGTTGACAATGTTATCTGATGGTTTCTGTTGTTAATGTTATCTGATGTTGTCTGTTGTTGATCTTATCTGATGTTGTCTGTAGTTGATGTTATCTGATGTTGTCTGATGTTGATGTTATCTGAGGTTGTCTGTAGTTGATGCTATCTGGTGTTGTCTGTTGTTGATGTTATCTGATATTGTCTGTTGTTGATGTTATCTGATGCTGTCTGTTGTTGATGTTATCTGAGGTTGTCTGTAGACAACATTGTCTGATGTTGTCTGTAGACAATGTTGTCTGATAATGTCCGTAGTTGACTGTATTTGATGTTATCTGATGTAGACTGCAGTTGATGTTATCTGATGTTGACTGTAGACAATGTTATCTGATGTTGACTGTAGACAATGTTATCTGATGCTGCCTGTAGACAATGTTATCTGATGTTGACTGTAGACAATGTTATCTGATGTTGACTGTAGATAATGTTATCTGATGCTGCCTGTAGACAATGTTATCTGATGTTGACTGTAGACAATGTTATCTGATGTTGACTGTAGATAATGTTATCTGATGTTGACTGTAGACAATGTTATCTGATGTTGTCTGTAGTTCATGTTATCTGATGTTGTCTGTTGTTGATGTAATCTGATGTTGTCTGTTGTTGATGTTATCTGAGGTTGTCTGTAGGTGAGGCTATCTGATGTAGACTGTAGACAAGGTTGTCTGATGTTGTCTGTAGTTGATGTTATCTGATATTGTCTGTAGTTAATGTTATCTGATGTTGACTGTAGACAATGTTATCTGATGTTGACTGTAGACAATGTTATCTGATGTTGACTGTAGACAATGTTATCTGATGTTGTCTGTAGTTGATGTTATCTGATATTGTCTGTAGTTGATATTATCTGATGTTGACTGTAGACAATGTTATCTGATGTTGACTATAGACAATGTTATCTGATGTTGACTGTAGACGATGTTATCTGATTTTGTCTGTAGTTGATGTTATCTGATGTTGTCTGTAGTTGATGTTATCTGATGTTGACTGTAGACAATGTTATCTGATGTTGACTGTAGACAATGTTATCTGATGTTGACTGTAGACAATGTTATCTGATGTTGTCTGTAGTTTGTGTTATCTGATGTTGGATGATGATGATGTTATCTGATGCTAGCCATAGTTGATATTATCTATTTTCTTACAGTTATAAATGCATTGTCCCCTGACGCTGATCTTTGCAGGGGTATATTAATCCAATCGTTTGTAAAACTCATGAACCTTATGCATATTTAAGGAGAATACGGCCACCGTAAGTTGGTATGGCTCTTTAAAATATTTTTTAAATATTGGCAACAATTGATTTCATTTCTCCTATGGAATGGTAATTAAAATGACATGGATAAAAACGTGTACTAGTAGCTGACCAAAATGTAATTTTCAGTGTGATACGATTCTTTAACACATTTTTGTGCATTGACAAAATATCGCACATACCTACATGTACATTATAGCGAGTTCACTGTTCGTCCCATTTTGAGTTACACAAATTACTTCGATTTAAAAAATCCCTCTTATTCATAAATTTAAAAGCTAACATCTTTTATTACTCTGTTTATCGCACATTCTTTCTTTTGTTATGTATTTCTTACCTAATCCAATTATACATTAAGCATATACAACGATGTCCAAGTCAAGGGAGGTAAATCGAATACTTGGCAAAGAGTACTTGACTGGATTGTCGCCCTTTAAAGATTTAACGATGACTACCGTTATGGCGTACCCGCTAATACTACTTTTCGCAATAAGTGGAAAAGATAAAAACATGCAATCTTTCTGCTTCTTTATATACGAACAATTAAGTTTCTGTTGAGTTGAGTTTATTTCAATGTCACGAACAACGATTTGGCATCTTAAAGCTAAAAATAGCCCGGGCCACATGTGCATTCATTTAGTATGATATGTATTTATGGTAGGCACTGGATTTGTTTGGGTTTTGAAAATGCGCAGTAGCTTGTAATTTCTCACTGAAGTATTTCTTTTCCTTGGTAATTGTGGTTAATTGGCCTAATACTGTACATTGTGTCAAGACTACGTATACTTGACCTTCAAATTCATAATGATGATAATACGCCCAGGCCTACAATTCTTTAAGGATGGCTTAATTCATCTACATTATAAACTTGTAATACTGTATGTCATAAATTGACACACTTTCAGAACTGTTAATTCCCGTATAATTTTTATTTGAATTACCTTGTACTCCTGACCAATACAAATGTACATCAAAATCTGACTACAATGAGTCGGGTGGTATCTAAAGATACCCCCTGTCTTGAGCAGATAATACTAATTGTTTTGATATCATACAACACAATCTGTCCAGAGCGGCCCAGCTCGAGAAATAACCTGTAATACCTGGCTGTGTTTATTGGTCAGTTTAATATACAAGTATATACACATGTATTAACCTATTATTTGAAGCCAGTACTAGTGTTACAAAGCCTTAGCAAAATATGGCTTCTGTAGAGGTCAGACGTTATATTGTAATACCCTGGGTATTGGTGCTTAATTCTATTTAAGACATTCATATCATCTTAATTGTACATACATTTCATTCATCATTGAGTATAACAGAAGAAATGTATTGATGCGGGTTACCTTGCTAAACTTTGTTTGTTGTTGTGTCACATGTTTCCGCGATCGATCATTATGATCGTTTATTTTTCAGTGTTAGTTCACATTTTTGGAAAGTGTCACTTTATGCACAATGAAATCGTAACTAGATCGGTATGTCTGACACGCATTTACCACTATTACGTTTGTTTAATCCATTTAATTAGCACGAAACTGTTTGTGTTTACAATGTTCGTCCTGCGTCCGCTGTGCGTGTACAAATTGCATTATGGTATAGCGTTAACGCTCGAGTGAATCGCAAGTTATTTTTAGCGATCTATTTACTATTTAAAGTTTAGTAAACTTACAGAGAAAATTACTTTGGTTAGTATATATATAGATATATATGTGTATTTTTCCTTGTTGTAAGCAGTCATGTTTTTCTGTTACAAGGACCTACCAATTTTGGGTCGCTACCAGTATTCTTGGTAGCTACCAATGTTTGTGGTAGCAACGCGCTACCAGTTTCTGGTCTTTCCTACCAGTATTTGGTAGAACTACCAAAGTTGGGTAGTTGCTACCACTACCAAGTATAAAAGCCGCAGGTTTTTGTGTTTCGAGTTAGTTCAGATTTTCATTTTGCCTGGTAAACATCCTTGCGCATTTTTTCTCAGCAATTCTAAAAATAGATTTTTATCGATCAATATTTAAGTAGTAGATATTACGTCATTACAGGTCCGTAGCTAGACGTATTGTTTTAAACGAGAGATTTAGTATTTAAGTAAATTTTAATGTTTTTTAAGTTGTTGTTTGTTAAATATTCTGAACTTTGGTAACTTTGCCATAAATATTTAACAATTCAGGATCTTTTAAGTTAATACAGTAGAGTTTCCTTAGACTTGGGTTTTTCTGATTTTAACTGTTATTTGAGGAACTTAGGGTTGTCTAACCTGTATTTTCAATAGGTGGTTCAATATTGAAGCATTAGATCTTTTGAAGACTTACTCGATCGTAAATTATTGTATTTGATACTGCTCACTGGTTATTTAATTCTGTTGTATCAGTGGATTAGATCCTTATATTTTGTTGTTTTATTAGTCCTAAGGTTGTTATCATATTTTTAAGAGCTGTTTTGAGTATAAAACTCCATAAATAAATTATTTATGACTTGAAACTTAATATATCTAGTTTAAACATATTTATTCCCGTCTATAATACATTGTACATATATGTAAATATACAAAATTTAACATCAATTTTGGAAAGGATTGGAATGGAAGACAACGTCTTATTAAATTCTTCTCCTTGGATAGACTTCCAGTTATATTTCAAGAACTATTCAACAATTTAACTATTGGTATGTATAAAATAGATTTAAGATTAAATCATACAGAGATAGGGATATGGGTCTTGTGATCAAAAAGTAAAAATAATTCAGAAAACAGTATGAAAAAACTTAGACAGTAACACAGCGGGAAAGGAATATTACTGTATAAATCAAGAGAGAGAGAAGGGTGTGTGTAGAAATGAAGAAGAAAGAAAGAGGCTTCTCAAGCATTATGCATAGTACTTTCATGTGAATCTATTGCTGTCACGTATGTAGACTTGGACCTGATTAAAAATGAATGTATTTTCTTGATCTGAGAGGGTTGAATCACCAAAAAGAAGAACATCTAAACAGATTTCATAGTTATCTAAATGGTTAAAAAGAGTATCACGGGGTTCTTGAAGAAATCGACACTCAAAGAAGAAATGATGATTGGATTCAATTTTCCCACATGTACAGAGTGCTGACTGGGAAATATTACATAGGTACAAGTGATAATTAAGTGAACTGCATTTGGTTCTCAGACGGGTGTGTAGAACTTGAAGTTTTCTTGGACCCGAGAAATAGTATGATGGTAATCTGGTCATGTTTCTGTTCAAATGCTTCTTAAAAGCTGAAAGTGGTTGTAAATTCCTTGTTTCAAAAGGAAGAGCATTCCACTCACGAATTGAAGTAGGGAGGAATGAGTTAAAATAAAGAGTTGTTCTAGAATTAATTCTAGGAATGTCTTCTACATTTCTAAGATGATACCGAGTATTTTGCTGTCTTGGGACGAGAGAAGATAAGTATTCTGGTACAAGGTCATAATACATTTTATAGAAGTGTGTTATTCTATGTTTGTGTCTTCTGTCAGATAGAGATTCCCAATTACTTTCTTGTTTGAGTCGTTCTAATGAAACTAATCTTGTTGCGCCCGTGACTATACGGGCACATTCATTTTGTACTTTGTCAAGTCTGTCGTAGTCATCTTTAGTAGCATTGCTCCAAAGAACATCAGCGTACTCAAGACTTGGTCGAATAAAAGATAAATAGATGATTTCCAGTGTTCTACGGTCTAACAAAAACTTCAATCTTCTCATTATATTTACTTTTTTCCATGCTTTATCAACGACAGAATCAATGTGTACATGCCAACTGGCATCATCAGTAATGCTAACTCCAAGATGTTTATGGACAGTGACATTTGGAATGTATTGACCAAGCATTTGTAAATCAGGATGATCAGGTCGATTTCGCTTTTTTGATAATAGTAAAGATTCGGATTTCGCTGGATTAAAGGACACTAGCCATTTTTCAGCCCATGATGTAATTTTATCAATGTCACTTTGAAGTTGATAAGCAGCAGTATTAGGATCTGAGACAACAACGTAGAGGCTTGTGTCGTCTGCAAAAAGGTTTATCGATGATTCAATATCAATAACGATATCATTAATGAAAATAAGAAATAATAACGGCCCTAGTATTGAGCCTTGTGGAACACCTGCTCTTATTTCGCACCATTGCGAAGCTGCACCTGGAAGAACAACACGTTGACGTCTACCAGAAAGATAGTTAGAGAACCAACGCAACAGAGCCCCTGTTATTCCTGCCGATTGAAGTTTCACAAGCAGACCCTTGTGCCATACCTTGTCAAAGGCCTTACTAATGTCAAAGAAAAGTGTACGGACTTCTAGACCATCATCAAGTGCTTTACATAACGTATTATAGATGTAAGTGAGTTGATTGACAGTAGAATCGCCAGGGACAAATCCAGATTGAACAGGAGTAAGAAACTGAAGTTCTCTTAGATGATTAAACACATGTTTAAAGACAATGCGTTCGAATACTTTTTCTACTGTATTTAGAAGTGAAATCGGTCTGTAGTTGCTAGGTAGAGAGACGTCACCTTTTTTAAAAACAGCAGTTACATTGGCTTCTTTCCAAGATGAAGGTAATTTACAAGTCTGAAGTGAGTAATTGAAGAGATTACAAAGGGGATGCGACAGTTCCGATGCAGCTTCACGAATAATTCTGTTACTTATACCATCTGGTCCAGTGGCTTTACTGACATTTAAGGATTTCAAAACATCACACACCTCTGAGCGTGATATGACTAACGTGGTCAAACATGCATTTGAGTCAAGAGGTTGGGGAGTTGGTACTTCCATACCGTCATCGTGGAGAGAGTTTTGTTGTTGGAAATAACGGTTTAATAGATTTGATTTTTCTAAGTCACTAGAGGCAATATGATTTTCATCAGAGTCGTACAGTGGAGGAATAGAGTTATTAGCAGAAGGAGTTATGACTGATTTGAGAAGCTTCCACCAGTCTTTGTTTGAATGAGACCCATCTTTAAGTTTATTAGAAAGTTTATCAAAGTAGTCTAATTTCGCTTTTCGGATACTAAGAATAACGCGATTTCTAAAATGTCTGAACTTCTGCCAATGAGGTAATGATTGCGTATTTTTAACTTTCTTATACATTCTCTTTCTTTTACGTATCATTTTTTTTAATCTCCGCATTGATCCAAGGTGGTTCATTTGGCCTTATTTTCTTTGATGAGTTTGGAATGTTTTGCTTTGCTATATCAAGTATTTTTGTAGTGATATTTGTCGTATAGACATCAATATCTTCATTAAAGCAAGAGTTCCAGTTGAAATCATGAATATCAGATCGCAGTTTTAAATAATCACCATTGTCAAATCTCCATATCAGACGTTTAATACATTTACGTTTTGTCTTGGGAATTTTCAAAACTCCAAACACTGGACAATGGTACCTTAATTCCTGCTCAAGAAAATGATCACTTACACCTGTATACAGGATAATATCACGATTTGATACAAAAATTAGATCAATAAGTGCATGTGAATGTTCCGTGAAGTGTGTGGGATCGTTTATTAGCTGTTCCAGAGGAAACTGTTGTGTGATACTGTGTATTTTCCTAACTGTAGCATCATTGAAAGCGTTATAATTAAAGTCGCCGGTGATGATGATATCAGAAATATTAGAATCAAGGGCAAGTCCAAAGGAATCTTCTATCAAAGAGTGATATATTGCATCAGAGTTTGGCGGACGATAGAAGCATCCAAAAAGAATACGCTTGTTAGAACGTATATAGACCTCCAGCCAAATAGATTCAACATGGGCCAATTCCAGATCAGTGCGACGTTTGTAGTAGATGTTATCTTTGATATACACTATAACACCACCATGAGAGTTACCGTTTCTGTCGCGCCTTTCAGGAGAATGGTATGAATGTAACCTGATATCATCTGATAGTATTGTGTTATTTAACCAGGTCTCAGAGAAAGCAAGAATATCGTAGTCATTAAGTTCTGTGTACAGCAAATCAAGTTTGTGTTGAATGCTTTGGACGTTTAAGTGGACAAAAGAAAAATATCGCGAGACATCACTGGCAACTGTATTTGAAGCTAAGGAACCTGAGGAGGATGACCTTCGAGAGAGAGGACCTGGATTAGGATGTATGTCTCCTGACGTAAGAAGGAACACATTAAGCCAAACGCAAATTACAGTAACAATGAAAATAATAACAATTTCATGAGTGAATATTATATTGTTAATACATCGAGAACTTGGGATCACTTTCTTGTGAGTATGTATCACTGGACGTTGTGTCTTGCTGGACATTAAAATTAAGTTGTACATTGTATACAAGTGCAACACGTTACAATTCAGATATATCAACAAAAGCATATGTATGATCATAGGTAAAGACCCTCGATATCTATAAACCGACATGACGGGCAGTTTATGAATAATTATGTTATTGACAATAATAAGATAAAAAACAAATGGATAGCCGTCATGCCAGTCCGAATGCCATTCGAACCAGGTACAAGTACGTAGACGCGATAGCAAGATATGCGTAAGGATGAGAAGCCATAGTTGATGATAAGAGTATCGACAATAGATAAGAGATAAAGAGAGAGAATGTGAAGAGAATACATGGAAGATTGGACCTTATTTGAGGTATTTGGTGGAGAGAGATATAGAGTATATCGGACTGAGAATATTGCAGTTGTGCATAGGTATGTGTTAGGGAACAATTAAACGAAATTCAGGTGTGCAATAGGTAACATAAATGTATACACGTGTAGTTTCTAAATTTGAGTATGCAAAATTACAGAGCATAAATAGACATTATGACTATCAATTCAATAAAAGTCATGTGCAACCTTTCAATACAAATTGTTAATCCAATACTATACATAGAAATATTCCACAATTAACATCATAACCATACAACTTGTATATCAATTCGACAGAGACAAATGTGTATCTTTACAACACATATGGTTAAAATAATTCATATAAATCAGTATGTTAAACCCATGCTGTACAAGTCAGTATGTTAGACCATGCTATACACAAAGTATATTTCACAATCAACATCATCAACATTCAAATTCAATAAAACAATATGTGCGACATTACAACACAACCATTTACATCCATGCTGAGCAGGTCAGTATCTTAACCCATACAGTATACCATAGTTACAAGTGACTAGGTTTAAGCATGCCATAGCAGTTAGCAAAAATACAGCTAAGTAGATCGTTTCATAAACAACTACCAGAAAACATTACAATACTCTAGTTAAACGCATACATGTATAATACAATCTGGTTCGTTTATCAATTTTATAGATTGTGTGTATTTATAAGACCATATCAAGTGTCGAATTAGTATAGTCATTTACTGCGTATAAGCATAGTCCGTGCGGACAAAGTCATGCGTATAGGTAAAGTACCGCTCAAAAGTATATGCTATATCACAATGAATGGATGGGGTCTTCACAAGCACTGGATATGCAATAGTCAAATGATGGTTCATCGGTAAAGAATTTCAGACGAACGAGTCGTATGATGTATGAGCATACTATATTTTAAGATGATGAAGTTAGTTGAAGATGGATAGGTCGCTTAAGCATTCACATCTATGAATTTTGTTGGAATTGTCCTTGATTAGTATGGTTCCGTTCGAAGTCCATACTGACTGAACACGGGTGTTCTTGACCAGACGTCGAGCATGGTAGAAAACCTCGCCACGTTTCCTGGTAAGTTCCTCGTTTATGTAGACTCCTTTAAACTTATTGGAGTCTTTTAGTGCCGAGCGACGTGTCAGAATTTGCTGCCGTGCACGGTATGACGTGAACTTGATGATAATGTCCCTTGGGCGTGATGGTGTTGGTTTGGTCGAACCGCCGGACAGATTTCTGTCGAAAACTCTTTTGCTACCTAATCGATGCATATTATCGATGTCCCGTACATCTACACTAGCGTTAATCTCTGATGCCATCTGATTGACTAGGGCATCTAGAGACTCGTCGTCATCTTCGATGAGACCGGAGATCCGTATACAATTTCGTCTGCTATACTGGGCAGCATCATCATCTCGCTTCTCCTGCTGTTCGACCTGCTTTTCGAGTTTAGCAACATGTTCTTTCAGAGACATGTTTTCTTGCTCTAGAGACGTGACTTTAGACTGCATACAATCCATTTTACTCAGAAATAATGACTCGAACTTAGCACTAATGTAGCTGGCTATCTTTTCAAGAGCCAAATCGTCTAAATTTATTTGGATTTTGTCCGTGACACTTTCGTCTGGACTACTTATTACTGAATCCACAGATAAAGTCCTTGTCTTCTTTATATCGGCAGCATCAAGGGGGGACGTTGCCATTCGTTTCTTCTCAGGATTGGACGGAGTTTGACTCATACTTTTGGCTATACCCTGTACTTAGAGAAAAATTTGGCGTGGCTGGTGGGCACAATTTCGCTTTTCACGTGATTGTCCGAAATACAACACAGTCGGTGATTTTGAGTGTTTACCGGTGCGTAACACGGGTAAACTATATTTATAAATGGTTTACAAAGTCAAATTTGATAATAAAAGTCACCTTTCCATATGTTATCCTATCAATAATCACTTTATATAAAACTCCTGAAAATCTCACATACTATGCACAATTATTTCGAGTTTAATTTACTAAATATCTCTCTGTTTTGAGTTTAGCTGACCATTTCAATAAGACCGGAAGTCACCATCACCCATAATATATCTGTTGTGGTTTATCAGATAACTGACCTGTCTGTTTATCTGTCTGTCTGTTAAGATTAGAATCGGTGCTATGTTAGTACTGCTAAGTTGAGTAAGTACTAATAAAACACATCACATAACTTTAGCATAAACAGGTTCACATTTACTAATTTGGAAAACATAGTCCCTCTGTCCGTTCGTTCATCTGTCTGTCTAGTGTCAGAATAGTGTACTGAATTTATTCAGTAATAGCCAGCTACCAAACCAAAAACTGACATTGAGATAGCTAGTTTATCAAACTGGTCGCACACGAGAATATATCCAACTGAAGACCTACATTTGTAGAAGGGTCCTACACCCTGGATCGTAACACATTTCTTGGTGGCAGCGGTGGGATCTGCTAAAGTATTACGCAGGTCCAGTGATACGAACCTTAGAGAACCTCAGGTCCAGTTAGATTATATGCCAGTTAGTACATAAAGATAATGAGTAGCCCCGTATCAGTTGATAGTTCTGGAGTGATAAGCTTTAAATCAGTTGATTTGCCAAGCCGCGAGCTAAATATGGATACCTCGGTTGTAGTCCAGACAGTATCTGAACATGATCTTGATGATTCAGAGTTACATCCGATGGACCAGGTGATGACCACCAGTTATAGCCAAACCCGGGAGCTTCAAGAACAAGTCTCCAGTATGACAACCATTTTAGCCAAAGTTGTTGAGCAACTTGAAACAATCAAATCCAGTAATAATAATGATAAGTCACAAGAATCCTATGAGCATCAACCCATTAACCCAAGATTAGCTAACAACATAGAAAGTCAAAACGTGATTCACAAATCACACTCATGGCCCCAACCGCCAGTGCTTGATAGTGGTTCTATGAGAGCAAATAATCAGCATAATCATTGTAGGAATGATGGCTTACCCGATTCAAGGCCACAGATGCATTTCCAAGATAGTAGCTATGATGAAAACTTAAGTAATAACTTTACCCATGGTAGGTTTAATGACACTCCTTACTCCACCCCAGTTAACCGCCAATGTAATAACCAACAACCAAATCAGCGAAAAAGGCAAACTTACAATTCACAACCTATGGTAAAAATGCAGCCTTTTGATGGTAAGAATGAATGGTCAACATGGATAGCCCAATTTGAAGCGATAGCAAAACGAAGGGGTTGGTCAGAAGATGACTTGCTTGATCAATTACTACCAAGACTAGAAGGGTTAGCAGCTCAGTTTGTTTTCACGCAACTTCCATCGGTGATGCTTGACAACTATTATGATCTGAAAGCTGAAATGAATAATCGCTTTAAATCAATAGAGACAGCTCGTTCCTACGCAGCCAAGTTTAGTCGAAGGTCCCAGAATCATAACGAATCTATTGAAGAATTTGCGGCGGACTTAAAGCGGTTATATGATAAAGCGCATGGGTATCGTGACAGAAGAGCAAGAGATGAGGATCTCGTCCGCAGATTTTTGGATGGCCTGGAGGATGACGAGGTACGATTTGAAGTAGAATTCAATAAGGAGCCTAAGGATATTGACGAAGCAGTATACTATACAGTAAACTACAATGAAAACATGTGTAAGAGCAAACCTTTAAACTTCAACGGACCTGCCCAGAAGTCCATCGGGAGGTCCCAGTAAGTGAAAACGGCCAGTCTAAAGAACAGACGTTCATTCAATCAGCACAACAGCCAGAACATGATAGCCAGATACACTTGTAACAGACAAGGGGTCTTACTGATGGGGTTTATGTACGGGGTACGGTAAACGGTGAGTCATTTGTGTACACAGCGGATACCGGGTCGTCTAGGACGATCATTTCCACTAGGCTATTTAAGAAAATTCCAGAGGTGAAACGACCGAAATTAGATCAATCCACAAACATTGTAGGTGCGGGTGGTACACCTATCAAGGGGGAGGGAAATGGTGAGTTTGAGATAACTCTAGGTCCACTGACGTTACATCAAAATGTCTTAGTTGCAGAGATTGAAGATGATGCTTTGCTAGGGTATGACATTTTGAGAGGTGATAACGGTGAACCAGCGGATATCCTTCTGTCTTGTAATAAGATTGTTTTGGGAGGGGTTGATATACCGGTGTTTCAGGTAGGGGATTTTAAGCGATTAAGGAGGGTTGTTGTGGCTGATGATGTGGAGTTACCGGGTCAGACTGAGGCCGTTATAGATGTTTTCATTGTGCGGTGTCCGAAAGACGATGATCAGACTGGCGATTACCTTGTTGAGCCTTCAGACTTTTTCAAATCGACTTACCCGCTGCAAATGGCACATACATTAGTTAATATCAACCAAGGACCGGTATGCAAGATTCGTGTAATGAATCCGTTTCCAGAAGCCGTTACGTTGAAACAAGATGCCAAAATCGGGGTTGCCGAGAAGATAGTAAGAGTGGTAAGTACAATATCCAAATGTGAGCATGTTAAAGAAGCAGAGAACATGACAAGTCTTAGAAGAATTCAAAACGCTGATAGTATTTACACAAACAGGATAATATCTAAGTATGAAAACATTAATATAGAAAACGTACCTGAACATTTGCAGAGTTTATTCAATAGGTCTGCTAAAAACCAAAACTCACATGAACAGAAGGTGTTAGCAGGAATGCTAATCAAATATCAAGACATATTTTCAAAGTCAGATTGGGATATAGGGCTGATCAGTTTAGCAGAGCACGCAATAGATACGGGTGCAGCAGCACCAGTAAAGCAACGACCGAGGCGAGTACCCCTAGCGTATGCAGAAGAGGAGAAGAAAGCCATTGAAGACCTTTTGAAAAAGGATGTGATTCGTAAAAGTACTTCTCCATGGGCTTCGCCGATAGTGCTTGTAAAGAGGAAATCGGGTGCGATACGACCATGCGTCGACTACAGAAAAGTTAATGCTCTTGTCAAGCCAGATGGTTTCCCTTTGCCACGTATTCAGGACTGTTTAGATGCCGTAGCTGGTGCTACCTTGTTTAGCAGTTTTGATTTGACCAGTGGATACTTTCAGATCCCTTTGAAATCAGAAGATATCCCAAAAGTGCCTTTTGTTGTAAATATGGCCATTTTGAAATGACGCGTTTACCATTTGGTCTCAATAATGCAGCCAGTACATTTCAAAGAACAATGGAAATTGCTCTTCAGGGTCTGCAATGGGAAACGTGTCTTGTATATATTGATGATATCATAGTCTATGGTTCAAACTTTGATGAACACATATATAGAGTAGAACAGGTGCTTGATAGAATTAAATCAGCAGGCCTCAAACTTAGACCCGACAAATGTCACATGCTTCAGACCGAGGTTGTGTTCTTAGGGCATGTGGTGTCCAAAGATGGTGTTTTACCAGACCCAGCTAATACCCAAAAAATCATAGAATGGCCCCGACCTGAGAACCCTAAGCAAGTCAAACAATTTGTCGCTACTGGCTCATATTATAGGCGCTTCGAGAAAAATTATGCAGAGATAGCCCGCCCGCTTATTGACTTAACCAAGAAAGAAGCTAAATTTATTTGGTCTAGCACTTGTGAAGCAGCCTTTAACAGTATAAAAACTTCTCTAACAGGTCCAGCAATTATGGGTTATCCCTTGAACAATGCTGGTAGTTTCTATCTAGATACTGATGCCTCGGGAACCGGCATAGGTGCAGTCCTTTGCCAAATCCAATCAAACAGAGAGCGAGTGATAGCGTATGCGAGTCGTGGTATGAACAAAGCTGAGAAAAATTACTGCATTACGGAGCAGGAATTACTCGCGGTCGTTTATTTTATGCAGTATTTCCGTCAATATTTACTAGACCGACATTTTGTGGTTCGAACCGACCACCAGGCACTTGTCTTGCTCTTTCGGCTAAAAGAGCCGAGTGGCAAGATTGCCCGATGGATAGAAATTTTAGCGCCGTTCAATTTTGAAATAGAATACAGGCCAGGAAGCAAGATGTCCCACTGCGATGCGCTTTTTCGGTGTCCGACACCTAAGGATCGCGCATGCAGCAGTGTTGACATGAGCGAGCCCTTGAAGTGTGGCCCATGCCAAAAGTGTACCAGAAGAGGCCAACTGATGAATCTTGAACAGCAGCCAGAGGTTTCATATTCTGATGTCAAGACGGCAACAAAGTCAAGCAACGAAGCATGTTATGCGAGAGCAGCCTCTGTGGTTAAACAAGATGAGCCGAAACCAGGAACGTCGAACTCCCTTGATGAAGAAGCAGGGAAGCCTTGGTGCACTATGAAGTCCTCTCAGGAGCTTGCTACCATGCAACAGAGTGACCCAGACTTAAAACCCATCATTACTGCCAAATGTGAAGGTAGAAGACCAAGTCGCGAGGCTATGGAAGCAAGAAGCCCGGCGTGTCGACACTACTGGATCCTATGGGATGAGCTGTTCCTAGAACAGGGAGTCCTCTATAAGAAATTCATCAAGCAGAATGGAACCGGTGACTTCATCCAACTCATAGTCCCTAGCACTCTACGATCGGAAGTGTTGCGTCAGATGCATTGTAGCCTGTTATCAGGACATTTGGGCATACGACGAACAAAGGAGAAGATGTCACAACGATATTACTGGTACAACCTCAAACAAGATGTGAAGTGGTTCATCTCTAGGTGTGATGTGTGTGCATCAGACAAACTTCCTCAGCAGAGACCAAAAGCCCCAATGGGACATGTCAAGAGTGGTGCCCCTTGGGATACTCTAGCGTTAGACTATTTAGGTCCTTTTCCATTGACAGCGCGCGGAAATCGATACATTCTGGTGATGACTGACACCTTTACCAAGTATGTCGAAGTAGTTGCTGTTCCAAATCAGAAAGCTGAAGACTGTGCCTCTCACCTACTGAATGAATGCATTGCACGTTGGGGAGCGCCGCTAAGGATACATAGTGATCAAGGAGCGACTTTCGAGAGCAAGGTATTCAAAGGGCTGTGTGAACTTTTGTCAATACATAAGAGCCGAACAAGTCCGAGAAATCCTCGTGGAAATGGTCAAGTAGAGAGATACAACAGATGCCTCCTTAAAATAATTAGGGCCTATCTAACAGGCGAACAAGAAGATTGGGACTTGTACCTAGGTTGTATAGCTGGCGCCTATCGAGCAACCCCTCTTGAGTCAACTCACCTGAGTCCAAACCTCCTTAACATGGGGAGAGAAATACGTCTTCAAGCGGATGTGGTGTACGGACACAAAGCTGATACATGTGAAACAGAGGTACCCCCCTACTGTGCTTATGTCGAGAGTCTCCATGACCGATTACTTCTCGCGCATGAGTTAACCAGAAAGTATCTTACCCTGAGTGCTAAGCGAAGCAAAGGAGTGTACGACACTAGAGTATCCATTCATAACTACACAGCTGGTGACCTAGTATGGTACCTGCATGAAACGAAAGCAGTTGGTGTTTGCCCCAAACTCGAGCGACGATATGATGGTCCATTTGTTATCAAGAAAAAGATTTCGGCTTTGAATTTCGAATTACAGATGACCCGGGAAGGTTTCAGTAAAGTAGTTAAAGTAGCGATACGAAGGAGAGACACCCCCAAAGTGGGCGTTAACAGCGTCCAAACGTTTAAAGAGGAAAATGTAGTTTCGTGGAATTTAGTTATACATGTACATTTGTTTTCGCAATTAATCTTGTGAAATTTGAGGCTAAGCAAATTTGTAAACTGTTGTAAACTGTAGAATTCACTTGTTTGTGTTAAACAAGTTGGAACTATTTGTATCATAATGATTATTCACTGTACATTTACATGAAGCTACGATGTTGAGGTGAACCTGTGAGCAGTGTTTCATTTATTTTTATAACGGCGCAATGAATATAGTTTAAGGTGAAACGTAATAACTGACCGTAATATAAAGAGTGGTGCTTTGACATATAGATCATTAATGTGTCGAGTAATTAGCATTCTATGAGTTACATTGTAATGAACATGTGTTCCGTAATATTAGTGATAACTTGTAATGAGCATACCCGTATGCGAAGTAAAATCCATCAGCTGGGGATGGTTGAATTTTTCATTTTTATTGAAGGTAACAAATCAAACAAGGGAGACAAATTCAATTAAATGGCAATGGTATCAGAGTAATCAATTTAAGGGTCAATGTGTAATGTATTTATTCTGTTCCAGAAAATGAAGGTTGGAACCTGTAAGCACCGCCAATATTCGTGTAAGACTTGCGGGAAGGTGGACAGGAAGGGAAGGCTTGTAGGCCATGTATTGAAGTACCATGTGCCCATGGACAGAGTTCCATTCAGTTGTAGAAATCAGACCTGGTTAATCATCTAAACCATTACCAGCGCCACAAGGAGGAAGCCGTTAAATGCTGCGTGACAGATCTTCAGTCCATCCTGAACCGCTCCAGCAACCCTGTGGATGTGGAGCAAATGATCACAACTACAGACACTGGGACACCTGTTTTAGCTCAAGCTGTGACAGTTCCAAGCATCTTTGAACCGCAGGATGATAACGCTGTTTTGCCGGACTGGCTGGCGGATATTACCTACTCGCCAAGGATCATGCTGAAGCAAGCATGGCCACTGTCGCAAGATCAGCCAGGGACAGGGTATGGTGTGTTAACAGCACCATCCCTGGGGGAACACTGGGTTCCCCACCCACATGGAAGAGGAAGTCCCAAGGATTTCCAGTGACTACGCTAGGGGATGTCCTGGGTACCCCACCCAAGTCATCATCGAAGAGGAAGTTTCAAGGACTATCAACGTCTTATACGGGGGACGTACTGGATGCCCCATCCAACCAGAGTTTGAAAAGGAGGAGCCAAGGAAATGCGTTTCCTTCTACTTCGCTGGGGACACTACTGGGTACCCCACCCAACCGAATTTCCACAAACAGGATGGGAACAGTATATGGTGCCTTTTCATCCTTGGGGAACACACTGGGTTCCCCACCCAACATGGTGAATAAGGTTTTACAACAGAGTGGTAGAGTACCTGTTACTCCACTGGGGACCTCACTGGGCACCCCACCCAACCAGGTTCCAGAGAAACATGATATACCATCAGCGGCTTGCGATTTCGAGAACCTCCTCAATGATCATGTGTTGTCGACTGCAACTCCGGTGCAGGACGAAACTGTGTATGTCCTAAGGGATATTATGGACGGGGAGGACCTTACGGACCCCCTTCTGTTTTAACATCAGGTGCCTACGGCAGAGTCTCACAAGAAGCTGGAGACCGCAGCACAGACTATAGTTTCGGGGGACCCTGAAAAGAAGAACAGTGACAGAATTCTTCGGGCCATCGAAGCCAATGGAAGACAACTGTTGTCAATCAACAGGAACCTCCAAGCTATCTTGGAAGAATCCATCCAGTTCAGGGGAGCCATTGTGTGGCTCGAAAGATCAATGAACCGCCGAGACTCGAGGCGTTCTCCTGTGAGACGACCCAGGCCCAGGACACCCACGACCAAGAATGTTCACAAGAATTAGTATCTCTTAATTATCAATATTTGGACGTTCTATCAATATTACGCCTGTCGTTTTCTGGCAGGTCCGTACACTGCGTATCCGAGATTGCAGTGTAGGGATAAGTCGCTTGCTATGACGACTGTAGCAAGTCCATTCAGTATTCTGAATGGATATAGATGTAGATCAACAGCATTCCCATTTGAAGGCATAATTGAAGATTTATCCATTCCGGGAAGGAAAATATAAACTTTAGCGCAAATACATGAACTTTTTAATTATTAGTGACAGTGAAACTTATTACGCATTTAAAATGACTTTAATTGATTAAGGTAGCGTTACACGTTAAATGACATTAAGGTACCTGGATGGTTTTAATACAGTGACATTTATTAAGCAAATTTATTTAGTGTTGTTACCTTGAAGTGACTGTAATGTTTAAGTTTTATTGAGTGAATATTGATTCATTGATTGACTTTATTACTGTATTTATGTTTTACTTGTATTCTTGTTAAGTGTGACTACAGGAGTTTAGCCACATGTCACGAGGGGGTAATGTAATACCCTGGGTATTGGTGCTTAATTCTATTTAAGACATTCATATCATCTTAATTGTACATACATTTCATTCATCATTGAGTATAACAGAAGAAATGTATTGATGCGGGTTACCTTGCTAAACTTTGTTTGTTGTTGTGTCACATGTTTCCGCGATCGATCATTATGATCGTTTATTTTTCAGTGTTAGTTCACATTTTTGGAAAGTGTCACTTTATGCACAATGAAATCGTAACTAGATCGGTATGTCTGACACGCATTTACCACTATTACGTTTGTTTAATCCATTTAATTAGCACGAAACTGTTTGTGTTTACAATGTTCGTCCTGCGTCCGCTGTGCGTGTACAAATTGCATTATGGTATAGCGTTAACGCTCGAGTGAATCGCAAGTTATTTTTAGCGATCTATTTACTATTTAAAGTTTAGTAAACTTACAGAGAAAATTACTTTGGTTAGTATATATATGGATATTATATGTGTATTTTTCCTTGTTGTAAGCAGTCATGTTTTTCTGTTACAAGGACCTACCAATTTTGGGTCGCTACCAGTATTCTTGGTAGCTACCAATGTTTGTGGTAGCAACGCGCTACCAGTTTCTGGTCTTTCCTACCAGTATTTGGTAGAACTACCAAAGTTGGGTAGTTGCTACCACTACCAAGTATAAAAGCCGCAGGTTTTTGTGTTTCGAGTTAGTTCAGATTTTCATTTTGCCTGGTAAACATCCTTACGCATTTTTTCTCAGCAATTCTAAAAATAGATTTTTATCGATCAATATTTAAGTAGTAGATATTACGTCATTACAGGTCCGTAGCTAGACGTATTGTTTTAAACGAGAGATTTAGTATTTAAGTAAATTTTAATGTTTTTTAAGTTGTTGTTTGTTAAATATTCTGAACTCTGGTAACTTTGCCATAAATATTTAACAATTCAGGATCTTTTAAGTTTAATACAGTAGAGTTTCCTTAGACTTGGGTTTTTCTGATTTTAACTGTTATTTGAGGAACTTAGGGTTGTCTAACCTGTATTTTCAATAGGTGGTTCAATATTGAAGCATTAGATCTTTTGAAGACTTACTCGATCGTAAATTATTGTATTTGATACTGCTCACTGGTTATTTAATTCTGTTGTATCAGTGGATTAGATCCTTATATTTTGTTGTTTTATTAGTCCTAAGGTTGTTATCATATTTTTAAGAGCTGTTTTGAGTATAAAACTCCATAAATAAATTATTTATGACTTGAAACTTAATATATCTGTTGTGGTTTATCAGATAACTGACCTGTCTGTTTATCTGTCTGTCTGTTAAGATTAGAATCGGTGCTATGTTAGTACTGCTAAGTTGAGTAAGTACTAATAAAACACATCACATAACTTTAGCATAAACAGGTTCACATTTACTAATTTGGAAAACATAGTCCCTCTGTCCGTTCGTTCATCTGTCTGTCTGTCTGTCTGTCTAGTGTCAGAATAGTGTACTGAATTTATTCAGTAATAGCCAGCTACCAAACCAAAAACTGACATTGAGATAGCTAGTTTATCAAACTGGTCGCACACGAGAATATATCCAACTGAAGACCTACATTTGTAGAAGGGTCCTACACCCTGGATCGTAACAATATGCTTCAATGTTTACCCTTTGATCAACAACAACCTACAACAAACCATCAAGTGAACACCATAGCTAAGATCAGTTTTTTATAAGATCAAAATACAAACCAGTCTATTACATCAGGTGGTTCAGAGTACATGCTAGTTTCAGTGTTTGCCAGGACTGGGCCATTACAGAAATTCAGCATTTCATACGTCCGTAACATCCAGCAGGCGGGTGGCGTCAAAGCGTTGTCCGCCTTCAATTTAAACAGTTTTATTCGGATCCTAACCAAAACTGTATGAAATCGTTTATGGCCATGCGATCTCAGTCGAATTTGATAACCAGCCCAATGGACCCAGGCACTTATGAGTTATAATGCAGTCATGTTCGCCTTCTAAGTCGACCAGTTTTCAACCGATCTTCACCAAATGTGGTGAAAAAAATTTTTTATTGGCATAAGCTCGTAGTCAAATTTAATAACCAGCTCTATCAGTTACTTCTGAGTTATTCCCCCCCCCCCTCCCGAAAATTTACTAAAAGTTCAGTGTCCGCTCTCCAAGGCGATTAATCATCAACTAATCACCATCAAACTTTTTTGAAATGTTTATGATCTCAGTTTATGATCTCAGTTCAAGATCTCAGTCCAGTTTGATAACCAACTCCATGGCCCCAGGTAATACTGAGTTATGTCCCCTGATACATTGAAGACTAATCATCAACCAATCTGTATCAAACTTTGTGGAAATGTTTATGAGTATAAGATCTCATTCCATTTGGATAACCAAGCCCATCGCCCCAGGTACTTCTGAGTTATCCCCCCCTGATACATTGAAAGTTTATCAAAAATCAGTGTCCGCTCTCCAGGGCGACTAATCAACTAATCAATCTTAATGATTTTATTTACAATTAACATGTAGTTTGTTTAGCTTGCCTTTGAAGCCATTAGTTATTAATGCGCAGGACCACACAAGAAACATCTTTACCAGTTTAGTCTAGTTTGAATGAATATTCAACTTATTTGTAATCATGAACGTCAGGCTACAATTAGCGTGACGTAACAATTTCAACCACCTTATTCATGATGTCCGAACTTTACTACATTGCAATTTTGTGAAAAATAATGCGCGATGACATATTATTTTTATATTTTAAAACTGCTTGTTAACATTTCCACTATATCAACATACGATTCATTAGTTGATTGAATCTACTTCTGTTTACACTGTAATATAGTTGGGATCAAAATTACGGGTGTAACGTATGTTTAGTGCTTAAAGTTCTTCCAGGAAAACAATGACGGCAAAACCCCAATAAACCTTATATGAGCTTACTCCGCAGAAAGAGAGCTTGAAGATGATGTATCTAAAATTACAATAGCGGTATATTTGAACCAATTTGCATGTAAAATGTCGGTTTTACACCGCTGACATTCATCGTGGCGTTGCTAGGAAACGGATCGGAAAAAAGAAAACGAACAAAAATCGAAGAACCTCCTATACTACCATTGTGCAAAGTTTCAGAACAATCGGAGAAAAGTCCATTTTTTACCCATGATGTCGGGGAAAGGTCGCATACTACCTTAAGAACAAGATTTGATGACAATGAGCATCATGTACAACAAACAACGCCTAATATATAAATACGAGTCATACACAAGATATGTAGATCTAAAATGGTTAACAGGTGGACAATTTTGAGGGATATGCCTAGTAAATTCATTAATATTACAACATAATTAGCTAAAATTATTGTATTTCTAACAAAACAGAAAACAGATTCCATGAAGGCATAAAATATATTACTGTAGGGGTAATTATTGTGTAGCAATTGAAACCAGAAACAAACTATTTTTTTAATATTTAGGTAATCAATAGTGATATTCCTGAATGTGACATAATTTATTATATTTATATTGATGTCTCACAATATCAACACCAGATGCCTTGTAAACAAATCTCTTCTTACCTGTTAGAAACAATAGATGTCACTTAATCTGAATCCATTATAGGTAATCGAGTTGGCAGTAATATAAAAATGTCTCAGCTTCAGATGATATCTAAACACCAATGTACCCCTATAAATAAGTGCATGTTCATAGCAAAGGCTGTTTGTAAAAGATATATGCTCCACTAAAGCAGTCAAACAGTTATTTCAAATGAAGAGTTTGTAATTGATTTATTTTTTATTACAATCGAGTTTCATACTTTTAATCATAACTGTTCTTTTCTAATCTCAAGCATTTATGTAAATGGTCAATATTAGTCTTTATGACATCGAACAAATGCCCTCAAATGTCAGTGACCTGTGACCTACTTCTACAAAAATTTGAGGATCATAGGCCCAAGCAATATGTAGTTATTAACTGGAAATTTTGTTATATACATGTTAAAGGTCATTCCTTATTTATACCTATCATATTATTTATATATATTTTTCTATGATATATGTTTGGAAAATGTAATTTGATAGGGGACAAAACCAAAAGACAGTAACTCCCCAAGAGTGATTTTATTTCGCTTTATTTACTGCTTTATATGGGTATACTGTCCTCTAGCAAAATTTCCTTCATTTTCCCCCTAATTTAAAATGGCTAGAATTGTCCCTGACAAGAAGTGTTTCACACATGATCATGTAAAAAGAAGAAACCTAATTATAACAGCATATTTTGCACCATTGTCACCAATTACATGTACCTCTTAACTTGGCTAATTGTGCTTGCGTAAAGCATACTGTCTGTATTACAACAGTTAAGGTCGCAAATCGAGGCAAACTCATCACTCCTAACAATGATTTATATACATACATGTATATACATACATGTATATACATATAGTCCTTGCTCCTAATGTTTTCTGTTTGTCCTATATGACTGATGAGTCCGGTGTGTTTTCCGCCAGGCAGGAAGATTTGTTTCCGAAACCACCATCTTAATATTTACAATATCATTGAAAAAATACTATTTATGTATTAGGTGTGTTTTCTTGCAGTCTATAACATTATTATATTCAAGCGCATCCGCACGTCACGTAACTTCTACATTGACGAAAGATAATGTGCTACTTGAAGTTTATTAATTTTGCATTTATTTGTTAAGAGTGATAATAAATATTATGATAATGGATGCATAAGTTAGACAATATTATACTCACAGACGATGACGTACTACTTCATGAGTCAACCATGTTGTTTACAGTCAATCGGAATGTGTCGAAGTCATGTAATCATATTGTAAACAAATCATCTAACAATTACGTTATAGCTTCCTAAAGTTTATATACAAATATACAGTAATTGTGTCATTTTTTGTAAAGTGTGTCATTGTTTTATTATTTCACGTACAATCCTACGTAACTGGGTAAGTCAATATCCTGGTTTAGACCCCGGGGTACGAAAACTCTTATTTCGTCTTTGAGATCTTAACAAAAAGTCTGATATGAATGTTTAATCTAGAAGCGTGATTTACTATATTTCTACATTCATCATGTCAGAACGGTGAGAATCAATAGCGTTTCTTGCGTTCCCTTTTAACAAAATTCCAAGACGACAACAGCGATAAAATTAGAAATATTTGTATAGCTTCGTGGCTCGAACTGTGTATTGTTGATCCCGACTCATGGATCGAATAGTATCGTTAAGTACCTGCCGATCTACAGCCCCAGCATCCACTAGAAACGCCCCTCAATCAGAAGGTTGTCAGTAGGTCTACTTTAGAATTTAAGTCACATGCATTGACTTTATATCTATTATGTTTTAATTATACACGAGTTAATGACCACCATGTATAAATTTTACTATGTGTAGTAGTTTATTTACAAAAAGGTATATTTGCCTACTAACATTATCCAGTACATACATGTATAGAAAATTTATATGATAATAGAATAATGTATACAAATGTACAAATGTATCAATTTAACTGAGAGATAAGTGTAATTGGAAAAGAAATGTATCATACAAGTTGAAATAAATTAGACATTGAATTTCATGAGAACTAATGAGAAAAAATATGGAAAGAACGAGATGTAAGGGAGGATTTGTCATTCATAAAGTACATTTTGTCTTCTTTCTGAGCTTTTATAGATAAGGTAAGATAAATTATGAATTACTGTTTTGTTATTTGATGACATTAGATCAATTAATTTAGGTATATTCGGTCGATTCCAGTAGAATGTTTTTATATGAAGTTTCCTAATATTACGGTATAAAGGGCATGTGTACAAAAAATGTATGTATAACAATAACCACGAGATATGACTTTAATAAACTGGCATGTAAAATATCGAAACGAAACACAGGACACGTCCATTAAATAACTGCACAAGAAGCGCAGAGAAAAATAGGCCTACCATAAATAACCTTAGTAGAAATTAATCAATGTGTTATAATTACCTATGTTAATTTATATATACAATGTATTAATTATAGCACCGACCCGCCTCCGTGGTCAAGTGGTTAAGGTCGCTGACTTCAAATCATTGTAACCTCTCACTGATGGAGGGTCGTGGATTCGAGCCCTGATACCGACCATATCTCTTTATGCGAGAAAGCAGGTGGTTGCTTAAGGACTACTACGTTCGATTGATCGTACTCATATTAATCATATATGTAAATAGTAGTATATGGCGGTACCCTGGTACCATGGTCATATAGAATATAGAGGGGGTCGGTACCAGAAGTAAACACAATTGTGACAAATGGGGACAAATTGGAATCAAATTTGAAATGAAATTGGGTACCCAAAATAGTATGAATTGAATTTTAGGAATGTTCTGGTACTGTGTGTTTTGTGTGTGTATAGACTTAGACAATGAGAGAATTTTCTTTCGAAAAGACATGGTGGCCCTGAAAAGGGCCATTGGTGGTTTGTGGCCCTGAAAAGGGCCGTTGATAGTTTTTTAAACCGTGTTTGCTGACTGATCTGGTTGGGTAGATAGTTCGCATTGGCAGTCTGGTGGGGGATAGCAGAGCCTGCATGTTTGATCCCCACAGGACCATTCCTGTTCTGGTACTGGCGGTTGTTCCGTGTACTCAACTTGAGCGGTAGTGATGATACGCCAATGCTCTTCTTCTTGTTGTTCCCGTTGTCTATTCAACGTTCTTTCCCTGGCATCTCGCTGCCTTTCTTTGACTTGATCCCGAAAATGCTCTCGCATTTGAGATAGTTCTTCTCTATGATGAAACCGATTTGATTCAATTGTATTCAAAGTCTCACCAATGGTTTGAAGATCTCGTTCCCTTTTTCTAACAATGCTAGCAGCTAAGCGACTGATTGAACGCCATACTCTATTCTGTTTTTCAGTAAGTTGTTTTGCTGTTTTGAGTTCATTTAATAAAGCCTCCATCTTGAGCGTTTGAGTTCTCAGAATGAAATGAGGCATTGTGTTGTAAGACGGAGCATTTTTCTGGTGAAGCGCCGCCCACTCTCGTGGTTGGATGACGTCATATTGCTTGGATGACGTCACCCTATTGTTGGATGACGCCACGCGACGATGTACTGCATGTGCGGAGCTTGATTGGTAATTTTATGAACTTATGATATAATAAAAAAAGACAACAGACGCCTAGTTTCAGTTTTCTAAACTTTTATTTTTTTTGTAACAAGAAACAAGGAACTACATGAAACTACATGAAACATTTTATGAAACATTTTATGAAACAGTAACAAGAAAACAGTAACAAGGAACTACATGAAACATTTTATGAAACATTTTATGAAACATTGTTTACACCATATAATCATCACCATAAAGAGTTGTATTTCTATGTATGATACTATGATACAAACGTCTGTGACCTTCTGGTCTAGAGTTACATTGAGCAAAACACTTTTGTCCATATTTATTCACATATTGAGCATGCATGTAATAAGTACCATAATATTGTTTAAACCAATGCGTCACATAATTGTCATTTTTTCCATACATGTCCGGTTTGAATCGGGTTAACAGTATCTGGTTCAAGTCACATTCACGTGAGATAAAATCCAAAGCGAATAGACAATACACACCACACACCGGTAACATATCGCCTTGTATTCTCATGGCATTCCACACATAAGTTTTGCTGGCATGTTTTTTCACAAAGGATAGAATCTCTTCGAAAGGAGGTAATCCATAGGAATCAAAGTACACTGCTTTATTGTCTTTTAAATAAAGAGCCACCCAGTGTTCTCCAGGTTGATTCCCGTTATGGGTATTCACAATATAGGCTTTTACGTCATGCGGTTTCTCTGAAGGTAATTGATCTTTGGCACAAACACGTGCACGTAGTGGTTTTAATAACGATGAATGATCTAATAGGTATTGTAGTTCATTCGTCTCCATAATGCCAATTTCTGTTGACACGTTCAGCCCAAACACTGATCCACTGATCTATGAACTGATTCTGAGTGAGTTCTTCTTTAAACTGAATCCATAATCGACACGCGTCTCCTTTTTCACTATCGGTCAAGGTCACTAATTCAGGATACCACTTTTCCATGACCTTGAACACGTCCAAACGTTGAATAGCTTTTTGAATGTAAAGTTCTGTCCACTCTTCCGTATTCGTGTATAAGCAGAGTACATGTTGTACTTGACTAGGATGATTCACTCGACAACCATAACAGTCTTTATGCACTTGATTATAAATTAAAGATTGGAGTGCTTCTGTGACGTGATGATTCAAGCACTCTTGTAAAAAGTCCGTCCTTGAACTTGTACAACAAGGATACGCCAATAACTTCATTTCGTAATCTTGTCCTTTTTCCATGTGTTCCACATCCATGTCTTCCGTCTTAATAATCTTAATAATCTAGATTAATAATCTAGAAGCACTTCTCTGAATTGATTGATTTCAATTTGATTGTCGTATTCCGCAAATACAATCACGTTGATGGCTTGTGCAAGTGCTGTTCCAAAGTGAAATTCCAATCTCAGATTGCCCGTTTTTATAGGATGGAGTTGACCTTCCTCGCAACCTTGATCTGCTGTCAAGTCCAACCCCCAGAGTGTGTATCCGTACCGATAATCATGCATGCTCAATCCAAATGAAACATTAAGACCAAGAGCTCCTGTCGCTTGATAGAGTGACATGTAGGATCTTAGAACTTCTCCCGTTTCAAAATTGGGTTGAAACGCTTTGTTATGAATACTTTTTCCGTCAATGCTGACTTCCAGATGATTCAGTGTAAAATGACGGAAATCAAAGGGGTTGGTAGCCATGTCTCCATTCATGTCTCCATTTCTTACCATACCGATGATAAGCCGTTTTGGCAATTGACCTTGAAATAAATGATCTTCAATCTTGGATCGTTGACCGTTAGGAATCGTAAATGTTTTTACTTCAGTTCGTCGGATGGGAATTTTCATATTATGTTGAGCAATCTGTTGATTGAGTTGATTGGCTACCACTGGCAGTAAATCTACTGTTCTTACATTGAATCCTGCTTCTAGAAACTTGATTTTAGCCGGTGCAGTACTCATGAGACAGAATTGGGGTGACGCTTTGTTTAGTCTTAAGCGTATTTCCATACCATTGGGTAAATATTTTTCTTGCATCATCAGATCCAAATGAAGCCGTCCACATAGTGTCACCACACGACTTTGATGGACACGATGACGCCTCGCAATATAGCCCAGGTTATTCCCGTCATGTACTTTGGTGAGCATATGACCAGGGGTGTCTGCAGCCCATAACTCTAACGCCTCAAGCTGAGTGTCTTTACAGCTTGAGTTGAAGGAGAGTAAATTTTCTATGTAAGCCCGATAGGCATACGTGTCCGCATTGCTGGTGATCAGTTTATTATTCAGGTACACATCAATGCTTGAGAACATGCTATGAAAGAAATTGTTGAAGGTAGCAATTTCACTGTCGACTGCTAGGTCTGTACCATCTGCCTGTATAATTTTTAGTTTAGGTACAGGTAAGATTGATTGAGATCAGTCCATTTTTCTGTCTGTGCAGGAATCACAAATTCAATCGGAGCATTATTGTCCAGGGCAGAAATGGGATAATGCTCAGTCCATTGACCCTCTTGCATGGCTGTCATGGTAGGTGGCACAACAGACACATCCAACTCTGTCTTACTACATTCGCAGGAACCGTGTTGCATCATGATTAATCGAAAATATCAAGAGGTCTGGCCTGCTTAACTCGGCGACGATGAAGTTTCGAATGAGGTCTTTTCTTGACAGGTTTGCTCTTTATACGTCTTTTCGGGCTGGCCACGGCACGTAACAAGGATTCACCCACATCTTTTAATACAGAGGCTCCACGTTTTCGTATTACTTTTTTAGCATTTGATCCTGTCAAGATATCTTTCATAGCGGCTCTTCCTTGCTGGAGTCCTTCTTTTTTCAAGGTGTGAACTCCAGATTTCACCAATGGACTCAGTAAAGGCATGATTCTTTTCATGGCTTTCTTAAACATGGATCCAAGTCCGTGTCCATATTGTCGAGGTTGACCTTGGTAAGTAGGTATCATTGTCTTTGGCGTAGGTGTAGTTTCACCATAGACTTCCCATGAATAAACTGAATAGACTGGCCAGTGTCACCCCTTATATGGATAGTGATGGTGTCAAAGTCGGCTTTAGCCAGTGGTACATAGTGTAAATTCAAGAACTCGAAATGAATATGGGGGTTAGTTCCTGCTTTCGTTCTCGGATCAAATGGAGCTACACGTAAGATGGGGGTTTCTATGTTTCCTAAATAGGTATAAGACGCGAGGTCGGAATAAACAAACAAATGATTATGACCCATGTTAATATCTACGCCATGAGGAAACGGCTCCGGAGTGTCTTTAAAAAAGATGGTAGGAGAACTATCAGGGGCTCCACCCAGTTTAATAAACATGTGAGGATGAAACTGAATGCCTAGTTGATCCGAACTGTCCAGTTTTGCGCGTTTACTTTGTCCTGAAAAACCCATGGTAAATCGAAGCCCTTTCTGTCTAAATATTTTACCCAATTGATCTTTCACGGTAAAGTCAATCGTCTCGATCAAATGTTGGGGTGTGACATAAGTTCCTACAGGAATACAAAGTCGTACACCTTTTTCTTCTTTATTGGGGAGAGTACAATAGGTCTGAAAGTTTTCTAAGGCCTTACCCAGGACAGGATCCTGCGTGACAATGTAGAAATGTCTCTCTTCTTCAGTGACATTGATTACCTGACTAGGAACAATCATTTCCACTAAGGCAATTTCCCAGTCTTGCTTATTGAGATGGATGGGTTTTGCCAGTTTGGTACGAAAACAACATTGCGTATTGTCTTGGAATAAATCCATAGAGCTGTCACTCATGAGTGTAATGTAAAACGAACTCATGTTGATTTAGGTTTATTGAATTTCAAAGAGGGATTCGGTAGAATATAACCTAGAGAACTACTTAAAAGCAGAAGCCACAATTCTCGATCGGGTCGTTGAAAACACAAATTAAATAGCGTACGGTAATAATAATAAATACCACTACAATTTGTGACAAAAAAGTGACCTTATTTTTGGGTTCACACAATTTGGCTTGCTCTGAGGCAGTCACTTCCACACTGGCCGTATCAGCTTGAGACATGATGTATTTATTAGTTGTATAATAAACTAATTTTAAACGAGATGGGATTCGGGAATCCAACTGTCAAATTTCGAAGGATAGCCTTTCCAATGAACTTTAATTTCTCGTCTTCCGTCTACCTTTCTCTGGCGATGTGCTAGCACTGATTCAATTTCATAGATAGCATCATCTTTTATAACCTGTACTTCAGAGAAATAAAACGAACCCAATATGGGTTCTCCGTCTAAATCAGTCAAATTCACAGTAGCAGGAGAGGTCTTTTTGACTTGGATCACTTTAAACAGTTCAGTGGTCCAGTTGGGTAGATAACCTTTATCAAATGTACGTTTTGTTTTATTGATACGAACAATATCTCCCACATGAAGGGTCGTCGACGCTTTCTTTCTTGATTTTCCATACAAGGTCAAGGCCACTTGAGATTCGTTATTCTCATTCACGGATACGGGTGCCATTTGTATACTACGATGAACACGATGATTATAGGCATGCACGAGATCAGGCAATACCTGAATATACCTTCGTGTTTTATGATGCGTAAAGTATTTCCACATGCGTGATTTTAATGTCCGTTGAAAACGTTCCACCACACTAGCCTTAGTTTCTGGGTTTTCAGTCGTAAAATAATGAATCCCTACTTTGTCTAAAAACTGTTGAAACCTTTGATTCTTGAATTCTGTTCCTTTATCTGTTTGCAACGCTTTAGGTTGTCTCGTTTTACGAATAGAGCGGAACTACCCAAGCATATTTTGAAAACACGTCAATGACACACAACAAATATCGATAAGGGGTGTTGTACTGAGCCAGGGATTACATGTCTGCCAAATCAGCTTGCCATTGATGATCAATACCACCCACGATCGTTTTCCGTCTCGAGAATGCCCTACGGATAGGTTTGTGCAAGGTATAGGTCTTTTGCCCCTTCAACCAGGATCGCACTTGACTTGGCGTAATGGATTTCAGTTGAGTTCGAGCTGCTGTAGTAAGACGTTCTACCCCACCAAAACCAGCCGGATGGTGGGGATCATAATAAATCTGATGTAACAGACTGTCTACCTTTTTGTTCATGTTGTCTAGTAGGCTTCCCACTTAGGTTCTGCTTTAATCTGTTTGACAGGTTTACTTATAGGTAAAGGAGGCTAAAAAAACTATCAAAGAATTCATCATCTTCCTCCGAATCGTCTGCTTTTTGTATCCATGACCATCTCCGTTTATTTCCTATCACTTCTTGTGGTACATTGACATCTCTTAGTCCACTAGAAAACTGTTCCCATCCTCGAGGGTCCGACCCTTTTCTATGACGTATGACATCATTTACCAAATCAATAATGTTGGATCCTTGTATTGGTTTTCCATGATATTCCAACATCCCTTGATCATTCCATGACATGTGGGGATGATTTTGTAGAAAGTGTAATAAAAGTTGAGTTTTTCGACGCATGGTAGTAGGAACACTTTCAAGAATCCGATCCGTCAATGTAGCAGGAGCAG
Source organism: Lutraria lutraria (assembly GCA_964023205.1). Taxonomy (NCBI): domain Eukaryota; kingdom Metazoa; phylum Mollusca; class Bivalvia; order Venerida; family Mactridae; genus Lutraria; species Lutraria lutraria. The sequence goes on from OZ026847.1 coordinate 18,933,844, forward strand.
CTTGTGCACCTTGTGCACCTTGAGCAGCTGGAACAACCGGTGCAGCCGGTGCAGCCGTTCCAGCCAGAGTAGTCGGTTCACGTGCTTTTTGATGAGACAGTTGAAACTTTTGCAAGACTTGCCCATAGTGTTGTGCTTTTTCTGATTCAGACAACGATTCATTTTGTAATACTTCTCCCATTTGTTTCTGTAAATCGGATGTTTGACTGACTTGCGGGGGAGGAGGTAAACGTGGTCGTTGTTCTGTTTTCCATCGATTCATCTCTTCCAGCATTTTGAACGGGACGATAGCCATTTTCTTCATATTTTTTTCACCAGTGTCGCAACACCTCCACTGAGTGCTCCTGCAGCAACAGCTTTAGCAATGATTGGAGCAAGAGCCAGTAATGGAAATAATCCTCCTTTTTGATTCAACACACGTTTCTTTTTTTGAATGGATACTCTTTTATCTGCTAAAGTGCGGAGATGTTGACGCTTGGACTTCAACCTTTGCTTTTGAGAGGGGGATAAGGCAACATTGCCTTTTAAAACATTCTGACAGCATTCTGCCACACATTGAATCATTTCTTTAGATGCTCCATGTATCATCTTTCTTCTTAACCCATCTGGGGCTTGAGTTAAACCCAAAACCAGATGTCCGTATTTATGCAGGAGTGATCGCTTTGGTGCCATTATGTCAAATAATACCTGTTTTTACTTCTTCACAGCTTTTATAGTAAAGCATCAAAGGCTTGTCTTGAAGCTGGACTCATAGAACCCTTTCTCATCAGGTGAATACGATGTCTCAAAAGGGGTTTCAAGACAGCCTGTCTTGATAAGGTAGATAAGGATAGGGGTGAAAAACGGCACAATGGAGTGTCTGGTGAACTTCTTGAACTGTGAGATGATCTGCTGGATGAACTTCTAGAACTGTTAGATGATCTGCTGGATAAACTGTTAGATGAGCTGAAGCTACTTGGCGAACTTCTAGATGAATTTTTAGATGAGCTAAAGCTACTTGGTCCACTTCTAGATGAATTTCTTGATGAACTTCTAGATAAACTGCTTGGTCCACTTCTTAATAAACTTCTTGAAGAACTCAAACTGCTTGGTCCACTTCTTGATAAACTTCTAGATGAATTTAGAGATGAGCTCAAACTGCTATGAGAACTTCTAGATGAATTTCTTGAAGAACTCAAACTACTCACAGGACTGATTGGAGACCATTGTAACTTACTGATTGGAGTTACAGCTATAGAGGGTGTTGAAGTGGTTTGCTTTCGACGACGGAGAGTAATAAAACGTTCATTGATCTTGGCAGGCGATTTTCTGACTGGTGATACTTTTTTAGTTGGAGATTTTCTAGCCTTTTAGCTGGTGGTTTTCTGGCAGGCGCTTTTCTGGCTTTTCTAGCTGGTGCTTTTTTAGCTGGCGCTTTTCTGGCTTTTTTAGCTGGAGATTTTCTTGATCCAAATTTACGAATAGTCTTTTGACCATTCCATTGGAGTAAACTTCGTATCATGACTCCACCAAGAAATCCACCTCCTCCTGGTTTCAATATGAGTTGACGTTTAGTATCCATGTCCACTTGATCATCTCCCAGCTGCTCTAATTCATGCTGATGTTTTTGCATAAAGTTTTGTGTTTGTTTAGGTAGCACAATTTTCTTTTTTAAAATCACCTTTGCTGCTAAGGTGAACCACTTGAGCATTTCCTTTAATCCAGACCGTAGCATTTGCTCCCGTACAGTAGGGTCTCGTTCCTGACCCAAATGTTCTAACGATTGAGCTATGGCTGTGGCTGACATGATGACTGAATGATCTTATATGAGTAAACGAATACAGTGTCGTTTATATATACACAACTGGCCCACGTTCTTCTCCAGTGATCCAGTGATGAAAGATATCAGTTCTTAACCGATAACTGTCTGGTGTTTGAGGGTGAAAGTCAATCACTAAATACCCATTAGGTGTAGAGATAGCATCTTGATAAGCGGGTAACAAGTGTGGCAATTGAATTTGATTCGCCAACACTTTGATTTGTCCTTTATCTCTTGTGTTTTGAAATAAGATCATGTAATGTGCATTTAAACTCAGGGTACGACTGGCTTTCGATTATTGAAACATGTTTTGTGTAATGTATATCACACTAGCATTACGATGGTGACCTTTTCGTGTAAACCATAATTTGATTTTCTCTTCATCTTTATCACCAAGCATGTCATCAAATACAATTAAATGAGGAATGGATGTCTCCTCTACCATCTCTTCATCCTCGTCAGGTATCCCCTGTATGAACCGAATACTAGGTTCGTGTTCTTGTAATTGTGCATAGGCTACTTGCCATTCTTTGTAACACCATACAATACGCTCAGGTACTACTTGAAACAAATCTGATTTGTATTCCAACACCTTTTTTACAAACTGTGTTTTACCAGAGCCACTAGGGCCTGAGATAAACATATTGCAAGGATGTTTAAAAAGTAAACTGGACTCCATGACGTGGAAATCACAACTAACACTATTGGAAGAAAAACATTTTATTTATTTGTGTACAACATGAATAACCAGATGAAATAATTCTTTACAAGATGAATGTTTATGTATGATTTAGTTCTTTACAAAATGAATGTTTATGTATGACTACAAGAATAATCACAACAAGAACAACAAAAGTCATGTAATGGTAACAACAGTTTTTCAGAAAATTCAAACACACATTCTGAATGTCCAAATTGACTCAGAAATGTTTACACAGAGTCATTGTTCACCACCTGTTTGAACCAATCCGTTTCACTAAAGTCCATGGGTACTGATTGTTTATAAAATGAATTCATCACATGAAGTCCATGTTTCATTTCTTCAAACATGTCTGGTGTACTCAACTGTTGTCGAATCCATTCCAGAGAATGATGACCTTCAGGTATCTTCATACGATAAGCAAATACCAATGCTTTTCTTAACAGGGTATGGTTCATAATATCAAACTGTTCCATTCTTGAATCGTGTGAATCACTCTATCGTTACATACATAAGTATTCCAATCGTCTCGATGGATAGCTTTCAAGTCTAAGTGTGCACTGATCATAGCATCACGAATCATCTGTCTAAATAGTTCAAACGTGTGAGGGTTCAGAATCCACGCGCGAATGTCCTTGACCTTGACAAGGTCATCTTGTACAATACTGTATAAGGTATCCGTATACAGCTCAAAATCCAAAATGTAATATAAACTTATATATCGTCTAGATGGTTTACCCATAATTGAATATTTCCTGAACAAATCACTATTTAAGGTCTATTCGCATGAAGGGATTCAATCTCGTCTTTGACTTCTCTTAAGCGATGCCTTAATTTATAGAACACGGCACGATACTCTAGAATATGAATAACATGAGTGAACGGTACCTGTCTCTTAAATACCATGATGCCACGTATTTTAAACTGTGAATACGGACGCCATCCGGGGTGAGATCTGAACCATATCACATTGGGGGTAGAACGAAAATTGTTAGCTAAGGCAGATACGTCGCTCAAATTGGCATCGTGGATTAAAAAATCCCATGTCGTAGATAACATACGATCTAAGCTTTGTTGTACCACATTCAGTTTTCGTAGAATAGGTAATTTTTGGTTGAATGACAAGTCCTGGCGATCACCTACATCCCTCAACAGTCGCTCTATCTTTCGATGATTCGTATGTTGTAAACTATGTATAGCATTATGAGTAGCCCATGTGTGCACTAACTCCATCTTCCATGTTTTAGCGTTAGCCCATATGACATAACGATAAATTTTAAGTCTCAGCTCTATCGGTAGTAAGGGTATCCAATCCATGTCTTTATGAATAATGAACACACTTTGCTTGATTTCACTAAAAGTATCTTTTAGATGACTTGTTCTAGTTCAAAAGGTATCCTAAAAGGTCAAGGTCATTCATGTAGATAACCATAAGGCACAGTCATATGATTCTCGACCACAATACGTTTGGTATATACCGAACGAAATGTTTTGACTTGTTTCTCACTGGTCACGGTTCTGTCCTTATGACGTTTAATCCGAGAAGCATATTCAACTACGGTCGAATAATGGTGTCTGTCTTTCACACAATCCACCATCGTATTAAAATTCACTTGTTGAGTGGCATTGTAGTCTAACGTAATGCCTTTCACTTTGCATTTTTGATGGAGTTCACCGTTTTCAATGTATTTATAGCCATAGTTCCTTGGACCTAAAGCGACATATCTCACAATACGACCCTTTGGTACCTCATCTGTCCATTTTCCCAATCGACTGGAGATAATAGGAACATTATAGCCATCAGGGTCATGAATGTACATACAACTGTCTGTGTCAAAATACAGTACTCTCTTTCCTAGAGGTTCAAGCACTTTGTACAGTTCTAATCGAGCATAAGCCGTCACAAATGAAGCCACCACAGGATTGGATGATGAATGAGGGTCTGCTTTAGCCGATTCATCAGTATAATTCATTAACATGAATTCATCATGATCAAAACACTCTACATATTTCACAGACTTTTTAGGATCGTTCAGTATTCCGTAGAACTGGTCCAATCGATGAACATACTCTGTTTTAGGTAAGAGGTTGGTTTGAGCATTTTTACCCCACAGACAATTCAACATGGTTTTGGCAAAAGCTCGTTTTCCTGGATTTTTCTCCACCTGTTCCAAACGAATTCCTTCTGCTTCAAAATAATCCTCTTTAAATTTATCTTGAGCCTCTTCCGTATCCACCCCTGGAGGATATCCACTAGCCTCTTGTTTCAATTTTTAAGTATTTGTCAATGTATTGCCGATAGACGTCCGTACTCCATTCATCCCAGTGCCATACATGATACACTTTTGATACTTGATAGCCTAAAGCAATAGCTTTAGCCAATTCAACATGAGTCCATGTGCCATACAAGAATCGTTCATACGGGGAATGTGTACAATAATCCATCTCCTTCTCAGCACAGGTACGGCATAGCGTAAACACCATTTTACTATTACAGTGTATGGGTAAGACCGGCATCCATAAATCTTGCGGGGGTAGAACACGGCATTTAATCAGTCCTTTGTATTTCTCAATATGCTGTTGATCAATTTGTTCTTGACTCATGATCACTGGATGGCCTATCGGATAAGCCCTGTACTTGTTCACATACGGATAGAGAGAACAAATATCCACATATTTGATTTCTTGATCGTTGTCTACTTCATGATACAGTCGGACGGCATTCGTACGACCTCCGAACAAAGCTTCCCTGGGTTGAATCGGGCCTTGACCATGACAGAATCGTTCCACTCTTGTCTTATAGGCAGGATCCTTTTGACAACGCTGATCAAATTCACATTCCCACATGACCACAACAGGATATCCCTGTTCTTTCAAAGACTCCAGTCGTTTATACGTATCGTGATAGGCCTGTTGCATGCTTCTCAAAGTATATGGATTGATGGTACTTCGGTTAGGAAAACAGGTGGGGCACCCATGGTACCAACATCCCATGAATTCATACACGGTGTTGGTCTCTTGACAATAGCCATCCACGTAAAAAGGTCCAATTTTGACTTCGCCTTTGTTATTCAAGGCATGTCGAATATGTATCTCTTCGGTGACAGCCATCATTTGTAGCCAACGTATGCCTTTCATGGAATACCGGGTTTTATTGGGATATCCGGCATCAGAAATCACGGCTAAACTATGAGGTGGCATGGAATTTTTGCGCCAGGCTTTGTTACACACTTGGGCTAATGTGGTAGCTTCAGTAAATGGATCTATTTGATCACTGTCCAATAATTGTTGACGAAATTCTCCACATCCGCGCCTTAAAATGTCCACATCCGATTGACAGTATTTCTCCATTTCCTTTTGAAAATCAAATACGTCACATTTTCTTTCATTGTACTAGGTTAAAAAATCTTCACGTCGCTCTGGTGTCATACTATCCGGTTTGTAAAAGTGTAGCGGCAAATAAGGTCCCACATAATCTTGATACTCCAAGGTGTTTGCATAGAATGGAAACCATCCTTTGGCTAACTCGGTCAGTCCAAATGTATTGGGAAAACCGGAGAGAGGCATACTCAGGAAACTGAGGGAGTCAATCATGCGTATTCCATGCACTCTCAATTGAATGATTTTACTGCCATTCATAATTAACTGGGGTTTCGCCGTCCCCTGAGTGACCACATATCTAAGAATAAACTGAGCGTCATAGCCTTGAGCATTGTGGGCTATCACTGTCGATCCTCGATGGGTAGGGAGGAATAACCAAGTACAGAATTGTTGTAACGTATTTTCACCACGGAATGTCATTTGTCTGGCTTCATTCACCTCTTCACAATACTCACATGGAGCTTTCACTGACTTACACATACAGTCACCACAAGCACGTTGAGCCACACAAAAATTAGGTATATGTTCTCCAGAATCAAAACGACATTCAAAATCAAAAAAGATGAATGGTACTTCTGGTTGTTTTCTATCGAGTGGTTCATACGTTGGAATGTAACAGTCATGATCTGGTCCCACTATGGCTTTACAACACCTGCATTTCTTTGTCCCTGGGCAAACGTGACTCCGTTTCGTTCCAATCACCTTTTGCCCACATTTCTTACAATTCCATACGGATTCACAAATGGTTTTACGTTGTTTTCCCGTTTTTGTTTTATGATTGTCAAAACATGCCTGACTCTGGAATAGGCGATGACAATCCGGACATCTTATAGATTGCCCTGCTGGGCACATGGTGTGAGCATAACACTGACAAATATGGCTACACTGGTGTCCTTCACGGTGATCATAACCGATATCACACCATTCACAATAATAACTCCGCCCGAGAAATCCGGTAATGGATACAATACAGTCATAATGATTATCATGATGAAAGATATGAATCACACGACTTTTTTCAATCATAGCAGGTGGTTTGAATAACAATTCACTTCCATAATGTTGTGGATGAATTTTAATTACATAGCTGGGATAGAGATAGTCCTGTAGTCTTTGGTATTCTTCTATACCACACGACTGATCCGATGAAATACCCACTTGCTTTAATAATGCTTCAGCTTCGTATTTTTGAAGATTTTTCTTAGACTGACGTATTAGATTCCATCGTTTTTTCCATTCCGGGGTTTGATTTTCATGTACTTTACACCGTCCTACCACAATCGATCTAGCTAAACACATAGAGTCCTTACTATTGTCAATACACACAACACTTGTCTTTGACTTCCGCATACTGAATAAGTTTGGTGCCTTGAATGTTTTCTTTCCGGATCCCTGTGGCATAGCAATATGCGTAATTTCCATCTGTGCCGCCCCATCATGAATTTTAAATTGACGGTTACTTTGTGCCACACGTTCAATTTCATCCAACACCGTATCTCCACTAATACGAGATGCCCTATTAAACGGAACATGTATTCCAAAGTCCAAATCAGGATGTAGAATAGATACTCGAACTCGATCATTCGATCTCACCTCACATCTCTTGTAGAGCTGATCCATCATATCATTAAACAACCTGTTTGTAAATTCAAACGATTGATTATACGGTTGAAATGTCACATCATATACTCTAGATTGAGTCTTGAATTTCCTTGACTTTCTTTCCATGCGTGACTGTATGTCATAATAGTCGCGCACAGGCTCAAACTTGCTTCGTTTAGTTGGAGATCATCCTCACCACTAGTACTGTCGGTATCTGACATGATTATGATCTTAGAACTTCTCCGCCGTTTTTTATACTTCGGATTCAAGGTCACAACGCGTGACACTCTATAAAAGACGTACGCTCCGTCAGTTTTTTATCATTTCAACATGAGCGATCCTAAAATGAACCAAGCTGCTGAAGAGAACCGAGATCAAACTTTGATGTATTCATTAAAGAAAAAAATTAAAGAGCTCAACAACTTAGCGGATCAGCTCTGTGCACAGAAAAATGTAACATGGGATCATATCAAGTGTTATCGTTGTGGAAAGAAAGGACATTATTCTACCAGCTGTACGGAAACCGTCGACAAAAATGAATGTTTTTATTGTCATGAACAAGGACATTTCATCGCAGACTGTCCTAAGAAACAAGGGCCTCGTTTCATCAAACATCTTACGTCACTTCTTTAGTAAGAAGTGGCTTATCTCCCTTCTTAGCGTTAAAATACGTTTCATCAATAGTTTCTCAGCTACGAATTCTTAAGTTTGGGAACAATTCTTTCTTAACTTTGCGATAGCTCATGGGCTGTCTTAAAGATAAGAAAACGCGGCTTTTGCCTTTATTATTTCGTGACGGCCTTATATTTTAAGACTGTTGAGTGCAATGTTCAAGATATTCGTAAATAATGGAAAAGAAATTCAGTTTTATGTTCAGAGGCGTAGCCAGCTACAAATGAATTTTATGCACACAAGGAAGAATGTAACCCCGGCTGTTGTTTGGTTCTGGATTTTTTATGGCCCGCTATTTGAAATTGTGGAAGAGCATAAAGTTTTCCCCTGTCCATCCGTGCGTCCGTCCGTTCAAACTTTGGCTTCCGAGCAATAACTCAAGAAATATTTCAAGGGTTGGTTTCATATTTTACATGAATGAATATAATACTAAAATGCAGGTCAATATCGATTTCACTTAAAATCCAAACATTTTCTCAGTAGTTACGGTTCCTTTTTACATAGCTCTCGGAGAGGCATTCGTGTCCTCTGGACACATTTCTAGTTTAAATTAGAACTCAAATGGTGAACTTTCAGTTGTATTAGCAGGGATTAGATCTAGAGGCACTGTCAAATTTTATTTATTTGAATGCATTTATTTCAAACACCGTGATAACGATTGTTAGACATAATATTAGCTTTCGACATAGATGGCATATTTATATTGTTCACTTTTTGTTACGCTGATGTTATAACTTGTTGACAATCTGATATTTTTAAAACTTATTTTAAGACCGTGAACAAATGTTCAAAAGAAACCTTTTTGCATTTCTCTTTAACCGATCGTATGCGCGTTTAATAGCCATAATACATATTTTCCATGATAAAAATTGAAAAATAAGCTAATAGATATTTAAATATATTTGGAGTTTTCGTATTTATTAACCGTTTTCTCCGAATCTTGCTGTGGAATCTTACTGGTCAAACGATAATAATTTTATCTGACGAGCACAACATACACTGGCGTGCGAAGTAATTCTCGTATGTGCAAGTTTGAGCGGCTCAAAAACACATTTACCATGAGTCAATATTCACATTGTTTTAAAACATATTTTCAGTCAATATATATCAAATAGTTAACAGTTTCTGAAAGATTAGAGCTTCATCTTTAATTTGGTATATAATTTACAAAAATCTGTTGAGAAATAAAATAAAATTCTCTATATAACATATGTATAGAATCGAGTGAAGTTTTCTTATTTACATAGCTAGGGCCGGTGAATAAACTTTACCCGTGCAGACTGTGTCGCGGTCTTTACACATCTAGATAAGAACAGTTAATAAAACGGTTTAAGAATTTCGTAACTTTTGTCGTAAGTGTCTTCGTAGAAAAGAATCTTACGAAAGATAAGAATATATTGATGAAACGAGGCCCAGGTGAACAGGTCGATCTACAGGACGCAGAACAGAGTAAGAAACAACGTAAATACAAAAAGAATCCAACAAAAACTGTGAGTGACTTTGTGTAATAGTGTTCGGACAATGCGTTGGACAATTTGTGTTTCGGGACAATTGTGTATCTAAGTGAGTTGTATTTTGTTGTACTTTGTACTTTGCTGTACTTTGTTGTACTTTGTTGTACTTTGTTACTCAGAATGTTTTCAAAATAAAATAATATACAATGTAATATGCTTTTGTCTTTGCTTGAGAAACAAAACGAATCTAACACATATGGTGGCCCTAATAAGGGCCGTTGGGTAATTTATTGCATTTCTGCAAGAAATAAGTAACGCCAATAGTTGGCTGTCAATTCCTCATCATAATAGATGGAAAGGTCTGGGTACAAATTACCCATCTTGATATCCATCTTCACTTCTACACATGCATCTTGGAATTCAGACAAGTCTGGGTACAAATTACCCATCTTGACCACCCAAACATCTTCTTGTAACTCAGACAAGTTAGGTTCATCAGAAGAACTTTTCAAGCAGTTGCCCATGTTGAATCATGAAACACAAATGAGCTATGGAACATGAAAAAAAAACACTGACCTTGAACAGACCAATGAAATGCCATTAAAATGGACCAATGAAATACCGTTAAAATGGACCAATGAAATACCGTTAAAATGGACCAATCAGAGTCCTTGTATGAGAGTCAGTGACCTTGCCTTGATCTATTTTCATTATGTATCGAGATGGCGCAGAGAACACTTAATATTATTAAGAGAAAGTATGCTGCCTTAGGGCGGTATATTGAACAACTGGAGATGCAGTTAGAAGAGCTGCGGTTAGAGGTCAATACCCTGAGAGAAGGGAAGCAGTTTAAAGAAGAGGTGGAGGTCTGCTCTGGGGAAGAGGACTGGGGGGATACCCCTCAAGAATCAACCCCAGAGAACTGGGAAGAGGAGTTGGTAGAAGTTCCTTCGAACCTCTATCAACCTACACCGGACCCCAAGGATGTCCAGAAATGGGACAAGTGGTGTCCCGCTTGTATGGGGAGATGCGGTCAACGCCATTAATCCCCATACAAGCACCAACGGTCCTTTTCAGGACCAACAACGGCCCTTTTTTTTGGGCCCCCATACAATTCAGAAAGAATCACTCTCATATTGTCAATATTATCATACTTTACTACTATATTTACATTCCTATCTAATGACGTCAAATCATGACGTCATTTATAAACTTGCTGGTGCGTAGACGGTGTGAGGTAAGTGCTGTGATTGTATTACGTGTGATGTACAAAGTATTTCCCACAAATGTGTGCAAAGTGCTCTGTTAGTATATATTAAGTATGCAGTATTCAAATTGCTGTGATTGTATGACGTGCACAAAGCATTTCCTACAAATGTATGCAAAGTGCTGTGATTGTATGATGTGTACAAAGTATTTCCCACAAATGTATACAAAGTGCTGTGATTGTATTATATTAAGTATGCAGTATTCAAAGTGCTGTAATAGTATGATGTGTAATAATTTCTACAAAGTGCTGTGATTGTATGATGTATGGTATTTTCTACAAAGTGCTGTGATTGTATGATGTGTACAATCTAACCTTGAAGTGTTGGAACAAATAAAATAAGTGTCGGCCTTGACGTGTCACAATTGGCCTTGACGTGTCAAACTGCTTGACGTGTCAAAAATAACCTGTCAAAAAATAACCTTGAACGTCGCGCTCTACGTGGCCTTGAACATGTAGAACACTGGCGCGTGCAAGCAAAAAGTATAAATACCCCCGGCGCAGACACTATTTTTTCATTAGCTAGCATGGAGTCTTTCAACATGCCATACGATATATTGAGAGAAGCACTAGAATCGTCTGAGTTGATAGACCAGAATGCGGGTATGCATTACAACCAGCCGAAGTACAACCAGCCAAAGTACAGTCAACCACAGTACAGTCAACTACAGTATAGTCAGCCACAGTACAGCCTGCCTAAGTTCAGTCAACCACAGTACAGCCTGCCTAAGTACAGTCAACAGTCCATGGTAGATGTACAGCCAATACAGTCCATGGTAGATGTACAGCCAATACAGTCCATGGTAGATGTACAGTCCATGGTAGATGTACAACCCCCTATGGCGAATACACAGCCTATGGTAGATGTACAACCCACTATGACGAATACACAGCCTATACAGCCTATGGTGAATACACAGTCTGTGGCGAATACACAGCCTATGGCGAATAAACAGTCTAATACAACGGGTGATACAAAGCCTACAACGGGATTGTCTGTTCTACAAGGTATCAGGGAAGAAATGGTACAGATGAATCAAGTGATGCAAGAGATGGTCAGACTCATGAAAAATCAAGAAGTATGGTTTAAGCCACAAGAAATGATTGTACCTGTACAGTTTATGTATGATTCAAAGAAACGAAAACATGAGCATGAAAAAAAGAAACCGGAGCATGAGAAGAAGAAACCGGAGATGACAGAAACGAAGAAACGAAAACATGACCTTGAGAAACAACCTCGGGGCAAGTATGGTAAAGAAATAAAGAAATGAAGATCCGACTAACCACAACCTAACAGCTATGAAGAAACCACGACCAACAACCAACGGCCCTTTTCAGGGCCACAAACCACCAACGGCCCTTTTCAGGGCCACCATGTCTTTTCGAAAGAAAATTCTCTCATTGTCTAAGTCTATACACACACAAAACACACAGTACCAGAACATTCCTAAAATTCAATTCATACTATTTTGAGTACCCAATTTCATTTCAAATTTGATTCCAATTTGTCCCCATTTGTCACAATTTTGTTTACTTCTGGTACCGACCCCCTCTATATTCTATATGACCATGGTACCAGGGTACCGCCATATACTACTGTAAATTGTATTTACCATTATACCTTTGTTCCATGAAACCAATTAACATTATTACTGTTTAGATGACATGTCTTATGTTCACATTTATTTTGAATTTGCATGTATATGTATTCAGAAATGACATTGCTAGATTCTTAAATGTAATTTAATTGCTATCATAACTACGCTGTATGTGTTTTGGGCTGGAGGCCTTCAATTGCACTAAATAAACTATATATTGATGGGAGTCTAGTACTGGTTCTTCCCAGGAAAAAAATGGTTAGGTGAACAGTCCGCCTCATATATGACTCTGACTGTCAGGTCATTGCCTTAATAGTATTGTATCATCATAACATCCCAACTACCAACATCATTGTGTTCTTTTGTAAATTAAACCATTTCTTATATCATCATAGTTTGTATATATATATATTTGTTACAATGCAGTAAATATTTTAAGTTGAAATGCCATATCATACCAAATGAATGCACTTGTGGCGCGAACTATTTTCTATTTAAGATGCCAAATTGTTGTTCGGGACATGGAAATAGCCTCAACACAATGAAAACCTAATTGTATAGGTATAAAGATGCAGAAAAAATGATATATTAATGTTTTCCTCATATAGCGAAAAAATCGTCTGAAGCGAGTTCGCCAGAATGGATGTCATCTGTAAATCTTTAAAGGGCGACAGTCCAGTCAAGCACTTTTGCCAATTATTTGATTTACTTCCCTTCATTTGGACATCATTTTATATGGTTCATGTTTGGTATGTGTTGATGATTGGATTAGGTATTAAATACATAACAATAGAAAGAATGTGCGATAAATACAGCAATAAAAGATGTTTGCTTTAATGAATAAGACGGATTCGTGAAGCACGAATTTTATCCGAAGTTCGTTCACGAAATGTGTTGATAGAAAATGGTTGTATTTATACAAAGTCTTTTCTCTGTTAAATTTATTGGTGTGTTATATTCAGCCTGATTTCTATGATGTCAAACATACCATGTTTTCATAAATCGTAATAATGTGTGAGAAAGTGAACACGCTAAATACATGTAGGTATGTGCGATATTTTGTCAACGCACAAAAATGTGTTAAAGAATCGTATCACACTGAAAATTACATTTTGGTCAGCTACTGGGGCTCAGTTTTATTTATGTCATTTCAATATCTTATATTAATGAAAAGAAAAACAGAACACATTGCCAATATAACTTCGTGAAGCAGTTATATTTACAGATATATACAATATTTAGACACTCAAACTGTAGGAAATGAAATCAGTTGTTACCAATATTTCCAAAATATTTTGAAGAGCCATATACACACTTACCGTGGCCATATTCACCTTAATCTTCATATAATACGAGTTTGGGAACTATATGAGTTTTGTTGAAAATAGCATGACGTTTTAAAGGGGTAACCTATTTTGGTACTTAACCAAAAGCGATAGTTTAGATATGATGTCGATGATACAGTCGGTGATATATATGATGTTGGTGATATATGTAAATGGAATTATATTCTGTATGTGATAGCTGATAGTTATATTTATTTACATTGAATCGTACCTTGTAACTTTCTCCGGAATTAACCAATTTTACTAACTCACAAGTTCACAACATTTGTTGAGTGGCATTTAGACTGAAATACTATCAAATATGTGAACAAATGCCGTCTTGAGAAAAACATACTTTGGCCTTTATTGATAGATGGACTTTATTCGGATGTAATTCAGGTCTTAATAATGACCAATACCTTTCTTGGCATACATGTATTTAAAGATAACCTTTACTCAACTGACAGAATGTGAAATTTCATCAAATTCCGACAGTTATTCTTTTCACGTCGAACCGTCAGCCAGTATCATTAAGCAATTTTGTCTACATCATATAACTTCACCAGTACAGTCAACATCAGATAATATCACCTTGACAGTCAATATCAGATAACATCAACTATAAAGTCAGCATCAAATAACATCGTGTATAGACACCATCAGATAACATCAATTACAGTCAACACCAGATCACCAGGTCAACTTCAGTCTGAATAAAAAAACATCGTATAAGGTCAAACCGAGATAACAACAACTATACAGTCAACATCAGATAACATCAGCTACAGTCAACATCAGATAACATCAGCTACAGTCAACACCAGATAACATCAGCTACAGCCAACATCAGATAACATCAGCTACAGTCAACATCAGATAACTTCAACTACAGTCAACACAAGATAACATCAGCTACAGTCAACATCAGATAACATCAGCTACAGTCAACACCAGATAACATCAGCTACAGTCAACATCAGATAACATCAGCTACAGTCAACATCAGATAACATCAGCTACAGTCAACATCAGATAACATCAGCTACAGTCAACACCAGATAACATCAGCTACAGTCAACATCAGATAACATCAGCTACAGCCAACATCATATAACATCAGCTACAGTCAACATCAGATAACATCAGCTACAGTCAACACCAGATAACATCAGCTACAGTCAACACCAGATAACATCAGCTACAGTCAACATCAGATTACATCAGCTACAGTCAACATCAGATAACATCAGCTACAGTCAACATCAGATAACATCAGCTACAGTCAACACCAGATAACATCAGCTACAGCCAACATCAGATAATATCAGCTACAGTCAACATCAGATAACATCAGTTACAGCCAACATCAGATAACATCAGCTACAGTCAACACCAGATAACATCAGCTACAGTCAACATCAGATATCATCAGCTACAGTCAACACCAGATAACATCAGCTACAGTCAACACCAGATAACATCAGCTACAGTCAACATCAGATTACATCAGCTACAGTCAACATCAGATAACATCAGCTACAGTCAACATCAGATAACATCAGCTACAGTCAACACCAGATAACATCAGCTACAGCCAACATCAGATAATATCAGCTACAGTCAACATCAGATAACATCAGTTACAGCCAACATCAGATAACATCAGCTACAGTCAACACCAGATAACATCAGCTACAGTCAACATCAGATATCATCAGCTACAGTCAACACCAGATAACATCAGCTACAGCCAACATCAAATAACATCAGTTACAGTCAACACCAGATAACATCAGCTACAGCCAACATCAGATAACATCAGCTACAGTCAACACCAGATAACATCAGCTACAGTCAACATCAGATAACATCAGCTACAGTCAACATCAAATAACATCAACTACAGTCAACATCAGATAACATCAGCTACAGTCAACATCAGATAACATCGTATATAGTCAACCCGAGATAACAACAACTACTGTCTACACCATATAACATCAGCTACAGTCAACATCAGATAACATCAACTACAGTCTACAGCAGGTTATATCGGCTTTGTACAGTCAACATCAGATAACAGCAACTATAGTCAAAATCAGATAACAACACATACAGTCAACATCAGATGATATCAACTTCAGTCTACATCAGATGACTTCAACATCTGATAATATGTTTCGACAACTGTACAGACAACACCAGATGACGTCCTCTACAGTCAACATCAGATAACATCGTATACATTCAGCATTTGATAACATCAACTACATACTACATCAGATAACACAAACCGTACAGTCAACATCAGCTAACATCAACTACAGTCAACACCAGATAACATCAGCTACAGTCAACATCAGATAACATCAGCTACAGTCAACACAAGATAACATCAGCTACAGTCAACATCAGATAACATCAGCTACAGCCAACATCAGATAACATCAGCTACAGTCAACATTAGATAACATCAGCTACAGTCAACATCAGATAACATCAACTACTACAGTCAGCATAAGATAACATCAGCTACAGTCAACATCAGATAACTTCAACTACAGTCAACACCAGATAACATCAGCTACAGTCAACATCAGATAACATCAGCTACAGTCAACACCAGATAACATCAGTTACAGCCAACATCAGATAACATCAGCCACAGTCAACACCAGATAACATCAGCTACAGTCAACATCAGATATCATCAGCTACAGTCAACATCAGATAACATCAGCTACAGTCAAGACCAGATAACATCAGCTACAGTCAACATCAGATAACATCAGCTACAGTCAACACCAGATAACATCGTATATAGTCAACCCGAGATAACAACAACTACTGTATAGACCATATAACATCAGCTACAGTCAACATCAAATAACATCAACTACAGTCTACAGCAGTTTATATCGGCTATGTACAGTCAACATCAGATAACAGCAACTATAGTCAAAATCAGATAACAACACATACAGTCAACATCAGATAATATCAACTTCAGTCTACATCAGATGACTTCAACATCAAATAATATGTTTCGACAACTGTACAGACAACACCAGATGACGTCCTCTACAGTCAACATCAGATAACATCGTATACATTCAGCATTTGATAACATCAACTACATACTACATCAGATAACACTAACCGTACAGTCAACATCAGCTAACATCAACTACAGTCAACACCAGATAACATCAGCTACAGTCAACATCAGATAACATCAGCTACAGTCAACACCAGATAACATCAGCTACAGTCAACATCAGATAACATCAGCTACAGCCAACATCAGATAACATCAGCTACAGTCAACATCAGATAACATCAGCTACAGTCAACATCAGATAACATCAGCTACAGTCAACACCCGATAACATCAGCTACAGTCAACACCAGATCACATCAGCTACAGTCAACATCAGATAACATCAGCTACAGTCAACATCAGATAACATCAGCTACAGTCAACATCAGATAACTTCAACTACAGTCAACACCAGATAACATCAGCTACAGTCAACATCAGATAACATCAGCTACAGTCAACACCAGATAACATCAGCTACAGCCAACATCAGATAACATCAGCTACAGTCAACACCAGATAACATCAGCTACAGTCAACATCAGATATCATCAGCTGCAGTCAACACCAGATAACATCAGCTACAGCCAACATCAGATAACATCAGTTACAGTCAACACCAGATAACATCAGCTACAGCCAACATCAGATAACATCAGCTACAGTCAACACCAGATAACATCAGCTACAGTCAACATCAGATAACATCAGCTACAGTCAACATCAGATAACATCAGCTACAGTCAACATCAGATAACATCAGCTACAGTCAAGACCAGATAACATCAGCTACAGTCAACATCAGATAACGTCGTATACATTCAGCATTTGATAACATCAACTACATACTACATCAGATAACACTAACCGTACAGTCAACATCAGCTAACATCAACTAGAGTCAACATTAGATAACACTAACTATACAGACAACACCAGATAGCATCATCGATACAGTAAACATCTGATAAAAACACATACAATCAACATTAGATAATATCGTATACAGACAGTATCAGATAATGTCAACTACAGTCAATATCATATAACAACAGATACAGTCAACATCACAACACCAACTCGGTCAACGCATAATAGCATCAATAGACATCCTTTTGATAACGTATCATATTTCATGTGGTTCTTGTATTGATAATGTCAATACATAATGACGTTCCTGTGTACAGCGTCTTGACTTTGTCTTTCTTTGTTTTTGACTATCTGAAAATCAACAGAAAACATCAACATTTTGTTATCTGAACATTTCAGTAGTTGCGTAAGTTTGTGTACAACAGTTCAGAGAAAGAATAAAACAAAAATATATGAATAAAAAATAAAATAAATGAATGAATAAAATGAAGAATATCGTCTCATAAATGACACTGTGGTATGGTAGAAATAATTTACTTTAATTGAGATTCTATGTCCAGGACGCGGGTCATCTTCAATAAAGGATCCCGAGGCGGAGTCAGCATTTCAGACTAGGGGAGGAAACGTAATATTTAGGAAAGAAGACAGAGGGGCTGCGGGTGACCACCTCCACGTGAAGAAATAATATGGTACATTCTGGTTAGTTTTGAGTCCGATTTCTACCTCATTTAATGGTAGCTTGTTTGTTTGTTTGATTTTATCGGGTTTTACGCCCCTTTTCAACGGTCAGAGTCATATGAGGCGGACAGTTCACCTAATCATCGCTCCTGGGAAGAACCAGTACTAGACTCCCATCCTCCGTAGCAACTGCCTACTTTCACCCAACAATATGATATCGATTCAAAAATTAATAAACTTCATTTTCTGTATAGTTCTTCTTCCCATCATACTTCGTGAGTCATGGTCGATAGCGGGGCTCGTACCCTCGACCCTCTATCCGTGAGAGGTTACAGTGATTTGAATTCAGCGACCTTAACAACTCGACCACGGAGACGGGTCTGATTGATTGCGATTGTGCTAGAAAACGCGGCCAAAAGGGAAATATAGGGCGCTCCGGAATTAGAATAATTGAAAGCTTTTTCATTGTATGATATTGCATTTCTATCTATGGTCGGGGAATTATTGGGCGCCGGGTTCACCCTCATACTTGAATCCGCCTCTGGGATCTGTCATCATTACGTCGGTGACAACTGATTTAGAGATAGGAACTACTTTCAGACCGAACGCAATATGTTAAGAGTCTTGGGATAGGTTAACAGCTGTCGTTTTATAAAAGTGGTCGCTTTATCAAGTTCGTTCAAGTTACCATTGAACAGCTACCACTTTGCCTTTGCAAGTCTATTATGAAATCGGGATGTTTCATTATTACTTCCGATTTTTTCATCCACAATATTGACAAGAAAGGGTAAAAAATGTTTACGCGGTCTTGATTTTTATTAATTACTGTGCCTAAATCAATCATGTTAGTCATTACTGAAAGAAATTAGCGGAGGATTGTTCAAGTTAAATTAGATACACCCCTAATATAATGTAATATGTACGTAGTAGACTCGTACAATCAAGATCGTGTATTACATTTTGCACAACATAAAAAGATGACCCGGTGAATAGATAACCAACGTACATTGACAGACAAGCAACATATAATGGCAGAGTAGCAAATATTATGAGCATGTATATCGTTGCTGGCATTATGCAAAGACATATTCACGGCGTTTACTAGTAATGATAACTAGTTTCCGTATAATGTAAAATGAACAGGACGTGTTTTTATTGCACATCAATTAAGTATATATTCACAGCACAAAAAGGTTTTGCTAATGTTTAAGGCACCGAATCGGCATAACATAATGACAAGTGAATCGCGTACGAAGGCATCAGCTTATCAAACAGAAAGAGTTTGTGAAACACGGATATCCTTAAAGGTCAACACGATAGTTTGACCTTGACCTTTGACCTCAACATCAAATTATTAATAGGGGTCAATTACATGCGATGGCCAACATAACAACCAAATCAGAGGAGCTTATGCCTAATACGTTTCTATTTATTGCCCAGAAAGTTTAGTTACGGACCGACCTATCGATATGTGCGAAAGGGGGCATAATGACGATAAATGGTCATTCATAGAAATATCAAAGCAACTTATACAATTAACAAGTACTTGTATGTGATATAGGAATTTGATGGCATCATGAAATGACACATTCATAGCATATATAGACAAATAGTCATCCAATAAATTAAATGAACAAGACCAGCAAAAACATAATGACTCCCTCTGGGCGACCTTCGACCTGAAAATGCATATATTTCGTCGTGATTGTTATGAGGAACCAACATATGGTGTTTGGTGGATGTAGGTGGATTTTTAGTTTAGTACAGAAACAAAGGGCCATAACTTTGTATAAATGATCGAATCGCAAAATCCCGATGATATAGGCAAAAGAACTTGCTGACAATAGTTCTAAAAATGATAACAATGAGTCTTTGAAAGTTTCGTCAAATTCCTTTAAGAAATGTGGGAGGAGTATCATAGAAGAAATTTGATTTATGACACAAAATTAACAAAGGGTCATCAATCTGCCAAAAACTATCGAATCACAAACCCCCAACAGTATGTGCTGGGGAACCTGGTGATAGCATAGTTTGGCCAAAATCTCTTTAGAACAGTAGGAGGGAGGTGCAAACAAAAGAGTATCTCTATATATTACATATGCACAAAATAAACAAAGGGCCATAATTCCAACAAACATGATCGAATCCTCGACAATAATGCTCATGGTAACTTGATAACAATAGTTCCATGAAAGTTTGAACGAAGTCCCTTGAGAAAAGATGCAAACAATAGTATTTTTCTAGTACAATCGCACAAAATAAAGGAAGGACCATAATTCCGCATATATATGTGCTGGGGTTGTTGGTGACATTGAGTCTGTGAAAGTTTCGTCAAAATCCCATGATAAATGTAGCCGGAGTATCTTTGAAGAAATTTAAGAATTCTTTAAAGCACAATGAACCCGTGTCCTTGACCTTTGACATGAAAATGCACAGATCATGTACAGGTCGCCATAAGGAACAAACATATGAAGTGTGATTGTATGTGGAAGCGCTTTGATTTTGTAGTCAATGTTAAAGTTTGGTACCGACAGACAGATAAAAAACAACATGACCCCGATCTATCGATACGGGGTCATAAAAATGAACAGGACATATTAAAATTGCATGTCAATATATGATATATTCGTATTCACAGCATAATAAGTTTCTAGTTATGTTTAGACAGCTATGGCGTTCCATAGTTTTCCGTAATGGTATGATTGCGATCTCACGTGCTGTGGATTTACAGTTGCTTTTTTGTATGTTTGGTATATTTTTGACATTTTGGTTCAAACTCGGAAAACTAATGTGAATACTTTTAATGTTGATTAAGCATAAAAATCAAATAATGATATCATTAATGTAATTTATTGATCAAATCGAAATTACATGTGGTTTGCACCTTTTGACACAAAGATTACTTTTAGTAGGCAACTCAGGTTGAATTAAGTCATCGATTGAATTGTAGATTTCGGATTATAGGTGTGTAATTACGAGTTTTACATGATTTAGGGATATATTCATGACTTCGCTGATGTCATAGATCTCGGATATAACAATTCGAATAACGGATGATGGTTTGAATTTAACTTGGCATTTGCAGGAAAAAGTTCATCAAACATTTTTCGTATAAGCTGTTGTCAAATAGTGGTGAGTTTGTTTGTTGATAAATGTTGCTGACGTACCGCCTGCTATCGTAATGTATAAACAGCCTAGAGCTATTTTTCTGACAAACATTTATATCTTGTAGCATATATATTGTTGGCGTTGAAAAATGTAATTTTTCAAATGGCTTATTTTAGGTTTTATTGATAGATAGGATAAGTTTATGTGTTGGGATTGACAAATACAACCATTTTGTTTCTTTAGAGCTCCTAACCCCAAGTGCCTGTGTATGAATTGGCGTTTTCGGTTCTTGCATGTTTCCATGCATTTTTGAATGGGAAGTGCTGTTTTCCAAAATGTTTTGCTATTTTGCTTAGTGTCAAGTTTGTATTGTTTCGAACTAGTGATTGTGCATTTTAAGACTTGCAGTTGGAATAACTTTATTTGTGGATAAGTATACTTTTTATTCTTTATATCATATATCTTATATACATATGTAAAAACGTTCACTATGATATTCACAGCTGATGTATAAGTTTACCGATGAATAAATTTGTCTACCCTAACGTGTATATGTTTATGATAATAGATCATATTACTTGCCATTGATTTCTCAAAGATAATTTTTCGTCTTAATCATTCATATTAGGTACTTTCTTGCTAGTACTAAGTGCATGTGATTTGTACTTAAATACCAGAACTGTGTTATTTGTGATTTGTACTTAAATACCAGAAGTAAATTATTTGTGATTTGTACTTAATTACATGTGATTTGTACTTCATTCCATTGATAGCTGATTTACCATTGAATTTCAGGACAAAGCACTACACCATGATATCTAAGATAAATTGAGGTTTTGTGCTCTTATGTGTTCCAAACATTTTCTGGTGGAAATTGCTGTTTTAGAAAATGTGTTTGTTATTGTGCATAACGCGAAGTGTTTGTGCTTAGTGAAATGTGCATTGTGTTTATGCTCAGTGAAATGTGCAAAATAATTGTGCTCAGTGAAATATGCATAGTGTATAATATGCTCGCTGAAATGAGCATAGTGTTTGTGATAAGTGTGTTATATATTTGTGATTAGGAAATAGGAATTATGGAATATATATTGGAATTTTAGGATTTATTTTATGAAGTAAGTTGAATTTCTTGTACACAGCACTAACTTTCACAATGATAGTAGGTCCTTTCACATAATTTAACCTCACATGCACTACTTTTTTTAGGATTAGGGAGAAATCTTTTTTTTTTTTTTTTTGAAAATAGAACAAATTATTATTTTTCGTGAATACATATGGTTCTATAAGTTAGGACATTTTCTAATCAAATTATTACTAAGAAACATCAGGCGCGAGTTAATGAACATAACCACGTTCCCGGAATGAAAATAAAGAGATATGTGAAAGTTTGTTTCTAAACAATTTTAACGGAATTGATGTCTGGAATCAAATAATGTCCATGAAATAAAACAAAATGTTACCTTTGACCTAAACACAAATGATAAAGATGCTAACAAATAATTTTGAATGTGTATTTGTGTACCTTAAAAGCACTCAAGACCTGCAACAGGTTAACTTCTTATTTTCAATAAACTTTAAACATATTTTCAAAGTTATTGACAACTTAGGTCGGTTTAGATAACCAAACTCATACAATACAATTAAGATGGTTGAAATGTACCAGGTCCAACATTCAAAACTCAATTTTAACAAATTATCAGACATAAACTTCAAGATGTTTGGTGTTTGATTAGTCCAACTAATTGTACACTACAGATGATATCGAGACATTTTTTGTGCTTGCCGAAATAGCAAAATCATGAACGGATTGCTCGTACGTCTCATAAATGTAGTCTAGTGTTTGATGATATGTATAATATTATGTAAATAAAGATAGCTAACAACATTGATTTATTGATTTTGACCAACTGAATCTTATATTTCAAAAAATAAAACAAAAAACAGAGGCATTTAAGTCTTAAGTGCCCATCCACGTCCAATACTATAAGAGTGTAATAAAACTGAAATGTGCACGTGTTGTTCACATAATGTTCCGTTCCATATAAGTCTATTCATATTCATAATTAAAGCAAGTAAGCGAGACCCGCGACATGAACATTATGTATTTGCAAGTCCACGCTCTTTTATTACATTAACTTCTGTGTAATCAAATAGACAAATATGCACATTTTTTCTACTTGAAATCATTTTGAAAAATAATAAATGAGATACATGCAGATTACAAACCTACAATTCTTATTCAAACCAATACACCATGTGCGATATAAACATGTTGTGTAAGACGTATATCTCTTCTATTCGATATGTTATAAATTAAATTTGTATTTAAACGAGATAATAGTATGTCGGTGAAATATATCAACAATTCCTTGACATAGATTCATTTTGTTCTTTGATGTTTGAGTCTGTAGATTGATATTTTACGTAGAATATGCATAACGCGCTTTTTACAGACAATACTCATTTTCGAAAGTTTCATTAGTTGGGGCGTTAAGTCGATTAGTTTCTATGGAAATGATAAATAAGAATTGCAAATGAATTCAACCCGGTTAAATAATAGATATTTTCCGTTTTGATTTTTTCAAGCGACAAACAACCATACATGAATATATACATGTTCCGTTATATACACTTATTATACATGATGCTAATTTCTTCATTTCAATATACAATAAATACGAATTTTAACTTCGGACTTGAAGACAAAAATATTGTCCGTAAAATACGACAACAAACACGCGGTAAAAATGCACTTCATTTTGATAATAAGATATTAACAATTGTGCGTGTTAGTTTTAACCAAAGCGTGTAATGCACATGCTGTTCAATTGACTATTGGAAATATGGTTTATTCAAAGATTAATAATGAATTAAAACGGAATATTTTATGTACAATAAATACACTAGACGCACGGCCTGAATTTACTATTCGCTACATGTATTATTTAAATATAACTGATTCATATTTTGCGTAAAATTAACGTAGCGCGCATATTCATAACACATCTCATTTCGTTTGAAAAATAAGTACTCGAAACCGAACACATTAATACTTCGGCTGTATGGGAAGTCAATTTTATTAATCGCTACATGTATACTACTCATTTGAATAATGATTTGTATTTTGCGTTAATATACACAACACGCTTTGATTATGAAGTATACACATTGATTGATATCATCAATTAAGACGTTTATAAAGCCAATATACTGTCTCTAAGATAGGTACATAATAATAACACATTTTCCTCATATATATTAACCATTTGATCATTTCTTCAAGTAAGCAATATATAAATGAATACACAAAGATTAGCATTAACTGATTTTGTATGACGTTATTTTCATCATTTCAATGTTTGTGAATATTAATTTTTGATATGAAAATTAAAATCAAATAATTGTCCGTGAATTGCGTCAACAAACCCACAATATAAATCAAAATCTATTTGATATAAGGTATTTACAATTGTGCAGATTTTCAACCAAAGCATATAAACAAACAAATACACATGTCGTTCGATACGTACAAAATTAGGGAAGAAAGTTTATCAAGAAGAATGCATATCAATGATCTCTTGTATGTACAATACATACACTAGACGCGCGACTTGTATTTCTTATATCCTAAATGAGCATTCGAATCCAATAAATTCAGAAATTGTGTGAAATAAGCATGGCGCACATTTTCATTACACATTATTCTCATTTCGTATGAAAAAAAAATAGAATAAACTTCAATGACAGCTGGTGTGTACAATACACACACGAGACGCGCGACTTGCATTTATTATTTCATACAGGTATTACATTTTATCATTTGAATCTAGTAAAGTCATAATTTGCGTGAAAGAAACGTTGCGAACATGTTCATTGCACATAAATCTCATTTCATTTTAAAAAATATTACACGCAACCCGTCACAGTAATACTTTGGTCGTATGCATGATCAAGTTTATTATTCGTTACCTACATAATACTCATTTGAATCTATGAACTGATAGTTTTCCTTAAATAAACAAGTCACGCTTTGATTACTCATAAACTCACTTATTAGCGCATTTGGTCAATATACTGTACATAAGAACCACAAAATAAATGCCACATTTTCATGATATATATTGTTCATTTTGATATTTTGTTCATGCAACCAACGCACATAATGGAATACACGCAGTGTCACGGTGATATTCACTAAGTTAACGTAGTATTGCGTGAATGTCTTCATTCCGACATATTCATGAATTTTTCAACCAAATCAGGTAAACAAAGAGATACACATCGATCGATACATAGACTATTAATGAACAACGTTTACTTCAGAAGTTAGAATACTTTTAAAGGCTGTATACTTTGCATAAAATATGCGTAGCGCTCTATTTTTTACAAGATATTCTCATCATATCAGCTCATGATATTGTTCACATTCATGTTTTCACCACAGTTATAAACATTTTTGCAGCCAAATCTTTTCAAATGAATTATTGTGCACGGTACATATCAATTAAAAATTATAAAATACGAGTAAGGCTTGTTGTTTACAAATTTATCTCATCATTAAGTCAAGTTTGTTTAGTATGAAAAAAAAACGGACATAATATCTGCGTAGTAGATCCCAAGCATGTTCGTCATAGATATTGACCATTTTGATAGTTTTTCAAGAAAACAAATGCACACCATTCAATACACAGTGTCGGATATTTTAACTTGCTGTGTAAGACGTTAATTTCTTTATTTTAGATCTGTTGGAATCAAATCTTACATTTAAAAATCAATCGTAATTTATACGTGAAATACGCCAATAATCCCGTGACATCTATTCATTTTATTCTTAATTATTATATTTTTAAAATTGATGCAACCGAGTCAATTGTAATAAATCATTGTGCACGATATATATCAAACAATGGTGAATTTCATCAAAGATAGCTAGTCGTTCTGTAAAAGAGACTCGCGGTTTGAACACATCCATTTTACATATTGCTATTGTAAGCCCTAGTTCTTTAGTAGAATTAAATTATCTATAATCCAATGATTAAATATGGTAATTTTTACTTGAAATCATTTTGAAAACACCAAGTGAAACAAATGCGGTTTGTTACGATCAATTCTTATTTAAACCAAAGCACAACATTGTTACCATAAATACACATGTCGTTCAATACATAGTCAATACACAAAGATTCCGCGATATTAACATGTTGCGTATGACCTGAATGTCTTCTTTCTGAACTGTTAAGATCAAATTTTGTATTTAAATAGGAATAATAATTTATCCGTGAAATACACCAACAATTTCTTTTTACCTGGGACATAAATTCATTTTGTTCTTAGATAATTTTAACATTGTTGCATCCGAATCAATTCAATCATTTACTTTCATCATTTATGATGTCTACATAATGTGGAAAGGAGACTGGCAACTTGAACACATGCATTTTACATATTGCCACTGTAAGCCCACGCTCTTTTATAGCATTACATTCTCTATAATCAAATGATAAATATGGTATTTTTCATTTGAAATGGTTTTGAAAACCCTCAATGGAATAGAAGCGATTGTTAACGTTCAAAATCTTATTCAAAGCAATACAAAATATTGTAAACAAACATATTGACATGTCCTTCGATACATAAGTAATACAGAAATATTCCGCGATATTAACATGTTGCGTTAGGTCTTAATGCCTTCATTCCGAGCTGTTAAAATCAAATTCTGTATTTAAAATTGGAATAATAATGTATCCGTAAGATACGCCAACAATTCCGTGATATGAATTCGTTTTGTTTTTAGATACGTTTAACACTAATACAACCGAGTCAATTAAAATAAATTATTACACACGATATACATCAAATATACGCTAATATCGTCATTTAATATGTTTAGATAATGAGTAAAAACACTAAAAAGTACCACACATTTTCGTCTTTTATATTGATCATTTGATATTTTCTTCAAGTAACCAATACACACAAATGAATACACACATAGTTTAACATTCACTATTTTTGTATGACGTTATCTTCTCATTTCAATTGTTGCTCTACAGAGGTTATATTTATGATAAATATCATCTTAGGGACATTTTGAATGTGTTGTTATAGAGAAGTTGTTGCTATACAGACGGCCGCTCTGGAGAGGTTGTACTGTATATGAATATTAATTTTTGATATGAAGATAAAAAGCAAATAATTGTCAATGAATTAGGTAAATTAGCCTACAATATAAATACAATTCAATTTGATCTTAGATATTTTGAATTGTGCAGATTTTCATCCAAAGCATGTAAACAAACAAGTACACATGTCCTTCGATACATAGACAATTGGGAAAGAGAGTTCCAAAATGTAGAATGAATTTCAATGATTTCTTGTATGTGCAATATATACAGAGATGCACGACTTACATTTATTATTTCGTACATATATTGTATCATTTGAATCAAATAAATTCATAATACGCGTGAAATAAACGTAGAGCGCATGTTCATTGCCCATTATTTTATTATTCACTATATGCATAGTGCTCATTTGTATCTTTAAATTGACATTTTTGCGTTAAGTATATATAACACGCTCTGATTACTTATAAACTTATTATTAGCGCATTTAGCCAATATGCTCTCTATGGGACAGGTACATTATTTCATCACATATATTGACCACTATTATATTCGTTCATGCAAACAATATACATAATGAAATACACACAGATTATGTAATATTCAATAATAAAGTGTTACGCTAATTTATTCATTCCGGCATGTAACCAAATCATGTAAACAAAGAGGTACACATGTCCCGTCCTTCGATACATAGACATTAAATTTTGGGGAAATTGTTTATTCAAAGATTTAGAATGAATTAGAACGGAATCTTGTATGTACAATAAATACATTAGTCGCACGGCTTGAATTTAGTATTCGCTACCTGATTCACATTTTGCGTGAAATTAACGTAGCGCGCATTTTCAGTACACATTACATGTATTATCATTCCGTTTGAAACGTAAATACTCGGAAACCCAACACATTAATACTTTGGCCGTATGATAGGTCACTTTTAATATTCGCTACACGCATAAGACTCATTTAAATATACATTGTACAATGTATAGACTGATATTTTGCGTTGATTATCCATAGCCACTTTGACAGATTATGTATCATATTTATTTAATATGCTCGTTAAGTAAGTCTTTTAGTCAGTATACTGTACATGGAATAGGTACACAAGAACCACATAATAGTCACAAAATAGTTTCATCTCAGATATTGACCATTTTGATATTTTCTTCAAGCAATCAATGCACATATATGAACTCACTCATCTTCAGTGATATTCAATAATTTTATATGCCATGAATTCTGATATTGTATATGAAGATAAAGATAACACATTGTCGTGAAATACGTCAACGAAGCCACTGTATGAATACACATCATTTTGATCTTAGATATTTAGATGTGCAGACTGTTTTTAACAAAAGCATGTAAACAAACAAATACACATGTCGTTCGATACATAGACTATGGGGCAGATGGTTTATATTAAAATTTAGAATGAATATCTTGTACATTGTATGTGCAATAAATACAGGCGACGCGCGAGTTTCTACAAGTATAATATTATTCAAAACTAACTAATTCATAATTTGCGTAAATTTAACGTAGCGCGCATATTCATTAAGCAATATTCTCATTTTGTCTGAAAAGTAAATACTCGAAACCCGACACATTAATACTCTGGCCGTCTGATATGCCAATTTAATTATTCGCTACATGCATATAATACTCATTTGAATATATGGATTGATATTTTATGTTAAATATGCGTAACATGCTTTGATTACAAATTATACTACGGAATAAGGACATAATAACCGCAAAATAGGATCAGACATTTTCATCTTAGGTATTAAGCATTTTGATAATTTCTTCACATAAACGAATACACACTGATTCCGTGATATTCAAACGTTATTCATTACGTTAATTTCTTCATTTTGATTTACAAATGTTTATCAATTTTAATCATAAACATGTATTTGTCCGTGACGTACGTGCACAAGCCCGCGATACAAATACTATTCAACAAAAGAGTTCACATGTCGTAAGATACATATATACTATTGGGGGTGATTGTGTATTCCAAAATTTAGAATGAATTTCAATGATATCTTGCATGTGCAATGAATAAAAGAGACGCGCGTCTTGAATTTATTATTTATTGCATATATATTATTATTTGGAACTATCATAATTTGCGTAAAATAAACGAAGTACGCATGTACATTTAAATGAAATTATTCTCATTTCGTTTGAAAATACTCGAAACACAACACGTTAATATTTTGGGCGTAAGTTAGGACAATTTTAATATTTGCTACATGTATAAGACTCATTTTGAATCTATATATTGATATTTTGCGTTGAATGTGCACAACACGCTCTGATTACATATCATATTCATTTAATAAACTCATTAATTAAATAGTTTTAGTCAGTATACTGTCTATAACGGAACGGGTGCATGAAAATCACATAATAGTTTTTCATCTTAGAGTAGACCATTTTGGTTATTTCTTCAAGCAACCAATACAAGTAAATGAAAATCTTCATATCAGCTCGCGATAGGCACACGACTTGATTTTATAATGTATATTATCATTTAAATCTGAGATATCGATAACATTATTATTGCGTAGAATATACATGACACACTTTTTCATAGACTTTACTCATTTCATAAGGTCATTAATTAGGGCGTTTGATGTTACATGATTAGATAATGAGTATTCGAGACATGCGGATTGAACACATGTATTAAATGGTATTTGCAAGTTCATGCTCTTTTATTACATTAACTTTCTACTTGAAATTATTCTGAAAAATACTAAATGCGATACACGAGGTTAGCAAACATACAATTCCTATTCAAACCAGTATAATCACTATATTGATTACAAACTGAGTCTATGATATAGACATGTTGTGTAAGACGTTTATTCTTCAATTCAATCTGTTGGAAATCAAATTTTGTATTTAAAACGAAATCATAATTTGTCCGTGAAATAATGTCAACAACTCCGTGACATAAAGACATTTTGTTATTAGATATTTAGAAGTGTGCGTGTTATTTCTAACCAAACAGCCACACATGCCGTTCGATACATTGTCTATTGGTAAACAGCGTTTATACAAAAATATTAGAAAGCTTTTAAATGCTATATACTTTGCACAAAGTATGCATATACGCTTTTTGTTTGCACACGACTTGGTTTTATAATTCGCTCCACTGTATATTATCAATTGATAATTTGCGCAAAATGCACGTAGCGCACTTAATGTTATCTAGAAATTATTCTAATTTCGTATGAATAATTAAGCCTCAATCTATATATTGATATTTTGCGTAGAATATGCATGACGCGCTTTTTATAAGCTATACTCATTTTATAACTGCATTAAATAGGGCTTATGTCGATAAACTTTCTACGGAAATGATACATAAAAATAGCTGATGAATCCACACATTTTCATAATAGATATTGACCGTTTTGATTTTCTTTCAAGCTACCAATACACATAAATGAATATACACATATTCCGTTATATTCTCATATACTACGTGATGTTAATTTCTTCATTTCAATACGCAATATATACGATTTTTACCTTGGACTTGAAGATTGAAATCTAAATATTGTCCGTAAAATACGTCAACAAACACGCGATAAAAATGCATTTCATTAATATTTTGGACGTATCCTAGGACAATTTTATTTTTCGCTAAATGTATTAGATTCATGTGAATGTATAGATTGGTATTTTGCGTCAAGTATGCATAACACGCTTTGTTAATAAACTATACGCATTCAATAACGCATTAATTTGGGCGTTTAGTCGATATACTGTCTAAAACAAACGTAGCGCGCATGTTCATTACACACTATTCTCATTTCGTATGAAAGGTAAATACTCGAATTAACTTTGGCCGTCTGATATGTCAAATATTTTATTCGCTTCAAACATAATACTCATTTGATTCTGTAGATTGATAGTTTTCGTTTAATATGCATAAGGCGCTTTGATTACCAACTGTACTCATTTCATTAAAGCATTTATTAGAGCGTGTCGTCAATATAGTGACTATAGAAAATGTATTTTAGAAATGTAAAATAATACCATACACATATACATATTCATCATAAATATAGACCTTTTTGTATTCATTTCTCATAATATACGTTAATGAATATCATCATGTTCGTCTAAGGTCAGGTATATGAAACACAATCATTGAGATGCATGCGGATTTACTGTCATTCTATTCCCATTATTTTTATTAATAAATATTATTGTTCTAACATATTAAGTCAATTTTCATCATGCCGAAGAAAATATGCACACAGGTATATTTGAATACTACATTTGTAGTAATAAATTAATAAAATATGATTATTTTTACCGTAAATAAAATTAATAAAACAATTACAAAATGTATAATTAATGATATGCACAAGGGTTTGTTCAAATTCAGTTGCCAATTGGTATGTAAATGCGCATTGTTTACATCAATTTTTGTTCTGGGAAAGAAATTGATACATATGTTCGGGTTTTATCAAATAATGTTCATCAAACAAAAATAATTCCATTCGTATCGCATCAGTTCCTACGTTTATATGGAGTTTGCTTAACAAAGTCTAAAATACACAATATATTTAATAGAAATGAATAACGTACATGTTCCAGATCATGTTTAGATATTTTGTGTACATGAATTGCTTTGTATTTAACTGAATAAAAAATGCACTCCACTCGCATTGTCAACATATCATTCTGACAACATAGACATATTGATCAGTTTGGACATTTTTCAAGTATACAAGTAAATTAGTTTAGACGAATGGATACAAACAGAGTCCGTGATATTTATTGACTATGTATACGTTGTTTTCACCATTTTGGTGGTGATATGCCTTCAGGTCTGGTCAACTGTTATCGACTCGTGTGTTCATCAATAGTGGTGGCTCCGAAAAGCACCTATAGTTTTCGCTTTTATTAATGTCAGGCTGGCGAAGGGAGGGCTATATATTCGTCTTCTGTTTGCTTCTGGAAGTCATTGTTGGGCTTCATGCCTGACTTCGAACAAGGTAGCAATGCAATAAAAATAATTCTTAAAATAAATCAAGTAAAGTTATGTATATATGTAACCTTGGGTTCATTATTATGTAGAGACAACATGACAACAAACTGGTATACATGTGGTGTATAGGTTCATGCGTTGTTCTATATTGTTTGTACTATAAGGACTATATTTAATGTCTCCACCCAAGTCCTAGTACTCAAGTCATAGCTTTTAAATCTCAGTGCTTAGATACTAGCTTTTAAATACAGATATCTAAATATCTAGGTCTCATATCTCCGCACACAAGCCCTAGTTCTCAAAATCAGGACTCAAATGTTATCTCTAATGCGCCAGTGCTCACACGGGAGTACTCTACTATCAATACATGTACTTAAATTCTACCTCTCAAATGTCATCTTACAAATACAGTGTATCATCTCTCGGGTCTCAGCATGACTATCATAGCTCTTAAATATCATTAATCAATGTTCCAGCCCTATAAACAGAACTTACAATAATTATTATTTAATGCTGAGAACTTTTCAAGTATGCTACCTATATTCGTAATAATATATGTATATAAATGCACTGCACAAAAAAGAACTTTCCGATTTGTTGCTATAATTATGTTTTGATGTTACAAAAAGATATCAACATGTCCCTTGCCCTTCACAATTTGGACAAACGATAATGTGTAAAGTAATTTAAAACCGACTTGTACTCATGCATGCACAATCACCTGAACAAAAAGTCGTGTCCGGTCTACAAAAAATGCAATACACATTTATCTTTTCTGTTTGTAATCGTACACGAATAAACATTGCACCATTGGAAAGAAGACGCTACGAGTCATTCATAGGTATTTCTATTGACTGAAAGACGATTTAAGAAGCATGTAGGCTACATTACAGATGTAGCTGGTCTTAAAATAACCACGGAGACCCCAACTGGACAATATTTTTGTCGACAAGTGTGCATATAAATTAGATATTTTCAGACCTGTTAATTC
Organism: Lutraria lutraria; assembly: GCA_964023205.1. NCBI lineage: Eukaryota > Metazoa > Mollusca > Bivalvia > Venerida > Mactridae > Lutraria > Lutraria lutraria. The sequence goes on from OZ026847.1 coordinate 18,967,539, forward strand.
CAAGAGGTTTCATTTGAAATACCTTGTACTCTTGATCAATGGTGTATACATCAAAATATGGCTACAATGAGTTGGATGGCATCCAATGACACCCCTGTCTTAGGCAGATAATACTTAATTCTTTGTATACATTGTTTAATATTATATACACTGAATTAAGGGGGACCAGAAACCATGAATTTTTATTTGTTTAGATCGTTCGAGATGCTGTAATTTAAAAGGCTTATATTCAGTTGCCTAGTGGACTAAAACATCAAACATCTAACCAACCAGACATATATCAGAATCTTACGAAACCATTTTGTAATGTAATAAATGCAAGAAAATCATCGTGTCATTTTAAGGCCGCTAGGCCGCAGGACCTAAATACTAAACACTCGTAGAAAATAGTCCACAATCAAACTCTAAAAGCAGGATAAACTGTTTTTGAAATGACATTTATAAATGCAACACAATCACTCCGTTAGCCCGCTCTACTTACACTTTGTATTTATATAGAAAATATTATGACTGTATTTAAAACAAGACTTGATCATGTAGCGTTGTTGTCAGTCTTATTAGACGAGGTGCACTTTTGTAGCCTGATTGTTGCCGGGTATTTTTAGAGGTAGTTTTTAATACTTAAGTGTACCTTTCATGCATTGTTGTCGGTCCATATATATTAAAGGGGTATATATGTAACTTAGTAGCCGTTCTCGTTGCCTTTAATATTACTCAAGGCATTTGAACTCGACGGCACTCTTAATCAATCAACTAAACGATTTTTACACTTCATATATGCCAATGCTAAACCAAAATAGATAGCACTAGACCTTTATCTGTTAGTAATTAACCCCCACCTGGTAATACGGTCGTATTCCTCCGCTTAGATACACCTTATACAATATACAGTAGAAAGCAAAATACGGACAAATCTCGACGTGAACGAAGATATAAGATTTATTTATACAGAAATCGTCTCTTACTCTAGAGATTAGCGACGGTTCTCCCTTTTTCAGTTTACCGAATTAAGTTTATTTTGTTCACTGATAAATAAACTTGTTTCATGCAGCGACTTTCAAGGTTCTTAGCCTTTAAATAGTTGTATTTTATGTGCAATTTTAAATACGACAGGGCCGAGTACGAATGCGATTAAAGCCAACCTTGACAGCTCGAAAACAGCGAAGAAGCGTGCACAAATTTTCCGTTTTTAGGAGCTCTTATGCAGTATTCAGTCCACTATCTATTTGTATTAATGTTGTTTGACAGACGCATGAACCCTCATAGGGGTAAAATTATGTTCGATACAAGAAATCCGGGATGTCCCTAGCTTTTTCTGCAGACAGACATCCTGGTTCGTTGATATGTCCGGTGTAATCTCAGATACACAATTTGATATACACTATGTATTTTATTTTCAAGTCAAGAATGAATACAATAGTATAAAGCATAGTATGAACAATAAAATGATGTTGCTATAATTACTATTTTATAAATATAATCATATACCTAACCATGACCAAGTGATTGGTTTTCGATCATTTTATTTATAAAAATGTTTCTAATGCTAGTACAATGTGATTCTAATTAATTTTCGGTGTGTAATATCTTAGGATACTGAAAGGCAAGCGGACTATCGGTCTAACCTTATATCCGAACATACATTCAAAGCAAGAAATGGATTTATAACAGTGGTAGATTAAGATTCATTATAACATACATGTATATCCCTTTTTTTCCTCAAAATACGGAGAGCATATAATAGATTATACATACATGTAGTGTAATGGGTATATTATTATTAATATACAGTTATACATGTATGATAATGCAAAATCAAACAAAATTCGCAAGTGAGCATGTACAAGACGAATTCACATTATCATCAGAGAATGAACTGTACTTATATATGTATATCATAAAGACTTATCTCTTGTCATAGAGATAAGAGAATTATCTTAAAGCAAATTGTGAAAAGGTCGTATTCCCCGGCCCTAGTTATGTTTATACATGTATATAAGAAAATCACAATTGGCCTGTACAGCCCTATAGAGCTCAAACTTGAACATATAGAATTACCTTTTTCGTATGTTGGACAGCTCCCCTTTTATAATTATATGACATGCAGGTCAAATCAAATGATAATCGTTTGAGACTTAATAAATACGAAAAATCTAAATGCATTATGATATCTATTTCCTTTATTTTTCAGTTTTGTCATGAAAATATGTGTTATGGCTATTAAACGCACGCTTGATTGGTAAACAATAAACGCTAAAATGGTCTCTTTTGAAGAGAAAAAATGATTCACGGGTTACGCATGTCTTAAAATATCAAATTGTCAACAAGTTATAACATCAGTGATACGTACATACGTTAATTTGAAAAGAGAAAATACGGCCAAAAATGTCGTCTAGGTCGAAAGTTGATGTTATGTCTGATAAACGTTGACTACGGTGCTTTGAAATAAAATGCATAATTCAAAATAATAATTCGTATTTGAAAGTGGCCCCGAATCCATCGTATGCAAAACATTCATTCAAAACTGGCTACGTCCCTGAATCTTTGAATTACTTTTCATTATTTACGAGTACCTAGCTCATTGCACTAAACACAGACTGTCTTTTAATGATACCAAATAAATAACAGTCTATGTTTGGTAACTTAGATATATATGTATAATCTTAACAGTACCCGCAATACTTTTATTGTTATCTCCCTTATCTAAGTCTTTCAGCATGTAAGAACTACGCCTATTGCACGACGATAATTAAAGATAAGTACCCATTACTTTTTTTAACAAATTGGACATAATTATGTTATCATTATTCACACAGCTCAAATCTTACTTCCATCCTCAAAGTATTTCGGTTTAAGAATAGGGCAGATTAATGTTTAAATGCATGTTCCGATCAATTATGCTGGCAGGTTAATGTTCCATAATGCTATTCTGATCATAATTAACAAATTAACATACCAAAGACAAATATGAATTTTGAGTTCAGAGATCGATCTCAATTTTTATTTTTATAACAAATCTCAGTATTATATATGGTTGTGGAGATAGAGCTGGTTAATATCCAACTATATTCAGTGAATTGTGCAGACAGAATTATGATTTAAAGATTCGTTATCGTCTGATCATTTTTGAAATACAAGATCTGATATTTGAGATCAGAGACTGATCTCAAGTTTTATAACCATAGGGCCATAGACACTCGATTCTGTGATTTTTATACGTTTACAGGCGTTATTTTTCAATTTCACCCATCAAACAACGTAAATCTGTCGAAAGAAAAATCTTCAATTTTCCCCTTATTGAGTGTGTTTTTATACACTCAATGAAGGAAAAAATTGAAGATTTTTCTTTCGACATATCTTAAGAAAAAAGTAGGCTATTTCATTGAATGTTTTTTTAATTTCTTTCGGGGAGGGGCTGAATTCGCTTTTAAATAACTAGTTTATATTTTATTACATATGTTGTACAAGTTAATAAACATATATACAAAATATATATACACAAAACCATACATATTAATCTCTAAAAACATCCATTATATGCAGAGGTACATAAGAATCTGAAAAAATACCACTCATTTTCATCATATACATTTGTAATGATATTGACCATTCTGATATTTTGTTTATGCAACCAATGAACATTACACACAGATTCCGTGTTATTCACAAATATTGTATTACGTTATTTCTTCATTCCGACATATGTATGAATATACTCTTGTTTATGAAGATAAAAATTGTCCGTGATATATGTCAACAATCACACGTTATAAATATTATTCATTTTGATCTTAGATATTTTCAATTGTGCAGGTTATTTTCAACCAATGTTGCTCTTCTGTCCGGGTGTTAATTAAGCAAAGTACATTTACAACAAATAAAATAATGGGGTATTCCCATAATTCGGAAATGTATTTCCGTGTATTCTGGTAAATGAGGTATTCTGAAAAAAAAACGTGGAACCGGTAAGAATCTTTTATTTAACTATTCATACTTTTAACTCAGCTTATGTTGAGGGATTCTGTAATAATCGTCGTCTATTTCAAAATAAATGTTTGATACTAGTATTTGTTAATTTCCTCTCTTTTGAATAAATCTAACTTGTTCAATACAGAATTGTAATTTACCTGTCAGATAGCTTAATTGGATAGAGCAACCCAGGCCAGTAATTGGCTATGGGAAGATTCGGGTTCGAATCCCGATCTGAATTTCATGGGTAACCGTTAACATTTTCAAAATTCGAAAGCTAGTTTTAGAGTTTGTTTTGGCAGTGAAATTACTTCAAATTTGAGCAGCGGTAATTAAAAATTCTCACTACATGTACACCTACTTGAGACTAACTAAAATCCCATTTTCTTATTTTGACAAAAGGATAAATCCCTGATCTAGATTGTGCGACATGCCTCCCTGGTCGAGTGGCCAAGGTAGCTGACTTCAAATCGCTGTAACCACTATCTGATAGAGGGTCGTGGGTTCGATCCCAGCTACCGACCATGTCTCTGTGTGAGAAAGTAAGGCACTTGCTTTTGGAGGATGGGAGTCTAATAACGATTATTCCTAATAGGAACGATGGTAAGATGAACTGACTCTGACAAATGAAAATAGGTATAAAACTCAAACAACAAGCACAATTTCAGACAGTGCCTTATTTTAGATTAAACTAAACATTTTCATTTTATTTTTAACTGTTTTTTTTGTTGTTGTTGCTTTTTTGCCAAGATCACTGATGTTCTAAACATAGACATGATTCCTGCTTCGGAAGCTTTCAGTGCTTTGATTTTAGTCTGGTTCCCGTAGACTTCACTGTCTGTTTGGTGCACTGCAGCATGGAACGGGAACCAGATTTGACCGACAAGCGTCCAGACGTACGGGAAGTATTTCGTCTGTTGAAGTATCCAGTTTTCTCCTGTTTATGAACTACTACCTCGTAAGTGTTGATTCTTGTTGACAAAATGTGATGCACTTAACGATGAAATATAGGCCTAAGTGTTTACTGTTTTTATTTGTGGTTGTAAGTGCTAGTTGTGTGAATGTCATGTGTTTTCGCGATTTCGTGAAATTTGTGTCCTTGTATTTGTCTTCAATCAAGGTTATTTTAATGTATATTTTCAAACTACCAGTGACGAAAGGGATATACACATATTTTATGATCAAACAAATAAAGTTCTGTTTGTCCTCGGTACCCAGAGGGTAGTATCTTCTCTAGCAATCTTGTGTATACCATCTAAGTGGAAGGGTGTATGCAATGTTCTAAACCAGGCAGGGTTCTCAATAAATTTGTGGCCAACAGGCCCAAAAGCTAGACTGACAGGCCTGCTAAGGGGGCTTGGGCATTTTCAAGCAATATTTATACACTTTTGACAATCCTTACCGGTCTAAAAACTAACTGCCTAAACTAACTGTGTGCAGTATAGGGAACGTCGCCATGACGTCATGCGCACCTGCTTTCTATTTGTAAATATCGCTGGTGGACAAAATAATCAATATCCAGTTATCACCACCATTACGATTCCCAACACATTCTTTTTCATAGATAAAAACATAGTTATGGTTCGGTCTTGTGTAGCTTTTTGCTGCACAATTAGTTGACAGAAGAGTTCTATACTTGAACGGTGCTAGCTTTGAATTAACACGTAACAACCCCAAAAATACCAGTCAACGGCATGTACAGGTGGCACTGGATAACGATGTAGCTAGATTTAGAACGAAAATTGAACAAAGGAAAAAATCACTGTTCTGAGGCCTAAAAAGAAATAGGTGTTTCTGGTGGCATGGTCAAAATAATAGTGTCGGTAGGTAGGCTTTTTTTCTTTTCTTTTTTTTAACATACAGATCTACTTTTATTGGCAGCTGCTATATGAATGTATCATTCAGTTAAATTGTGTTAATCCTTTTGATATATCTGTTGTGGCAATAAAGATATTGAACCTATCTGTTCTTGCCCAGCAGGAAGCTGCAATATAAAGCCACCGAAGTGTGGATATATTATATTTTTCTACTTGTCACTGGACAAGTATAAGTCCAGAATATCTAAGTTGTCCGGAACAAAAATCAACTTGTCCAAATCTTGACTTTAAAGTATCAAATAAACAACTTTACTATGTAATGTTGTATAGATGTATAGTATAGCAGGGCCTTTTTTCCAAAAATTGGGAAGGGGCCTAAGTCTGTCATTTTGGGAAATTCAAGCACGATATTTTGCCAAATTTTGAGAAGGTTAGACTACTGAGTTTGAATAGCATTGTATTTTTGAGAGTTTCTTGCCTAAAATTGGGAAAAAACAGTCTTTTTGCAATTGGGAACTCACTAAATTTTGGCCTCTGTTATAGAAGGAAAAAAGCCCTGTCTAGGCTTGAGTTTTAATCACATTTTGTTGCTCAGAATTGAAACAAATCTATACATCCAAAGGCATATCAATATGACATTCAATTATGTTTGGTAGGAATCGAGATATATCTCCTTCACAAAATTTACAGATGGTAACTAATTTCTTTTTTCTTGTGTGGAGATATTTCTTCCATTTGTGAATATTCCCAATTATTCCCATGCAACTGCAATTTCTATTATTTTACTTTGTGAGCTTATTGTAGGTGTGCAAGAGTCATCCCAATTGCACATCATATAGTGTGATTATTAGTTGGTGAAGGATATCTTCTCTTGCGTCTGTCTGAGACTTTTCTATAACTTTCCAGTAATTCCTTAGTCACCATTTTTTCCAGATGTTTGATTTGAGTATCCTATTTCTAGTCCATACCTTTGGAGCCATATTTCTGTCACATTTCAGTTTTACTATTAAGGCTGGTTATATTGATAATTGTACAGGATTTCGTGGTCACTTTCTGCATATTGGTTGATAGTAATATCCATTTAAGTACTGCATTAATTTCATGCATCAATTTTTGTCATTTTACCCAGTTTGGTTTATTTTAATGTTATGTTGTGAGATATTTGGCCATAGATTCTTTATTTAGATAATTTACAGTTATTGGTCATACTTACTCTTGCTGGGAATCATAGTTATTGATATTCCTGTTTTTTGTGTGTGTGTATGATTTGTGTTTTGAATGCACTTTCCTCCTCCTGACCTGGTGACCTACATAAACAGAAGTTAAGACTCACAGCATTAATAATAGTAATAGTTATAGTTGTATACTAGAAAAAAATATTATACTAACTTAAAAAAGTTCAGCAAGTTTGGAAATGCATGATCCCTGAAGTAAGTGTAGGTTTAAAACTAGTCCATAAAAGCAGTTAAATACTCTGATCTATCATTTTAATTGCAGAAGATATGCTTACATTTCATTCCATAATTCTGCTGCGTACAGTGTCTGTTCCATGTCCAGGGGAACCGTGTCTGATGGTGTCGTTAACGTCAATGGAATACCAACGTTTGGTCAACATGCTTTCAATTGAGAGTCACGCAGCCTGTTTCCGACTGTTCTGTCACAAACTCTGGTCCCAGTAGAATTACTAATGAGACAGGCTATATTCCTGCTTGAAAAGAAACTGTTACATCGAGATGACATTGTAAGAAAATGATCCTCTCGTGGTGTGGTTTTTCAAGGTCTGTCTGATTTTGGTCTGTCAGCGACGTTCTCTTTATTTGCAGTAGTCAGTTCTGCAGTTGAAGAATTGTTGATTCATGGCAATAGAAATGACAAGCACATAAAGTTTGTGGAGCAGACTACTTCCACATTTTTTTAAGCGATTGCAATGAAACATGAAATATGTTATCAACTTATCACCATCAAGAGTAGATGTGCAAGACACAATTTCCATGCCCAGCGATTCATTCATTGCAGACTTATGTCTTCTTGAACTTAGCTGCATAGAGTACTGTTGCATTCTTAGTGTCAAAATGGCGACAGGGGTATTAGTCACCTTTGTGACAGCTCTAGTTGCAAAGGCATGGCTTATGTTGCTATTAATAGTGTTACAAATCTAAATGTTTTGCACTTATTACGCTGTTGTCTTTCTGTTGTTTTAGAAGAGTATCACAGTTTACGTTCAGGGCCTGGTTTTTAGCTCACATGTCACAAAGTGACAAAGTGAGCTATTAGGATCACTCTCCGTCCGGCGTCGTGCGGTGTGCGTCGTGCGTCGTCAAACTTTATGTTGTGACCACACTAGGGGCCACATTTTTAGCTCAATTTTAGCAAAACTGGGTCAGAACGTTAATATTAAAAAAATCTCGGACAAATTTGATATTGGTCCATTTTGGGTAAAAAACTAGGTCACCAGGGCCAAATAAGGGAAAACCTTGTGAACACTTTAGAAATCACTGTTTTGACTGGATCTTCATGAAACTTTGTCAGAATGTTTATTTTAATAATATGTAAGTCAAGTTTGATAATGGGTCATTTCCAGTCAAAAACTAGGTCACTAGGGCAAATTGCTGGAAAACCTTGTGAACACTCTAGAAGTCACTGTTTTGATTGGATGATCATGAAACCTTGTTAGAATGTTTGTCTTCATAATATCTTGGACGAGTTCGAACATGGGTCATCTTGGGTCAAAAGCTAGGTCGCTAGGTCAAATCTTATGAAAAACCATGTTAACACCATAGATTTCACAGTCATTATTGGATCTTCACCAAACTTTGTCAAATCGTTTGTTTTAATAATATAACAGTCAAATATAAATATGGGTCATCTTGGGTCAATTACTAGGTCACCAGGTCAAATCTTAGGAAAACTTTGTTAACACTGTAGATGTCTTAGTTTTAATTGGATCTTCACCAAACCTTGTCAGAATGTTTGCCTCAATGATATGTGGGTCAAGGTAGAACATGGGTCAGCCAGGGTCAAAAACTGGGTCACCGGGTCAAATCTTAGGTAAAAATCTTGTAAAAGCTCTAAATGTCATGGTTTTAATTGGATCTTGGCCAAACCTTGTCAGATTGTTTGTCTTAATGATATTAAGGACAAGTTCAAATATGGGTCACCTAGGGTCAAAAACCAGGTCACAAGGTCAAATCTTAGGAAAACCCTATTAACACTGTAGATGTCAAATTTTGATCGTATCTTCACCAATCCTAGTCAGAATGTTTGTCTTAATGATATGTAAGACAAATTCGAACATAGGTCGTCTGGGGTCAAAAACTAGGTCACGAGGTCAAATCTTAGGAAAACCTTGTCTATGCTGTAGTTTTCATGGTTTTGATTGGATCTTCACCAAATTTTGTCAGAATGTTTGTCTTATTTATATGTAGGACAAGTTCTAACATGGGTCATCTGGGGTCAAAAACTAGGTCCCCGGTTCAAAACAATGTTTTAATGAGTGAACAGTGATTGTCATGTGAGCGATCTAGGGCCATCTTGGCCCCCTTGTTTAATTAAGTGATTTATTTCCTTTTTTAAGAATTCATACTTTTTCTGTTTAAATTAATAGGAAGACAACTTGGCAACTTTTTTGTGTTTATTTATTTTCTTGTGAGTATAAAGATAATTGTTAGCTATTGCCATTAGTTACATTTTGATGAATGTTGATTCTTTTGGGTAATTAATATCACTCTGGAATTTGTTAACTTTTTTTCCATATAGACAAGTTTAGCAGTGAGCGACATTAAAGATAGTCCAAATTAGCCCGATGATGTTAAAATTGCCCAGGGCTATCACCAATTTCAAGTCAGTGGCCCGATTGACTATCATAAATACTACATCACCAGACAAATTTATCATAGAAAATTTATTATTATCAGAGAAATTCTGTATTTAATCTTTACAAATTTTGGGCTGTTAGATGCTAATGAGTGTCAAAGACGCAATACCTGCAAGGGGCATTTCATAAATTTGTAAAACAGCTTTGAAAATAATATTTTCAGTCGTGATCTCTCAAATATTTTTATATACATGTAGCTATGTGTAAGCACTATCACTCTGCGAGCATATTATATCACTTGCCACGCACGCTTTTCTCTTACTCGCTACGCCTCAGTTGAACTGATTATGTGTTATTATATTGCCTACTTTAGCGTGCTAAAACATGGAAGACTTGAAGTTAGAGCAGCGGGTATATTGCAAAATTTGTTCGAAACTCGGTTATTCTGCAACCAATATCTATGCAGATTTGCAGAGAGTTTATGAAGAAAATGCCCTACAATATGGTGTGGTCGCAAAATGGGTACGGCACTTTAAAGAAGGGAGAGAGTCTGTTGGAGACGATGAAAGACCGGGTCGCCCTGTTGCAGCGACGTCTGATAAAGAAACGTCTGAAATAAAGGAACTAATTGAGACTGATGCATGGTATACAGTGGAAGAGCTAGCGCAGGTTTTGGGCATTAGTTTGTCATCAGTTTAATGTATATTAACTGATCGACCAGGGTTAAAAAAGGTCTGTGCAAGATGGGTCCCCCATATATTAACAGGAACAGGAGGAAAAGTGAGTAAAATTAGCTTAAAAAATCAATGAAAAATTTTATGAATGTGGCGATCGACGTTTAATGGAAATTGTTACAGGTGATGAAACATTGACTTTTTGAGCCGGAAAACAAAGAAAAAATTAAAGTTTGGGTTGCCTCTGACGGTAACTGGCCGGTTATCGCACGGAGAAACAAGACGTTAAGTAAAACAATGTACTGTATTTTCTTTGATGGTCATGGTCCAGTGCTTCAAGTACCTGTCCCGGAAGGTTCGTCAGCGACTGGAAAGTTTTATAAGGAACAGGTTCTTAAAAAAGTCGTTAAAGTATACACAGAACGTCACCCGCGCACAGGCACACGGGGACTTCGCTTACTCCATGACAATGCGCCGGCACATAAATCAGCTGTTGTAGCTAATTATTTGCAGGAAATTAAACTAAAAACCATTGAACATCCACCATACAGCCCAGATCTTGGCCCTTGTGACTTTTGGTTGTTTCCAAAGTTAAAAAAAATGCTCGCAGGTCGCCATTACGAATCTAGAACCAGTATTGGCTGTAGCGTCTATCAATGTATGAAACATATACCAGTTTTGGACTATCGTGAGACTTTCCGAAAATGGATAGAATGTTACAAAAGGGTTATTACTACACAGGGATAGTACTTTGAGAAACTGACAGAGAAAAAATAGATTTTTGAACTCTAAGGTGAGCTCTATGAAATTATTTCAAGAATTTATGAAACACCCCTCGTAATTCTGTTTACAGTGCTTTTCACAAATTAAACATCTGTGACATTTGTAAGTGATAAGCTTGAATTTGAATCTGTTGCTATTTTTAGCTCTCTGGCGTACACAGTGCTTAAGGTGAGCTATTGTGATTGTGTCCGTCTGTGCGCACCTGCGTCCATCAACAATTGCTTTAAACAACATCTCCTTCTCACAAAATTGGCCCCACCCAGGGCTTATATACCGGTATGTTGCAGGGTTTTCTGCTCTGCTTATTATGTATATATGTTGTGTGTTTTGTGTATATGTTTTGTGTGTCCTGTGTTGTATGTTTGTTATTTCTTCACTGTTGTTCTCGTCAATTACCATCTATTTTCATCCATTCTTATTCATCCATTAACAATCTCATTTCCTTCATTATCACAATTTCAGGGACACATTTTTTGTTTCATGTTAGCGTCATTACTACTGCACACTAATATCGTTACGGGTGACTTGATCGTGTCCTCGTGCCTAGCTCACTTGGACGTTTACTCTAGTAAAGCATAGTCATTAAAACCGTTGTCTTGTTTTTTTAGCTCAAATGAGCACTTGTGCTCAGGGTGATCTTTTGTGATCAGTCTTTGTCCGGCGTCGTGCGTCCTCAAACTTTTCCTTGTGAACACACTGTGAACATTTTTGCAAGTTTGTGTTTCATTGTTATTACCATTCATCCATCCTTTAATGTTTTATATTCATAATATATGTTTTTTAGGATCGATGAATGTCCGGCGTCCGGCCATAATTACTTTGTTTACACTCTAGTATCGACAGCTCTCAACCAATCTTAATCAAACTAAGTCACAATATGTATGGCCACAATGTCTTGGCTAAGATCGATTATGGGCAAAATCGGACAATAATTTCAAGAGTTATGTGCCCTTGACTAGAAAATTTGCTATATTTAGCTTGTTTACACTCTAGCGCCTTCATTTATCCACAAATCCTGATCATATTGTCAGTAGATGTGTATGACTAAAAGATCTTGGACAAGTTAGATTATGGGCAGAATCGGACCAGAACTTCAAGAGTTATGGGCCCTTGACTTAGAAAATTTGCTATATTTTAGCTTGTTTACACTCCAGCGCCTTCATTTATTCACTGATCCTAATCATATCTACAATGAATGTGTATGACCTTATGGTGTTGGATAAGTTTAGTTTTGGGTGAAATCAGACCTCAACTTAAAGAGTTGTGGCCCCTTGGATTAGAAAATAAATTTGCTATGTTTAAGCTTGTTTAACAGTATTATACCTTCATCGTTGGTTTTGATCTTAAAATCTTTGCCCTCTTGTTTGTATTTCTGTCATTATTGTTGTAATTATTTTAATAGTTACATGCACTTGGATGTTTACACTGGTTCACTAGTAAAGCATAGTGTCTTGTTTTTTTTATAAAGTTAATTAAAGTAAGGGATATTAGTAGTATCAAACCCAAAGAGTGTAATATTGGTGGCCAGTGTAGCTTTTTTTTGGACCACAAGGCTGATAGAGGAGTGGGGTACACAAATGGTTGTGCCGAATACAAGACGCACGTGAATGACTTTGTGCATGATAGTGGATGCCAGGTAACAACGGGAAGTAGATTTAACTTGTAAACATCAGGATTAGAATAAGTATTGAACGTTTGTGTGAAGTTTGTTTATAATAACAAATAGTTTTTCATGTGGAAAATTTGAGCTATAATTATGGATTTGAACTAGTTTTCTACTTACAGTCAGGATTTCGTGGAGTTTGAAGGGAATCTATTGACGCTTATATATCTAGTGCTTTGATATTTGTGTATGGATTTGAAATTTGTGTAGAAGTCATTTGACTATTACTTAGTGCTTCAGTATTTTGTACACATGCAGTGAGGATTTCATTTATTTTTATGCTAGATTGTCATATTTGTTTAGTGATGAATATATATTTGTGTTAGCATTATATTATGTTTACGAGGGGTGATCCAGAAATAACCGGACTGAGTCTATAACTTTTGAACAAAATGAGAAAAGGTTTCTTCATCATGAGTGCACGTGTCAGGTATCTGCGAAGAACCTGAAGACAAATCAATTGAAATGTAATAAGTTAAACATGAAAATGCATGGTTGCACGCATAAAACTAAACACTCAATAATATGATAATAAGAAATTATATATATATATTGTACCTTCATTTATCATTTAAATTAGAATTATATTTAGTTAAGTTTCCTGAAAAAAATATCATTTTCTATACGGTACTTATTTCGTAAAGCGCAGAATTGCTGCATGTTATAGAATCGTCCCCTGTCAATTGGAAAAAGTGTACACCTGCTTGCCTGATGTCTAGCACTGACTTTTCTCATGTATACCTGTTTTGTAATACATCGCTGAACAGTTCCATAAGTGTGTTCTGTTAAATGAAAGACATGGGCTGACACGTCTGTTACTGTACAGACGAAGTCTCAAACAGCGCTCACAAGCGTCACGTCCACGGAAGTTTTACGGCCCCACCTTCCTCATCTTCTAACAAAACTCTACAGTCTCGGAACCTCTGATGCCACTAAAAAATATGCGTTAGTGACATTGTATTCCCGCTTATGTTTTCTGATTCATGTTGTGCGTTTTAGTTAGTGAATGTCCATGCTGAGAGTAAAATTGTATTAAAGCGCATATTTCTTGTGACTCTGATGATGTCATGCTCGATGACAGGTAGTAACTTATTAAATGTTGCTGTTTACTAACGGTAACAGTAATCACTTCGATATTTCATAATATTATGTCACAGACGTTGTGTTAGGCACAGGCTTATTTGCGATATTTCTCATGTGGAAATGAAAATTATTTACGTCAACTTTACAAATTTATCCTTGAAGTGACACCTGCCCAGAGTGCTAATATGTCACATAGGTTGCTATAGCGATGATTAAACATATAATTTCTTTTTCAAGAAATATTTCAGTTTAGTTGTAGGTTTGATTACGATTGATGGGTAATTACACAAAATTTCATGGAAATATTATCACGTATAAAAAAATTACAGAGGTAGTCCGGTTATTTCTGGATCACCCCTCGTATATATTTAGTCAGTGGGTATTGGTATTTGAAAATTGTGTGTTTTAATTTATGTGTACAGGACATTTATAGTGTTTGATTTTGATCATCAATGTTATTTAGCATTGATAGTGTTCAGTCAGTCCATGTGTGAATTTTGTTAACGCATCATTTATATAATGAAGACTTGATACTTTTGTTATTTTTGATATTTTCAGGTGTGATAACATTCTGGGTGATCATGTATTGGTGTGAGCCTAAACAGTAACAGACTAACAGAAGTGTGATTTTAAGCTTCTAACATTTTGCATTATTTTAATTGCACAGTACAGGAAAACCTGTCCCTCCGACCACCTTTTTACGAGCGACCTCCTGTCTTGTGAGACCGCTCTAAATTCCTCCCGAGAGTTTTTAAACGTTAATTAATAACTTAGTTAGGCAACCACCTGTCTTACGCGGTTAACGACCTCAAATATTTAGTGATAACATAGTTGCTAAGCGACCGCTGTGTGTAGTATATCGATAAACAATCAGTCAGCCAGAACATTCTCACTTTACCTGTCGTGTTTAGTTGTCCGTAGTGTATGATTGTTTGTGTCACACGAACAAAGAAAATGTCGGTACTACTGAAAACTTTTAGAAGAACGGCCGGATGTGATAAACAAATTAGATAAAGGAGTTTCATGTCGAGAATTAGCTGATGAACTGGGTTTAGGAAAGACTCAAATTGAGTCAATTTGCAAACGAAAGTTAGAGTATATTGAGGATTTTGTGTGGACATCCAGTAGTAACTTGTGCTGATGCTAATGACTGCTTGAACAAACTCAGATCTTTGGCATTAATATCAAAAGGAAACTCTATTATAATTCAACATCTAGCTGACATTGAAGAACAGTTAATTTCCATTTCTATTGATCAAAAACAGACCAAAATCTCAGATTTTAAAAAGTAGTTTAGTCATCCGTTCTTCTAAACAGTGATTGTTTTACCTGAACTATATCTTAACATTTTAAAAATCATGTTTTATGAATCATTTTTATGTTTTATAAATATTTAATACTTTTATGCACAAAGTGCTGTTTTTAAAATGCTAATTTTGTCACTGTTACATTTGTCATTTTATTAATCTTTCAACTTCACAATTAAATGTTCAAAATTATGCAATATTTTTTATATCCCAGTATGTAACTCCAATCCTTAGTTAAACGACCACCTGTCTTCAGAGACCATATTTTCATTCTCCCTTGAGTGGTCGCTTAAGACAGGTTTTACTGTAATTAACAACCATCATCATAGAAACCATCATCATATGATGATTATGTTTTGATTTATTTTACATTCCATGAAATTGTTTCTGTTGTGTGTGTATTAGCACATGTATGTGTTGTGTTTGTTTGTCTGTCACAGGTTCTGTGTTTGGTTAAAAAAAGAAGCATCACTCTGCAGTGTTGTCAGATTTCCTACACTTGTGTTTACATAATATTACGTCATAACGTTTTGGTACACTTTTCTTATTCCTAGTATCTTGTGTCTTTGTAGTATAGTATGGTGTAGTGTAGTGTGGTGTAGTGTAGTGGTGTGGATCAATGGAAATCTGTGATGAGAACAGATTTGGTATGGTTTGGTTACTTTTGGTTTTATTACATTTCTAGAAATGACAGTTTGTGAGAAAATTTCCTAGCATCAAGATTTTTTGACAAATCTAATTTTTTATTTTCTCCTTAAGCATTGTTGGTACATGCAGCATTGAAAGTGCATATGCTAGTAATGGACATCAATAGAAATCTGTGCCCCAAAGGGCTTGGCCTTGCTACCTTTACTTTGAATTTTATTAACATTTTAGAAATGGCAGTTGGAGAGAAAATTTTCCTGCGCGTACCCTTTACGATAAATTTTTATCTTTCATTTACTCTTTAATTGTAGGTAGTACAAACATGGGACCATTACATACAAGTAGTGTGGATCAATGGAAATCTGTGATGAGAACAGATTTGGTATGGTTTGGTTACCTTTGGTTTTATTACATTTCTAGAAATGACAGTTTGTGAGAAAATTTCCTAGCATCAAGATTTTTTGACAAATCTAATTTTTTATTTTCTCCTTAAGCGTTGTTGGTACATGAATGCAACTTTACTTACAAGTAGTTGGCATGAACAAAAGTTGGTGGCAGGATTGAATTTGCTATGCTGTGCTTACTTTTGACTTAATTGAAATTCTAGAAATAACCAGTTCCGGGAAAAGTCTCCGGGAATTGCTGAAGTCTTTGATTTTCAATATCTCTACCATTATTTGATCTGCAGCATTGAAAGTGCATATGCTAGTAATGGACATCAATAGAAAACTGTGCCCCAAAGGGCTTGGCCTTGCTACCTTTACTTTGAATTTTATTAACATTTTAGAAATGGCAGTTGGAGAGAAAATTTTCCTGCGCGTACCCTTTACGATAAATTTTTATCTTTCATTTACTCTTTAATTGTAGGTAGTACAAACATGGGACCATCACATACAAGTAGTGTGGATCAATGGAAATCTGTGATGAGAACAGATTTGGTATGGTTTGGTTACCTTTGGTTTTATTACATTTCTAGAAATGACAGTTTGTGAGAAAATTTCCTAGCATCAAGATTTTTTGACAAATCTAATTTTTTATTTCCTCCTTAAGCGTTGTTGGTACATGAATGCAACTTTACTTACAAGTAGTTGGCATGAACAAAAGTTGGTGGCAGGATTGAATTTGCTATGCTGTGCTTACTTTTGACTTTATTGAAATTCTAGAAATAACCAGTTCCGGGAAAAGTCTCCGGGAATTGCTGAAGTCTTTGATTTTCAATATCTCTACCATTATTTGATCTGCAGCATTGAAAGTGCATATGCTAGTAATGGACATCAATAGAAAACTGTGCCCCAAAGGGCTTGGCCTTGCTACCTTTACTTTGAATTTTATTAACATTTTAGAAATGGCAGTTGGAGAGAAAATTTTCCTGCGCGTACCCTTTACGATAAATTTTTATCTTTCATTTACTCTTTAATTGTAGGTAGTACAAACATGGGACCATTACATACAAGTAGTGTGGATCAATGGAAATCTGTGATGAGAACAGATTTGGTATGGTTTAGTTACCTTTGGTTTTATTACATTTCTAGAAATGACAGTTTGTGAGAAAATTTCCTAGCATCAAGATTTTTTGACAAATCTAATTTTTTATTTCCTCCTTAAGCGTTGTTGGTACATGAATGCAACTTTACTTACAAGTAGTTGGCATGAACAAAAGTTGGTGGCAGGATTGAATTTGCTATGCTGTGCTTACTTTTGACTTTATTGAAATTCTAGAAATAACCAGTTCCGGGAAAAGTCTCCGGGAATTGCTGAAGTCTTTGATTTTCAATATCTCTACCATTATTTGATCTGCAGCATTGAAAGTGCATATGCTAGTAATGGACATCAATAGAAATCTGTGCCCCAAAGGGCTTGGCCTTGCTACCTTTACTTTGAATTTTATTAACATTTTAGAAATGGCAGTTGGAGAGAAAATTTTCCTGCGCGTACCCTTTACGATAAATTTTTATCTTTCATTTACTCTTTAATTGTAGGTAGTACAAACATGGGACCATTACATACAAGTAGTGTGGATCAATGGAAATCTGTGATGAGAACAGATTTGGTATGGTTTGGTTACCTTTGGTTTTATTACATTTCTAGAAATGACAGTTTGTGAGAAAATTTCCTAGCATCAAGATTTTTTGACAAATCTAATTTTTTATTTCCTCCTTAAGCGTTGTTGGTACATGAATGCAACTTTACTTACAAGTAGTTGGCATGAACAAAAGTTGGTGGCAGGATTGAATTTGCTATGCTGTGCTTACTTTTGACTTTATTGAAATTCTAGAAATAACCAGTTCCGGGAAAAGTCTCCGGGAATTGCTGAAGTCTTTGATTTTCAATATCTCTACCATTATTTGATCTGCAGCATTGAAAGTGCATATGCTAGTAATGGACATCAATAGAAAACTGTGCCCCAAAGGGCTTGGCCTTGCTACCTTTACTTTGAATTTTATTAACATTTTAGAAATGGCAGTTGGAGAGAAAATTTTCCTGCGCGTACCCTTTACGATAAATTTTTATCTTTCATTTACTCTTTAATTGTAGGTAGTACAAACATGGGACCATTACATACAAGTAGTGTGGATCAATGGAAATCTGTGATGAGAACAGATTTGGTATGGTTTAGTTACCTTTGGTTTTATTACATTTCTAGAAATGACAGTTTGTGAGAAAATTTCCTAGCATCAAGATTTTTTGACAAATCTAATTTTTTATTTCCTCCTTAAGCGTTGTTGGTACATGAATGCAACTTTACTTACAAGTAGTTGGCATGAACAAAAGTTGGTGGCAGGATTGAATTTGCTATGCTGTGCTTACTTTTGACTTTATTGAAATTCTAGAAATAACCAGTTCCGGGAAAAGTCTCCGGGAATTGCTGAAGTCTTTGATTTTCAATATCTCTACCATTATTTGATCTGCAGCATTGAAAGTGCATATGCTAGTAATGGACATCAATAGAAATCTGTGCCCCAAAGGGCTTGGCCTTGCTACCTTTACTTTGAATTTTATTAACATTTTAGAAATGGCAGTTGGAGAGAAAATTTTCCTGCGCGTACCCTTTACGATAAATTTTTATCTTTCATTTACTCTTTAATTGTAGGTAGTACAAACATGGGACCATTACATACAAGTAGTGTGGATCAATGGAAATCTGTGATGAGAACAGATTTGGTATGGTTTGGTTACCTTTGGTTTTATTACATTTCTAGAAATGACAGTTTGTGAGAAAATTTCCTAGCATCAAGATTTTTTGACAAATCTAATTTTTTATTTCCTCCTTAAGCGTTGTTGGTACATGAATGCAACTTTACTTACAAGTAGTTGGCATGAACAAAAGTTGGTGGCAGGATTGAATTTGCTATGCTGTGCTTACTTTTGACTTTATTGAAATTCTAGAAATAACCAGTTCCGGGAAAAGTCTCCGGGAATTGCTGAAGTCTTTGATTTTCAATATCTCTACCATTATTTGATCTGCAGCATTGAAAGTGCATATGCTAGTAATGGACATCAATAGAAAACTGTGCCCCAAAGGGCTTGGCCTTGCTACCTTTACTTTGAATTTTATTAACATTTTAGAAATGGCAGTTGGAGAGAAAATTTTCCTGCGCGTACCCTTTACGATAAATTTTTATCTTTCATTTACTCTTTAATTGTAGGTAGTACAAACATGGGACCATTACATACAAGTAGTGTGGATCAATGGAAATCTGTGATGAGAACAGATTTGGTATGGTTTGGTTACCTTTGGTTTTATTACATTTCTAGAAATGACAGTTTGTGAGAAAATTTCCTAGCATCAAGATTTTTTGACAAATCTAATTTTTTATTTCCTCCTTAAGCGTTGTTGGTACATGAATGCAACTTTACTTACAAGTAGTTGGCATGAACAAAAGTTGGTGGCAGGATTGAATTTGCTTTGCTATGCTTACTTTTGACTTTATTGAAATTCTAGAAATAACCAGTTCCGTGAAAAGTCTCCGGGAATTGCTGAAGTCTTTGATTTTCAATATCTCTACCATTATTTGATTTGCAGCATTGAAAGTGCATATGCTAGTAATGGACATCAATAGAAATCTGTGCCCCAAAGGGATTGGCCTTGCTACCTTTACTTTGAATTTTATTAACATTTTAGAAATGGCAGTTGGAGAGAAAATTTTCCTGCGCGTACCCTTTACGATAAATTTTTATCTTTCATTTACTCTTTAATTGTAGGTAGTACAAACATGGGACTATTACATACAAGTAGTGTGGATCAATGGAAATCTGTGATGAGAACAGATTTGGTATGGTTTGGTTACCTTTGGTTTTATTACATTTCTAGAAATGACAGTTTGTGAGAAAATTTCCTAGCATCAAGATTTTTGACAAATCTAATTTTTTATTTTCTCCTTAAGCGTTGTTGGTACATGAATGCAACTTTACTTACAAGTAGTTGGCATGAACAAAAGTTGGTGGCAGGATTGAATTTGCTATGCTGTGCTTACTTTTGACTTTATTGAATTTCTAGAAATAACCAGTTCCGTGAAAAGTCTCCGGGAATTGCTGAAGTCTTTGATTTTCAATATCTCTTATATTATTTGATCTGCAGCATTGAAAGTGCATATGCTAGTAATGGACATCAATAGAAATCTGTGCCTTAAAAGGCTTGGCCTTGCTACCTTTACTTTGAATTTTATTAACATTTTAGAAATGGCAGTTGGAGAGAAAATTTTCCTGCGCGTACCCTTTACGATAAATTTTTATCTTTCATTTACTCTTTAATTGTAGGTAGTACAAACATGGGACCATTACATACAAGTAGTGTGGATCAATGGAAATCTGTGATGAGAACAGATTTGGTATGGTTTGGTTACTTTTGGTTTTATTACATTTCTAGAAATGACAGTTTGTGAGAAAATTTCCTAGCATCAAGATTTTTTGACAAATCTAATTTTTTATTTTCTCCTTAAGCGTTGTTGGTACATGAATGCAACTTTACTTACAAGTAGTTGGCATGAACAAAAGTTGGTGGCAGGATTGAATTTGCTATGCTGTGCTTACTTTTGACTTTATTGAAATTCTAGAAATAACCAGTTCCGTGAAAAGTCTCCGGGAATTGCTGAAGTCTTTGATTTTCAATATCTCTACCATTATTTGATCTGCAGCATTGAAAGTGCATATGCTAGTAATGGACATCAATAGAAATCTGTGCCCCAAAGGGCTTGGCCTTGCTACCTTTACTTTGAATTAAATTAACATTTTAGAAATGGCAGTTGGAGAGAAAATTTTCCTGCACATACCCTTTACGATAAATTTTTATCTTTCATTTACTCTTTAATTGTAGGTAGTACAAACATGGGACCATTACATACAAGTAGTGTGGATCAATGGAAATCTGTGATGAGAACAGATTTGGTATGGTTTGGTTACTTTTGGTTTTATTACATTTCTAGAAATGACAGTTTGTGAGAAAATTTCCTAGCATCAAGATTTTTTGACAAATCTAATTTTTTATTTTCTCCTTAAGCGTTGTTGGTACATGAATGCAACTTTACTTACAAGTAGTTGGCATGAACAAAAGTTGGTGGCAGGATTGAATTTGCTATGCTGTGCTTACTTTTGACTTTATTGAAATTCTAGAAATAACCAGTTCCGTGAAAAGTCTCCGGGAATTGCTGAAGTCTTTGATTTTCAATATCTCTACCATTATTTGATCTGCAGCATTGAAAGTGCATATGCTAGTAATGGACATCAATAGAAATCTGTGCCCCAAAGGGCTTGGCCTTGCTACCTTCACTTTGAATTTTATTAACATTTTAGAAATGGCATTTGGAGAGAAAATTTTCCTGCGCGTACCCTTTACGATAAATTTTTATCTTTCATTTACTCTTTAATTGTAGGTAGTACAAACATGGGACCATTACATACAAGTAGTGTGGATCAATGGAAATCTGTGATGAGAACAGATTTGGTATGGTTTAGTTACTTTTGGTTTTATTATATTTCTAGAAATGACAGTCTGTGAGAAAATTTCCTAGCATCAAGATTTTTTGACAAATCTAATTTTTTATTTTCTCCTTAAGCGTTGTTGGTACATGAATGCAACTTTACTTACAAGTAGTTGGCATGAACAAAAGTTGGTGGCAGGATTGAATTTGCTATGCTGTGCTTACTTTTGACTTTATTGAAATTCTAGAAATAACCAGTTCCGGGAAAAGTCTCCGGGAATTGCTGAAGTCTTTGATTTTCAATATCTCTACCATTATTTGATCTGCAGCATTTAAAGTGCATATGCTAGTAATGGACATCAATAGAAATCTTTGCCCCAAAGGGCTTGGCCTTGCCACCTTTACTTTGAATTTTATTAACATTTTAGAAATGGCAGTTGGAGAGAAAATTTTCCTGCGCATACCCTTTACGATAAATTTTTATCTTTCATTTACTCTTTAATTGTAGGTAGTACAAACATGGGACCATTACATACAAGTAGTGTGGATCAATGGAAATCTGTGATGAGAACAGATTTGGTATGGTTTGGTTACTTTTGGTTTTATTACATTTCTAGAAATGACAGTTTGTGAGAAAATTTCCTAGCATCAAGATTTTTTGACAAATCTAATTTTTTATTTTCTCCTTAAGCGTTGTTGGTACATGAATGCAACTTTACTTACAAGTAGTTGGCATGAACAAAAGTTGGTGGCAGGATTGAATTTGCTATGCTGTGCTTACTTTTGACTTTATTGAAATTCTAGAAATAACCAGTTCCGGGAAAAGTCTCCGGGAATTGCTGAAGTCTTTGATTTTCAATATCTCTACCATTATTTGATCTGCAGCATTGAAAGTGCATATGCTAGTAATGGACATCAATAGAAATCTGTGCCCCAAAGGGCTTGGCCTTGCTACCTTTACTTTGAATTTAATTAACATTTTAGAAATGGCAGTTGGAGAGAAAATTTTCCTGCGCATACCCTTTACGATAACTTTTTATCTTTCATTTACTCTTTAATTGTAGGTAGTACAAACATGGGACCATTACATACAAGTAGTGTGGATCAATGGAAATCTGTGATGAGAACAGATTTGGTATGGTTTGGTTACTTTTGGTTTTATTACATTTCTAGAAATGACAGTTTGTGAGAAAATTTCCTAGCATCAAGATTTTTTGACAAATCTAATTTTTTATTTTCTCCTTAAGCGTTGTTGGTACATGAATGCAACTTTACTAACAAGTAGTTGGCATGAACAAAAGTTGGTGGCAGGATTGAATTTGCTATGCTGTGCTTACTTTTGACTTTATTGAAATTCTAGAAATAACCAGTTCCGTGAAAAGTCTCCGGGAATTGCTGAAGTCTTTGATTTTCAATATCTCTACCATTATTTGATCTGCAGCATTGAAAGTGCATA
Source organism: Lutraria lutraria (assembly GCA_964023205.1). NCBI lineage: Eukaryota > Metazoa > Mollusca > Bivalvia > Venerida > Mactridae > Lutraria > Lutraria lutraria. Next base: position 18,990,668 of record OZ026847.1, read on the forward strand.
TGCTAGTAATGGACATCAATAGAAATCTGTGCCCCAAAGGGCTTGGCCTTGCTACCTTCACTTTGAATTTTATTAACATTTTAGAAATGGCATTTGGAGAGAAAATTTTCCTGCGCGTACCCTTTACGATAAATTTTTATCTTTCATTTACTCTTTAATTGTAGGTAGTACAAACATGGGACCATTACATACAAGTAGTGTGGATCAATGGAAATCTGTGATGAGAACAGATTTGGTATGGTTTAGTTACTTTTGGTTTTATTATATTTCTAGAAATGACAGTCTGTGAGAAAATTTCCTAGCATCAAGATTTTTTGACAAATCTAATTTTTTATTTTCTCCTTAAGCGTTGTTGGTACATGAATGCAACTTTACTTACAAGTAGTTGGCATGAACAAAAGTTGGTGGCAGGATTGAATTTGCTATGCTGTGCTTACTTTTGACTTTATTGAAATTCTAGAAATAACCAGTTCCGGGAAAAGTCTCCGGGAATTGCTGAAGTCTTTGATTTTCAATATCTCTACCATTATTTGATCTGCAGCATTTAAAGTGCATATGCTAGTAATGGACATCAATAGAAATCTTTGCCCCAAAGGGCTTGGCCTTGCCACCTTTACTTTGAATTTTATTAACATTTTAGAAATGGCAGTTGGAGAGAAAATTTTCCTGCGCATACCCTTTACGATAAATTTTTATCTTTCATTTACTCTTTAATTGTAGGTAGTACAAACATGGGACCATTACATACAAGTAGTGTGGATCAATGGAAATCTGTGATGAGAACAGATTTGGTATGGTTTGGTTACTTTTGGTTTTATTACATTTCTAGAAATGACAGTTTGTGAGAAAATTTCCTAGCATCAAGATTTTTTGACAAATCTAATTTTTTATTTTCTCCTTAAGCGTTGTTGGTACATGAATGCAACTTTACTTACAAGTAGTTGGCATGAACAAAAGTTGGTGGCAGGATTGAATTTGCTATGCTGTGCTTACTTTTGACTTTATTGAAATTCTAGAAATAACCAGTTCCGGGAAAAGTCTCCGGGAATTGCTGAAGTCTTTGATTTTCAATATCTCTACCATTATTTGATCTGCAGCATTGAAAGTGCATATGCTAGTAATGGACATCAATAGAAATCTGTGCCTTAAAAGGCTTGGCCTTGCTACCTTTACTTTGAATTTTATTAACATTTTAGAAATGGCAGTTGGAGAGAAAATTTTCCTGCGCGTACCCTTTACGATAAATTTTTATCTTTCATTTACTCTTTAATTGTAGGTAGTACAAACATGGGACTATTACATACAAGTAGTGTGGATCAATGGAAATCTGTGATGAGAACAGATTTGGTATGGTTTGGTTACCTTTGGTTTTATTACATTTCTAGAAATGACAGTTTGTGAGAAAATTTCCTAGCATCAAGATTTTTTGACAAATCTAATTTTTTATTTCCTCCTTAAGCGTTGTTGGTACATGAATGCAACTTTACTTACAAGTAGTTGGCATGAACAAAAGTTGGTGGCAGGATTGAATTTGCTATGCTGTGCTTACTTTTGACTTTATTGAAATTCTAGAAATAACCAGTTCCGGGAAAAGTCTCCGGGAATTGCTGAAGTCTTTGATTTTCAATATCTCTACCATTATTTGATCTGCAGCATTGAAAGTGCATATGCTAGTAATGGACATCAATAGAAATCTGTGCCTTAAAAGGCTTGGCCTTGCTACCTTTACTTTGAATTTTATTAACATTTTAGAAATGGCAGTTGGAGAGAAAATTTTCCTGCGCGTACCCTTTACGATAAATTTTTATCTTTCATTTACTCTTTAATTGTAGGTAGTACAAACATGGGACCATTACATACAAGTAGTGTGGATCAATGGAAATCTGTGATGAGAACAGATTTGGTATGGTTTGGTTACTTTTGGTTTTATTACATTTCTAGAAATGACAGTTTGTGAGAAAATTTCCTAGCATCAAGATTTTTTGACAAATCTAATTTTTTATTTTCTCCTTAAGCGTTGTTGGTACATGAATGCAACTTTACTTACAAGTAGTTGGCATGAACAAAAGTTGGTGGCAGGATTGAATCTGCTATGCTGTGCTTACTTTTGACTTTATTGAAATTCTAGAAATAACCAGTTCCGGGAAAAGTCTCCGGGAATTGCTGAAGTCTTTGATTTTCAATATCTCTACCATTATTTGATCTGCAGCATTGAAAGTGCATATGCTAGTAATGGACATCAATAGAAAACTGTGCCCCAAAGGGCTTGGCCTTGCTACCTTTACTTTGAATTTTATTAACATTTTAGAAATGGCAGTTGGGGAGAAAATTTTCCTGCGCGTACCCTTTACGATAAATTTTTATCTTTCATTTACTCTTTAATTGTAGGTAGTACAAACATGGGACCATTACATACAAGTAGTGTGGATCAATGGAAATCTGTGATGAGAACAGATTTGGTATGGTTTGGTTACCTTTGGTTTTATTACATTTCTAGAAATGACAGTTTGTGAGAAAATTTCCTAGCATCAAGATTTTTTGACAAATCTAATTTTTTATTTCCTCCTTAAGCGTTGTTGGTACATGAATGCAACTTTACTTACAAGTAGTTGGCATGAACAAAAGTTGGTGGCAGGATTGAATTTGCTATGCTGTGCTTACTTTTGACTTTATTGAAATTCTAGAAATAACCAGTTCCGTGAAAAGTCTCCGGGAATTGCTGAAGTCTTTGATTTTCAATATCTCTTATATTATTTGATCTGCAGCATTGAAAGTGCATATGCTAGTAATGGACATCAATAGAAATCTGTGCCCCAAAGGGATTGGCCTTGCTACCTTTACTTTGAATTTTATTAACATTTTAGAAATGGCATTTGGAGAGAAAATTTTCCTGCGCGTACCCTTTACGATAAATTTTTATCTTTCATTTACTCTTTAATTGTAGGTAGTACAAACATGGGACCATTACATACAAGTAGTGTGGATCAATGGAAATCTGTGATGAGAACAGATTTGGTATGGTTTGGTTACTTTTGGTTTTATTACATTTCTAGAAATGACAGTTTGTGAGAAAATTTCCTAGCATCAAGATTTTTTGACAAATCTAATTTTTTATTTTCTCCTTAAGCGTTGTTGGTACATGAATGCAACTTTACTTACAAGTAGTTGGCATGAACAAAAGTTGGTGGCAGGATTGAATTTGCTTTGCTGTGCTTACTTTTGACTTTATTGAAATTCTAGAAATAACCAGTTCCGTGAAAAGTCTCCGGGAATTGCTGAAGTCTTTGATTTTCAATATCTCTACCATTATTTGATTTGCAGCATTGAAAGTGCATATGCTAGTAATGGACATCAATAGAAATCTGTGCCCCAAAGGGATTGGCCTTGCTACCTTTACTTTGAATTTTATTAACATTTTAGAAATGGCAGTTGGAGAGAAAAGTTTCCTGCGCGTACCCTTTACGATAAATTTTTATCTTTCATTTACTCTTTAATTGTAGGTAGTACAAACATGGGACTATTACATACAAGTAGTGTGGATCAATGGAAATCTGTGATGAGAACAGATTTGGTATGGTTTGGTTACCTTTGGTTTTATTACATTTCTAGAAATGACAGTTTGTGAGAAAATTTCCTAGCATCAAGATTTTTGACAAATCTAATTTTTTATTTTCTCCTTAAGCGTTGTTGGTACATGAATGCAACTTTACTTACAAGTAGTTGGCATGAACAAAAGTTGGTGGCAGGATTGAATTTGCTATGCTGTGCTTACTTTTGACTTTATTGAATTTCTAGAAATAACCAGTTCCGTGAAAAGTCTCCGGGAATTGCTGAAGTCTTTGATTTTCAATATCTCTTATATTATTTGATCTGCAGCATTGAAAGTGCATATGCTAGTAATGGACATCAATAGAAATCTGTGCCTTAAAAGGCTTGGCCTTGCTACCTTTACTTTGAATTTTATTAACATTTTAGAAATGGCAGTTGGAGAGAAAATTTTCCTGCGCGTACCCTTTACGATAAATTTTTATCTTTCATTTACTCTTTAATTGTAGGTAGTACAAACATGGGACCATTACATACAAGTAGTGTGGATCAATGGAAATCTGTGATGAGAACAGATTTGGTATGGTTTGGTTACTTTTGGTTTTATTACATTTCTAGAAATGACAGTTTGTGAGAAAATTTCCTAGCATCAAGATTTTTTGACAAATCTAATTTTTTATTTTCTCCTTAAGCGTTGTTGGTACATGAATGCAACTTTACTTACAAGTAGTTGGCATGAACAAAAGTTGGTGGCAGGATTGAATCTGCTATGCTGTGCTTACTTTTGACTTTATTGAAATTCTAGAAATAACCAGTTCCGGGAAAAGTCTCCGGGAATTGCTGAAGTCTTTGATTTTCAATATCTCTACCATTATTTGATCTGCAGCATTTAAAGTGCATATGCTAGTAATGGACATCAATAGAAATCTTTGCCCCAAAGGGCTTGGCCTTGCCACCTTTACTTTGAATTTTATTAACATTTTAGAAATGGCAGTTGGAGAGAAAATTTTCCTGCGCATACCCTTTACGATAAATTTTTATCTTTCATTTACTCTTTAATTGTAGGTAGTACAAACATGGGACCATTACATACAAGTAGTGTGGATCAATGGAAATCTGTGATGAGAACAGATTTGGTATGGTTTGGTTACCTTTGGTTTTATTACATTTCTAGAAATGACAGTTTGTGAGAAAATTTCCTAGCATCAAGATTTTTTGACAAATCTAATTTTTTATTTCCTCCTTAAGCGTTGTTGGTACATGAATGCAACTTTACTTACAAGTAGTTGGCATGAACAAAAGTTGGTGGCAGGATTGAATTTGCTATGCTGTGCTTACTTTTGACTTTATTGAAATTCTAGAAATAACCAGTTCCGTGAAAAGTCTCCGGGAATTGCTGAAGTCTTTGATTTTCAATATCTCTTATATTATTTGATCTGCAGCATTGAAAGTGCATATGCTAGTAATGGACATCAATAGAAATCTGTGCCCCAAAGGGATTGGCCTTGCTACCTTTACTTTGAATTTTATTAACATTTTAGAAATGGCATTTGGAGAGAAAATTTTCCTGCGCGTACCCTTTAAGATAAATTTTTATCTTTCATTTACTCTTTAATTGTAGGTAGTACAAACATGGGACCATTACATACAAGTAGTGTGGATCAATGGAAATCTGTGATGAGAACAGATTTGGTATGGTTTGGTTACTTTTGGTTTTATTACATTTCTAGAAATGACAGTTTGTGAGAAAATTTCCTAGCATCAAGATTTTTTGACAAATCTAATTTTTTATTTTCTCCTTAAGCGTTGTTGGTACATGAATGCAACTTTACTTACAAGTAGTTGGCATGAACAAAAGTTGGTGGCAGGATTGAATTTGCTTTGCTGTGCTTACTTTTGACTTTATTGAAATTCTAGAAATAACCAGTTCCGTGAAAAGTCTCCGGGAATTGCTGAAGTCTTTGATTTTCAATATCTCTACCATTATTTGATTTGCAGCATTGAAAGTGCATATGCTAGTAATGGACATCAATAGAAATCTGTGCCCCAAAGGGATTGGCCTTGCTACCTTTACTTTGAATTTTATTAACATTTTAGAAATGGCAGTTGGAGAGAAAAGTTTCCTGCGCGTACCCTTTACGATAAATTTTTATCTTTCATTTACTCTTTAATTGTAGGTAGTACAAACATGGGACTATTACATACAAGTAGTGTGGATCAATGGAAATCTGTGATGAGAACAGATTTGGTATGGTTTGGTTACCTTTGGTTTTATTACATTTCTAGAAATGACAGTTTGTGAGAAAATTTCCTAGCATCAAGATTTTTGACAAATCTAATTTTTTATTTTCTCCTTAAGCGTTGTTGGTACATGAATGCAACTTTACTTACAAGTAGTTGGCATGAACAAAAGTTGGTGGCAGGATTGAATTTGCTATGCTGTGCTTACTTTTGACTTTATTGAAATTCTAGAAATAACCAGTTCCGTGAAAAGTCTCCGGGAATTGCTGAAGTCTTTGATTTTCAATATCTCTACCATTATTTGATCTGCAGCATTGAAAGTGCATATGCTAGTAATGGACATCAATAGAAATCTGTGCCCCAAAGGGCTTGGCCTTGCTACCTTTACTTTGAATTTAATTAACATTTTAGAAATGGCAGTTGGAGAGAAAATTTTCCTGCACATACCCTTTACGATAAATTTTTATCTTTCATTTACTCTTTAATTGTAGGTAGTACAAACATGGGACCATTACATACAAGTAGTGTGGATCAATGGAAATCTGTGATGAGAACAGATTTGGTATGGTTTGGTTACTTTTGGTTTTATTACATTTCTAGAAATGACAGTTTGTGAGAAAATTTCCTAGCATCAAGATTTTTTGACAAATCTAATTTTTTATTTTCTCCTTAAGCGTTGTTGGTACATGAATGCAACTTTACTTACAAGTAGTTGGCATGAACAAAAGTTGGTGGCAGGATTGAATTTGCTATGCTGTGCTTACTTTTGACTTTATTGAAATTCTAGAAATAACCAGTTCCGTGAAAAGTCTCCGGGAATTGCTGAAGTCTTTGATTTTCAATATCTCTACCATTATTTGATCTGCAGCATTGAAAGTGCATATGCTAGTAATGGACATCAATAGAAATCTGTGCCCCAAAGGGCTTGGCCTTGCTACCTTCACTTTGAATTTTATTAACATTTTAGAAATGGCATTTGGAGAGAAAATTTTCCTGCGCGTACCCTTTACGATAAATTTTTATCTTTCATTTACTCTTTAATTGTAGGTAGTACAAACATGGGACCATTACATACAAGTAGTGTGGATCAATGGAAATCTGTGATGAGAACAGATTTGGTATGGTTTAGTTACTTTTGGTTTTATTATATTTCTAGAAATGACAGTCTGTGAGAAAATTTCCTAGCATCAAGATTTTTTGACAAATCTAATTTTTTATTTTCTCCTTAAGCGTTGTTGGTACATGAATGCAACTTTACTTACAAGTAGTTGGCATGAACAAAAGTTGGTGGCAGGATTGAATTTGCTATGCTGTGCTTACTTTTGACTTTATTGAAATTCTAGAAATAACCAGTTCCGGGAAAAGTCTCCGGGAATTGCTGAAGTCTTTGATTTTCAATATCTCTACCATTATTTGATCTGCAGCATTTAAAGTGCATATGCTAGTAATGGACATCAATAGAAATCTTTGCCCCAAAGGGCTTGGCCTTGCCACCTTTACTTTGAATTTTATTAACATTTTAGAAATGGCAGTTGGAGACAAAATATTCCTGCGCATACCCTTTACGATAAATTTTTATCTTTCATTTACTCTTTAATTGTAGGTAGTACAAACATGGGACCATTACATACAAGTAGTGTGGATCAATGGAAATCTGTGATGAGAACAGATTTGGTATGGTTTGGTTACTTTTGGTTTTATTACATTTCTAGAAATGACAGTTTGTGAGAAAATTTCCTAGCATCAAGATTTTTTGACAAATCTAATTTTTTATTTTCTCCTTAAGCGTTGTTGGTACATGAATGCAACTTTACTTACAAGTAGTTGGCATGAACAAAAGTTGGTGGCAGGATTGAATTTGCTATGCTGTGCTTACTTTTGACTTTATTGAAATTCTAGAAATAACCAGTTCCGGGAAAAGTCTCCGGGAATTGCTGAAGTCTTTGATTTTCAATATCTCTACCATTATTTGATCTGCAGCATTGAAAGTGCATATGCTAGTAATGGACATCAATAGAAATCTGTGCCCCAAAGGGCTTGGCCTTGCTACCTTTACTTTGAATTTAATTAACATTTTAGAAATGGCAGTTGGAGAGAAAATTTTCCTGCGCATACCCTTTACGATAACTTTTTATCTTTCATTTACTCTTTAATTGTAGGTAGTACAAACATGGGACCATTACATACAAGTAGTGTGGATCAATGGAAATCTGTGATGAGAACAGATTTGGTATGGTTTGGTTACTTTTGGTTTTATTACATTTCTAGAAATGACAGTTTGTGAGAAAATTTCCTAGCATCAAGATTTTTTGACAAATCTAATTTTTTATTTTCTCCTTAAGCGTTGTTGGTACATGAATGCAACTTTACTTACAAGTAGTTGGCATGAACAAAAGTTGGTGGCAGGATTGAATTTGCTATGCTGTGCTTACTTTTGACTTTATTGAAATTCTAGAAATAACCAGTTCCGTGAAAAGTCTCCGGGAATTGCTGAAGTCTTTGATTTTCAATATCTCTACCATTATTTGATCTGCAGCATTGAAAGTGCATATGCTAGTAATGGACATCAATAGAAATCTGTGCCCCAAAGGGCTTGGCCTTGCTACCTTCACTTTGAATTTTATTAACATTTTAGAAATGGCATTTGGAGAGAAAATTTTCCTGCGCGTACCCTTTACGATAATTTTTTATCTTTCATTTACTCTTTAATTGTAGGTAGTACAAACATGGGACCATTACATACAAGTAGTGTGGATCAATGGAAATCTGTGATGAGAACAGATTTGGTATGGTTTAGTTACTTTTGGTTTTATTATATTTCTAGAAATGACAGTCTGTGAGAAAATTTCCTAGCATCAAGATTTTTTGACAAATCTAATTTTTTATTTTCTCCTTAAGCGTTGTTGGTACATGAATGCAACTTTACTTACAAGTAGTTGGCATGAACAAAAGTTGGTGGCAGGATTGAATTTGCTATGCTGTGCTTACTTTTGACTTTATTGAAATTCTAGAAATAACCAGTTCCGGGAAAAGTCTCCGGGAATTGCTGAAGTCTTTGATTTTCAATATCTCTACCATTATTTGATCTGCAGCATTTAAAGTGCATATGCTAGTAATGGACATCAATAGAAATCTTTGCCCCAAAGGGCTTGGCCTTGCCACCTTTACTTTGAATTTTATTAACATTTTAGAAATGGCAGTTGGAGAGAAAATTTTCCTGCGCATACCCTTTACGATAAATTTTTATCTTTCATTTACTCTTTAATTGTAGGTAGTACAAACATGGGACCATTACATACAAGTAGTGTGGATCAATGGAAATCTGTGATGAGAACAGATTTGGTATGGTTTGGTTACTTTTGGTTTTATTACATTTCTAGAAATGACAGTTTGTGAGAAAATTTCCTAGCATCAAGATTTTTTGACAAATCTAATTTTTTATTTTCTCCTTAAGCGTTGTTGGTACATGAATGCAACTTTACTTACAAGTAGTTGGCATGAACAAAAGTTGGTGGCAGGATTGAATTTGCTATGCTGTGCTTACTTTTGACTTTATTGAAATTCTAGAAATAACCAGTTCCGGGAAAAGTCTCCGGGAATTGCTGAAGTCTTTGATTTTCAATATCTCTACCATTATTTGATCTGCAGCATTGAAAGTGCATATGCTAGTAATGGACATCAATAGAAATCTGTGCCTTAAAAGGCTTGGCCTTGCTACCTTTACTTTGAATTTTATTAACATTTTAGAAATGGCAGTTGGAGAGAAAATTTTCCTGCGCGTACCCTTTACGATAAATTTTTATCTTTCATTTACTCTTTAATTGTAGGTAGTACAAACATGGGACTATTACATACAAGTAGTGTGGATCAATGGAAATCTGTGATGAGAACAGATTTGGTATGGTTTGGTTACCTTTGGTTTTATTACATTTCTAGAAATGACAGTTTGTGAGAAAATTTCCTAGCATCAAGATTTTTTGACAAATCTAATTTTTTATTTCCTCCTTAAGCGTTGTTGGTACATGAATGCAACTTTACTTACAAGTAGTTGGCATGAACAAAAGTTGGTGGCAGGATTGAATTTGCTATGCTGTGCTTACTTTTGACTTTATTGAAATTCTAGAAATAACCAGTTCCGGGAAAAGTCTCCGGGAATTGCTGAAGTCTTTGATTTTCAATATCTCTACCATTATTTGATCTGCAGCATTGAAAGTGCATATGCTAGTAATGGACATCAATAGAAATCTGTGCCTTAAAAGGCTTGGCCTTGCTACCTTTACTTTGAATTTTATTAACATTTTAGAAATGGCAGTTGGAGAGAAAATTTTCCTGCGCGTACCCTTTACGATAAAATTTTATCTTTCATTTACTCTTTAATTGTAGGTAGTACAAACATGGGACCATTACATACAAGTAGTGTGGATCAATGGAAATCTGTGATGAGAACAGATTTGGTATGGTTTGGTTACTTTTGGTTTTATTACATTTCTAGAAATGACAGTTTGTGAGAAAATTTCCTAGCATCAAGATTTTTTGACAAATCTAATTTTTTATTTTCTCCTTAAGCGTTGTTGGTACATGAATGCAACTTTACTTACAAGTAGTTGGCATGAACAAAAGTTGGTGGCAGGATTGAATTTGCTATGCTGTGCTTACTTTTGACTTTATTGAAATTCTAGAAATAACCAGTTCCGTGAAAAGTCTCCGGGAATTGCTGAAGTCTTTGATTTTCAATATCTCTACCATTATTTGATCTGCAGCATTGAAAGTGCATATGCTAGTAATGGACATCAATAGAAATCTGTGCCCCAAAGGGCTTGGCCTTGCTACCTTCACTTTGAATTTTATTAACATTTTAGAAATGGCATTTGGAGAGAAAATTTTCCTGCGCGTACCCTTTACGATAAATTTTTATCTTTCATTTACTCTTTAATTGTAGGTAGTACAAACATGGGACCATTACATACAAGTAGTGTGGATCAATGGAAATCTGTGATGAGAACAGATTTGGTATGGTTTAGTTACTTTTGGTTTTATTATATTTCTAGAAATGACAGTCTGTGAGAAAATTTCCTAGCATCAAGATTTTTTGACAAATCTAATTTTTTATTTTCTCCTTAAGCGTTGTTGGTACATGAATGCAACTTTACTTACAAGTAGTTGGCATGAACAAAAGTTGGTGGCAGGATTGAATTTGCTATGCTGTGCTTACTTTTGACTTTATTGAAATTCTAGAAATAACCAGTTCCGGGAAAAGTCTCCGGGAATTGCTGAAGTCTTTGATTTTCAATATCTCTACCATTATTTGATCTGCAGCATTGAAAGTAAATATGCTAGTAATGGACATCAATAGAAATCTTTGCCCCAAAGGGCTTGGCCTTGCTACCTTTACTTTGAATTTAATTAACATTTTAGAAATGGCAGTTGGAGAGAAAATTTTCCTGCGCATACCCTTTACGATAAATTTTTATCTTTCATTTACTCTTTAATTGTAGGTAGTACAAACATGGGACCATTACATACAAGTAGTGTGGATCAATGGAAATCTGTGATGAGAACAGATTTGGTATGGTTTGGTTACTTTTGGTTTTATTACATTTCTAGAAATGACAGTTTGTGAGAAAATTTCCTAGCATCAAGATTTTTTGACAAATCTAATTTTTTATTTTCTCCTTAAGCGTTGTTGGTACATGAATGCAACTTTACTTACAAGTAGTTGGCATGAACAAAAGTTGGTGGCAGGATTGAATTTGCTATGCTGTGCTTACTTTTGACTTTATTGAAATTCTAGAAATAACCAGTTCCGGGAAAAGTCTCCGGGAATTGCTGAAGTCTTTGATTTTCAATATCTCTACCATTATTTGATCTGCAGCATTTAAAGTGCATATGCTAGTAATGGACATCAATAGAAATCTTTGCCCCAAAGGGCTTGGCCTTGCTACCTTTACTTTGAATTTTATTAACATTTTAGAAATGGCAGTTGGAGAGAAAATTTTCCTGCGCATACCCTTTACGATAAATTTTTATCTTTCATTTACTCTTTAATTGTAGGTAGTACAAACATGGGACCATTACATACAAGTAGTGTGGATCAATGGAAATCTGTGATGAGAACAGATTTGGTATGGTTTGGTTACTTTTGGTTTTATTACATTTCTAGAAATGACAGTTTGTGAGAAAATTTCCTAGCATCAAGATTTTTTGACAAATCTAATTTTTTATTTCCTCCTTAAGCGTTGTTGGTACATGAATGCAACTTTACTTACAAGTAGTTGGCATGAACAAAAGTTGGTGGCAGGATTGAATTTGCTATGCTGTGCTTACTTTTGACTTTATTGAAATTCTAGAAATAACCAGTTCCGGGAAAAGTCTCCGGGAATTGCTGAAGTCTTTGATTTTCAATATCTCTACCATTATTTGATCTGCAGCATTGAAAGTGCATATGCTAGTAATGGACATCAATAGAAATCTGTGCCTTAAACGGCTTGGCCTTGCTACCTTTACTTTGAATTTTATTAACATTTTAGAAATGGCAGTTGGAGAGAAAATTTTCCTGCGCGTACCCTTTACGATAAATTTTTATCTTTCATTTACTCTTTAATTGTAGGTAGTACAAACATGGGACCATTACATACAAGTAGTGTGGATCAACGGAAATCTGTAATGAGAACAGATTTGGTATGGTTTGGTTACTTTTGGTTTTATTACATTTCTAGAAATGACAGTTTGTGAGAAAATTTCCTAGCATCAAGATTTTTTGACAAATCTAATTTTTTATTTTCTCCTTAAGCGTTGTTGGTACATGAATGCAACTTTACTTACAAGTAGTTGGCATGAACAAAAGTTGGTGGCAGGATTGAATTTGCTTTGCTGTGCTTACTTTTGACTTTATTGAAATTCTAGAAATAACCAGTTCCGTGAAAAGTCTCCGGGAATTGCTGAAGTCTTTGATTTTCAATATCTCTACCATTATTTGATTTGCAGCATTGAAAGTGCATATGCTAGTAATGGACATCAATAGAAATCTGTGCCCCAAAGGGATTGGCCTTGCTACCTTTACTTTGAATTTTATTAACATTTTAGAAATGGCAGTTGGAGAGAAAATTTTCCTGCGCGTACCCTTTACGATAAATTTTTATCTTTCATTTACTCTTTAATTGTAGGTAGTACAAACATGGGACCATTACATACAAGTAGTGTGGATCAATAGAAATCTGTGATGAGAACAGATTTGGTATGGTTTGGTTACTTTTGGTTTTATTACATTTCTAGAAATGACAGTTTGTGAGAAAATTTCCTAGCATCAAGATTTTTTGACAAATCTAATTTTTTATTTTCTCCTTAAGCGTTGTTGGTACATGAATGCAACTTTACTTACAAGTAGTTGGCATGAACAAAAGTTGGTGGCAGGATTGAATTTGCTATGCTGTGCTTACTTTTGACTTTATTGAAATTCTAGAAATAACCAGTTCCGTGAAAAGTCTCCGGGAATTGCTGAAGTCTTTGATTTTCAATATCTCTACCATTATTTGATCTGCAGCATTGAAAGTGCATATGCTAGTAATGGACATCAATAGAAATCTGTGCCCCAAAGGGCTTGGCCTTGCTACCTTCACTTTGAATTTTATTAACATTTTAGAAATGGCATTTGGAGAGAAAATTTTCCTGCGCGTACCCTTTACGATAAATTTTTATCTTTCATTTACTCTTTAATTGTAGGTAGTACAAACATGGGACCATTACATACAAGTAGTGTGGATCAATGGAAATCTGTGATGAGAACAGATTTGGTATGGTTTAGTTACTTTTGGTTTTATTATATTTCTAGAAATGACAGTCTGTGAGAAAATTTCCTAGCATCAAGATTTTTTGACAAATCTAATTTTTTATTTTCTCCTTAAGCGTTGTTGGTACATGAATGCAACTTTACTTACAAGTAGTTGGCATGAACAAAAGTTGGTGGCAGGATTGAATTTGCTATGCTGTGCTTACTTTTGACTTTATTGAAATTCTAGAAATAACCAGTTCCGGGAAAAGTCTCCGGGAATTGCTGAAGTCTTTGATTTTCAATATCTCTACCATTATTTGATCTGCAGCATTGAAAGTAAATATGCTAGTAATGGACATCAATAGAAATCTTTGCCCCAAAGGGCTTGGCCTTGCTACCTTTACTTTGAATTTAATTAACATTTTAGAAATGGCAGTTGGAGAGAAAATTTTCCTGCGCATACCCTTTACGATAAATTTTTATCTTTCATTTACTCTTTAATTGTAGGTAGTACAAACATGGGACCATTACATACAAGTAGTGTGGATCAATGGAAATCTGTGATGAGAACAGATTTGGTATGGTTTGGTTACTTTTGGTTTTATTACATTTCTAGAAATGACAGTTTGTGAGAAAATTTCCTAGCATCAAGATTTTTTGACAAATCTAATTTTTTATTTTCTCCTTAAGCGTTGTTGGTACATGAATGCAACTTTACTTACAAGTAGTTGGCATGAACAAAAGTTGGTGGCAGGATTGAATTTGCTATGCTGTGCTTACTTTTGACTTTATTGAAATTCTAGAAATAACCAGTTCCGGGAAAAGTCTCCGGGAATTGCTGAAGTCTTTGATTTTCAATATCTCTACCATTATTTGATCTGCAGCATTTAAAGTGCATATGCTAGTAATGGACATCAATAGAAATCTTTGCCCCAAAGGGCTTGGCCTTGCTACCTTTACTTTGAATTTTATTAACATTTTAGAAATGGCAGTTGGAGAGAAAATTTTCCTGCGCATACCCTTTACGATAAATTTTTATCTTTCATTTACTCTTTAATTGTAGGTAGTACAAACATGGGACCATTACATACAAGTAGTGTGGATCAATGGAAATCTGTGATGAGAACAGATTTGGTATGGTTTGGTTACTTTTGGTTTTATTACATTTCTAGAAATGACAGTTTGTGAGAAAATTTCCTAGCATCAAGATTTTTTGACAAATCTAATTTTTTATTTCCTCCTTAAGCGTTGTTGGTACATGAATGCAACTTTACTTACAAGTAGTTGGCATGAACAAAAGTTGGTGGCAGGATTGAATTTGCTATGCTGTGCTTACTTTTGACTTTATTGAAATTCTAGAAATAACCAGTTCCGGGAAAAGTCTCCGGGAATTGCTGAAGTCTTTGATTTTCAATATCTCTACCATTATTTGATCTGCAGCATTGAAAGTGCATATGCTAGTAATGGACATCAATAGAAATCTGTGCCTTAAAAGGCTTGGCCTTGCTACCTTTACTTTGAATTTTATTAACATTTTAGAAATGGCAGTTGGAGAGAAAATTTTCCTGCGCGTACCCTTTACGATAAATTTTTATCTTTCATTTACTCTTTAATTGTAGGTAGTACAAACATGGGACCATTACATACAAGTAGTGTGGATCAACGGAAATCTGTAATGAGAACAGATTTGGTATGGTTTGGTTACTTTTGGTTTTATTACATTTCTAGAAATGACAGTTTGTGAGAAAATTTCCTAGCATCAAGATTTTTTGACAAATCTAATTTTTTATTTTCTCCTTAAGCGTTGTTGGTACATGAATGCAACTTTACTTACAAGTAGTTGGCATGAACAAAAGTTGGTGGCAGGATTGAATTTGCTTTGCTGTGCTTACTTTTGACTTTATTGAAATTCTAGAAATAACCAGTTCCGTGAAAAGTCTCCGGGAATTGCTGAAGTCTTTGATTTTCAATATCTCTACCATTATTTGATTTGCAGCATTGAAAGTGCATATGCTAGTAATGGACATCAATAGAAATCTGTGCCCCAAAGGGATTGGCCTTGCTACCTTTACTTTGAATTTTATTAACATTTTAGAAATGGCAGTTGGAGAGAAAATTTTCCTGCGCGTACCCTTTACGATAAATTTTTATCTTTCATTTACTCTTTAATTGTAGGTAGTACAAACATGGGACTATTACATACAAGTAGTGTGGATCAATGGAAATCTGTGATGAGAACAGATTTGGTATGGTTTAGTTACTTTTGGTTTTATTATATTTCTAGAAATGACAGTCTGTGAGAAAATTTCCTAGCATCAAGATTTTTTGACAAATCTAATTTTTTATTTTCTCCTTAAGCGTTGTTGGTACATGAATGCAACTTTACTTACAAGTAGTTGGCATGAACAAAAGTTGGTGGCAGGATTGAATTTGCTATGCTGTGCTTACTTTTGACTTTATTGAAATTCTAGAAATAACCAGTTCCGGGAAAAGTCTCCGGGAATTGCTGAAGTCTTTGATTTTCAATATCTCTACCATTATTTGATCTGCAGCATTGAAAGTAAATATGCTAGTAATGGACATCAATAGAAATCTTTGCCCCAAAGGGCTTGGCCTTGCTACCTTTACTTTGAATTTAATTAACATTTTAGAAATGGCAGTTGGAGAGAAAATTTTCCTGCGCATACCCTTTACGATAAATTTTTATCTTTCATTTACTCTTTAATTGTAGGTAGTACAAACATGGGACCATTACATACAAGTAGTGTGGATCAATGGAAATCTGTGATGAGAACAGATTTGGTATGGTTTGGTTACTTTTGGTTTTATTACATTTCTAGAAATGACAGTTTGTGAGAAAATTTCCTAGCATCAAGATTTTTTGACAAATCTAATTTTTTATTTTCTCCTTAAGCGTTGTTGGTACATGAATGCAACTTTACTTACAAGTAGTTGGCATGAACAAAAGTTGGTGGCAGGATTGAATTTGCTATGCTGTGCTTACTTTTGACTTTATTGAAATTCTAGAAATAACCAGTTCCGGGAAAAGTCTCCGGGAATTGCTGAAGTCTTTGATTTTCAATATCTCTACCATTATTTGATCTGCAGCATTTAAAGTGCATATGCTAGTAATGGACATCAATAGAAATCTTTGCCCCAAAGGGCTTGGCCTTGCTACCTTTACTTTGAATTTTATTAACATTTTAGAAATGGCAGTTGGAGAGAAAATTTTCCTGCGCATACCCTTTACGATAAATTTTTATCTTTCATTTACTCTTTAATTGTAGGTAGTACAAACATGGGACCATTACATACAAGTAGTGTGGATCAATGGAAATCTGTGATGAGAACAGATTTGGTATGGTTTGGTTACTTTTGGTTTTATTACATTTCTAGAAATGACAGTTTGTGAGAAAATTTCCTAGCATCAAGATTTTTTGACAAATCTAATTTTTTATTTCCTCCTTAAGCGTTGTTGGTACATGAATGCAACTTTACTTACAAGTAGTTGGCATGAACAAAAGTTGGTGGCAGGATTGAATTTGCTATGCTGTGCTTACTTTTGACTTTATTGAAATTCTAGAAATAACCAGTTCCGGGAAAAGTCTCCGGGAATTGCTGAAGTCTTTGATTTTCAATATCTCTACCATTATTTGATCTGCAGCATTGAAAGTGCATATGCTAGTAATGGACATCAATAGAAATCTGTGCCTTAAAAGGCTTGGCCTTGCTACCTTTACTTTGAATTTTATTAACATTTTAGAAATGGCAGTTGGAGAGAAAATTTTCCTGCGCGTACCCTTTACGATAAATTTTTATCTTTCATTTACTCTTTAATTGTAGGTAGTACAAACATGGGACCATTACATACAAGTAGTGTGGATCAACGGAAATCTGTAATGAGAACAGATTTGGTATGGTTTGGTTACTTTTGGTTTTATTACATTTCTAGAAATGACAGTTTGTGAGAAAATTTCCTAGCATCAAGATTTTTTGACAAATCTAATTTTTTATTTTCTCCTTAAGCGTTGTTGGTACATGAATGCAACTTTACTTACAAGTAGTTGGCATGAACAAAAGTTGGTGGCAGGATTGAATTTGCTTTGCTGTGCTTACTTTTGACTTTATTGAAATTCTAGAAATAACCAGTTCCGTGAAAAGTCTCCGGGAATTGCTGAAGTCTTTGATTTTCAATATCTCTACCATTATTTGATTTGCAGCATTGAAAGTGCATATGCTAGTAATGGACATCAATAGAAATCTGTGCCCCAAAGGGATTGGCCTTGCTACCTTTACTTTGAATTTTATTAACATTTTAGAAATGGCAGTTGGAGAGAAAATTTTCCTGCGCGTACCCTTTACGATAAATTTTTATCTTTCATTTACTCTTTAATTGTAGGTAGTACAAACATGGGACTATTACATACAAGTAGTGTGGATCAATGGAAATCTGTGATGAGAACAGATTTGGTATGGTTTGGTTACCTTTGGTTTTATTACATTTCTAGAAATGACAGTTTGTGAGAAAATTTCCTAGCATCAAGATTTTTTGACAAATCTAATTTTTTATTTTCTCCTTAAGCGTTGTTGGTACATGAATGCAACTTTACTTACAAGTAGTTGGCATGAACAAAAGTTGGTGGCAGGATTGAATTTGCTATGCTGTGCTTACTTTTGACTTTATTGAAATTCTAGAAATAACCATTTCCGTGAAAAGTCTCCGGGAATTTCTGAAGTCTTTGATTTTCAATATCTCTACCATTATTTGATCTGCAGCATTGAAAGTAAATATGCTAGTAATGGACATCAATAGAAAACTGTGCCCCAAAGGGCTTGGCCTTGCTACCTTTACTTTGAATTTTATTAACATTTTAGAAATGGCAGTTGGAGAGAAAATTTTCCTGCGCGTACCCTTTACGATAAATTTTTATCTTTCATTTACTCTTTAATTGTAGGTACTTCTATATGAACTTTGTGATTTAAAAACAGTTTCAAATGTTTCTTATACAAATAAAGGCCAATTTCACCAGTAAGACATATTTTTCTAGGTAAAATATGCAACATTCAAACTAAAGCCTTCTGGGATTTCAATCAGTGATACTTTTTTCTGTTTGAGAAGCAATATCATACTGCTGAGTAATAATATAAACTTACATTCCATTTACTGTGGAATTCATTCCATCTTTACCTCATATTTGTTGTACCATACATCAATACTGGGACGTCCTAAAAATTTGTATGACTTCTTAGTTAGTTCAGATCTTAAAACTGATGATACTAGTGATTATTTTTTCAGCATGAGTTGTAATAAAAAACGATGTTCTCATTGTACCAGAATCAACTTCGGTTTAAAATGTATGAGTTCCGTCACAAAAAGGACATTCAATATAAAATATAATACTAATTGTCAATCGAAAAATGTTATTTACTGAATAACATGTAAAAAATGTCAAAAACAATATGTTGGCCAGCAATGCAACCAGTTTCACGACATAATAAACATAAATTTGATGTTTCAAATTTCACTAATGATGGATTTTCTTCTCTTGTTGCTAGCCACTTTAATGAAGGCACTCATAATATGTCCGACTTTTCTTTTATGCCTGTTGATGTTATAAACAATAATATGAATTGATTATGCAAGGAAACTTTTTGGATACATAAGTTACAAACCCTTCACCCTAACGGTTTGAATTCAAAAACCTTGTTTACAGTATAAAATACATTTTTTATATTAAATGTTTAGTTAGCTACTTTCACGTTTTTTCCTATTACCGGTTTTCTATATATCATAATTCTATAGGAAATATTTGTATTTTATATCATATAGTACTGTAATTCCATTCCAAATGACACATTAATTTGTTCATTCATATATGTTTTATTTTATATAATTCCGCCTTTTAACGTAACGTCAAATATTACACAACGTCACCTCCGTTGTTTATTATTATGTATTATTCTGAGGAAGGCGCAATGCCAAAACGTAAAAATACATAACAAATTTAAACATGTGTTTATGTTGTTTAAACAGTATTGAGTAATAATATGAGATAATTATTCAACTGCTTATTTTTTCATTGATCAATATTCCTGCTACACATACAAGCAGCAATTCAAAAATGATCTCAGTTGTACTTTATTAACATTTCACATCTGAGAGTGGACATAAGGTGATAAGTTACCCATCACAGAGCTCTGGTCAGCAAGTCTTCTGAAGTTGGTTTATTAACAGTATTTTACAACCCTTCAATTAGCTACAGGCCATTACAGCAATTGCCAGGAAAAGGCTGAAATACCTGGGAACATGATTGTTTAGTGATTACCTTGTTTACAGTGTATGTGGGTTTAAACCACATGGTAAAATTACATATTTTCATTGGATATTAAGCAGCGCAATATCTCATCATGTTTGTAAAGAATAATATAATTGTGTTTACTTTGGCGTGACGACACATTCCATGCTCTCGCACGGGTTCGCGCCTTTGGTATAAAAAGCAATGTATTTTATAAATAAAGTTAGTTAGTATTGAGATTGATAAGACGTCGTTTGTTGTTTTATACACCGCTAGATGTATTGAGACGAGACGTGTGGCGGACTTGTGGTCTTTAATTTACAACGTCACCAGAGACTTGAAGGTCTGCTTCATACATTGAGGTTCGCTGCACATATTGAAGTCTGCTTCTCGCATTAAGGTCTGCTTCTCACATTTAGGTCTGCTTCTCGCATTAAGGTCTGCTTCCGGATTGAGGTCTGCTTCCGGATTGGGGTCTACTTCTCGCATTGAGGTCTACCTCTCACATTGAGGTCTACTTTCGGATTGAGGTCTGCTTCCAGATTGAGGTCTGCTTAAATAAGATACAGACAACTCTGCGAATTGTATAGAATTGGTTTGAGGTCTACTCCATTGTTGAGTCGGCACCTAAGTTAGTTAGACCACAACTAGGCTAACATTGACAATGTTCAACTTTTATTTTAACATATTTCATTCCATTCATTAAGCAACATGTTTTACGTATCTTAACACCACACAAAAAATGTTTTTAAGGGACTGTGTAAATCAGATATGACTGAATGCCGTCTTCTCATTGGAACTATTTATTTGGCGTTTGGGGAAGAACTTCTTATCGGTTGTGATAGGGGAAACCAGTTGTTACTATGTTTCTGTTTTTATTGAGGTTCAAAAACTAGTAACCAAGAACAATATTGCATGCAACCCTGTTCAAAAATGCATTTGAGTGCATTTCTATAAACAAACTTTAAGCAGTGGAACACGATATTAGGTACAATGATCAAACATATTTCTGTGAAATTCATGTTACAAAATATGATTTAAATAGTGTGACAAAATCCCATGTACACATCTTTACTATAAAATGATACCATTGCTTTCAAATAACATTTGGGCCATGATGGCCCTATATCGCTCACCAGAAAAAAAACCTAATGCCCCCGTCACACTAGAGCACGTCCCCGTTACGCTCCCAAAGTTCCCATTACGTCCTGAAAATGTTGATGGATGTGGTGGGGACGGGGTCAAATTTGAAAAAAAGGATGCACCCAGGTTCTCACTACGTCCTCACAACGTCATTGCTAGGTTCTCACTGCGTCTATCCCCTCTGCTTGCTGTAATTTCAGCGCAACATGCATGTAGTAATAACCTTTGCGTCTGCTGACAAGTTTTGTTTTTCATAAAAGATTTTTGCACCTTCACAACGGCTTCCTTCTCACTGAAAACCTGCAGTTTTTTCTCAACAGCCAGAACAAACATAATAAAGCCCTCGCATGTTGGAGCATCAGAAACTTGGTAATGCATAACATATTCATTTTTTAGCATGCCTGCGTGTGTTTACTAATTCTGAATGTTGTTATCTGCATAGTGTTAGACTGTCAAAACCACATACGTCAGGAAAAGGCGTGTTTTTGAATGATGACATTTGAGTTAAAGGGGAAATTTACACACTTCTTTGTTGAGTGACCAACCGCTGTCACGTATCCTGAAATTAATCTGATTTAGTTCTGTATTCGATAAATGTGACAATCAAGAAAATAAGATTTATTAGCGGTGTCAACTGAAAATAATGGTGTGTAGAGCGCTGTAAATAAATGATCTACCAAAGTTGTAAAAAATCCATGCAGAACTCTGGTTGTCATAGCAACCAATGGGAAAATTCTTAACTTGTCAGAAAACAATATCTACAGCATAGATATTATCTATCAGGTAGACCTCTACCAGGTTTATTCAAATTATGATCATGGGGTAACTTGTTTTTACATACAATCATAAATATATGAAAACTTTTAAAGTTTTATGGTCCGAAGTAAGTCCTTGAGCTATAATATATTGTGTGAAACATTGTCTAGCAGACATCTACCATGTTAGTATGTTTGTAGTCTGATATACATATTCGACTTTCACAAGTTTTCACACGGATTCATCATCAAGTTATAGCATAAATCAGATGACCAGCCCTTAGATTATACAACCATATTTGATGAATATTGCTCCAACCAAACATTGTCTTTATGTGCAGAATGATTGACGTCATTTTGACATGGTATGACTTAAGGAAATGTTACGATACTGAAAAAAGTAGCCTGAAGATGTATATATTTTTTTCGCTTAATGTGTAGATAAATGAATGTTTTACATAATGTTAATTTTTTAAAAACTTCTACCACGAATTTCTCACACACCGGGTGGTCATGGATATTCAAAGCATTGATTAATACCATTTGGTAGACAACTGCATTCACTCATGCACAAAGTTAGAATTTACAATTTGTGACAGTTTATAGCAAAGACATAAAGGGAAAAATACAACAAGTCGTTCACATAGCTGGTGCCGCTAGGTGGCGTTTTAATGTCATTTAGTTGCTGGGTTACCAACGTCAAACTGAAAAAAAAGAACTATATTTTCGGAAGTGCTGCTACTTCAGGTATAATTCCTCCAAATATCATGCAATATTCTAACAAACTTTCTTTTATTGCCGAGCAACAACGCGAACTACCTTAAATGTGTCAGCTGTCAATTTTGGGTCAGTCATAGGGTTGCCAAGGTCGTCAGTGATAAAATGAGTTGATGAGTTTTAGTTTTACCTGATAAATCTTTTTGATTTTTCCATAGTAACTGTTCTATTGGATTGTTTTTGTTAGAATTTATTGATTGTTCTTAAAAGTCTGTTTTAGTTTTTTTACCAAGGTTTTAACTTTTCCACGCATTTGTTTGTATATATCCTCATTTTTTGAACTCTTAGCATAATCACACAATTTGATTGCATTGGCAATGTCTTCATTAAACCAGACTGGTTGGTTTAGGAACTTCACTCTTTTTTGTTTTTCGGGGCATGCAGATCTAAGACTTGTAGAAACAATTTTGTGAAGTAATCAAATGCAATATCAGGATCATCTATTGAAAGTAGTTCATGGCTGCCTAAATCTATCAGAAAAGCATTTATGTTAAACAAATTCAAATCTCTATATTTAATTGATGTATGGAAGGGAACTTTATTCATTCTTGAAATTGTTTTAGTTAAACAGGCAGGGTAATCACTTGATCACTAACAGTAAGTTCAGGTACATTTACTTCAAATTATTAGTATATAAATGGTCAATTATTGTAGATGAGTGAGAAGTTACTCTAGTGGGATTATTTACAAACTGTACCATGTTAAAACTACTAATTATATGGTTCCAATATGTATTATCAGATAAAGGGGTGCAGTATCTATCGCTAATAAACACCATTTTTGAGCAATCGGTAAGAATTTTTTGTTGCTTGGTATTAAAGTATGATATTTATTCTTTGTAAATAAAGTAAAATATCATTTTACATTATTTTAGCGATTTTAACCAAGTCAGATATGTTAATTAGCTTATAATATGTTTCTTGGCAATTTTGACCCTAGTGCCATAATTTGAACAAATTTATTAAAGGTCCTCTAGACAATGCTACATACCAACTATCTAAGCTCTAGGCCTAGTGGTTTCAGACAAGAACATTTTTTAAATTCTCCTAATAGTCTATATGCCCATATAAATCAAGTGACCCCTGGGGCAGGGCCAATTTTGACGCTAGGGCAATAATTTGAACAAACTTGGTAGAGGTTCACTGGGCAATGCTACACACCAAATATCTAAGCTCTAGGCATTACAGTTTCTGACAAGAAGATTTTTTTAATTTCTCTATCTAAGTCTATGTGATATCAAGTTACCCCTGGAGCGGAGCCAATTTTGACCCTAGGGCTATAATTTGAATGAACTTGGTAGAGGTCCGTTAAACAATGCCACACACCAAATATCTAAGCTCTAGGCCCTGTAGTTTTGGACAAGAAGATTTTTAAAGTTTTTCCTATTGGTTGCCATGGCAACCAGAGTTTTTATGCAATTAAAATCTTTGAACAACTTCGGTAGAGCTTCATGAAAGGAACATCCCTGTAAAGTTTCGTTGAAATTGGCCAACATGTTAAGAAGGAGATGTTGTTTAAAGCAATTGATGACACACGCATATGAGTGTAACAGTATTTCAATAACTGATCTTTCAAGCCATCAGCATGATATTGGGTAAAATAATTTCTCATTTTCCCCAAATATCACCAATTTTTAAAGGTACATATAACTACTGTTACCTTTATTACAAATTATGTTTTTTAAATTATGACAAAACCCATGTTCACGCATAAAAACCTTATTTAAGTGCATTTCTATAAGCCAACTTTAAGGTAAGGTAAAACTCGAGAATTACACATATTCTGAAATTCGTCTGCATCAACACGTTCTCTTTTGTAGCAGTTTTTGCTCATCAAACGTCAAAATTCGAAAATAACTACAACGAATAATCAAAGTAAATATATGCTTAAAAGTGATTATGTCAGATTTTAGTGTAAATTTATTGCTTATAAGCAATAATAACATATACAAAAGACGCTGATTTTACTGAAAGTGCTTTCCGATAGAAGTCAGTATGCATGCGCGGCCAAACAGACATGATATCTAGGTGAAATCTACAGTTGCTTATCCCTTAGTATAATGGTCTCAGCTGTTGTTTGTTTTAATCAAGATTTTTTGTGAATGAAAACTTTCATGATGTTGTTTCATTGTAGACAGTTCTGTTGCTGAAATTTAATATTGTTATTTTTGTACATTTTATGTTATATGTATAATCATATTAATTATCATTACAGATGATGTCACTCAACTCATGTAACTACAGAGATAGATTGTGTGGCTAGTATGTACTCGGTCAGGTTACCAGAGTACCTGTATGGAATGTCCCCCTGGTTACAAATGTCCTGGACGCTGAAGTAGACACAGAGTATGTACATCTTTTCATGTCAATCATTCTCTAGATAATGTCCTAAAGTGTTCTGTCTTTTTGACACAACTTAAGGCTAGGTCACAACCCACCGCGCATGTTTTAAGTCCGTGCGTTTTTTGGGGTGAGTAACACGTGCTTACAACATACTATCGTTGTGCGATTGCCACTTTATCGTACAAAGGCCGTACATGCACATGCTGTTTACAAACCGTGTCCATTCTCACACGTATGTTGTAAGTGCGTGCAGGTACGATGAAAGTGAGTACTGAGGTAAATCCGTAGCCCGACCGCAGGCCGAAAGTTCCTAAGGCACTAAAAGTGCTAAGGCGTGTCTGCGTACTTCCAAATCCATCAGTTTTGCCCACGTTTTTGCAAGCAGACAGCATGCACTTGCAAGTATGGCAGGTTGGGACCGGGGCTTTAAACAGGCAATTATTATCATACTATAGATGTTATCAATGCTTGGCCCAATTACAAGAACACATATCTTTAACATAGAAATGAGATTATGTTTTATTGGAACATGTGAAAATATGTCCAGAGATGAATGAATGTATCTGTAAGAGTTTAATCAGGGCTTGACACTAATTTTTTCAGGAGGTAGTCAGCAGGACTACCAGCAAAGAAAATGAGGTAGTCCTTGCAAAATATAAGTAGTCCTCATTCTAATAAATATTGAAACATGTTTGTAATTTTATTTCAATGCCTATCAAGTGTACTTTATCAGAATACATGGCAGGTATGAAAGTCAGATTTTCACGAATGTATTGAACAAAGTTATACAGGTTACATCACATCCGATCTTTATTTTTTAATTAAATTTGTACTTGAAGTTATAGAATTCAGGTCACCCAAATATCATGTAGCCTGACGGGATACCCAGCTTTGAAACCTAGGTAGTCCTTTGAGAAAATAGGTAGCCTCTGGCTAATGGACCATTGTTAGTGTCGAGCCCTGTTAATCTTTGCTATTCTTACCTTTTATAACATTTAGTAGGTGTTTATGAAATATTTGATTTTGTACCCTCTCTGAGTTTGTCCCACTTTCCTCAAAGTCTTGTAATAGGACCAAAATATTCTTTTCATACTGGTAAGTAATTACAGTAAAACCTTGATTATTCAAGTTAACAACTGATATTCTGAATACCTGGTATTATCCAAACCTGATTATGTTTATATATATTTCAAGTACAACGTATCCTGGTTATACAAATTGGATTTTAATTTTGAAGTCGAAATTATTTTATTTCAAAATAATTAAGAACAAAAAATAATACTATCAAACACTTATACACATATATGTATGTATATAAGTCCTTGATACTATATACCAAAAATAGTTGAATTTAGATCAATTTTTAAAGTTATGAGCTGTTATATGAATACTAGCTTAGAAATTCATATTTGTGAGTCAGCATGTAAGACAGGTATATGAACTATGTCAGTCATCATTTATATTGTATGTAATTCTTTTTTTAGATTTTTAATAACATGATTATGATAGTTCATGCCAAAAATCGTTGATTTGGGGGTTCTCATAATTATAAAAGTTATAAGATTTTATGTGTATGCATACCTAGAGACTCATGCATTATTCATAATGCACATATAGAAATTCATATTCCTGAATATTCAATGTCATGCATTGACATATTTGAATATAACTTATTATTAAACACCATGAGACAGTGTTACACATAAGACCAAGGTTAATAGCTCCAAGACCATGGTCACACTTATGTCAAATGTCAAAGATGGGTATTTTTTGTGTCTGTTTCATAACATGCAGAAATATTTACTATCATGAGACGACGTGTCCTGCGCAAGACCCAGGTCTGTAGGCTAAAATTCAAGGTCACACTTAGATGTCAAACCTTAAAAAAGTATTATATACCTTGTCTGGACATATTTGAAAATGATTTGGCATAATACAATGAGACCATGTGTCCTGGGCAACACCCAGATCCATTGGTCAAATGTCACGATTACACACTCGGTCAAATATATTTTCCTTGTATAGGCTGTGCCTTCTGTTTGCATTCAAGGATTTTAAAGGGTATTTGAGAAAACCGAAATCAAACATGTAAGCTGACTATATAATTTAGAATTTTGTTAAGTACATCAACTATCGGCATAGCGTAACTGGTAACAATGTTGGTTGTTGATACATTTGTTGCGAAAATATCAGTTTGAGACTGCGATAGTACTTTTTCGCAAACTATTTTCTATTTCTATATAATATTATATTTATTTATTTTTTTCGTTTTTGTGGGTTTTTAGCACAAAGTGACAGGGTGAGCTTTTCTGATCAGTCTCCGTCCAGCGTCATGCGTCCTCAAACTTTACCTTGTAAACACACTAGGGGCCACATTTTTAGCTCAATTTTAGCAAAACTGGGTCAGAATCTTAATATTGACCAAATCTCGAACGAAACTAGGTCACCAGGGCCAAATAGAGAAAACCTTGTGAAATCACTGTTTTTTTATTGGATCTTTATGAAACTTTGTCAGAATGTTTATTTCAATAATATGTAGGTCAAGCTTGATAATGGGTCATTTCCGGTCAAAAACTAGGTCACTAGGGCAAATTGCTGGAAAACCTTGTGAACACTCTAGAAGTCACTGTTATGATTGGATGATCATGAAACCTTGTCAGAATGTTTGTCTTTATAATATCTTGAACGAGTTTGAACATGGGTCATCTTGGGTCAAAAACTAGGTCGCTAGGTCAAATCTTATGAAAAACCATGTTAACACTGTAGATTTCACAGTTATAATTGGATCTTAACCAAACTTTGTCTAATTGTTTTTTTCAATGTTATAGCCGTCAAGTACAAATATAGGTCATCTGGGGTCTATGAATAGATCAAATCTTAGGAAAACTTTGTTAACACTGTTTATGTCACAGTTTTGATTGGATCTTCACCAAACCTTGTCAGAATGTTTGGTTCAATGATATGTTGGTCAAGATTGAATATGGGTCAGCTGGCCTCAAAAAGTGGTCACCAGGTCAAATCTTAGGTAAAATTCTTGTAAAAGCTCTAAATTGGTTTTAATTGGATCTTGGCCAAACCTGGTCTGATTGTTTGTCTCAATGATATTAAGGATAAGAGCAAATATGGGTCATCTTGGATCAAAAACTAGGTCACGAGGTCAAATCTTAGGAAAACCTTACTAATACTGTAGATGTCAAATTTTGATTGTATCTTCGCCAAACCTTGTCAGAATGTTTGTCTTAATGATATGTAAGACAAATTCGAACATAGGTCATCTGGGGTAAAAAACTAGGTCATGAGGTCAAATCTTAGGAAAACTTTGTCTATGCTGTAGTTTTCATGGTTTTGATTGGATCTTCACCACATTTTCTCAGAATGTTTGTCTTATTTATATTTGGGACAAGTTATAACATGGGTCATCTTGAGTCAAAAACTAGGTCACTGGTTCAAAACAAAGTTTTAATGAGTGAACAGTGATTGTCATGTGAGCCACAGGCTACCGGCATGTGATAACAGCAAATTAAATTTTCACAAAAAAAATTTTTTTTCACCTTATATATATTATAGAGTAAAGGTATAGAACTCCTGGGCTCAGAAATCACACCGGTCATGTTAATCAAGGTCCTGTTGTAACAATTCTGAACCGATTCTTAAAAGCCTGGTCTTATTCGACGCAGAAATAATTTCTCTTTAACCACCACCCACTCTTATAAACATACATTGCTCTGAACTGGAGCAATAAGCCCTCCAACTTACAAAAAGTACCACTAGGCATCGATGTGACCTAAGTTTCTTTCCATTAGCTACAGAGTAAATTTCTTTATTCCTTCGGAATTTCATACCCACTCCGGTGTAAATCGAAAGAAAATCAAATTTGTTATCACTCAAGGTCGACGAATCATTCAATTGATGTATACCTAAGTCATTACGATTCAATATTCCACGCTTTCGTCGATTTCGCTTCTCAGCTGCCATAATTGCACAGTTTAAACGCCGTACCATTTTCGTGCCGTTTCGGCTCAACGATTGGTCAAAATCGGAGGTGTGGCAACCTTCACCTTTAACAGTCATTTTGCCAAAGAGAGTTTGAATCGTCAAATAATGAATCGTAATGCCTTAGGTACCCATCAATGGAATGAATCGTCGACCGTGAGTGATAGCAAATTTTATTTTCTTTCGATTTACACCGGAGTGGGTATGAAATTCCGAAGGAGTAAAGAAATTTACTCTGTAGCTAATGGAAAGAAACTTAGGTCACATCGATGCCTAGTGGTACTTTTTGTAAGTTGGAGGGCTTATTGCTCCAGTTCAGAGGAATGTATGGATATAAGAGTGGATGGTGGTTAAAGAGAAATTATTTCTGCGTTGAATAAGACCAGGCTTTTAAGAATCGGTTCAGAATTGTTACAACAGGACCTTGATGAACATGACCGGTGTGATTTCTGAGTCCAGGAGTTCTATAGCTTTACTCTATAATATATATAAGGTGAAAAAATCTTTTTTTTGTGAAACTTTATTTTGCTTTTATCACATGCCGGTAGCCTGTGATGTGAGCAATATAGGGCCATCTTGGACCTCTTGTTTTTGTAGGGTTTATACTAGATCTAGTGTTTATATTATCATCATTCTTATCATTTGGCATATCTTTTATGAATATCTTTTTACATGTAATACGTGATGAAGAATAGTCTTATACATTTCATCGGAATTCTGGTAATAACGATTAGTTTGCTATTAAAAGTCGATCTATTTTCAGCCATATTTAGTTATACTTAACAAAAAAAGAAACATTACATACTTCATGACCTGTTTTAGAGGGTTAACAGTGACTTTATGTGAATTATGCCTGCTTAGCTTAGGCTGCTGGACGTCACAGGCACTGGACCCGAGCCCAATGGCAAAACGTGATTTGGTGAAGAACTTCTTCTTTGGTTGTGATAGGGGAAGCCATTAGTTGCTCTTTTTAGAATTTGATTCAGTGAGCTTCTAAAACTGGTAGAAACCAAGAACAAGGTGGCAAGCAACCCTGTTCAAAAACTAGCCAAGAATGTATAGTTTAGTTATTTCTGAAGACAAGGGGAAAATTGGCCAAGAATGTATGGTTTAATTAATTATATCTGAAGACAAGAGGAAAAAGTGGCCAAGAATGTATGGTTTAATTACATCTGAAGACAAGGGAAAATAGTGGCCAAGAGGGTAAAAACTAACTAAGAATCAGAATGCAATACTGTTATTATAAGGGAGAAAAACTGGACAGGGGAAAAAATAGACTGCTACACCGGGGGTCACAGTCATATTTTCCAACATTTTTCCCTTACTGCAGCACAATTGCGAATCAAATTCGTAAGTGATATTGCTATAATTCGTTTCTCAGGTGAGCATGTCAGGGCCAGTTTTACTTTTCAAATTTAAGGAAGCTCATCAAAATTAGGTTCATGGTTCATGAATATTGATGAATTATTTTGATGAAAAATTCATGAATTGTTCATGAACTGATTATGTTCATTCATGAACCATTGATGAACTTTTATGAACAATTCATGAAACTTAATGAACCAATGATGTTCATAAACAACTTCACGAATTGTTGATGAAACGTCCATCAAACTTGGCTCATGAAATATTGATGAATTATTTTGATGAACCTTGATGAACTTTCATGAACAATTCATGAACTGTTCATTAACATCATCAATTCATGAACAAATTCTCTACAGTCATGACATACAGTGAGAAATTACTAGCTACTGCACATTTTGAAAACCCATACAAATTCAGTGCCTTCAGTGCTTTGATCTGTATACAGTAAACTATCTACCAATATCTACCCCAAACATGTCCCCATCAGCTGAAGAAAGCACCCAGATGCAAAAAATCTGAGTGCTATCAGAATCTGTTGTCGAACTGTCAGTGCACAGTTCCTTCTCGTCTTATGTCTTGGTCACCAATCAGGCCTTTCAGTCTGTCCAGATTCTGTGATCAAAGTCAGTAGGGTCTAAGTAATTCTTCATCGTCGAGGTCATCCGTCTGTCTGTGTACTCATCGAAACTGTCTCGGTCTGCGAGCCTTAGGTACAACAAGGGCAGCCATTATGAAGTTGGTTAATCGTTTTGGTTAAGATTCAACCAACGTCTTAGACCTTAGTTAAAATAACTGTAAATTTAACCAAAACTATGTTTACACGTGCATAAAACAGACCTGCGCACAAAATTCTTTTGAAAATACAGGTCTTTGATA
This sequence comes from Lutraria lutraria, assembly GCA_964023205.1. Classification (NCBI taxonomy): domain Eukaryota; kingdom Metazoa; phylum Mollusca; class Bivalvia; order Venerida; family Mactridae; genus Lutraria; species Lutraria lutraria. The sequence continues at coordinate 19,021,773 of OZ026847.1, forward strand.
ATACAGGTCTTTCTAAAGGATATGGACCTATCGCAAATAAAGAAGTAGGTGTGTAAATATTGGATCTTCACCAAATCTTGCCTGAATGTTTGTATTATATAATGATATCTTGGACAAGCTCGATAATTGGTCAACTTAGGTAAAAAACTAGGTCACCAGGTCAAATTTGAGGAAAAACTTAATGAATGATTGTCATGTGAGCAATGTAGGGTCATCTTGGCCCTCTTGTTTTATGATGTTGGCGTGTCAGCAAGTAGTCCAAACCAAAATTAAAATATTATTTTTTCTAATTTTGATAAAAAGCAAGAGAAAAGTCCGATTAACAAATAATTGAACTGGTATGGCCTTATCACTCTATACATCCAATTTATTGTACAAGGGTTTGAAGCAATATTTTTTAGCTCACCCGAGAGTGATCTATTAAGTTAGTATAATAATTCTTCATACGACTTTCCTCTGAAACGGTTTGGTCAAATTTGAAGAACCTCCACAGGAATAATCTTTAGGTGGTCCTTTACAATAGTTGCTAAAGGAATGTCATTCCATGCTGTACTCTGGTTTCCATGGCAACCAAAAGAAAAAATCTTGTCTTAAGCTTAGATATTAGCCAGGGAGCGCCATCCAGAGGCCATCTAACAAAGTTGCTAAAATAATGTACCTGGGATTAAAATTGGCCCCACCCCAGGGGTCACTTGTTTCATATAGATTTATATAGTGGAAAATATAACAAGAAAGTTCTTGTTTAAATGCACAAGGTTTAGAGCTTAGATATTTTGCATGTAGCAGCATGTAGAGGCCCTCTTACAAAATTGCTAAAAAAGTATATCCCAGAGGTCTTATTTTCCAATACTTTTTACACATTTAAATGAAAGTGATATTGCCACAACTTATTTCTCAGGTGAGCATTGCAGGGTCACTTGGCTCTCTTGTTTGTTAATCATTTTGTTTACACAGCAAATTTAAATTTCAGTATAAAACGGTTCAGTGCTTTCCTATCATCCCATCTGTCAACCAGTTTTTGATGCAAAATTCTCATGCTTCTTGAAACGTGTACACACGTTTGTAAGGAGAACCAGTTTTCGATCAGATTGTTAGCGGACAGGCACATGGTAGGTTGATATTTTACTAATGAAATTAATTTTAGGTCACAGATATATGAGCTTTATACAATTAAATTATGAATTCTTTCTTCCGATGATTTTGTATTACTATTTTATAGTTTGTTTAATTTTCTTCAATTTCTTTGTTATGATATTGTAATGTTATTGCTGAATGTTGTAAAAAACTTACTGACCATGTCTCTTTATGTGAGAAAGTAGTCAGTTGCTTTTAACTTTTCCATGTGCTTTCATGTGACCAAAAAAACCCAAACATACCTATCCTATTGTAATGAACAATTTAAGACAAGTAACCAGAAAAATACATATTTCTTTTATGCCTGAGGAGAATTAGGTTGTTATTTGAATGTTATAATAGATAATTTGTAGTTGATGTTTAAGCTCGGTTAATTAAAATAGATTTACTGTTTTACTGGCAGTATTGTGTATAACAATAAAACATCATCATATAAGTACTCAATGACTTATTTCAAATCTAACATTCTTAAGCTCGACAACAATTGGTTGAATTTTTATCTCACATAAGCCAATGGCTCAGGATGATTTTTTATTGATGACAACGATATTTCCGATATGACTGAGAGTTTAACTGAGCATGTGCGCTGCCTTTCAAGTGAACATAACATGAGCAATACTTACCATTTCAGTTTGTTGACATTTTTTCCGCGATGTTTTCAGTTTTGACAGATACCGAAAGGGTCAAGTTGTGAAAATGACAAATAATTTCTGAGGCCAAAATCGGCAGGTTTGGTAAATCTTGAAATGTGTATTTTTAGTAAACTAGCGGCATATTCCAGGGCATGCCCCTTTAAACATACTTACAGTGAAAGTGTATGACCTAAGATCTCTGAGAGTTTGATATGGGCAAAATTGAACCAGTGCTTGCAGAGTTATGGGCCCTTGACTTAGAAAAATTGCTTTATTTCAACTTTATTACATTATAGCATCTTGATTTCTTCACTATTCTTAATCATATTTACACAGCATCCATTATTCATGAAAAAAAAGTTCTGTTTGATCAAACTCTATGTAGAAACTGCGCATACAAGATGAAAAACTATATCACCTGGTCATTAATTATAGCATAGTTGTTCTCAGGTGAGCGATATAGGGCAATATTGGCCCTCTTGTTAAAATAGCTTTTAACGGACCCATGATGTCAGTGTTTATTTTTTAAATTTATCATTTTATATTAAAGTTGTTGGCAACAAGAAGAACCGTGAACAATTCTAGGTATGGCGTATGTGAATGAATAGACTTATATTATTTGAGGCCTGTGTTCTACAATGAAGACTTGGCCATCAGTGTAAGGTAGGTGTTAAAAATTGCATACTCTAAAATTATCACTTTCAGCATGTCAATGACTTTAACATAAATAATGAATTTAATATTTCTCATTTTCACCATCCCACTTTACACTCGCTGTAACCTGCAGTAAACCAATTGGATTCTGTACCAATACTTGCCTTGCTCTCCGCATGCAGTAGTCTACTTCTCTACTTGTAATAAGTGTTCAATTTAATAGAAAATATGAAAATAAGATTGAAATTATGTTGTTGTTGTTTTTGTAGATTGGTGTCAGAACTTGAGAGAAAAATAAGAATTAAATCATCTACTTCTCGTCTTTGTGATACTTCATGGAAGAGCCTTCCGATGATACTTCTATACTGTGTATATGTCTACTCCAGGTATGTAGAGCTTGGTAGAGTTGCATATATATATAACTCAAATATTGTCTCTCCTTATTAGCAATGAACAATGTTTTATTCTTTTCAAGTTTTGTTTTTCTTTTGAGCTGTCAGTTAAACATGGTGCCCATACCATGTTCTTCTCAATTATATGTGTGGGACAAAATTACTTTCTTTGGATTTAAAATCTTATATGGGGCTTTCTGTTTATAGCTAGAATGAATCATTGTGGCAGGGTCCAAACTCTATTGCCATATCATAGACTGTAGTCTTTAGATTCTGTTTAATGAATTTTACCCTGAAAATGATTTTGCTTGATTATATGAAAAAGTCTTGAAATCTGATTGAAATTTTCCTCATTTTGTCAACAGTATAATAACATGTCTAAGTGTACAAAGCTATGTCTGACAAGAAATGCTGCATAAATTTCTATAAGTATATAATTACATTGTTTTCATCACCTTGAAGTGATTTCTAAAAGAGATTTACCAAAGACCGTCTATGTAATTTAACAGACATGATTGTTACAAGTTATCAAAACATTTTATTCCTGCACTGTTTAACAAAGCATTCATTGAAAATGTTTAATTTTGTTGATTTTTGATTTTCGAGTTATCTCCCTTGTATAATTCTCTTTATATAGAAAGTATCCACTCTTATGTATCTATCGATATTTAGAAAAGATGTATACATTCGAATTTCTTCTTTTCATTGAAATATAGAACAATCATTTTTTATATCCTGTAAACATTTGAAGCAGCAGCTGACATCCTTATTTCATTTAAAAAAAACTGGATCGATACATGTACATATATAGGCGTAGATTTCTAAAATAACAATGTTTTGATAAATCTGCACTAGCTGCATGGGGTGTATGTGCAAAACAAGATAATCGAGACATGCTGTTTAAAGCTTGGCTGATTATTGATAAAACCAAGGTTAACAGGAACTCCCAACAAATACATTTACATTGTATATTGGTTGTTAAAAGTGGGCGAATTATTTATATCAATGAAATCATTCTTTAAAAAGTGGATACTTTCTTTTTTGGTTTACTATAGATACTCATTAAAACCAGTATCCATGGAAACAAAACAACCCAGTTCTTCATTGAGGTAGTTTTATTGTACGTAGTAGTTTTCTTTAATGTATATAGTGCAACCTCCATGAATGGTCACCTCCAAACAACAGTCACCTCTTTATTAGACATTTGTGATTTAAGACGGTGACGGTGGTGGACATCGGATTTGGGATTAAATTCAGGGGTCATCTCAAAATTAATGATACATACTCTTGTATAGGGCAAGTGTTAATAATAATTTTGTTTGTATGTCAACTCAAAAACATGTTTATTTTACAATTTTATTCATTTTCATAAGAACTAGAACTAAACCAAGCATACACATCAATTTCAGTACTTTTTTGTAATGAAACTGTTATACGACTCTTGGTTGTTGCGAATTAATTCTGCCAGAGGGCGTTTCTGCTGTCGCCTGCGTCTACCAGGCGTCACTGGCATCGGGCGACTTTGCATTTTCAAGTGACTCCTAAATTGGCACATCATAACTCAAAAGCTCTAAGCTGATTTTATGTGATTGTAAACTGAAATGCACATTCATTAACAAAACTACTTACGTCTGTATTGTCAAAATTTGTTAATAAACAAAATAGCAACGTACCTAAATATACGCATCATAATCTACCATGGATGTGTGTGTTTTGTGCCTTTTTAGCATTACTCTAATACTACAGGGCGAATTTTCAACTAATCATAACTCGGTAATACTCACATCAACTAGTGTTTAAGCTTGAATACATGAAAGTGGAGTGTTGCAGTATATATAGATAGATGATGCAATTGCTATTTATAGACTGAGTTCATGTTGGGTATACTGCGAAGGTCAAATGTTTTTACTGCGGCTTACGAATAATATTTCGAGTCGCCAAATACAATTATGCAAGATCATCAAGTCTGAACCTCATGCAACATCGGGTTAACTAAAGGCCATAATTTATAGGCCCACTCTATTTTGACTGGGTCTTTTTATTTGATTGACCCTGATTGTGTTCAATACGACAATGTTCTGTTGTGTTAAAATCAGAAGAATCGGTGTTGGTATTTACTGTTACTGATGTGTTGTTCACTATTAATAATAGGTTTCCAATATGGGTTCAAATAAGTTTCATTTTTTTTAAGTTTTTCAAATTGGTTTTAGAATCTGTACTGTATTTTAAAAAGATTCATCAGGCTATTTGTTCAGTATTGTTGCAAATGAGAGATAAATGTCTCATTATTTGGCAATTTGTAAGATTTTCTGCTTGTTCACTTTTTATTGAATGTCTCTCTATCTATCTTCTAGATAATCCGAGAAAAATGTTCTGCAGTCACCAAGAAGATCTTATAACCAGTTGCTGGTAAATAAATCATATATCTTATATTTTATCTGAATTTTGATGAAATTATAATGACTAAAAACTTGGGTGATTGAAAACATTCATTTATCAGTTCATGTCTGACATCACTATCTAACAGTATTGAACCAGGGAAAACCATTAAAAAATATTTTTAAAAATAACATTGTGAAGTCTGGAACATTCAAGTTATTTATAAAAAATTAATCTTGCGAAGCCAATGATTGTTTCTATTTTGAACTGGACATTCAAAAACATGTTGCTAATGGTTGAAAATAATCAACCCTCATGTTGTTGTTTGATCTTGGTTAATTGATAATCAGAATTTAAAGCCAGATATTGTGCATTTTTATTAAACTGACAAAAGCTGCATAATTTCATGGTCAATGCTTGCATTTATTTTTAGCTGCAGTAAGGTTTGATTACTTTCATAATTTGTTACATCGGTTGTCAAATGTGCATGTATTTAATGATACGCAACATAATATCATGTAAACATGCAGAATGGAACATTCCCTAACAGTAGAATAAACAAAAACTATCGACTGTGGTAAGAAGCTAAAAATAATCGCATTCAGCAACCATGAAATTATTATACACCCAAATATGAACATATGGGGGCTATATTGGATTCACGCTTGTCGGTCAGTCGGTCGGTCCGTCCTTCCATGCATCTGTAGACACAATTTGTCAGCAACTACTTACAGGATTTCAATGAAACTTAACAGAAGTGATCAGTAGTAAGCCTAGTTGTGCTTACTAAAACCGTTTTTTGTTTGGATTAATTTTCACTGAGTTATAGCCCTTTGTTTTTTCTACAGTATATACAATAAGCAAATTTTGTCCGGACTATTTCTCATTAACTACTGACAGGAATTCAATGAAACTTCACAGAAGTGAAGTTGTGCCTGTTTGAATCATTTTTTTAGTTTGGATTAATTTTCACTGAGTTATAGCCCTTTGTTTTTTTATACAGTACATGTATATACAATAGGCAAATTTTGTCTGGACTATTTCTCATTAACTACTCAAAGGAATTCAATCAAACTTCACAGAAGTGATCAGTAGTTAGCCGTACAAGGTTAAGTAGATTTAACCACTTCATCTAGCACCAACACTGCTTAATTACTAGAACACTTGAATACTAGCTTATACAGTTGTTGCCTATGACATTCTCAATCTACCCATATCAACCAACCTCACTTTGACCTTGACATAATTTGGACTGAGAATGGTTAAAATTGATTTATCTTGACAAGCATGCCACAGGGGTATATGCAATGAATGAACACACCAGTCAAGTCTTAGCATCTTTTTGTGTCTGTAGTATTCTTATATTTCTTAAATCATAGTGTTTCTAAAAGTTGTTGATTTCTAATATAATGTCAAAAAAAACAAAAAAACACTAACTAACGTCTATTGTACTGTGGATACTTGTATGAAGTTATTTCTGTTTTATTTTTTTATCTGATGTTTTTGTAGGTGATACAGGATACAATCTTAGATGTAGGTATGGTTTACTGTGAAATCTTTCAACACAACAATGGAAAACAAACAACTTGGTTTGAGAAATATCTTCAATATGACAAATTTTGTAATCGCCTGCTTTCAGTTCATTCATAATTAAGTGAAACATTTCCCTTACATGTTAGTAACTTAGTTTGATTTAGTTTCAAATGTTTATACATTTACAACTTTTCTAGATGAATTATACTTATGAGTATTAGTTTGTTATAGCTGTTTGCTAGTATATAGTGTAGTGTCTATTACTAGTTTGGCTAATCCTGGCCATTTGATTGGCTGATTGTGATGACTGTATATATTAAAATTGACAGGGAAGTAAATCATGAAGGCATTGCCTAGATAAGTTGTTGTGTGGATATTTTAAGTTCAATGTGGTTGTATGATGGTGCTCAGATTTATGGTGAATTTGTTAACATTTAGGGTTGCTTCTACTTGATTGATGTAGGGTATGATATAACCATGTGCTTGTGAACTATATACATGAATTTATTCATTTGTCAAATACTCAAGATTGTGATTAATCATCATAATGTGTATTACTCATATCCAATGATATCATATAAATAGTTTATACTCTCCTTAAGGGCTATTCCAGTTAAACATATATACCACCCAAGGAAGGCAAAATAAAGGAATTATATTGGGGGATGGTCAAATTTGTATTTTGCTTCTAAAGTGGGAGGGGTACAAACCTTTATCACTTCTGGAGGGGGGTCATATATGTTTTTAAACATTAACCGTCATAAGGTTTAATTTTTCAACAACTTGATCAACACTTTGATTAATGTGAACATTAAGGAATGACCTACTAGTATTCCCAGATTTTGTTTTCTATTTTTGAACACTATGTTAGACATCACTCAATGTATTGTCCAAGATATGTCAGGGGTAAAGTCATAAAGTTTTATAATAGTCTGTTCAATATTTGTATGTGTTTTTTTTTATAATTGATAATGTGCCAGATTCAATGACATCTACATTCTAAAAAACTGTGTAGTCCAAAACTATATTTGACTCTGAAATGTGGTCTGTAGGTTCCTATTCCATGTTGCAGTTCAGACATCAACATGCAGGTATCAGTTTAATCTACATTCAGTCAGAACATAGATTAGTCCGCACTGAATAGTACATAGCAAACAAATGACAAAATTAATATTTTGTTTAAATATTGTTGATTCTGAAAGTTTAGCAGATTTTTTGCTTCGATTTACTTTGTTATACACATACAAACTTTTGAATATTTTTGGTCTGATTTACTTGAGCGTTATCAAACTATATAGTTATGCATATGTGTTTGTTGTTTTTGGGTCCATGCAGATAGAAACAGCAGCATAGGAATGTGATAGATTGCTTTAATAAAAAGAAATTCTAAAGGGGGGTCAGATTTAGTGTAAAAAATATTATGTAGGTGGTTCTTTTTTTGTCAATTGAACTTCTGATGGGGGTCGGTCAAATATGCAAGTGCCTTCCTTGGGTGGTATATATATTTAAATGGAATAGCCCTAATGGAGGATTTAATAAAATATACAGTCAATATTCTTTATGAAAAAAGCAACTTCATACAAAAAACATAAACCAATATGCTTCTTGTAATAGTTGTTCTTGTTACATCTTTGTTGATTGTTAATTAAGTCACAAACTGATCATCATTGTAAATGTTCCATGAACATCAACTATTTATTGTACATTTTTGTGCCCCACCACTTTTGGGGGGGGGGGGATATAGTTTTGTATACATTTGTAATACTAGATATGTTTGTTTTTGACTCCACATGATTGACGTGGATCTCGATGTTAAACTAAAAGTTTACTGGGTATCATAATTGATTTTAATATATAGATACTATTACTTTCCTAAGGAAGAGCATTTTTATATGCAAGAATGACATTGACACAAAAACTTGTGAAATTGTCATAGGCATGGTTGCTAAATTTATGCATTCACTTCTTTTAACTTCATACCACAGTCGGTAGTTTTTATTTCATCATTCGACATAATACATAGTTCCTACATCTAAAATATTTACCTCCCTTGTTTTGAATTGGCGGCCATCTTGAAAGTCAAATTTAAACAACTCAACTTAATCATGTTGTCAAATTAGCCTTTCAAGATGGCCACCAAGGGAGGTAAATAGGTATACTTGTTTTTGGCTAGAAAAGGGTCATGTTTAGGATTACTTGACATACATATTACGAGAGGACTATAACATTTATGTGAGAACACTAGACACATTTCATTCTGAAATATATTTGTCTGTTGTATTAAAATCATTCAAGTAATCATAAGAATGACTTCTGACTGTATCTTGTATTGCAACTGAAATTGATGATTTACTTTTGTTACAACATGTAATAATATCATTACAAGTGTATAAATAAACTGTTAGCATTTTTTATTCATGACAAGTATTTTAATCAACATGAAAAAATAATTTAACACAAATTATAACAAGTGAAGAAATTGAAAATAAAACAAAGTAAATAAATATGAGAAGAAAGCAGAATTAAAAAAAAAAAGAAAAAAAATTTGCCCACAAAGACGGCAAAATTTCAATAAGTGCCTACACTTTACACAGACCACCAAATGTGTAAGGGTCGGCCTTGTGTATCTCATTTTCAACATCTTGTTCCTAAATTATCAGCATGACATACAAATATTACATTATCACATCACATTACATAAATAAATATTCTATTTAACAATCAAATATTTATTTATACACAATTAATACATCAAGAAATAAACTACTCCAAATTTGATAATACACTTAACAAAACTTATAACGTCCCTTTGTAAAATATGCATATATTTTTTTCATATAGTTAAGCTACATTACTATCAACAAAATGTGATTTTTACCCGTTTCTTGTCTATAGTTATAAGTTATAAAACATTTAACATGCACACGGTAAGTATGAATCTTCAAAGTAATTTTTTAAATCGATACACGTTACAGAAAAACACAAAATGGAGTGGATGTCCATTGAGAAAATGTTTTAAGGGCCAGTGTTGTCTGCCTTATTCAGCGAGGATCCCGTACTTACAATACATTTAGATTTCAATTAATATTTAATTTACTTAACACATCAAATTAAAACAAACCACTAAGTTAACATATGAAATAGCTGTGGTTAAGTTTTATACATGATTTTGCAATGTATTTACTAGAAAATAATCATAATATGTCTTATGATTATGATATATCTTCTAAAGTGCCCAGTCTGTATTGCTGCAGTATTTAGTGATATATCTACCTTTATTAAAAAAGAAAAAACAACACATTATTTTCATCTTAGAACTTCCAAGTGTTTTCTCCAATGTCACCAAAAAGCATTGAATGTCATTAAATTGTAAAAATTTATAGTGAATTAAGTTAGGTTTTAAAGCAACTCATTATATTCAATCTTGAATTATGCTATCATTTCAGTGTCAAATGTATTCATGAAAATTTAGTTAGTGGAAAATATAGGTGTATTTTAATATCTTTTCCACATTGCCAGACTCTTTGAAGTTAGTAAGAAAACGATTGCTTGACTGAATGCCAAATACATTTGACAGCTATAAAGATATACGTAAAATGATGGTAGTACAGGAGCCCTCCCTGAATAAGCCTGGTGTGGGCCCTTTCCTCAATGGACATCGATCTCATTTTGTATTTTTGTAATTTCGAAGATTCATACTGTACTTTCCATGTGATGCACTTGCAAATTATATGTTTTATAACAGCCAAAAAATCAATAACATACATTTTTGTTGATAGAGTCATGTAGCTTGACTTGTTGGAGATGTGCACTGAAAATTTGAGCTCCAAATATAAAAAAATATATAAAATATGCATATTTTACTGAGCGGACATTATAACTTACAAGTTTTCTTAAGTGTAGATACTATGATAACTATTATGATATACAGATATGCTTCAATGGACAAATATTGTTTCATTTTTTCACTGACATATGATGCCTAAACGACCAATTTCTAATCAAATCTAATCATCAGTAGTATTAAAATTTTGAAGCAATTACTTCGAGCAATATTGCAAGTGACCCTTATCAAATTTTTAGTAGTATACATGTAGTTAAAATATCCAATGTAACTAAATGTCATATACTTTCTTAGTTGTATACAACTAGAGCTATTAGCCGGTATCTTAACCAGTCACCTTTATCACCCTTGTAATATCTTAATTATATATAATATAATGCAAGACATGTCTAAGCTTATGAGACTATAGGTAAGTGACTATATGTGTCAGATGCTTACATAGTATACATGTATACAATTAACCAGTCACTTACCCAATTTTATACACTTTGTCAGTGATTGACGTGTATATAACTGAAGTGTAAGTAACTAAAGTAAGTTACTTCTGACCAAGTGTATATAACCTGCTAAGTGACTAACTATTTTGAACAAGCAATTTTGAATAGGTTATGTAAAAAACTAAGTCAGTCGCTTACCCTATCATAAATACATCATTATATAGTGACTGGTTGTGTCTATAATACCGTAAGTGACTGGTGACTAAGTAACCAGCTAAATGTATATAACAATGTAAGTATCTGACCTAGTAAGTGACAATGTTAATGATATGACTAGGTATACATTTGTATACATAGTACATGTATACTACTCAAAATTTGTTAAGGATCACTTTTTGATTTTGGATTACATATATAAAATATGAATTTTGGTTAATTTCAAAGATACCTGATTATCATGAGTGCAACATGTGATCCATAGATTAAATCATTCGAGCGTAATGAGCGTTGAAATGAGGACATGGTCAAAATTAGACATTTTATGGGTATGTGTGGGGAAAAGAAACTTTGAGGAAAATGAACTAAAGTCCAAACTTTTGTGTTTAGTATCGAGACCGATGTCCCTGTGCGTCAAAAACACCCTGACGTCGACTCCTCATGCTTCTGATGAGTCGTCCAACCTTAAATTGTGGGATTCAAGTCCATTTGTCCGGAATATATATCCACTCTGCAGCATATCCCAGACGTAATCGATGGGATTTGGGTCGCGAGATCGAGCTGGCCAGTCCATTCTAGCAATAGTTTCCCTTTCAAGGTACTGATTGGTGTCATTATCATCCATGAAAATGAAATCCGTACCAATAGCACCTGCGTATGGACGAAAATGATCTTCCAAGATCTTATTTACGTGCCATTTTCAACGCCATGTATGTCCTTTTGTGGCCGCAACATTTTAGAGAGCATCTTCAATGGGCTCATGACCATGTTGGATGAACCCTACACGACTTGACCCATGTATGTTTCTTTGACGAGTCCAGGTTCTGTGTCTATTTCACAGATGGAAGTGCAAGAGTCTGGAGAAGGAGAAATGAACGCTTTGAACCAGTTTGTATTGCTGAGCATGACCGCTATGGTGGTGGCTCAGTTATGGTTTTGGACAGGCATTTGCGTTCAAGTCGTTGAAAATGGCACGATCAAAGATGCGAGGTACGTAAATGAGATCTTGTAAGATCATGTTCATCCATACACAGGTGCTATTGGCCCGGAGTTCATTATCATGGACGATAATGCTCGTGTTCATAGGGCCACTAACACCAATCAGTGCCTTGAAAGGGAAACTATTGCTCAAATGGACTGACCCGCTCCATCTCGTGACCTAAATCCCATCCAACACGTTTGGGATATGCAGCAGAGAGCGATATCTGAGTGTCCTGGCCAGCCAACAACCAAGTGAGGCACTTCCAGAAGAATGGGCTCGAATCCCACAATATGAGATTCGACAGCTCATTAGAAGCATGAGGAGTCGATGTCAGGCTTTTTTTGATGCACAGGGACATCAGTCTCGATACTAAACACAAAAGTTTGCACTTTAGCTCATTTTCCTCTTAGTTTCTATTCACCACTCATACCCATAAAATGTCTAATTTTTACCCTATCCTCATTTCGACGCTTGTTACGCTCGAATGATTTAATCTATGGATTACATGTTGCACTCATGATAATCAGGTATCTTTGAAAATTACCAAAATTCATATCTTATATGTGACCAGCTAATTGTATTTTAATTGGTGTATATAACTTGTGTAGTGACTGGTTAATTGTATGTTAATTAGTGTATATAACTTGATAGGTGACAGGCTAATTATATGTTAATTAGTGTATATAAGTTGAGTTGTGACTGGTTAATTGTATGTTAATTAGTGTATATAACTTGTGTTGTGACTGGCTAATTGTATGATAATTAGTGTATATAACTTGGTAAGTGACTGGCTAATTGTTATGTTAATTAGTGTATATAACTTAGTGACTGGTTAATTGTATGTTAATTAGTGTATATAACTTGGTAAGTGATTAGCTAGTTGTATGTTACTTAGTGTATATAACTTGGTAAGTGACTAGCTAATTGTTATGTTAATTAGTGTATATAACTTAGTGACTGGTTAATTGTATGTTAATTAGTGTATATAACTTGGTAAGTGATTAGCTAGTTGTATGTTACTTAGTGTATATGACTTGGTAAGTGATTAGCTAGTTGTATGTCACTTAGTGTATATGACTTGGTAAGTGATTAGCTAGTTGTATGTTAATTAGTGTATATGACTTGGTAAGTGATTAGCTAGTTGTATGTTAATTAGTGTATATAACTTGGTGATTAGCTAATTGTATGTTACTTAGTGTTTATGACTTGGTATGTGACTGACTGGCTTATTGTTTGTTGCTTGATGTAATGTCTGGTGCAATTTTATTAAACTGTCAAAGCTAAATAATTGCACTGTTGATGAATGTTATTATTTTTAGCTTCATACCACAGTTATTTTCTTTTACCATTATATAATGTTTTGTAGTCATCGTTAAATACATAATTGTATGTTTGTTTACTGGTATAACAAAAATCATAGTACAGATTACCAAAGTAATTGTACGGTACTACCTTGCCGAAGGTAAAAATAAATGCAAGCATTGACTGTGAAATTATGCAGCTTTGACAGTTTAATAAAATCGCACATTATCAAATTTTAACTACTGACTTATAATGTTCGGAAACAACTGTCCACACTCCGATGAAATGCAACCATGATCCTGCTTTTATGAGGATCTATTAGCTGATACAAAATCTAGTTCAAGAACATGTGTATGTAAGCCCTTATTAATTATAATTGAAAAATATGCAAAGTAACAATTATATAATCTAAGCTAAGACATGTCTATGAAACTATACTTGAGACTTGTGTACATACCATCAGGTAGGCATCAGATCAATACAGGAGCAGCATGGGCAAACAACACCACCACAGCTTTCTACAGATCATACATCCACTTAATGAGTGATTTCTTAGTTCTCTGCACAATGCTATAAAAAGAACAATTTCAGTGTTGATTAAATGATCATTATCTAGACAAAATATAAAAAAATATATAAGTTGGAATATCTATTCACGAAAGTGCTTAACAAAGTATAAACAGACAAACTAAGTAAGTAAAGGACCTGACTAAATACAGTCAACCCTGTGTAAGGGGTCACCCCTGAAAAAGGCCATCTTCTGAATATAGGCTATTCTTTAAAGAACTGCCATTGAATATCTAGAACAAATGACCTCCAAATAAAGGTCACCTGTCAATAAAGGCCACATTTTCTCTTTCCTAAGGGTGGCTACTGATTTGGCTGAATGTAAGTGCCTGACTAAGTATGTAACTGACTAACTTTGTATGTATGTGACTGGCAAAGTATATAAGTGCCTGATTAAAGATGTAAGTATTTGCCTTAGTATTAAGTTCCTGACTTAGTTATATGATATAACTGATTAACTAAGTATGTAAGTTTGACTAAATAAGTAAGTTTATTACTAAGTGTGTAAGTATCTGAATAAGTATACAGTGTCTGACAAAGTATGAAACTGACTAAGTATGTAACTAAGTATGTAAATGTCTGGCTAAGTATGTAAGTGCCTGATTAAGTATGTAAGTATTTGCCTTAGTATGTAAGTGTCTAAGTATATATCTAATTAACTAAGTATATATGACCTATGACAAAATATGTAAGTATTATATTAAGTATCTAAGTATCTGATTCTGAATAAGTATGTCTGACTTAGTATGTAAGTGCCTGACTTAGTATCTAAGTATCTTAATAATAATGTAAGTGCCTAGCTAAATATCTAAGTATCTGAATAATTATGTAAGTGCCTGACTTAGTATCTAAGTATCTGAATAAGTATGTAAGTGTCTGGCTTAGTATTTGAGTATCTGAATAATTATGTAAGTGCCTGGCTAAGTATCCAAGTATCTGAATAATTATGAACGTTTTAGTGAAGGTTTAGTATTAGTATGTAAGGCCTGGCTTAGTAAAAGTATGTAAGGCCTGGCTTAGTATAAGTATGTAAGGCCTGGTTTAGTATAAGTATGTAAGGCCTGGTTTAGTATAAGTATGTAAGGCCTGGCTTAGTATAAGTATATAAGGCCTTGTTTAGTATAAGTATGCAAGGCCTGGCTTAGTATAAGTATGTAAGGCCTGGTTTAGTATAAGTATGTAAGGCCTAGTTTAGTATAAGTATGCAAGGCCTAGTTTAGTATAAGTATGTAAGGCCTGGTTTAGTATAAGTATGTAAGGCCTGGCTTAGTATAAGTATGTAAGGCCTAGTTTAGTATAAGTATGCAAGGCCTAGTTTAGTATAAGTATGTAAGGCCTGGTTTAGTATAAGTATGTAAGGCCTGGCTTAGTATAAGTATGTAAGGCCTGGTTTAGTATAAGTATGCAAGGCCTAGTTTAGTATAAGTATGTAAGGCCTGGTTTAGTATAAGTATGCAAGGCCTAGTTTAGTATAAGTATGCAAGGCCTAGTTTAGTATAAGTATGCAAGGCCTGGCTTAGTATAAGTATGTAAGGCCTAGTTTAGTATAAGTATGCAAGGCCTAGTTTAGTATAAGTATGTAAGGCCTGGTTTAGTATAAGTATGTAAGGCCTGGTTTAGTATAAGTATGTAAGGCCTGGTTTAGTATAAGTATGTAAGGCCTGGCTTAGTATAAGTATGTAAGGCCTAGTTTAGTATAAGTATGCAAGGCCTAGTTTAGTATAAGTATGTAAGGCCTGGTTTAGTATAAGTATGTAAGGCCTGGTTTAGTATAAGAATGTAAGGCCTGGTTTAGTATAAGTATGTAAGGCCTGGTTTAGTATAAGTATGTAAGGCCTGGCTTAGTATAAGTATGTAAGGCCTAGTTTAGTATAAGTATGCAAGGCCTGGTTTAGTATAAGTATGTAAGGCCTGGTTTAGTATAAGTATGTAAGGCCTGGTTTAGTATAAGAATGTAAGGCCTGGTTTAGTATAAGTATGTAAGGCCTGGCTTAGTATAAGTATGTAAGGCCTGGCTTAGTATAAGTATGTAAGGCCTAGTTTAGTATAAGTATGCAAGGCCTGGTTTAGTATAAGTATGTAAGGCTGGTTTAGTATAAGTATGTAAGGCCTGGTTTAGTATAAGTATGTAAGGCCTGGCTTAGTATAAGTATGTAAGGCCTGGTTTAGTATAAGTATGTAAGGCCTGGTTTAGTATAAGAATGTAAGGCCTGGTTTAGTATTTAAGTATCTGAATAAGTATATAAGTGTCAGACATTGTATTTAAGTATCTGAATAAGTATGTAAATGTCTGACATGGTATTTAAGTATCTGAATAAGTATATACAGGGCGTTCCAAAAAACATGTCCCACAAACAATGCTTAATAACTCCATGAATATATGTAGCATAATTTTAGTTTTGGTATCAAGAGACAGATTATTGAATAAAGTTTTATTGTATATACAGTACAACGTTGTGAAATGTCATGTCAATGACGTCATCTATGATATCATCATATTCTCAAGTGTTCCAAATGTCTGAAAATGCAAAATTTGTATGATTGTACAACGAATAGGGCAAAAAGCATGCCAGTGTTGAAGAAAATCTTAAAAATAAGTATCCAAAGTCATCAGTTCCATCTAAGAAACAAATTAGAAAGCTTAAGTCAAAAGTTTAGATCACAGGATCTGTAACAGATATGAAATCATGAAGGAGTGATAGACATTACTGTGGGCGTTCAAACTTGAATACTGAGTGTTTTCATCAAATAACTTCTGAACGCTACTTGAAAATACAAAATGATTCGTTTTACCCAGAACTTTGAAAAAGAATGATACTGCCAACAAGATTGTGCAGCTTCTCACTCTTAAAATGTTGTGTTGGACAATTTCAAAAGGAATTTTGGAGACGGGTTGACAACATAAAGACAACATAATGGTTAGCCACAACATTTAGCCGATCCAAGTACCTTGGGCTTTTACATATGGGGTTGCTTAAGAGAGAAAGAGTATGGTCCCAAACCGCCCACTATATGTGATTCCATGCAATCAATTAGCAGAGAAATGGGTTTGACCAATCAACAAACATGTAAAGACGTCTTTAATAACTTTAGACGTCATCTTGCACTAGTTGCAGAAAACATGGTGTTCATTCTCAGCATCTCTTGTAAACATAATAAATAAACATTGGTAAAAAGTTTGATCAGATAAAATCTTACATGTATTTGCATGAAATGTGTAAAGTTTAAAGTCACATATTATAAGCAGTAAAATATTTATTAAGCTTTGTTTGTGGGACATGTTTTTTGGATCACCCTGTAAGTGTCTGACATAGTATTTAAGTATCTGAATAAGTATATAAGTGTCTGATGTAGTATTTAAGTACCTGAATCAGTATGTAAGACTTTTAGTGTCTAATGTTGTATTTCAGTATCTGAATCAGTATGTATGAGTCTGCCTTAGTATTTAAGTGTCTGACCAATATACCATTATAAGATAATCCATTGACTTGACTTTATTTCACTTCATGAATTGTAGCAAAATTCTACATTTATTTCAATATATCAAAGACATAATTTGGATAATATGTTATGTTGTTATCAATTATTTACTGATAGATTGGTAGGTTGTTATGTAGCAGATATGAATTGTGAAATTAAATGTGAGGTATGATGGTGGGATGACCCCGACCCCTCATGCTTACTATGGGGTGAAATAAACGGGGTTACCCTGTTGGGGCCTCAAAACAAAAAAGTTAAGTGCCTGGCTTAGCATTTAGGAATCTGAATAAGTAGGTAAACAACTGGTCTGGCTTAATATTTAAGTATCTGAATAAGTATGTAAGTGCCTGGCTTAATATTTAAGTATCTGAATAAGTATGTAAGTACCTGGCTTAATACTTAAGTAATATTTCTTACCAAATATGTAACATACTAAATAAGTATTATTGCATCTGGCATTATATTAAAGTGCTGAACTGAATTTGTAACAGACCAAATAAGTAAGTGCCTAACTGGGGATGTAACTGCCTAGCTAAAATATGAAATGATGTAACTACGGTAAGTATACAATATTTGCCTTACTAAGTATGTTATTTTCTAACAGACTATGCAACAGACTTACTGAGTTTGAAATGAATTAGTACTTGGCTAAGGATGTAGGTTCCTGACATGGTATGCAAGTCTCCAAGTACGTAAGTGCTTCATTAAGTATGTAACGGAGAAACAACGTATTAACATCCTGGATAAGTATTTAAGTAAGTTACCAGCCCAATCTATCAACTAAGAACAAGAATGTCATGTACTACACAATCATTAAATAAAATTTTACCTTGAAGCCTTGAATAGTCTTATATTGCTCACTGTCGCTCTTGCTCTAATTGGCATCGAACTGTGTTGGTAGCTTATTATCAAGAACGATTCGCCCAAATCTCCCAATCATAGCCTTATGCTTGAAGTGTACTGTGCTTACAGCTTTAGTTGAAGACTGTTTCTTATTTCCATGTGACCTGTTACCACAAAATGATAAACTGTTATTGATTATGTAAGTGAATGAAACCTCCAATATTACCATACCTAAACATTTTGTACTCATAGAAAATTAGGTCTATAGGGCTTGAACTCATGATCCTGAGGGACATAGGCCTGGTGCACTCGAAGTCGAGCACAGTAGCCTGGCAACATTATGTAATAACTAAAGAAAGTAATTTCCGTGAAGAATAAGCCACTCCTATTATCTCTAGGTTGTTTCCCTTGACACCAAAAAAGTCCATCTAAGTTTATTTAGAGTTTATTCAGCCTCTGATTCAGTACATCATATAATATGAATGTTTCAAAAAATGTAAAATGTTACTATGCTTACGAAATCTGAAACCATCCATTGTAAATACAAACTAAAATAAACTAAAACTTGTATAATTATATTGGTAAAATGCTGAATTTATAAAGATGGATTTTCAGCTCTAATAAGTGCCCAGGGTGAGCTTTTGTGATCAGTCATGGTTTGGCGTCCGATGTTGTGCAGCGTCAACTTTCACTTGTGAACACATAGGGACCACATTTTTAGTTCAATTTTCAAAAAACTGGGTAAGAAAGTTAATATTGACAAATTCTCGGACGACTTCCATTATAAATGGGTCATTTGGGGTCAAACTAGGTCACCAGGGCAAATTGAAGGAAAACCTTCACTGAACACTTTAGAAATCACTGTTTTGATTGGATAGTGCAGTAATGGGTCATCTGGGATCAAAAACCAGGTCACCAGGGCAAATTACTGGACAACTTTGTGAACACTCTAGAAGTTACTATTCTGATTGGATCTTCATGAAACCTTGCCAGAATGTTTGTCGTTATAATATCTTGGACAAGTTCGAACATGAGTCATCTTAGATCAATAACCAGTCAAATCTTAGGTAAAAACCTTGTCAACACTCCAGATTTCACAGTTATAATTGGATCTTCACCAAACATTGTCAAATTATTTGTCTTTAGTTAATAATATGTAGAACAAGCTTGATTATGAATCACCTGGGGTCAAAAACTAGGCTACCAGGTAAAATCTTAGGAAAACCTTGTTAACATTGTAGGTGTTACAGTTTTGAGTGGATATTCACCAAACTTTGCCAGAATGTTTGTCATCATAATATGTTGGACGAGTTCGAACATGGGTCAACTGGAGTCAAAAACTAGGTCACCAGGTCATATCTTAGGTAAAAATCATGTTAATGCACTAGACGTCACAGTATTGATTGGATCTTCACCAAACCTTGTCAGATTGTTTGTCTTAATGAGGACAAGTTCGAATATGGGTCATCTGATGTCAAAAACCAGGTCACCAGGTCAAATCTTAAGAAAACATTATTAACACTTCAGATGTCAACTTTTGATTGGATCTTCACCAAACCTTGTTAGAATGTTTGTCTTAATAATGATATGTAGGACAAGTTCGGACATGCGACATCTATGGGTCAGACACTAAGACACCTAGTCAAATCACAGGAAAACCTTGATATCAACAGACCTCATGACACAGGTTTTTAAAGATGTTTTAATGAACAAACAATGATGGTCATCTTGACCCTCTTGTTTACCTAAAGGCAGAGTGATGTAGTTTGAATTCAAGAAAATATTAAGTATTTACAAGAAGTTCCTGTTTAGGTAAACTGTCATACAAACAGGTTAATTCTCTGGAGTTACCCTATTCGTAAATAACTTACACATGTAATAACAAGCTTACAGTCAGTATTGCATGCAATACAAGTCCCCTGCCAGCACATATCACTGGAATGTTAGCTGCTGTTTATACAGCACCATCTGTCTAGATTTTTTAATGATGACAATTTTGTCTAAATGAGCGAGCCAGCTTAAGTTATCATCCGGAAACCAAATTTATATTTTTAGTAACAGTGACCTAGATGTTTGACCTATTGTCCCCAATTGCAATCCCACTCTAGGTTATACCCTAAGCTATCCATATACCGACTTTCATTGAAATTTGTCACCCCTGACTGAAGTTATCATCCGGAAACCAAATTTCTATTTTTAGTAACAGTGACCTAGATATTTGACCCATTGACCCCAAATGCAATCCCACTTTAGATAATCCCCTAAGCTATCTATACACAAACTTTCATTGAAATCCGTCAATTTTAACTGAAGTTATCATCCTGAAACCAAATTTCTATTTTTAGCAACAGTGACCTAGATATTTGACCTATTGACCTTAAATGCAATCCCACACTAGGTTATCCCCTAAGCTATCCATACACCAACTTTCATTGAAATCCGTCATTCTTAACTGGAGTTATCATACGGAAACCAAATTTCTATTTTTAGTAACAGTGACCTAGATGTTTGACCTATTGACCTCTTATGCAATCCCACTCTAGGTTATTCTGTAAGCTATCCATACACTAATTTCCATTGAAATCCATCACCCCTAACTGAAGTTATCATCCAGAAACCAAATTTTTATTTTTAGCAACAGTGACCTAGATATTTGACCTATTGACCTTAAATGCAATTCCACCCTAGGTTATCCCCTAAGCTATCCAAATACCAACTTTCATTGAAATCCGTCATCCCTAACTGAAGTTATCGTCCGGAAAACAAATTTCTATTTTTAGTAACAGTGACCTAGATATTTGACCTATTGACCTCAAATGCAATCCCACTCTAGGTTATCCCCTAAGCTATCCATACATCAACTTTCATTGAAATCCGTCATCCCTAACTGATTTTATCATCCGGAAACCAAATTTCTATTTTTAGTAACAGTGACCTAGATGTTTGACCTATTAACCTCAAAAGCAATTCCACTCTAGGTTATCCCCTAAGCTATCCATATACCAACTTTCATTGAAATCCATCATCCCTAACTGAAGTTATCATCTGGAAACCAAATTTCTACTTTTAGTAACAGTGACCTAGATATTTGACCTATTGACCCCAAATGCAATCCCACTCTAGGTAATACCCTAAGCTATCAATATACCAACTTTCATTGAAATCCGTCAATTTTAACTGAAGTTATCATCCGGAAACCACTTCAGACAGACAGACGGAGGGACGAACGGAGGGACGGACGGACGGACTGACGACGACAAACACTATAGTCCCCTCCGGTACGGCAGGGGACTAATAACAAGGTGAATCTAATCCTGAAGATCGTACAATTATAATAAGTAACTCTATTCGTAAAGAACATATAATAATGATAATAATGCTTTATTTGTTAATCACTTACACATATGGCATAACAAAGTGACCCTTTTCGTAAATAACACTATGCAGTATGCACTGACCGACTTAATAGCATTAAATTAAGAATTACCTTTCTCAAATCTCTCATATAATGGCGACCTGAAAATTCTGTCATTGTGAACGAGTCAGGCCATGCAGCGTAACAGCTTGTGGTCATGAATATATGGTCACAACACAGATCTGTGAATAAATTTAATCACTAAATAGTAATAGCATTTCTTACTGTACATGTATACAGTACAACATCTCCAGAGTGGCCCTTTCTTGAGCAAGAACCTCTCTTCAACGACAATATGTCTTTTTCCTACGGTACGATTTAACTATCAATTTAACATCTCTAGAGCAACCACCTCTCAACAACAACCTAATTTTGCTATAACTCCAAAAGGGTATTGCCTTGGACAAGTAGAACTGTATATGCGTATGTCATGTTTGTTGTAACACATTGTTGTAATTAATAACTAAGTCACCCATTATCATTCACCGTGAATCATTGTCACACAAAATTCTTAGGAGTACTAGTAAGTGTTTGTATTATTATAGAACATTCTTATTGTTTCAATTCTTACGTTCATTGGTCATCAGGCGGTGTTGATCTCACACATATTTAGAACGTTTAACCACAAAACTAAACGGAATTATTTCATTTAAATAACGATAAATATTCATGAATATACAGAAAAATTGATTCTTGAAGTACCGTTAAAATTAGAAGAAAGAACAATGTTTATACACCACACAACGACGTACTAATCCCTGGTGTTTTCAGTTAAATACCAATGAGTCCCATTGCTACAAAAATGCACTACAAAATTATAGTCGGTTGGCATATTAACAATGTAACATTAGCTGTGAATAGCTATTGGCCGAAATAAACAGCTGACCCGGCACTGCTTTCGACATGAGACATTTTATTTATTGTACAGTATTTTATTACTCATTAGAAAAACCACGTGCACCGCCATACATATGATATGTTACGATATAAGGAAGCTTAGTCGTCACGTGAATTAAAGCTTATCACAGTATATAACAAAATAACAAATTTACCTCTCCGTACAGTTGTCGCAACATTCCAAAACTGTCCACATCTTGGAACAAATTCTCATCAGAAACATTCTGCTTTATCAAACAATGACTGCTGTCTTGTCCCGCTATCGTATAAATGACCAAATTTTATGAGTCACATGGCCACATTTTTATTCAAAACTTACACAGGTCTGTTTTACACAAATTGTAACTTCAAGTGTATCTAAACCAACAAATGTTCAAAGGTGATACAAATGGACACACGAGAAAGTCGTGCGAATGGACTGAATGTGCTACGGACGGTACAAAATTGTGTTTGGAAGAGGCGTAAAACAGCTCGTAAATTGTTGCTGGGGTTCAAAATAGCTTTTCATCTCATTTCATGAAGTAACAGTAGACGTTCTAGTCGATGATATTCAGCAACTGGTTTACTATGGAAAGCCACAATACACCCGACTATTTACAGTCCTTTTGGAAATACAATCACAAACTGCAATGTTTACTGCATACTCTGACCAAATTATTTTGTTATTGTCCATTTTGTAGTGGAGAAATTGACTTGTTAACAAACATAAGTGAAAGAATTTGGTCCTGCTCCGGGTAGACTATGGTCCTGCTACGTGCGCGGCTACATTTTATGTATGATATCATGAAGGTTTCCTCCTACGGATTTTTAATGTTTTGTTAATGTGACAGGAGAGAAAATCGAAGCCGCCCCTGACGACAACTTTCAGCACTTTGGTTTGATTGATTAAAATCGTACACGAATTGACGAATCTTACAAGAGAACGTGGTTGTAGTGTATTGAGTTTAATCTAATTCAACATTGTAGTCGTTTGGCTTATCCGTTACCTGTGTGTATAGTAGTGTACATGATTGACTGAATAGCCTCTGACACATCAATATTTATAGCCTAATGTCAACATTTCAAAAAAGAAAGTAACTAAAACAAAATATCGAAATTAATATAGATAGAAATCGAGCAGTGAGTCGTGAGGATAGGTCGAGGAATGTTCCATTCTTCAGAATAAGAATAAGTAATAAAATGACCAAGTACATTACTAAACATGACCTTACATTAAAACTGTGTAGGTAACTGTTGTAAGAGGCATTCTTAGTTCTGAAATCAGTGCACCGCACTAGAAACATTATTTAACTGAACTGGTTCGTATCCTTAATCGAGCCACTATTTTTTTAAACCATGCATTGCTCCTGATTTCGGTGCATTTTGTGTTAAGTATGCGACCTTTCCTTGGCGTCATGGGTCAAAAATCGAATTTTCTCCGATTGTTCTGAAATTTTGCAAATTGGAAGTATAGCATGTTCTTCGATTTTTTTATTTTTTCTGCTTTCCGACCTGTTTCCTAGCAACGCCACGTGTAATGTCAGAGGTGTAAAATCGACGTTTTACATGCAAAATTGTTTCCAACATCCCGCTATTGTAATTTCAGATACACCATCTTCAAGCTCTCTTTCTGCGGAATAAGCTCATATAAGTTTTAATGGGGTTTTGTCATTATTGTTTTCCTGGCGGCACGTTAAGCACTAAAATTATGTCGATTTTGAATGTATCAAGGGGCATAACTAACAAGTGCCTGGGGCAATTATGCTGGTTATCGAACTTGACTAATATCTTGTGCCCAGAAATATATGTACACAGTTTGGTGAAGATAGATTGGTAATTATGCTGAATGTTTAAAACGCACTTAGTGACCCTGTCAATCCGGTTTTTTACCCTAAATGATCCATATTGGAAGTTGACCTATATATCATGTAGATGCAACTACTGACCAAGTTTGGTAAAGATCGGAGGAATACTATTTGAATTAGAGTCCGGACAACATGTTGAATGTTTAAAATGCACTAAGTGACCCTATGAACTACTTTTTGACCCGGCATGACCCATATTCGAATTTGACCTAGATATCATCTAGATGCAACTTCTGACCACGTTTGGTGAAGATCTTATGTACACTATTTGACTAAGAGTCCAGACAACATGTTGAATGTTTAAAATGCACTTAGTGACCCCATGACCTAGTTTTTGACCCGGCATGGCCCATATTCAAACTTGACCTAGATATCATCTAGATGCAACCTCTGACCAAGTTTAGTGAAGATCTGATGTACACTATATGAATTAGAGTCCGGACAATGTGCTGGACGCCGCCCGCCATGGGGTTTCAACATAATACGTCCTGTCTTTGACGGGCGTATAAAAAGTAATGTGTAGCTATAAGAACTTCACTCCAAATATGGTATGAGCTAACCAAAGACCATCGTTCTAGTGCTATGAAATCAAAGGCATTCACCAACAAACATCAAACTTCACATGTTGGTTCCTCATGATAATCTGTACAGAACCTGTGCATTTTCAGGTCAGTAGGTCAAAGATCACCCTGAGGGGGCATTATGTTTTAAGAACACATCTTGTTTCAAGCTGATATTTACATTTTCATATACATGTACAGTCAAACTAGTAAACGGCCACCTCCCATTAATGCCATCCAATGAATAAAGCCATTCTTTTACAAAATGACCTCTGAATAAAGGCCACCTGTCTATATTATTTTGTCTTTCCCAAAGATGGCCTTTGTTCACAGGTTTGACTGTACACTATATCTTAGAACTTCTTTTTGAAAAAGATCTGCAGCCCCACTTTTTTAGGGGGGGGGACCTAGTTTCCTACATATAATGACAAATCCTACATTTACGTTATAAAGACTCAATGGTAAGGAATGGGTTAAATAATCATAACATGAAAAATCAAAGCTCTGAAGGCACAGCTGAATTTCGGAACTACAAAACAGTCAAAGGTTGAATTTCTTTGTAGGGTGAGGATTAGGGCTGAGTTTTGGAAACTGAACGATAATTCAACTTTCCATAGCCCTCACTCACTCAGTGAGCAATTTCCAAATCGACTGTTGAGAACTGGTCTTTAGTTCTTTACCTTGTGTTCTTTACCTTGTGTTCGTACCGAACAATAAAAACAAAAATTGAAAGTTCAATTCAGATTTATTTCAATTTCACTCATTCTTAATTACAGAATTATGTAAAAAGAATGTATATGTATAATTATGTAATGCCATTATAAATATCATTATGATAAATTAAGAGAAGCATATCTATGCATATACAACACTGGGTCTAATAAACAGAGGAAAACTAGAAGCCCAAGGGCAACATGTCGAGCCCCTGTTTAGCCAGCTTGTGATCTTGACCTTTGAACTACAAGTATGGGTGATATTCATGACACATAATTTCATTGAAGTAAACTTTTATACCAATTTATTTAAAAATCCTTGAATGCAAACAGAAGTTACAGCCCAGACAAGGAAAATATATTTGACCTTACGTGTAATCTTGACCTTTGACCTATAAAAATCTGGGTGTTGCCCAAGACACATGGTCGCATCGTATAATGGCAAGTCATTATTATGCATAAGGGAGACCAACCTGACAAGGTGTATAATGATTATTTTTATGTTTGACCTCTAAGTGTGACCTTGACCTTTGAGCTAGAGACCTTGATCTTACGCACCGTACACCACCTCATGGTGTTTTACAATTATGCCAAGTTAACTTAAAAAGTTACTATGCATAAGGGAGATACAGCCCGGACAAGGTCTATAATGCTCGTTTTTGACGTTTGACCTCTAAGTGTGACCTTGACCTTTGAGTTAAAGACCTGGATTTTGCGCACTGCACACCGTTTCATGGTGTTTAACAATAATGCCAAGTTATCTTAAAAAGATTCTATGAATAAGGGAGATACAGCCCGGACAAGGTCTATAATGCTCATTTTTTGACGTTTGACCTCTAAGTGTGACCTTGACCTTTGAGCTAGAGACCTGGATTTTGCGCACTGCACACCATCTCATGGTGTTTAACAATTATGCCAAGTTATTTTAAAAAGTGTCAATGCATAATGGAGATACAGCCCGGACAAGGATCCGGACGGACATACTTACTCACTAACGTACAGACACTCAACCGCCATTGTGGCGACTATGTCGAGCTCACCGCAGGCGGGCTCGACAATAAGCATTACTTACATGAGCGGGGCAATTTCACATAGTGTAAATCATACTTTGGCTTGAAAAAATTGTATGTTTCTGGTAACATGCTTATTATAATTTGGTAGGTAGTCAAGGCATTTTTGTTCTTGAAATTGTACGGAAAGGTAAACAAGAAGGCCATGATGGCCCTATAATCGCTCATCAGAAAAAAGACCCTTGGAGAAGAACATTTTTTCCTATATGAACTTAGAATGGGGACTACCCAAGGATCATTCCAGCAAAGTTTGGTAACAATTGGCATAGTAATGTAGGAGGGGATGTTGTTTAAAGTAAATATGGCCCCCATCTTCACGACGCACGACAAATACAAAGTGATCACAAAAGGTCACCATGAACACATTGTGTTAGAAGTTATAGACACATTAAGTTAGAATGTGGGTGACCTAGTAAAAAATGTAAGGTTGAGAGGAAATTTTTCCGTAGGTTGGGTTACCAGAAACAAACAATTAATATATTGTTTACACCTTATCAGTGATCACTATAATGTGTTTAATTACAAATCAATTTAAGAAGCTTTGGGTAAGAAATAATCAAGGTTGATTCTTTTACTAACCTTGCCTTTCATACAAACCAAATCCTGTTATCAGCAACAAAATATAAAATATGGGAAGAGATAATTTATATAGTAGGTAAAAACAAAACTAAATAATATATGTACATGTTCTATATTTCAACTCATCTATTTATGAATTTAGAGTTCAATTATTTGAATACTACTTTGAAACGATATCTACTTATCTACGTATTTTATCTACTTATACACCTGTACTAGAAGCCTTGAATTACACAAAACAGTAAAATAATTAAATCCTACTTTTTGCATTTAGAAGAAAAGCAGGCACAGACATATCAGCACATCAAATTCATGCTTGACAGCAGTTAACTGAATAGCCAGCTTATTAAATTCCTCAGTTCCATTAATTGAACAGACAGCTTATCAAATTCATCAGCTCATAATGTTTATTTCAAACAGTAAACAGCAGTACATTGAAAAACATTCTGAAGACATAAGGGAGATAGTCAATATTTACATGTAATGGGGAAAAGGGAGGTAATTCTTACTTATTAGAAAAATTATGTTTCCAAACAAAATATATAATACAAATGTAGTTATAGAGTGTACACTAAATCACAGAAATGTCATGGATATGGTGAAAGAAATTAATCATGATCACAGGTTAAAAAAGCAGAAAAAATGAGTACACAGATTGTACTCCCAAGACTTCAAATTGGTCACCACTCACACAATTTCCTCTTTAAAGTCAGGATCCTCTGATCCCAGCTCACTGCCTATTGACACTGCAACTTTTTCACTGGGATGGAACTGCAACAGATATTTGGAAATATTTCATGGTCAAAAAGTGACATATATTGTTATTAAATAGTAAAAACAACAAAAAAGATAATTAGTAACTAACATCAGTCTTGCAATTATTAATGGGTATAATATTTATCTACACAGTCTGGGCCCAAGCTGTTGATCGCCACTTGGGCCAATTGGCGAAAGTCCAACCGCTACATAGTGGCTACAAGTGGCAAAAGTGTATAAAATCATTGCCATTTTGTTTGTTTTAATTTTCTAATGCCTTAAACTATCCAGTGATATAAATCTATCTAGTGATATAAATCTATCTTGTGCTATAAATCTATCTAGTGCTATGAATCTATCCAGTGATATAAATATATCTTGTGCTATAAATCTATCTAGTGATATAAATCTATCTAGTGATATAAATCTATCTAATGATATGAATCTATCTAGTGATATGAATCTATCTAGTGATATAAATCTATCTAGTGCTATGAATCTATCTAGTGATATGAATCTATCTAATGATATGAATCTATCTAGTGATATGAATCTATCTAGTGATATAAATCTATCTAATGATATGAATCTATCTAGTGATATAAATCTATCTAGTGATATAAATCTATCTAGTGATATAAATCTATCTAATGATATGAATTTATCTAAAGATATGAATCTATCTAGTGATATGAATCTATCCAGTGATATGAATCTATCTAGTGCCATAAATCTATCTAATGATATGAATCTATCTAGTGATATAAATCTATCTAGTGATATAAATCTATCTAGTGATATAAATCTATCTAATGATATGAATTTATCTAAAGATATGAATCTATCTAGTGATATGAATCTATCCAGTGATATGAATCTATCTAGTGCCATAAATCTATCTAATGATATGAATCTATCTAGTGATATAAATCTATCTAGTGATATGAATCTATCCAGTGATATGAATCTATCTAGTGATATGAATCTATCCAGTGATATAAATCTATCTAGTGATATGAATCTATCCAGTGATATAAATCTATCTAGTGATATAAATCTATCTTGTGATATAAATGTATATAAAGATATGAATCTATCTAATGATATGAATCTATCTAGTGATATAAATCTATCTTGTGCTATAAATCTATCTAGTGATATGAATCTATCTAGTGATATAAATCTATCTAATGATATGAATCTATCTAGTGCTATAAATCTATCTAGTGATATGAATCTATCTAGTGATATGAATCTATCTAGTGATATGAATCTATCTAGTGATATGAATCTATCTAATGATATGAATCTATCTAGTGCTATAAATCTATCTAGTGATATGAATCTATCCAGTGATATGAATCTATCTAATGATATGAATCTATCTAGTGCTATAAATCTATCTAGTGATATGAATCTATCTAGTGATATGAATCTATCTAATGATATAAATCTATCTAATGATATGAATTTATCTAAAGATATAAATCTATCTAGTGATATGAATCTATCCAGTGATATAAATCTATCTAGTGATATAAATCTATCTAGTGATATGAATCTATCTAGTGACATGAATCTATCTAATGATATAAATCTATCTCATGCTATAAATGTATATAAAGATATGAATCTATCTAATGATATGAATCTATCTAGTGATATAAACCTATCTTGTGCTATAAATCTATATAAAGATATGAATCAATCTAGTGATATGAATCTATCTAGTGATAAGAATCTATCTAGTGATATGAATCTATCCAGTGATATGAATCTATCTAATGATATGAATCTATCTAGTGATATAAATCTAGTGCTATGAATCAATCTAGTGATATGAAACTATCTAGTGATATGAATCTATCTAGTGATATGAATCTATCTAGTGATATGAATCTATCTAGTGATATGAATCTATCTAGTGATATGAATCTATCTATCTAGTGATATGAATCTATCTAGTGATATGAAACTATCTAGTGATATGAATCTATCTAGTGATATGAATCTAGTGATATGAAACTATCTAGTGATATGAATCTATCTAGTGATATGAATCTAGTGATATGAATCTATCTAGTGATATGAATCTAGTGATATGAATCTATCTAGTGATATGAATCTAGTGATATGAATCTAGTGATATGAATCTATCTAGTGATATGAATCTATCTAGTGATATGAATCTATCTAGTGATATGAATCTAGTGATATGAATCTATCTAGTGATATGAATCTATCTAGTGATATGAATCTATCTAGTGATATGAATCTATCTAGTGATATGAATCTAGTGATATGAATCTATCTAGTGATATGAATCTAGTGATATGAAACTATCTAGTGATATGAATCTATCTAGTGATATGAATCTAGTGATATGAATCTATCTAGTGATATGAATCTATCTAGTGATATGAATCTAGTGATATGAATCTATCTAGTGATATGAATCTAGTGATATGAATCTATCTAGTGATATGAATCTAGTGATATGAATCTATCTAGTGATATGAATCTAGTGATATGAATCTATCTAGTGATATGAATCTAGTGATATGAAACTATCTAGTGATATGAATCTATCTAGTGATATGAATCTATCTAGTGATATGAATCTAGTGATATGAATCTATCTAGTGATATGAATCTATCTAGTGATATGAATCTATCTAG
Organism: Lutraria lutraria; assembly: GCA_964023205.1. Taxonomy (NCBI): domain Eukaryota; kingdom Metazoa; phylum Mollusca; class Bivalvia; order Venerida; family Mactridae; genus Lutraria; species Lutraria lutraria. The sequence goes on from OZ026847.1 coordinate 19,052,681, forward strand.
TGATATGAATCTAGTGATATGAAACTATCTAGTGATATGAATCTATCTAGTGATATGAATCTAGTGATATGAATCTAGTGATATGAATATTATAAAATTCATTACAGATATGTTTGTTTAAGGCCTTTGTTTGAAGTTAAAAAACTTCTCATATTTATTTAATAAATAATTACTTGTAGAAATGTCAGAAACGATGGTAAACAACATACTCTACCTTTATTTTGGCTTGTTTTTATTGTAGATAGAGATTGTCCCTTGTTGTAAGGATAGACATAAATTTGCAACTTTTATAACATCACCAAGATAGTATCATCCCTCAGCTTCTTTTCCAAACAATGCAGTTTTTACTTGTGGCCCAAAGTCATTCACCAGTATAATAAATCTTGTCTGCAACTCTCCATTTCATAGAGTTTTCATGGGACATGTCTGCAAAATATAAAGTATATAACTATACTTAACAAAAAAGTGAGAAATAAAGATATCAAGTGAAATCAGTATTAAACTTTCAGTTATAAATGAACATCAGGGGAACATCACCATGACGTCATGCGCACGCGTATTAGTAAATATTGCTGGTGGGCAGAAAAATCAATTTCCAGTAAACTGCCATTGTATAAACACATAACATAGAAATAAATTATTGAAGTTATAAGCAATATGGTGCAGACTTGCATTGTTGTAGGTTGCACAAACCGATGGGATAAGGATTCAAGGATATCATGGCATAGAATTCCTACAGAAAAGAACCTAGGACGAAGAAAAGTATGCCATCAACAGTGAGGACTGGATCCCCACCAGCCAAGATCGCCTGTGTGAAAAACACTTCCTGTCAGAAAGTTATCCTAATGAAAACTTGAATGAGACTGTTTTGTTGAACACATCTTTAAATGAATTTTAAAAATCACAGTGAGTGTCAATGGAAGTGAATGTCACCCTGATCAGGACATAGATAATCTCATCTGATAATAAGACATTATACATTGTGGTATATACTATTTGTATTTATAAATTTGCTATACTAGTAATATTAAAAGCCAGATTAGCTCAGTTTGTAGAGCATATGCAAGCAGGAGGCCATGTGGTATTAATTTTTTATACATACAGGCAATCCATTCATGATATAGCCATTTCATATAATGCTCAGAAGATAGATATCAGCAAGTCAAAGGTGTCTAGATATTCATCTGTAATGTACAATTATTCAGACTATTGGTCTAGTATATCATTTTCCTCCCTCTGTTACATTCGGTGCCCAAAGTGTTTGACTATAGCTTTAGAATCCTAGAGCTAGAGTGAAGTATAGGCTGGGTTTGTCTGAAAAGTTTGAAGTATTAGTCCGAATTATCAAATGTAAATAGTTTCCTTCTATATTCTATACATATAATTACCACAAAAATTAATTGTCCAAATCAATAAATACTTGTCACAGACAACCAGACAAGTGCTTATTTGGCAGACTGCTGTGGCTGTCCTGATAAATTACTTTGAATGAAAATGAAGGAGGAATGTAGCTGTAATATTAACAGTCAAATTAGTTGGTACAGCATCTAACTTGCAGACAGGTCACACATGGTCCAGCCCCACATCTGGAATATTAATTATTTAGGATATCAACCTTTCACGCCAAACATGAAATTAGATTAGGTTTTCACGATTGAGAACGAGATAATCTCTATGCCTAGAAAAGAACAGTGTGAGATTGATAGATATAGTGCAGCATCAGTATTGGTGGAGTTGTCCCACTCAATGTTATGTACCAATATTGAAACAGTAATGAACTCACACCACCAAGGGTCTCTAAAGACAGGTTAGTAAAATGGCCCAGTATCGCTCACATGGCAATCATTGTTTAAAAATTGTTTTGAACCTGTGACCTAGTTTTTCACCTGAGATGACCAATGTTCGAACTTGTCCTACATAAGTAAGACAAACATTCAGACAAGATTAGGTGAAATTCCGATAGAAACCATTACAACTACAACATAGACAAGCTTTTCTTAATATTTAATCTATTGACTTAGTTATTGACCCCAGATGACTCATGTTCGAATTTGTTTTACATATCATTAAGAATCATTCAGACATACATTCTGACAAGGTTTGGTGAAGATCCAATCAAAATTTGACATCTACTGTGTTAATAAGGTTTGCCTTAGATTTGACATAGTGACCTAGATTTTGACCCTATGTGACCCATATCTAAACTTGTCCTTAATTAAGATGAACAATCTGACAAGGTTTGGCAAAGATCCAATTAAGACCATGACATCTAGAGCTTTAACAAGGTTTCTGACCCCTGCTCACCCATGTTCAACCTCGAACCACATATCATTGAGGCAAACATTCTGACAAGGTTTGGTGAAGATCCAATCAAAATTTGACATCTACAGTGTTTACAAGGTTTTCCTAAGATTTGAACTAGTGACCTTGTTATTGGCCCCAGATGACCCATATTTGTACTTAACGTTATATTAAACAAATAAATTTACAAATTTTGGTGAAGATCTAATAATAACTGTAAAATCTATAGTATTAACATGGTTTTTCATAAGATTTGACCTAGCGACCTAGTTTTTGACCCCAGATGATCCATGTTCGAATTTGTTCAAGATTTTATGAAGACAAACATTCTGACTAGGTTTCATGATGATCAAATCAAAACAGTGACTTCTACAGTGTTCAAAAGGTTTTCCAGCAATTTGCCCTAGTGACCTAGTTTTTGACAGGAAATGACCTATTATCAAACTTGATTTACACATCATTGAAATAAACATTCTGACAAAGTTTCATGAAGATCCGATCAAAACAGTGATTTCTAGAGTGTTCACAAGGTTTAATTTCCCTTATTTGGCCCTGGTGACCTGGTTTTTGTCCAAAATGGTCCATTATCGAACTCGTCCGAGATTTTGTTATTAACATTTTTTGCAAAATTAACATTCTGACCCAGTTTTGCAAAACTTGAGCTAAAATGTGGCCCCTAGCGTGTTTACAAGGTAAAAGTTTGACGACCCATGACGCGGGACGAAGATTGATCACAAAAGTTCCCCCTGAGCACAAGTGCTTATGTGAGCTAAAAACATAAGGAACAAGGTAATCTTTAGGTTAGCACATAAATATGATTTTCGCCTTATTAATAATACACTGAATGGAGTTATTTCATCTGATGTTAGAACTTTGATTAATACAGTAACAAAATATTACATAAATAAGGTGCCAAATCTCAGAATATAGTAAATCTAAGTCCTAGCTAAGTCTGAATCATATCATATTGCTATCATGTTCACTATTCACATTTTAATGTATTAATTAATGAAATCTTAACAATAAGGTAATGAAATTTTCAAATATCCAAGCACTCAGGGCAGACCCACTTCTTTCTTGGACATTTCCTTATGTTCACAGTTTACACATTCATTATTGTTATAGTATCATGTTTAGTTTATACTTTACACAGTTTGCTATATACTATGAAGATTCACTTTACTATCGACCATCACACAGTTAATATCTATACATAAATAAAGATCAAAACGTTGACTTAACTTGTGTTACTGTACTACTTAATTGTTTATTATATGTCATAAAAGTGACAACATAACAATAGTGGAACCATTGTATTGGGGCAGACCTCACTAGCACATTCAATCATGCACCCATACTCTGGTTCCCTACATAAACACCAAACATTGACCTTATTGTCATCACTAACACTCCCACTGATTTCTGGGATATGATGGTCTGTTGAATTCTCCAGTCTGTGTGTTACAGGTTCCTGTAGAATATGTTTAAAAAAGAATGCTTCACATTTGCTTACAAGGTTAGAGCAGAATTGATCAACCTTAACACAATTATACAAATATGGTGTTTGTTAGTAAAGATGAACTGACGGCAACTCATTAAATCATACACATACATCTCCAGCTGAACTTGGGTGAAATATCTGTGGCTTGGTTTCAACATTCCGTTCTTGTCCAAACAAAAATCTTTGTCCTTAATTTCATTTACCTTCCTTTCATTGTGTTTGTATGGACATTTTATTTCAATCAAATGTTCAGGGCAACACTGACATGTAACTAAACCATCAGATGATACTGCTAAGAAGGGTTTTCTATAGTCAATCAAGAGTCCCACATGTGTCACATTCACTTGACTTTTTTCAGTATGAATATACTCTGACCTGGCCTTATCCTCATTTGTTATTCCCCATTTGATAGCTTCTTGTCTGATAGATTGTAGCATTTACTTCCTGTTATTATTCTTACAAGATTGTCCGGCTTTGTAGAATTCTTCCGCACTAAAATATCATGGACTTCGCTGGCGGTAATTCTACCTTTGCGTTGCTCATACCATGTTGGGCACACTGACTGTCCATGAGTTTCAGATTCAAGACCTTTGCCTGTATGTCTGTACACTTGTATTTACTCCATATACTCTTTAGGGTCTCATCAGTGACTTGGACATTGCTGTACATGTACTCTCTATGTAAGTCTCTTAATGGTTGTACATGCTGTTGATGTTCTCCAGTTTAAGATGCTGTGTCTGCATGTCTCCTCTGGGTCAAGTGGCGGTATTGTTGTGAAAAATACTACATCTGGACAGGCTTCCTTTAAAGCTTTGAGTACAGACATATCTTGTAAATCATCCCTTCCTGAGGGTATCACTGATGCAAATTTGGTTTGTTTTGGCTGCCTTTCAATAATGGTTGAAGCTCACACACTGTAGCAGGTTGCAACTGAAAAATGTTAAAAAGAAAAGCATTAGTGAATTAATTTCATAATTATTTGTTCTCTATATTTTCTTCTTTAAAAAGCTAGCTACAATTTGTATTACATGTATGTTGTATATGTCATTTATCTATTAAATCACAAAATTTAGACTTGTCCTAAAGGTTTGAGTCATGACATGTCCCAAGTATGATACATGATTTTCAACCAATTATATATAGAGCTTGGAGGTCATATTGGTATATTGCAATATGAGATAGACAATACATATAACACAATAATTTCGAAGCATACTGATATTACTTTAAGTATAATTCATTTCTAAATGCTGGTCAACCTTGTATCATTAATTGTGTACAAACACATAATTATTTTTCTATGTATAAATGAACAGTATCTATACTGCTAAAAAAAGAAATTCTTTGAAGTGGGATTCCCAACAACACTGCCAACAATAAACTGTATTATTTTTCTAGACGAATTATACTTACGAGTATTTGCTTATTATAGCTGTTTGCAAGTACTTACTGTAGTATCTGTTACTCGTTTGACTATTCCTTGCCATTTGATTGGCTAATGGTGATGACTGTATATATTAAAGTTGACAGGTAAGTAAATCATGAAGGCTTTGCCTAGATAAGTTGTTGTGTGGCTATTTGAAGTTCAATGTGGTTGTATGATAGATATGGTCAGATTTATGGTGAATTTGTCAACATTTAGGGTTGATTCTATTTGATTGATGTAGGGTAACTTGTGAACATGATTGTCATTATAATGTGTATTACTCATATCATGTAAATATTTTATACCCTTGGATTGAACTAAATATACAGACAATATCCTTTATGAAAAAAGCAACTTCATATAAAAAACATAAACCAATATGCTTCTTGAAATTCGTCTATCTATAACGTTTTGTTATAATTTTTCTTGCTATCTGTAAATTGACATTTATATATTGCGATGGGTATCACGATACAGGAGGCAATGTTGCGATACATTGTGATACCATTTAAATAAAGTAGAGATACTCAGTCATAATTATATATCAATGTTATACAGGTATAGAAGATAACCACAATGACTTATGCTCGATTTACCTGTTTGTGAAAAGTTTTGATAGTATGCTAAAACAAGGTGTAAACAATGCTATAGTATATCATTGATATTTATCTATGCTAAAACAAGGTGTAAACAATGCTATAGTATATCATTGATATTTATCTATGCTAAAACAAGGTAAAAACAATGAAATATGGCTCGTAACATTCGATTACATCAAAGATATCAGACTTAAGAAAGGAATATTTTTTTACATTTACCCATACTTGATGAATATTAGTTTGTTTTCATTGATTTATCTAAGACATTCATTTTGCACCATTAATGCACATATATGGCCAATTGAGCTTCATATTGAGAATTCAGTATAACCCCTGAAAACCGGACTCACTGAAAACCAGACTCACTGAAAACCGGAATTCTCTGAATATCGGACGATTTTTAAAGTCCCATTTTTGCTCTTCTGTAATCAATGCAAAAAGTTCACTGAATACCTGAACCTCAGAATTCTGGATACCGGACGGTTTTTACCGTCTGCTAATGGATATCAAACTATATTGTACCCCTGAATACTGGACGCGCATATTTTCAAGTTGTTTATTCTGACTGACAAGTGTCATTTTGCTTTGTTTACCGATTAGCGGTTGCGCGTGTAATTAGTACAGGCTTAAAAAAAACAATTTGGATCAATAAAGATCGTAATTACGCAGTTATAACACAATAGCCATGTACATGTAGTTTGATCTATTGTTGTAAAGGCAAGTATCAAAACGTAACTAGCCAGTGATAATAAACTGAGGACAAACATATTTAGATAACAATAAAATATCAATAAGTGGAATGTGTACTCGAAAGTGCAATTAGCACGTATAATCTGTTTATTTATCATACACCTTTACAAATAACAACCATTCAGTTAGTACATATTTTAATTTCATACCTATTCATATATAACACTCCCCCTCCATGTAACATATTGAAAATAGGAATCATATCATTATCAGATTAGCAGTGATATTACAGTTAGGAAATACAATTAAAAAAATGGCTTGTTAATTATGGCCGTGACACATGATTATGGGATAGAGCCACATTAATCACTGGGGACAGACATGCATGTATCAGTCTTAAACAAGTTTCATCACACTTATGGGTCTAAACGGGTGGATGTTATCAATTGCCACCTTGACGGACAGCTTGCTAGCAAGTCTAGTTAATAAGCCTGAGACCATTCCCAAGTAACACCCTGAACACACTGAATACCATGCATAGCTACTAACTTAAGCAGGAAGCCATTCCCAAGTAGCGCATTTCATTTCATTGCTCAGTAGTATGCGGGAAGCCATTCCAAAATATCACTCCAATTAGTTAATACATAGCCAATGACAACAATCCACCCTGCTCGATTTGCACGTAGCCATGTGCAAATAGACTAGACGAAATTTAATTGGTTTTATATGTCGGAGCTAGTTGCAACTCTAGATTTGCCTAGCATATGCTTATTCCGGACAAAATCCAAGTGAACCTATTGAGACTGTCCCAGTATAGTGAGCATTGAGGCCTTGCATAGTGGGTCCTTGTCATCTTCTACAGCTTCCCGACACTACACCAACTGAGCCAATATTGACCTAAATCAATTAGCAATACCTGCATGTCTGTCCCCTTAGAATTTTTCTGCCACTAAACCCTGTATTGTAGGGTTTTCCCCAAAAATTCTAAAAACCAAAACATACCCTTAGAAAACAAAAAAACTTTATGAGCATTATGAGTGAATTAAACTCTCATTAATTGTTCGAGCACCCAAGGCTATACCTTAACTGACTTATTTACTTTTAAGTATATATCGCCCAGCAGAATCACACAAAATAAAGTGTTTTCACTGATCTGGTTACTTGCGCTGGAAGAAATTATTCATAATTTGTTGACACGCCTCTGGTCTGTCACCATTAAAAGATCATCCAAACCATGGGAAGCCATTCCCAGTTAATTTTTCCTTACCCATTCTTTCAAACCAAATTCTAAAGATTTAGAAAATTTCTCAAATATGCTTGGAATAATACTACGTATAGCCAAAAAGTAAGACATCCCTAAAAGATTGAAATCATGCGGCTTCATGTATTGGAAGTAATCTAAATGCATTTTTGATATGGATCCATTTTAAACAACTTACAATTCTATTATAATCAAATGCCTGAAAGAGAACTTGTTTCATGAGCAAAACTACATGAACCTCGAGATGATGAAATATGGCCGATTGTATGTTTCTTTAATTCAATGAGCTATCACCATTCGCCATGTTACTAATCATAATTAAAATGAAATTTCGATCAGGTACAGTTGTCGTTGGAATGATAAATTCTTCTTCATGTAAAAGGATTCATTCCGATGCGTGCGCATGGATAGAGTTATCTAACTTATCTGTTTGGTCCTGTGCCCTAAAAAAGTTTCAATTAAATCCCGCAATTGGTTACTAAGATGATGAGCATGACAGTATCTTGCCAGCAACTTTAACCAAATTTTCTACACCTGGACACTACCATGAAGTTTCAAGTCAATCAGTTGACTAGTACTTTCACCACTTTATGTATACTAAGGGGAAGGTACTCCTGACTACTATTTTGTGTCATTCAACCGTCTTGGTTTCAATTAAAAAATCCTATGATGTAATAGTCATTGGCAACATATATTCTAAATTTGGCGACCATATATGAGACTGTTTGGCAACACCTACTGCGTATGTGCAACAACTGCAGCTTGCAAAATGTATACCCAAATATAAGTGGATCTAAACTCTCCTGTTTATTTTATCAAGTTACATGCTGTATTTTCATAATTTTGTCATTGTTCTTATAAGTATATTGATAATTCAATGTTGTAATCCATGCTTGCTTATAAGCTTCATCAGCTAAAAAGACCTTTCAACTCAGAAGTCCGACATACGAGTATGAAATGGTAGCACCTATGGTAGACCTTAAGAAATGGTTCTACTGCCATAGAAATAAAATATCAATCCAGTTAATTACAGCCAAAGCTATAAATATTTGCACTCTTTTGAAATGATTGAACACTCTGTTAGGGAGTCAGGTATAAAACAAATTTCTAAATTAATCACTGGGGACAGACACAACATATGTTTATTTATTTATTTATTGTAAGTTCTCAAGCTGCTGGTATATACCATTAAATCATTTATCATACTGGTTATAGAGACCAACAAATTCAGACAATCACCAAACCGGATCTACATACTTGTAACTGCTTGTCATTTATTTTCAAGATCTGTTATAGAACTGTCACCTTATACTTTGTCTGGGACAAAAATTTTGTTGACATTGCAGGGGGGATGGAAATTATCATTTGGTTTACGAGACCCATGTCAGGTCTTCAAAAATATGCTCGGGTCTATTTTTAATACTAAACCACATAGTTCCTTGTTTATGAGAAAAATCTGGCTTTATTCAAGGAAAGCTTCAAGTGCCAGGTACCAGAATAAAAAAATTATCACAAAATGTTTATAAAGTGTCTGGATGTAGGACCAGAACCGGTCCCAATTATTGGTCTTTTCGCAGGATTTCATCAGACAGTACTGTACCATTAATTTGTTTCATGGGACAGTCTCAATGCTAACCGATATGTTAATACAATTATACCCTAATTCGTTATTGACTTACCACCATGGTGCTGACGAGTTAGCATACTTAATCATCATTGCCTTTCGTAAATAATTCAAATAAATTCCCAGTTAGTGGACATAATGAAGTAGCTCATAAGGTTTTCTCAATATGTGCCTTTGAATAAATGGACATGTAAACTATAAGTTCATCTGTCCATCTCTTGATGGAGGTATACAGGTGGCACTAGATAAAAGTGTAGCTAAATTTATAACAGAATTCAGATATATTAATCTATCTGTACACATCTCCTTTACAAATGCCAACAGTCATTGAGTCAATGTTCCAAACAATACAATGCAGTCGGCCACCTTCTTTCTTTCCTCAAAATTTAATGTACTAAATAACAAACCTCTCAAATTCACATGACATCATAGTGTAGCGATGTAGTGATGCTACTATGCTGAGTTACAACAATAATTTCCAACATACACCTATTCTAAGACTTATACATATATCCCTTGGTCTATTCTATAATTGAAGTGGTATAAAAACGAGCACCTGCATTCCCAAGTGCAGGTGTAACATAAAATTTTGACCCCGTGGAAAAATGACCCCATGGGTCATTTTTCAACGGATTATTGATCAATTTTCAACGTTAAATATTGACCCATACCGTTAAATAATAAAATTTGACCCTCATTAAAAATTGATCAGCATATGTACAGTTATTTTCAGTGTTGAAAATCACCACTTACAGTATATAATCATGTAATCTAAATCATTCTCACGATTTTTGTTTAAAAAACTTTTAAGTATTTTATATTTATGATGATTTGTTCGTTCTTTCATTGTGTATTGATAGGGTCAGACACCTATTTTTTTATTTTATTTGAAATGCTGACAAATCGCATGAAACATTGAAAAAACGATCATATTGAGAATGCACGGTTGCATGGTTCCAGGATTAAGAAAGTTTGTCCGGTGTGGCTTAGAAAGCTAACTTAAAAGAGCCAAGTCTCTGGTTCGGCACCAACCACATATGTATTCGATTTGTCTTGTTCCAATAACAAAATAAGTCCCAAAATTCCATTTACGCGGATTTAAAAACACTTGCAGTTCCTCATGACGCGACAGTAAAATAATCCCATGCAATCGTCATGATGTTTTGAATGAAAAGTCAATAAAATACGTTAATTTGTATAATAACACTGTCTCATTTTAATGATATGAAAAACAAAACAGAATAATAACCTACTGACAGGATAAAGCCAAGTTGGCCTTATTATGGCTAAAAATAAATTTAGAAACAGCATGAATTAATTTATTGGTATGACAGAAAGTACCCTCTATACTTACGCAATAAAGTGTTACACCGCTAAATGTAAAATTGACTGCTTAAGACATAATGAATCACAGACCCTATTACAAGCAGTTCTCATAACCATTACACACTTTTATAATTAATAATTTGTAAAATAATCACTACTACAAGCTTTTTTTATAGTGATAGTTTGGCATTTGTAAACATAAAGTTAAAAATGCTATATAATCATACAAAAGGGAGAGCACTAACTAGTTAGTAATATTACCTCCCTTTATGATACAAAAGTCAAATATAACTGACCTAGGCCTAGCATTCAAGAATGTTGTATGTTTACCAATTATGTTGGAATATTACAATTTAAAGGATCAAGTACCTCTAACTTTTGTTCATAGATATTTACAAGTTCTAGTATTTTGTATTAGGGTCCGTTTATTTATCCTTTATATAATACTCGTTGTTTGATTAATAACCAAGTTAAAATATTATTTTATTTTTGTATTTAACTTTGTTTTAATAAAAGCATCTCAAATAACTCACATTTAAAGAAGTTGGAAACAGAATGACAAAAAATCGACATGGCCTCTCATATAGACAAGAGCAAAATTAAGGGCGCTTAGGACAATAATATGTATATATAAACTGTGCTAAACAATGTTTTACGAGAGCTACGCTCCTGCAGGACTAACTTTCTTATTTGTACAGTTGATCTCTGATGTTTGTCTAAAGTTTTAGTTATCGTTAAAAATTGACCCCAGGATTGATAAAAATTTAACGTTGATCAATATTCAACGACTTTCTTGATCAAAATTTAACGTTGAAAACCTGTCAGGGTCGATTTTCAACGTTGAGAAATGACCCTTGGGGTCATTTTTCAACGGGGTCAACATTTTATGCTACACCGGCAGTGAAACAAAACCAGTTTTTCTAATACCAAACTAATTTTAATGCATACAACCCTTCAAACTGAAGAGTTTAACTCTGTTTCTGCAGATTACAGATATGTTGACAACAGTAAGTTATGCCTGCGTGTAGATTACAGACATTATTAGATGCCCCGTTATTCCGATAACACCCGTAAATGGGTACCGACTATAATTGTTTGCTTCCATCTGTTTGGGTCTCCCAATCAATTCGACAATGAACATTATGATTGTCTGACCGCTGTATACTTCCGATAACCCATTTTAATTACAATGACACATTAATATATAAGCCTTCACTGATTAAGTTTTTTAGAACTGTAAAAACATGTGGGACGTACGGACCATGGTGGGATTTATTTTGCCTGACCTAAATTCCCGGATTTGAAGACAATATCAAGATTGTCAGATGATATGAGTCTTTTCTTAAACCATCCTTAAATTTCCTTTTCTACATGTGTTATCATGTTTCCCTGACTAGTACTGGGTTCAAGCTGTTTCTCTTACACAACTTGATTTCTATAAAACCCTTATACAGAAGACAAAAGGGTGATATATTTGGAAAACATATTCTTTGCTTGGTTTAGCATTCATATAGTAATATATATCAGTACAACTAAGTACATGCATATAAAACAACAATGTGGTACATATATAAACAAATCAGTCACCCACAAGACCAAGTATGGATAAATTTCCAATTTTACCAAACGTTCTCTGAAAACGAAAAACTGGACTTTGTCTCAGTCCAGAAGGGGTCCGGTTTTCAGGGGTTATACAGTATACAGATGGGGCAATCAATTGAAAAAACAGAAACATACCCTAGCTGCCATACATTTTCAGTGTGCACAGTATACTGATGCAGTTTCTTTGTCTAAGGACGCTCAAGGTCTGTGCGGCTTTTCTGTAATTCTCTGTGAAGGGATCACTTTTGCACGCACAGAAGAGTACATTGTCATCTATACCATGGTATTCAACAGACTGAACACGGTAGCTGACAACAAACCTGAATTAAAATACAATACAAAAATAATACACTGAATAAAACTTTAATTTGTTGCATGACACATACAGTAAATTATATACCACATCAATTTAAAATGCATACAAAAAGACAGGGAACACTTTGGCATATTCTGAATTACAATGTAGATTAATTATCGACATTGATTTATAAATATATCGAAATCGATCATTATAAAATAATACATGAAAATCAATTTTTTTTATCTATGATAAAATTGAGAAAGATGGCGGTGTTAGGTCACTGGTGAAGGACCTCTGACGATATGTTTAAACAACATCACTGTAGATTTATTGTAAATACTTGTTATCTGGCTATGATAGTTGTTAACAAACCTGTATGCATCTAGAGACTTGAAGGCTTTCATTGATTCCTTTGTAAACAGCTCAGATGTCTCGATCAAATAGCAGTACAAATGTCCAAATTCGATGTTTGGCCACAACGAAGGTAGTCACTCCAAGTTGAATGTATGAGGTATCGATCCGGAAGCAAACACTGTCCATAATTATACAGAAGTTTTACTATGTAACATTTCTTGGCATTGAAGGGTAACATTTTAGCATAATCAGATAATTCAATATCATCTGATAAAGGATCAATCCGATCACGTCTTACTACGTATGCCAGTGGCCATTAATTGTTATTTTGAAATTGTTGTTTTTTGCCCACCAGCTGATTACACATGTGCGAGATCGATCGGTTTTGTTTGTAAACACGATATACCCTATTTGACTATTAACTTCAGATACAAATAGTCGAGTTATTCTTTTATGTTTATATTTTCATCAAAGTTTTAAGGCAGACTGTAAATTTATATTATGTAAATTGATAGTTATAGTATTCTCAATTAGCATAATTATTAGCATATAAATCTTAACGTCATTTAGTTAGTATAGACAGCAAGGACTTACATACATACATGGATTCGCAACTTCTGTATTAACAGTTTAAAGTAATCAAATCCCGCGATAATAAGACATGAATCAACGGGAATACATGCTATTGTTTACTAAAGCGAAAATAAGAAAATATCCGTCATAATCCAAATGTTTAATCTCGGAGACGAAAGGATTATAATAATAGATGTCCGCCATCTTGGAATTTTAAATGTTCAACTGATGCTTTTTTCAATGCTTAGACTTTGTGGATTATAAATGTATCTCAATATCTTTAAGGATTTTGTTGCATCCTTTACAAATTTCCCGTGCCCAATTGCCAGAGTTTTTTTAGCATAATAAAATTTGTAAACACCCAATTACAGCTGTGGGACATTGCTGAGTATATAGCAATGCATTGTAGGATCATCGAACGATATCGTTTGAGCTTTTTTTAGCAGTTACGAATCCATGTATGTATGTAGACAGTAAAGATGCAAACAACAGGACAAAACCTACCTATATGTATACACCTCATGTACACCATGATTTAAAAGCCTGAAAGCTGAGACATTGTAATTTTTCAATCAAGTATAACCAACATAAGTTTAAGTTTCCTGCATATATAAATTACAACATTTGTAAAATGAAATATTGGCCAACCTCTGTAATTTTGCCTCATGATAACAGTTGATGGTGATGTGGCAACAGTAGCTTCAATGAAGTAATGGTTTCCTTAATGACAGTCTCAGGAATATCAAAGGTATGCCAACTTGTTGTCTTAGTTGATGTTGGACACCTGAAAAATAACATTAATATGGTTATAGTTGTCACACCAAATTAACTAAAAATCATTAATTGATTTAGCTACTTAGAAACAACTTTGGGCATGATAAGAAATCTGGAAGCCTTAAAAGTATTGCTGGAAAAATGTCTGGACCTCCCTAGTTTTGAGTCTGTTGGCCTCAAACATATTGAAAACCCTATGAATACCTAATTATTAATCAGCAGACACTTTCTTCATCTATTTATAACAATATCTACGTGATTCATCACTCATGCATCAATGTATCATTATTCTTTCTAATTCTGATGATTTTTAATTTTTGAGTTATCTCCCTTTCATTGATAGGTATAATTTCTTATGAAGATTCCATTATTCATTTATAAATTTAACTACTTGAGTTTTTTAATCATATCAAAACAATTATTCTGCATATAAAAGGACCGTCAGATATAGCTTTATATACTTTCATGATATAGATGGCTATTCAAGTCACAGAAAAACATATATCTGGTACATGTAGTTATATAAATGATGCACTTTAAAATTTACAAAGTACAAATAACTTGTTTATTGAGACAGATTGTATTTCAAATGTATCTGAACATTGTCAAAATCAAAAGAAGTGCAACAAAAAATAATATGTTAAATAGCAGAAATAACTTACATTAATAGAGTAATTCAAGAAAACTTGTCCGAGAAAATCAGACTCAGAAAGCAACGTAAGCAGCACATTATCTTAGGGACAGCAATGATGGGAAATATGGTGAAACAAAAACCTGTCAATCCTTTCCTACGTCTCTTTCATTTCAGCATTACCATGGCTGTATTAACAATGAAGTCCAAGTACTGAAAAAATATAATAAATAATACATATAATTATAGACAGATAGAATTTATTTGAGAGATAAGACAATTATAATGTCCAACATTCACACATAAAAAGAAACAAATATTTGGTTACATAAAATATAAATGTTCAGTTACTTGAAAATACATGTGTAGGTGTATCATTTTTAGACAAAAGTTCAGTAGATTTTAAAATACTAGTTCTTTTCCAAAAGTATTGTTAAATATGTAATTACACAAGCAAAGATTAATACACAAAAAATATAATAATGATATAAGGGGGGGGGGGGGGGAAAGCTAGTACAATTTAACATCTAGTCTAATTAGGTTCAACAGGCATTTAAAAATAGTTACTTAACATTCATAAATAGCTCCACACCCGTTCAACTCATGACAAGTGTAATTTATCCTCAGGAAAAAATGTTGTGAGGAACTTCCATTCCTCATAGTGAGCACCCATACTGTTTGTCAACAAGGTAAGTTTTTCCAAAATCATGAAGAATACAGGCCTTTGTGTAAAAATATTGAATTGCAGTTAGCTAGCTTTGGGTTTTCTGAGTACGCACATGTAAAGATGTTGCCTGTTGTGGAAAATTTTATGGTAAAACTGTACGACCCAGTCACACGGGGTAACTTGAAAACGAGATGAAAAGTCTTGCCTGTCCAAATATAACATCCAAATTGTGAATCCTGGTCAATATCTTAACATTTGTACAGTAAGTTAAGGGAACTAATCTAATGAATGAGTACTAGCTTCTTATTGCTTGTAAGAATAAATACAAGTTAAATGTTTGTACGGCGCAAAATCGCATCCGGCAATTCAATACTAGAATGTGGCCTATGAAGCATTTTTTATCAGGATGTGCGTAGTTTCAGATCAAACGATTTTGTTATTTTGACTTAACTGATCCCGAAACTAAAGTGATCATCTACTCCATCAAAAATACAAGCCGTTGATGTTTCATGAATCTCATGAATCTGGTCATATGGTTCTACAGTTCACGAGGTACTCTATATGTAGTCCCTGTTTCCACCCTAAAATTAAAATCAGGGGAAACTATCACCTTGATGTATCAGACGTTGCAATATCTGCTGGAATGCATATAAAATATTTAAATAAAGTCTCCAAAAATAATATACTCTGTTGTCTGAGGGTACGTTGACGTAAAAACCTGGTATAACGGTCCCAAACATAGATTTTCAACTGTAAAGTGACCATCTATATCGAACCATAAAGTGACCGTCTATGTCGAACCAATTAAGTCATCATTTCTCACCTGATCGGACATTTTTTGCATTGAGCTCCGAAATCGATATTTAATTAACAACAATTGCGTAAACAAGTCAGTGTCCACGCCCGGGATTATAAAATTAGTCTGTGTGAATATGTTTATGATGTTTTAAATACATCGAAACGTATAAATACCGTGTTCCGTATCTTATAACACGATTAAATGATTATTACAACACACCGATAATAAACACAGAGAATTTCTCTAATAATTTATACATCGAAGTTCATTTAGATCGAACAATTTTTCCTAAGTACTTTGATATAAAGAGTTTCGGCTGCATTTATTGACAGATGGGCAGATTCATTCCCGTCGTTGTTTATCGAGCTCGCTCCATTCTTAGACTATAAATAGCGACTGCGTCATCAAGCTAACACTAGTTGGTGTAACACGTGACCTCGCTCTATTTCTGTTTTGTTTATATCACGTGATGACCATTGCGGATATTTCTGAATATTTCGGGCACTGTCAGTAATCTGCTTCGCGCAAGAAGTTGCGATTTTGCATTGCCACTTAAAAATAAGCATACCAGAGTGTACGGCGTGGCTTCCGCCGCCGTACAATAATATAGAAAGCATAATATTCCAGATATTGAAACTTATTAAGTGACTCCTTATTGTGAGCTAGGGCATTATATTTTATTTTCACAATAGTGATGTATTACCCCCCCCACACACACCACTTTTGACACAGAATGTTTAAAATCTGAGGTAAATAAGTTTTTCAGAAGAAATGTTATTGGCTATAACTTGAAAATTTGAACTTTTGAGAGGCAGTATTAACTTGGTCTTACGCATGACAAACTGTCACATGTTGGTTAAATTTCTTCCAAGTATTTCTGAAATCCATCTGTATAGGCATTGTTATTGAGCAGACACAAATAAAAAACATATTAATTACCCTTGACCTTGAGAGTACAGACCTTAAATGCTTCACACCAAATATCGTAGCTCATGGACTTATGGTTTCCGACATGAGATTTTAAAAAAATCTTATAAGAGACCAGGGCTCCAGATAAATATTTGGGCAAGGGGTATTATAATTTTACCGCCTGCATTCTTCAGCATGGGGTATTTTACGCCTAAAATTTTTTTTGAGGGGGGGGGCATTTCAATTTTTTAAAGGGTAATGACAATCATGGAACCACTCTATTTAGAGGGTATTCACTAATAAACACAAATTTTAAATGTACTTTGCTGTATTGTATTCTTCTACATATATTTAATTTATGAACTTGTTTTGCATCCCGTGAAGAATGCACATGTAGCTTATATACAATACATTGCCTCATTCAATATGTTCCATTAAATCACTATAGTCTCAGATACTACTTTTAATTTGATAGTTACACATTTTAATCAAGTAAAACGGGTATGTGGGATTTAAAGTGTGTATCGGTACACTGAAATATTTTTTATGCTTATTTCGGGAAAACTAATGTGTATTTACGCAAATACGTCCCTTATCTGGAGCCCTGAAGAGACTATATAATTACATGTATCAAGTTACACCCAGGGTACAGTAAATTTAGACCCCATGTTCATATGTAGAACAAACTTCGTAAAGTCCACAAGAAATTTGAAATATAATTCCACAATAGTTCCACATGACCTTACTTTAATCTATACATGTGTTACATTATCATAAAACACTCAAGTGTGTTTTATTTGTGATTACTCAGTTGAATTTTGTACCAATAATTTTCATTTATAAATAAAGTTTATAAATTATATTATCACTTAACCTGAGGTCCAGGAGTGCCGTAAACCTGTGCCGGAAATATCGTTTGGCACTGCCAAACCTTGCAATAAACATTCAAATTAGCCAAATCACTACATTTGCATATTTTATATTACTACGCTACTACGATATTTGTAATCATGGCCGACTTTCAATTCTTACAAGGCGATTTCGTCAACATTGATGGGTGTTAATCGGAGCATGTGTATCGAGGGTTTGGAATTTTTTACATTGTGTGACAGTGAATTTGAAATTGAAAGCACAAGGCTGCTACCATTCATTGAAACACCCACTACACAGCAGAAGAACCGATTCAACTATCAACACAATTCTACTCCAGTTCAGCCTGCGAGGAAAAGACTCCGTATCCTGGACTCTGACAGTGACTCCCAGTGATTCAACAAATCCAATTTAAACATTTTTAAACGGTCACAATACACGGTTTAAATAACTAAGAGAAATATGATGTGTATTTCAAATATTGACACTCGTGAACATTTCAGTACACATATTTCTATGACAAGGCCATGGACGAATTGCGGATTTATGTATAATGTTGTTTAATTTGTTTTATAAATGATTTCAATATTCATGATATGAATAAAATGATGTTTGTGTAAATAAAATCACGATTTTATGTCTTTTATCTTGCATTTTATTGCAAACGATTAATAGAAACATGCACTACTTTTTTGCGGTAGCGCACAGTAGTGAACAGTCTACACTAGACGTCTTGTACATGGGTCATCATATAGTCTGTTTCATTTTCTGTGATCGTTTTTTACGCTATGTGATAAATAGAATCTTACATTCGTGCTCATTCCTTACCATTTTTATTAAACTCATTCAAGATCCTCTATTTCTGTAATTTACTGTCTATATTTGATTATTGACAACATAGTTTTATAAATAAGTATTCATTTGCTAGCATGATTATTTCTTCATTTACTTTGATTTGTTTACAAATTAGGAATTATATTTCAGTCCTTACCAAATTTGATACTTACAAATAAAATTTGAGGTTTGAAACAGTATACTTTATTATTTTTATATACCAAGACCAGACCAGTTTCACAACAAATTCTTAAGCTCTAGAACTATGGTTTATGACAGGATGATTTTTTCAATTTTCCTATATAAATCTTTGTGAAATAAGTTATCCCTGAGCGGAGCAAATTTTGACCCTATATAGCCATAATTTGGACAAACTTAATAGAGGTCCACTACACAATGCTACAAACAACACATCTATATATTGTAAGCTCTAGGCCTAGTGGTTTCAGGCAAGAAGATTTTTTAAGATTTTCCTATTGGTTGCCATGGCAACCAGTTTTTGATGAAATGTAACTGTTTGAACAATTTTAGTAGAGCTTTAAGCAAGGAACATCCCTGTTAAGCTTCATTGAAGTTGGCCAACTGCATGCTTAAGAAGGAGATTTTGTTTAAAGCAATTGTTGATGGACGCACAGGTGGACAGACAATGGAAGATGGACATAACACGACTTCATCCCCTCTTGACTATAATGCTAGGTTCCCACTATCACGATTCGCATTACAATTTAATTGAAACTGTGGTCTTAATCAAGCTCCAATCCTGTTGGTCCTATCAAAGCTCATTAGATCTTCAAGTTGGTCATATTAATTTTGTTATCAAAGATTTTTTTAACGGTTCACTGTTCAAAAAATGTCTATGATTAACTAGATCAATTATTATCAATTGAGATTATCAACAGTGTTTTTTCTCTCTTCATTGGGAAGAGGCCTTATCCTGCTGATTTTGAGAAGAATTATCACTAAAATTGCTGATTTAGGAAATAAAATAGCTGGTGTAAGTTAGAGCTGCAACGATTCGCTCCGATGCATCGAAAACCCGGTTCTAAACCTGTCGATTCTATTTCGATTCGGAGACTGCATAATTCGATTCGATCTGCATTCTAAACACACGTGCTGACAAACGCACATCTGTATCCGCATTTTAAACACATTGACCTTTGTTACGCGGCGAACGATTGGTCAATATCATCACATGAATCATTCTGATTCTTAAAGACACACACAAAACATCAAAATCTGGAAGTACAACCTACCTTATACAGATTCATTTATTATAACTTAAATTTGCCATTTCTTGAGATATTTTCATCAAAAATCTGAATTACTGACACCCCTGTGCGTACCATAGACAATTGTACCCCAAATAAAAAAGTCTGCTCACATAAATTGACTAACACTGAGGCAGGATTAAAGAACGGTGAATTTTAAAGATCAAAGACTTGCTGCCATCGGTTTCCCTCTGATATTTGTGTGATGTTGGCTAGCAGTTTAAAGATAACACGTGTTTATGACCTGTTTGACATTTTAGCTGTGATTCAGTGCTTTATGTCTAATAACAATAGATCAATAATAGTTTATATAAGGATTGTTGTGTTTTTTTTTGTTTTACTAACATTAGGTAAGTGTGAAAAAAATACTTCAGAATTCATTTTGTTTGAGTCGTAGAAAACATGGGATTGAGCTCTACAGCCGTGTATAGGATGCATCCATTTTTTGGTCCCGATTTTGGAAGTAAAAAAGTGCGTTTACAGTAAATCAGACTATAGCTAGGATATCTCCTGAAGAAGACCAAAAATGTACACAATATTATGGTAGCCCCACTAATTCGGCTTTCCACTTGGCCGATTTTCGTGAACAAATTATTCCTCTCACCCTTACAAACATCTGCATATTTATGTGCGAAATTAAAATTATGTCAAAATTCTTCAATAACAGGTATAACTTACTTAAATCGATAGAAATATTAAAATTCTGTATTAAATGTCAAACTTTAAATATTAAACTTAAAATTTTGTTGCATGAAAACATTTTAAAGGTACAAACATACTTCAGCCACATCCAGTTCCACTAAGTATACAGTCTTTATAGTGAGTACCTGGAATTAACAGAAGTTGATTTAAGTTTAACTTAGGCCACAACTTTTATATAAATTGGTTTACAAAACCGGCGAGTGTAATTTTCGGCAAATCCGAAAATAAATAAAAATGGAATTTAACCTTTTTTTTAAATATATTCTTTCCGACCGACCCTTTTTTATGACGAAAATTGAAAAAAAATACGAGTAACCAAAAAATACATTACCACAGAGCACTACAACACAATAATTTAAGTCCGCACGTATTTTTGCACAAACCGGGTGAACTTAGTGCAAATGCCAGAGAGTTGAAATATACTGTATTGATTTTCTATTTTTAGCGCTGCTGAAATTAACTAGGTTTAGAGTCAATGTAACTGACGTCATGAATGATGTTAACTGTGAATCAGATGACGTATCTTGCTCTCTGGTTAATATTTTACTTAAACTTTAAATATGTCACACAATAATAAATTAATGGATTTTTTGTGTTAATAATTTGTAACTGGATTACTTAGTAAGGTACGATCTCAAAGACCTATACTATGAGTAAATGCACATGTTTGTTTTCCTGATTAATCTTGATGGCTTTTGTTCTCGTTGGTCACGGATTAGCAAGTTTGACACTTTTTTGTGTGTTAACTTAATTTTTTTGTACTGTATCCAGTGAAACTAACGCCTTTTATGTCTCAACTTGTCCATCATGTGACTTTATTGTTGCTAATTGCAGTAGGTTAAACTATTAAACCTGAAAATGATGACTAGGGGTCAACAACACCCGGGGTGCACTGAATCTCTTACAGTGCATTATGGGATATACTGTACTAATTAACAGATTAGTAGAAGTTACTCCCCTTTGTTAAATTCTACTTTCTGTTTCACACGTACGTCGTGAGCGATGAAATTTCGGCAATAATTTAATGCACTCGGCTTATTTACAGATCAAGCTTAAATACCATTTCTTCCACTCTAATATATATCCCCCGACTTATTAGCTAAGTAGACTTATGGCCAAGTATATATATATATACGGTAGTTTGTTGTGCACAAATGAACATGGGCACGGGATTTTTTTTTTGATTTTTTTTTCGACTGACCGGTGGTCACTTTTCCAAAAAAATTTTGTAAACCAACAAATAAAAAAGTTGTGGCCTTACCAACGTTTCGTTGACATGCCAGCTTGTTTAAACTTGTACTTAAATTATTTGCATAGCGAATTTTCGGGAATAGGGGATGGTTACCATGACACTGGCATTTAACCGCCATTACACCAGTTTTGTTTTCAGTTGGGAAATAGCGGAAAGAAACAAAACATTAAATGCATCTTTCCGAATAGGTATGTTGGAATAATTTATACTCATTTGAGTATAGAAACGTGTTTTATACCAACGGAATGGTTCACTTTGGACACAGATGTTGTAGTTATTGTGCCCAACGGGTTTTAATTGGGGATTTTCCGCACACAAATATGTAGTTCTTGTTAGACTGTGTGGGACAGGGCCAAGTCGAAAAAGTATCTCATGGTCACAAACATCTGATTAGTTAAACTAAATATTATGGTAGTTGATAAGTCAAATGATGAAATCATGGGATTATTTCTTGGCAAGGTCTAAGACTTCTTCTGTACAAATACCAGCGATTCCACAAAACCTACTTGTCCCGAAATACATAAAAATCCCCAATCTCTACCCAGAGTTGTTGTTCCTTTCCAATCCACACATACCTCTGTCAACGTCTCAATGCCGAGAATCTTGGCAAATTACACTCAATCAATAAACATGCTTTTGTGTATATTTTATAATTATTTGTTAGATGTCATAATGAAATATGTCATGTCGTTTTAGAAAAACGCTTCAGGTTGCTCCGTTATAAGCTGTGCCATTAGTGATTATTTAACCTTGTAACTCTAAAACCAATTTAGCGGAATAATTGTGAAGTAAACAATTCAAAACATGGATAATACAACGAAGGGATACCAGGCTTGGATGTCAGTTTCCTATCATTTTGTTTAAGTATGTATCTAATTCTTTTCAGATAAACAAAACAACACAATCTATGTTAGTTTCTTTTTGAGGTGTTGTCACCATTTTTAAATCACGCATCTGTCATTGTGAAGCCGGACTACTTTTTAGACGTTGACAGAGGTTAGTGTGAGTGTAGCGGGAACGACAACTCTGGGTAGAGATTGAAAAATCCCCCGCCACTAGCATTCAGAGTATGTGTTTGTGTACAAACCATAACTGGTGAGGCTACGACCCTGGGTACCCAAGACACACAGATATTTATTGATCCTAAAACATTTGTATAACCCTTTCGTCACTGGTAATATGGATTATAAATTAGAATAACATTCACTAAAGCCAAATACAAGACACAATTAAATATCGCCAAATCGCGAAAACATATGACATTCACATAACTAGCGCTGTCAACACAAATAAAAACAGTCAACAATTGTATTTCATCGTTAAGTGCATCACCTTTTATCAACAATAATCAACACTTACGAGGTAGTAGTTCATAAACAGCAGAAAACTATACATCAACATGCGAAGAACTTCCCGTAGGTCTGGACGCTTGTTGATCATGATCTCTACAAGGGAGACAAATTGAATGACTAAAATCAAAGCGCTAAAAGCTCCCGAAACACAAGTCATTCACAACGTCTCTGACCGTTTAGATCATCGGTTGTATTAGCTAAAAAAGCAAGAAAATTAAAAATAAACCAATCAAAAGGTTGTCTCCAGTCAAAAAGTTTATCGCATAATATTTAGCAATGGACTTTATATTACGCTTTATATAATCATAGTAACTGGAACTTTTTTTTATGAAATCATATTTCTGCTGCCTATTGATTGCTTGCGGCAGAACTGCTTATAACTTTTCTCTTTTATTAACTTGAACATTATTTGCTAAGAATTATAATTTAGAATGAAATGTCTATTTTCCATTATAGGCTATACCGGCGTGTGAAGGTCCCCCCCCCATCAGGGATGCTATATTATATTATATGTAATATAGCATCCCTGCCCCCATAGACCCTCTACTAGATCTACCCATGAATTCTTTTTCACTCTGAAACACTGTTGAATATTATGCTTATAACATTTTTTATAACAGCGAAATAAAGTTTTAAAAAACAGGAATGACAGTTACGTGTTCAAGTGGGATACTACAGTCCCATCTCCGTAAGCCAACTGCCTACTTTTTCATATAAAGAGACATGGTCGATAACTGGGCTCAATCCCCAGACCCTACATATCAGTGAGAGGTTACAGTCACAGGGGGGCGTAGTGGTTACAGTGATTTGAAATCAGCAACCTTTACCACTCGAACACGGGGGCAGCTACTATATATACTGCCTTGAACGGGGGTTTATCCATTTGTCAAAATAAGAAAATGGGATTATAATTAGTCTCAAGTAGATAGGTAGATGTACTTTTAGTCAGCATAATGTTCAACATGAATTTGAATTAAATACAATTATCCCTTGTAAGCCCAACAATAATTTTGATATACAAAAAACTCCCAATTTTGAAACTGTTGACGGTTACCCATGAAAGTCAGATCGGGATTCGAACCCAAATCTCCCCATAGCCAATAACTGGCCTGAGTTGCTTTATCCAATTAAGCTATCTGACCATATCATTATAGGTAACTGCAATTCGTTTGTTTTTAAATAAACCATGATTATTACAGATTCACTCTACATAAGGTGTGTCAAAAATAAATTTTGGTTTATGTAAGTGCAATTTTACTTCCAAAATCCGGACAGTGCAGAAAGTGTCATCCTAATTAGTCCTGCGAATATAAACCCTAAGGCAAAATTTTGACATGTGTTAGAATCACAATATGTCAACTTGCAATTCATAAAATGAACCACATAAATTACAAAGATATATTCCTAAATATTTATCTCGAGAGGTACCCCTCAGGGTGCGATTCTCTCCCCTCTTCTTTTTAATTTACTGATAAATAATCCTCCTGTATCCATCTCAAAATCTGACATGACATTAAGTCAATTTGCAGATGATTCAAGCACATGTGTAACAGGCAAAAATCTTAAGAATATGGCCACTAAGGCACAAAAAGGGCTAGACATAATTTGGGAATGGGCTCAAAACTGGGGTTTCAAAATATCAAAAGAAAAAAAATGTTGGTATCCTGTTTGGGCATCATCCGCAGCATAAATTAGATATACACCTTGGTGGTACACAAATTAAATTTGAAAAAGAATGACAAAATTCCTAGGCATGATTTTAGGTAAAAAAACTTACTTTTAAACTTCATATTGAATACTTAATCAAACAGTGTACCACTAATTAATCTTAACATGGTGAAAATGCTTAAACACACAGACTTTGGAGCAAATAAAAAAAGCTTATTGCTCCTTTATATCTCTCTTATTAGATAAAAAATTTACTATGGTGCTGAAATTTATGCTGCATTTATTAAATAAACTGGATAAGATCCAATATAAAGCCCTAAGGATTGCCCTGGGGGCCCTGAGCTCCACCCCTACTCACAAACTGGAAGCGGAGGCTGGTGTACTTCCCTTGGCTATCAGGTGCAAGGCCCATACTGTCAAATACTGGGCCAGAGCACAATCAAGCATAAAAAAATCCGTGAACTCCATCTTTGAGACTGGACACTTCACCAAGAATATGTATAAAAATAATGCCCCCCCCCCCCCCATTTGGGGCCTCAACCCAAAATTTGGTGAAGGAGTTCGGTCTCAAGGACATATACAGGTAGCAGACTTCAGGTCAGAAATTGAACATCCATGGCTTATGCCCTCGCCTCATGTTGACCTCACCCTATCTAACCTTAATCTGAAAAATCAACTTCCTCATTTAAGTAATATTCAAGTTAAACTATATACTCAGAAGAGAATTATAATAATCAATTAGTATTTACACGGATGGTCCAAAATGTCCCCAACAGGAAAAGTATCAGCAGCATTCTACATCCCCTCAATAAACTTCTCATCTGTTGATAGGCTTTTGGACAATGTGTCAATCTATTCAGCAGAAATGATAGCATTAATTAATTCAATGAGCTGGGTAATTCTAAATGAACCAAAAAACACGGTTATATATTCGGATTTTCTTTCGGCGCTGCAGTCAATTAAAAATTTTCATAGTAAATCCAGACCGGACCTTTTAGAACAAATCATTATCCTAAATTATTCCATCCAACAAGCCGGTCTGGATATTACACTAGTCTGGTGCCCAGCTCATATAGGTGTTGGGGGAAATGAGGCGGCTGATAGGGCTGCAAAATCTGGCCTGGATCATGTGACTGTACCAAAGTCAAACTCTCACCCACTGAAATAAGTTTATTGGTCAGGTCACAGTCTGTAAAGCGCTGGAAAGATCATTATTCCAGTGTGATGGCAGGTAGCTGTGATTCTGTCCAATATTCAGTGGGGCTCAGATGGCCTGAGGTTTATTCTTCAAACCAAAAGCTAGACAAATGTATAAGCCGTCTGAGACTGGGTACAAATTTGTTGTCTGGAGCCCAAGGAAAATATGTCCTGGGACTGGACCCCATTTGTGCCCGGTGCAGAGTATTGAACTCAACCAGTCACTTTCTGCTACACTGTGGGGTTCACTACACTTCCAGACTTGAGTTAAAGGCTGCCCTTGTAAATTCAGGCTTGATTTTCAACCTGGAAAATATTCTGTTTCCTAAAAGGGCAGTCCAACACTCAGTCTTTAATGCCTTAAAAACGTTTATAAGATCCTGTCACGTGACAGATAAAATCTAAGGCCCCAGGTCCAGTCTTGTGTGCTAATGTAGCCAGGCTGCTGAGATATCTGAAAAGTTGTAATAACAGTTATTTAAATTTTATTACATAAACACATACAATATTATGTTGTACTGTTAATTAAATTACATCAAAGGAAGGTCTAACTTAATAAAAAAACCTTGTTTTAATTTAAATTTTATATAATATTTTATATCAAATGTTAAGTATATTGTTATACTTTAATCACTTATTTTAAACAAAATCTTCCAACTAGAAATAATATCATCAGTGGAAGTTATGTAATAAAAGATAATTTTATATCAATTTTACCATAGTTTCTACAAGAAACAATAAAATAAATCATATATTATCATGTAATATGATTATCAGTTTCATATCTGATAAAACTTCCCCCCAAGTCAATATTCAGTAATCTATCAGCAGACCTGGCTACATAAAACTTTTATTACTGTTTAGTTAAAAAGAAAGTAACCATAAATTCTATTATCACATTGATTTTAGAAATAGAATGTATAAAGATATTATTATTAATTGATCATTTATGATATATGATAATTACACTTAACTATTATATATTAATATTAATTTTTAAGTTAAGCTCCTTATTAGAACAAGGAGAGTTCTTACATTTTACATAGTAGTATGCAGTTAAACTGCTTAGTTGTTTTATTATCTCATTTTTTATTGAATTATTCCTTTTATAAAGGAAATTACCTATCCTATCGTCAATTAGGAACATTCTCACATAATTATTTAATCCAGAGATTTAATATCTCCTTTCCTTTATATGTTAATATATTAAAATTATGAAGAATTAAATATAGTCTTCATGACATAATCCAACATAGTAGTTGAAATTAAGTTATGAATTTAATCATATAAACTTGTGATGGCACACTCTAGTCTGGACTGGGAAAGGGAGTGAACTCTGGCCCACCCATTACAGGAGTACTGAACTAAATGTGAATGGCCCAGCTATAACAACCCAGTCAAATCAAACTTGTTATTAGGGTCTGGGTGTGACCAGATGGCTCAATTAGCAGACAACATATAGATCTGAGTCCAAATTGAGCCCTGGGCCACACTCTGGACCCTCTTATTCAACTACAGCCCCTATTATATATCTAGTAAAACTGATGTGATGTGAGTCAAAGTGGTAAATCACTCTCACTCCATCAGAACATCTTAAACTCCCTTAAAAAACTTCAACCCTGTAAATCCAAATAATAATTCATATAAAAACAATGCAGGCCATATTAAAGTGAGATCCATGTTCTATACATGTAGATCCACTGTGACAAGGCCTGCATTGTAAATACTGTCTACTATACATCATTGTATACCTGCAATATTAAATAGCTGGGGCGGATTAATTTAATGTTGCCTTTCCCTGGTCCTAAAACAACATCACCGATCAGGGACAAGATGATTATTGTATATTATGTATTTTAAATGAAATCATCCCTCTGTGTAGAATGACTTTTTACTTGTACAAAGTATAATAAACTACTATGCAGTATGCACATATTTTTATTTAATACAATATCCTTTCTTTTAAAAATAATTATTTTTATGGCCCTACTAAGTAAGCCGTCTATTGTTTTTCACGTTAGGCACTAGTATGATTTTTCTTTTAACGATATATTATTTTTAACATTGTTTTAAATACTACACAGAGGGTGATTATGTTATTTTATGACTACCAGTCCTGTATATCTCATATCTTATAATTAACATGAATATAAATAATAAACATATTAGGTCCTGGGGGTTATTTTTCAATATCAAACCATCATACTCTCCGGTATGTTCTAAAAACTTCATCAAACATATACAAATCGGTTGGCCGCAAAAAGTGAGTCTGATCTAATGATGAAGCATATACGTTACATCAGACTCACTCAAGAGTTTGCATCCTCTTATATATGTGTTGAGAATGCAAACCACATATCGGAGAGTACTAAATTAACTATGGTATCCAAGTGGGTAAATTTTTTTTATGCATTTCTGTTACATAATTCATCCTAAACATATGAATATCAGGCTGGAAGTAAATGTTTTCCTAACCCCAATACTTAGAAATGAAAAATAAAAAAGCTCTTAAGCAAAATTATCTTTAAACTCCCATTCTATTATAAATAGTATGTTATTAAGGTCCCACATGATTTAATATAGAATTTATTAAGATTAGCTATACGTCATAACATAGCTATACTATTTATAAAATCGTAATATCATGATAGAAGAACTACATAGAGATATATAAATACAGTTAGAAACTAAATTAGTTAAAAATGTTCTCAAAATAGTAAATCTCATACTGAAAATAGTTCTTCTTTAATATCTTACTGAAATTAGTTTAAATATAGACACACACACAAACTTTCACTTAAAATAGCCTAAATATGTATTGTTATATTTTTATATAGTAAATTTTTAATTACAGTTTTTTATAAAATAGGCTATTCATAAAGATCGTGAAATTGTTAAAATAGTGAAAGCTCGCACATATGGAAATATCCCGGTTGCGAG
Source organism: Lutraria lutraria (assembly GCA_964023205.1). Taxonomy (NCBI): domain Eukaryota; kingdom Metazoa; phylum Mollusca; class Bivalvia; order Venerida; family Mactridae; genus Lutraria; species Lutraria lutraria. The sequence continues at coordinate 19,082,102 of OZ026847.1, forward strand.
GATAAACAAACCAAATTTATTTATTTATGATAAATAATATATTTACACTCATTAACAATGTTGATTGGTTCGTTCTTGTAAGTAAAATTGTATTCAATTGATGTACATTTGAGAAAATATTAAATTTTGATTAATAAATATTATACATGTTTATTTTTGTTTCATGTCTCAGTAATAGTAACACCATATTGTATAATGCATAAATAATGAAGTCGATCCCTATTTTCACAATAAAAAACTCTGGTGTATAACATCTGTACTTGTTCAGATAATTTTAGACTTCTGAATTCCGGAAAATCCGGACATTTTGGCCGGTCCCATGGGTGTCCGGATTTCAGAAGTTACTATTCTATTGTTCGCTGATTAGGTGATTCAACTGATGGCCTACAGTCTAGCTTCAATTCTCTCTGTGATTATTGTATTAAATGGGGTTTAGAAGTCAATACTGCGAAAACAAACGTTTTTTTTTTTTTTGGAAGGAGAGATCTCATAAACAATAATAAAGTTTTCTATCATAACAACGAATCGTTAGAAATTGTTGATATTTTAAATATTTAGTTATATACAGTATATAGTTTTATCTGGATGTGAATTATACAGGGAATTTCGAACTAATTATCAAAAGTCTATATAGTCAAAGCCTAAAGGCAATGTACGTCATGTTAAACAATATCAAACCAAATAGCATACGTCCTTATATTTCATTACACCTTTTTGATGCATTCGTTAGCTCAATATTGAATTACGGCTGTCCTATATGGGAAATAACATAATCTACTGAACTAGAACGCATGCACTTTCAATTTTGCAAGACATATTAGGAGTAAAATAATATAATTGTACGCATGTATATATTGTGACTATGTACTATTTGTACTTGTCTAAATATATGTATTGGGTATTAAAGTTCGTCCAAGCGTTTATTTGCACGTGCGTTCCGTGCTTCTTATGTGTCTAATAGGGAGGATAGATTGTGTAAAGTTCGTTTGGGGTTTTGCTTGAGCAGTACATGTCGTTTTATAGCTACGTTTTCCCACCCACACCTACCTTCGCATTATGCATGATACATAAGTAACCGAGAGTTTATATTACTAAACTTAACATAATGATTAATTGTCCTGTACCTAATTTATTTTTGACAGATAACACCTAAAGTTCCAGACCTCGAAGCTTTCGAACAAGAAGTACAGTCGATTTTGATGTGTCTTGAACTTGATAGAACTTGATGGGGATGATCTTCAACGGAAAATCTGAATTTTGAGTTATGTTGTAATGAAATGTAGAATCTACGCAATACCAATGTCCAAAGAATCAAGTTTTTTTAGTTTGTTGTTCTTTATTTCCATGAGTTGGGTCGGTAAATAATTTATTTTTGGTTGGGGAAAGCGAATTAGAAAGTAAATAAAGATATGATCTGCTCGTAAATAGCAATGAACTTAAACAAGAAACCACAAGAAATAGGCTTAAAACATTGATCCTGTTTGGGGTTCAAATATACCAAGCCAGACAGTGAACATAATAATATACACTACTACATATTTATGTACATATGTTTTAAGAGTATGTACTATACATGCATACTAACACATTTCTTTACTCAGCTATTATAGGAAATAAATCTGTATGTCATGCAACTATGTGAATACCTGAAATACCCAGATATATAAATATTAAAGGCTTTCCCCGTATGAAAGCATCTGAAGAATTCTAGCTATATCTATCTATCTCTGAATACTGCCAACCCCTCTTCTGAGTGTTATAGGCAGGATATATAGCTAGTATATACTTGAAGGGATATTGAAAATATATATTTTAATCTGTATTGGAAATAAAATGAGAATAGACATTATATATACTCGTACATGATGTGTATCAAGCAAAATATACAGATCTTATTCTGTGAAATAATACAAAACAGAATTTAAATAGTGAATACATGCAATGTCAATAAATTTTGCACGACTGGACTTCTCTCCTGCTAGTCCTCACTCAATGGTTTGAATGTTGAGGAATTAATAAAATTAACTACTGCTGATAACGAGCTTAGAACAAAACCTAAACAGAAGGGTAAGAATGTAAAATAGATTATATCAGAAACATATAAGAAATCTTTTCCGACTATTCTAAGAAGTAGTTATGCATGCAATCATCAGTGGCGGATCCAGGATTTCAGGTTATGGGAGTTTAAGGGATGATATTTATGAAAGTGAGTAGCGGAGGATGGGGGCCATATATATTTTATTTATATCTATTGTCGGAAACTTTTAGGAGAATGCGCGGAGTTTGTTCAAATTTCTTTAAATAATGTAAATAAGACTATTAAATAATAACAGTCCTAATTAATGATTTCATAAGATGGGATTGAATCTTGAACAACAACCTTATCATGACTGTATGTTAGTTACATATAATTTTCCCAATATCATTCATGCGTAATACTCCATGTGTAATGTTCAGTGATATAATGGTTACTTATAAACGTCTAAAACTTCCACTATCTAAGACAACTTTAAATGACATGCATTCATCTATGAATATTATTCATGTCGCGTATTAATGATATTTTGGAATTTTTTAATATAAAGGTGAACAATATTTCATTTGAAAAGATTTGGCTGCAGAATTTTTATAGCTGTGTTAAAAACATGAATGTGAACAATATCATAAGCTGATATGATGAGAATGTCCTGTTAACTACAAAGTGCTACGCATGTTTTATGCAAAGTACAATGCATATGGCATTTACAATTATTCTAATTTTGAAGTAAACTTTGTTAATCAATAGCCTATGTATCGAACGAGATGTGTATACCTTTGTTTACATGATATTTGGTTGAAAATTCATATATATGTCGGAAGGAAGAAATTATAAACGCAACATTATATGTTAGTGAATATTACATAGAATATGTTTTGTTCCATAATGTGTAATGGTTGCATGAAACATATCAGAATGATCAACATATATAATATAATGAAAATGAGTGGTATTAATTTGGCGGTTCTTATGTACCTGTTCCATAGACAGTTTATAGTTTGTTTACAAAATTGTGTATTGGTTTGAATAAGTATTTAACTTTCACAAACCGCGTCTATTGCATTTAGTGTTTTGAAAATGATTTCAAGCAAAAATAAATACAATTTCTATCATTTGATTATAGAGAATTTAATGCTATAAAAAGGTTTTACTTCTATCTATAAATCTTAAAGGCCCATTAGCTTTTTGAATTTAGTAATATAGAACAATTGATAAAATGATTGTAAATATAAGAAATATATTCTGTATGCTCTAAAACAATGTCTACACAATGCTTTTTGAGCCAGATCTCGTAAAAATGTTGTCAAAAAAATACTCATTAAACTGTGCTATATTTCTTAATGTACTTCGTGCTTAATAATGAAAATTTTGGAATGTTTATAATGAAAGTAAAAGTCTATTTCACTGACAAGACATCATTCTAGGTAAAATAAGACCTACATTAATGTTAACATACAAAAAGCTAACGGGGTTTTAAGTGCTGGAATTAACTTTTTTATATTATGTAGTGCGCAATGATTCATTTCATTGAATTGATTTGAATGCATCAATGTTAAAGATTTCCATGAACAAAATGAATTTATGTCGCAGGATAGTTATAAATTATGACTTCTTTATAAACGCTAAATTTTGTTGTAACAGAGCTAAAATTAAGAAATTAATGTATTCCAAAAACAGTATATTACCCAAATCCGCTAATTAATTATGATACTATATATGTACGAAATAATAAATGCAAGTCGCACGCCTCGTGCATTTTTGTACATACAAGATATAGAAATGCATTCTAAATTTTGGAATAAAACTTTATTCCCCAATAGTCTATGTATCGACCGAAATGTGTGTTGGTACGCTTTTGACCTCATTTGGGTGAACATAATCTGCACAATTGTAAAAATATCTAAGACTAAAATGAATTGTATTTATGATATGGGTTGCTGATGTATTTCACGGCGGTCATTATTTTAATTGCTCGATTTTATCTTCATATCAAACATTAATATTCATTTATATTGAAATGACCTAACACACGGCCAAAGTTTCAATGCGTTGAGCATCGAGTATTTATTTTTCTTGATGTGTACACAACGTACGCATTTTGGGTACGTTCCTTAAAAATTATTAATTAATTAGATTCAAGTAATTATTATGCAAGTAGCGAATAATGAAATTGACCCAGCATACGGCCAAAGCATGTATTGAATGACTTGTGTAGCTGCTTATTTACATGCTTTGGTAAAAAATATCACGCCACGTTGTATACATCATAGTAAAACATGAATTTATATCACGGAGAAATCACAATTTCTTTTTAAACGCAAACTTTGATGTCTAACAGATCTCTTACAAAACAAATTGTTGATATAGCGGATATGTGTATTGAATCGAATGCATTTGTTTTCTTCACAAACTATCAAAATGGTCAATATCTATGACAAAAATGACTGGTATCCTAGGTCCGGAGAATAATAAACAACAAGCGCTTTGCATATTTTTAAGGTCTCTTTTACTGAATATCTAGACATCTTAAATGATGAAATTAACCAATATTTGGCATAAATCGCGCAAGTTTATTTGAATTGATTAGGTTACACCAATGTTAAAATATCTAAGAACAAAATGATTCATGTTCGCGGGTTTCTTGGGGGTATTTCATGGATAAATTACTGTGTATTTTGTAAACGAAACTTGATTTTAACAGCACGGAATGAAGACCCAAAATGTTGATATCATAGAATTTACGTAATGAACTGAATTTATGTCGCGGGTTGTTGGCACATTTCACAGATAAATTATGACATTTTAAATGCAAAATTTGATTTCTAACAGATCTACAACAAAGGAATAAAAGTCTCTTGCAATAAGTTAAAATAAACTAACAAATGGTCATTATCTATGATGAAAATGGTTGGCATATATCCAATTCGCGCATATTGTGTCATTTTTTTTTCATACTCAAAAGTTTTACTAAATGATGAATACAAATTTTAAACAAGAATTAGCCGTTGCGCATATTTTAGATTTTTCTGTTGTTATGTTATATTTGGCTCATATGATTTTGTGCAAAAATGACCAGATATATGAATATTTTAACGGATCTTAATCAAGTAAACATACCTGAGTTTATATAAATTATAAAACATTGGCGTAATTGATATAACGATTCCGTGTGTATTTCGTTATTTTCTTTGTTAATTAACTATGAATATTGATAACTCATTTGAACGGACCATTATGTTGATAACCCGTGCGCATTTGATTTTATTTGACTCATTGTGTTTGATTATTAATTATGCGTACTAAATAGTTATAACTTATTTGAATGGATCATTATGTAAACAAGGCGCGCGCATTTCAGATTTCATAAGATTTTATGCAAAAATGACGAGATATATTTAGATTTGAACGGAACTTGATAAAGTAAACATAAACCAGCGTGTATTTCAATTGCGTAAGATTGGCCGAATTTATATAACAACCCCGTGTGTATTTCATTTGTGTTTAATTATTAATTGTGAATAATAATTAAGTGATTTGAACGGAACATCAAGCACAGAACATGTACGCAATTGGATTTTATTTGATTCATATGCTTTTATGCAAGAAATTAATATTAATATTTAAACGGAACTTAATGTAAATAAACCAGCGGCGTATTTCAATTAATTGTAGAATTGTTTTTTACTATTAATTTAGAATATTTATTAACTTATTTGAGCGGAACATTTTGTATACAACACGTGGAAGCGGGGCTGTTGGCATACTTCAGGAATAAATTAAGATTTCTTTCTAAATGCAAGCTTTGATTTCCTATAACTTGAAATGAAGAAATTAATGTCTAACAAAACACCTCAATAATGTGCCCTCTATGTGTATTAGTATTGGCTAGAGTAAGAATTGAATATTTATCAAACGCGTATTTCGCATTTGACAGTTTCAAAATGGTTTGAAGTATTTTGCAGTAAGTAAGTTTGCATTAAAATCGTCCAAAATGGTCAATACTTAGATTGGAAATCAATTTTAGTACGGTCGCGGGATTTGTTTATATTATTCAATGCGAATATAAGTTTGACTACACGCCCTAATTAATGAATTATATGACGGGGATGAATAACACACTCGTACATGCATGCTGATCAGCTGTTCACGGGTTTTGTTTCACTTTTCCAAGGACATTTTCTTGATGATTTGGTTGAAAAATTCATATATATGTCGGAATGAAAAAATTAACGTAATACTATGATAGTGAAAATCATCGTGAATCTGTGTGCATTTCATAATGTGTATTGGTTGTATGAATAAATATCAAGATGATCAAAACATAAGACGAAAATATGTGGTACTTATTTTGATGCTCTTATGCACCTGTTCCATAGATATCAATATTATATATTAAACTTTAATATAATTGAATTATCAAGTTGAAATGAACTTAGCGATTGATGTAACTGACCTCGCACACGGCCAAAGTATTAATATATGTGTTTTTTCGAAAAACTATCAAAATGATCATTATCTATGACGAAAATGCTTGGTATCCCTGCAATTCGCGGATATTGGGTGCGTTTTTCATACCCAAGATTTTTAACTAAATAATGAGAAAAATATTTAGACCACAAGCCGTTACTCATATTTTAGAATTTTCAATTGATATGTATACCTTGCGCAATCATTCATTTAAAAAGATTTGGCTTCAAAAATGTTTACCACTGTGTTGAAAACGTGAATGGGAACAATATTATGAGCTGATGTGATGAGAATATCATATAAACTACTAGCGCTACGCATATTTTATGCGAAGTATATAGCATTAAAAATTATTATAATTTTGAAGTAAACGTTGTTCATCAATAGACTGCGTATCGAACGAAATGCGTATTCCTTTGTTTACATGATTCACTTGAAAATTTCATATATTACCTGTTCCAGAGACGTATACGTCTCTGCCTGTTCTAAAGACACTATATTGACCAAATGCGCTAATTAATGAGTTTATGGGTAAATAACGTGCGATATTTATATTTAACGCAAAATATTAATATATAGATTCAAATGAGTATTATGCATGTAGCGAATAATGAAACTAACCTAGCACTCGGCCAAAGTATTAATGTGTCGGGTTTCGCGTATTCAATTTCATACGAAATTAAGATAATGTGTAAAAAACGTATGTCCTACGTTTGTTTCACGCAAAATATGAACTTATTAGATTCAAATGATATTATACATTAAGGAAATAATATATACAAATCGCGCGCCTCGTGCATTTTTTGTACATAAAAGATATCATAGAAATGCATTCTTGATTTTGGAATCAACGATTTTCCTAAAATGATTACTTGTATTTCAATTGTGTAAGAATCCCGCAAGATTATGAATATCAATAACTTATTTGAACTGAAATTAAAGTAAACAAACCCTGTGCGTCAAACTATATAATTTCAATTGTGTTTGATTATGAATTATGAATATTAAATAACTTATTTGCACGGAACATATTGTAAACAGCCTTGCACATTTCAGTTTTATTTGATTCACATGATTTAATGCCAAAACGACAATATTTGTACGGAACTAAATGTAAACAAACCAGCATGTATTTAAAATTGTGTAAGATTGACATAATTTATATAAGAATCCCGTGTGCACTTCAATTGTGTTTGATTATCAATTATGAATATGAATTTACTTATATGAACGGATCATTAAGCGTGCAACTCGTGCGCATTTCAGTTTTATTACATTTATATAATTTAGTGCAAAGTTGACCATACATATATGAATATTTGAAAGGAAATTATATATCAAACACACCAGCGTGTATTTCAATTGTGTAAGAATCCCGCGTGTAATTCATTTGTCTTTAGTTATTAATTATGGCCATCAGTTGAATTATCGAGTTGAACTGAACTTAGCGAGTAATGTAACTAACCTAGCACACGGCCAAATTATTAACATGCTGGACTTCGTGTATACGAAATGAGAATAATATGTAAAGAACGTATGCGCTACGTTTGTCATACGCAAATTATGAACTTATTAGACTCAAATGGTATTATACATTTGGAAAGAATAAATGCAAGTCGTGCGTCTCTTGTTTTATTGTACATACAAGATATCATTGAAATGAATTCTATATTTTGATATAAACTACGTATCTTCCCCAATAGTCTATGTATAATCGAGCGAAATGTGTATTAGTTTGTTTACATGCTTTGGGTGAAAAGAATCTGCAGAATTGCAAATATCTATAATAAAAAATCAATTGTGAGTTTGTTCACGTATTTCACAGACATTTTATTGATTTTTGTCATCATTTCCAAAATTAATATTCATATTATATTGAAATGACCGAAACATAGTTTTAATGTGATGAGCTTCGAGTATTTATTTTCATACGAAATGTGAAAATAACATACTCATTACGATCCTTTGCTAAAATTATGAATGTATTGGATTCTAGTGATTATTATGTATGTAGCGAATAATGAAATTGACTTAACATACGGCAAAAGAATGTGTATTGAACGATATGTTTAGCTGCTTATTTATATGCTTTGTTCGAAAATAACACGCTAAACAGTATATATAGAAGAGCAAAATGAATTAATGTCACGGAGAAATCACTTTTTTGTAACATTTAATGTTTAGCAGATCCAAAATGAAGAAATTAACGTCTTACGCGACATGTTTATATAAAGGAAACTATGTGTTGAATAGTGTGCATTCGTTTTCTTGAAAAAAAAATCAAAATGGTCAATATCTATGACAAAAATGCTGGGTATCCTAGGTCCGGAGAATGATTTGTAAACAACAAGCGTTCTTTGCATACTTTTAAAGCCTCTTTTACTGATTTATAATCTAGACATCTTAAATGATGATATATATCGTGCGTAATAGTTTATTTGAATTAATTCGGTTGCTTGAAAGGTAAAATATCTAAGAACAAAATGAATTTATGTTCGCGGATTTCTTGGCGTATTTCACGGATAAATTGCTATGTATTTTTTAAAACAAAATTTGGTTTCATCATCACGGAATGAAGACATTAAGGCTTTACTCAAAATGTTGATATCGCAGATTCTTTGTGTATTGACTAAGAATTGAACAGAATACTATGTTGCGAGGTTGTTTGGCATATTTCACGGATAAACTATGACTTTTTTAAAGACAAACTTTGATTTAAAATAGATCTAAAATAAAGAACTTAAAGTCCATTACAAGTTAACATAGACAGCACTGCGTACTGAATAGTGTGCATTTGTTTTCTTGAAAAAAAAAACACCCCAACTAATTAATTAATTTTGATATAATTATATCTTGCGCAATGATTTATTTCAATGGATTAGGTTGGATCAATATCAAAATTATCTAAGAACAAACATAATTTATGTCGCGCGAACTTTTGCGTATTAAACGGATGAATTATTACTTCCTTTTTAAATGCAAAAAATATTTATGGCAGATCTAAAATAAAGAAATTAACGTCTTTTACAACAAGTTAGCTTAGCCTACACTGTGTATTGAATAGTGTGCATTTGTTTTCTTGAAAACCTATCAAAATGGTCATTATCTATGACGAAAATGCTTGGTTTCCGATTCGCGGATATTGCGTCCGTTTTTCATACCCAAGTTTTTTAACTAAATAATGAGAAAAATATTTAGACCACAATCCGTCACTTATTTTTTTCGAATTTTCAATTGATATATTTAAAAAGATTTGGCTGCAAAATGTTTAAAACTGTGTTCAAAACATGAATGGGAACAATATTATGAGCTGATGTGATGAGAATATCTTATAAAATACTAGCGCTACGCATATTTTATGCAAAGTATATAGCATTTAAAATTATTCTAATTTTGAAGTCAACCTTGTTCATCAATAGACTGTGTATCGAACGATATGTTTGTTTACATGATTCGGGTTGAACAATTCATATATATGTGGAATGAAGAAATTAACGCAATACTATGTTAGTGAATATCACCCTGAATCTGCATGTACTCCATCATGTATAATCATGGTTGCATGAACAAAATATCAAAATAACAATATATATTATAGAATGTGTGGTTCTTATTTTGGGGCTCTTATGTACCTGTTCCAAAGACACTTTATAAACGATGTTAGCATGATTTGTAGGGCAGGGTCTTTGAAAAAGGCAGGGCGTCTGTTTTTCAGGGCAGGGCGCGACGCCCTGCAGAAACGGGCTAGCTGGAGCACTGGACAGTATATTGACCAAATGTGCTAAATAATGAGTTTATGAGTAATTAACGTGTGATATTTATATTTAACGCAAAATATTAACCTATAGATTCATATGAGTATTATGCATGTAGCGAATAATGAAACTGACCTAGCACACGGCAAAAATATTAATGTGTTGGGTTTCGTTTTTTTCATTTTCATACGAAATAAGAATAATGTGTAAACAACGTATGTGCTACGTTTGGTTTCACGCAAATTATGAACTTATTGTAAGATTCAAATGATATTATACATTTAGGAAATAATAACTACAAGTCGCGCGCCTCGTGTATTTTTTGTATATGCAAGATGTCACGGAAATTCATTTTAAATTTTGGAATAAACAATCTTCCTAGAATAATTGATTTGTATTTCAATTGTGTAAGAATCCGGCCGCGAGTATTCCATTTGTGTTTGATAATTAATTATGAATATTGATATCTTATTTGAACTGAAATTAAAGTAAATGAATAAGCGTGCATTTCAATTAATTGAGTTTGGCATGCTTCATATATTAAGAATTCCGCGTGTAATTTATTTGTATTTATTAATAATGAATATCAATTAATTCATTTTAACGGAACACTATTATATATACAACTCGTGTGCATTTTAGTTTTACATTATGCATATAATGATTTAATGCAAAAATAACCATATACATTAATATTTGAACAGAACGTAAAGTAAACAAACCCTGCGTGTATTTCAATTGTGTTTGATTATTAATCATGCATATGTATTGAACACCAAACATCTTGAAGTTTATGTCTGATAATTTGTTAAAATTAAGTTTTAAATGTTGGACCTGGTACATTTCAACCATCTTAATTTTATTGTATGTGTTTGATTATCTAAACCGACATATGTTGTCAATAACTTTGAAAATATATTTAATGTTGATTAAAAAAAGAAAGTAACCTGTTGCAGGTCTTCAGTGCTTTTAAGGTTCTCAATTACACATTTAAAATTATTTCTTAGCATCTTTATATTTTGTGTTTTGGTGAAAGGTAAATTTTTTTTTATTTCATGGACACTTTTTGATTCCAGACATCATTTAACATGGCTTTATTCTATGGAAATAAATTGAAAACTATGTATTAACTCTATTCCGTTAAAATTGTTTAGAAATAAACTTTCACATATCGCTTTATTTTTATTCCGGGAAAGTGGTTATGTCCATTAACACCCTAGATAACTAACTCATTTTATTTACCCGACGCGCACGTTTGTCGATTCTGGGAAATGATTTGGATTATAACCATCCTGATATTTTGATGAGTTTCTTAATAATAATTTAATTAGAAAATGTTTTAACTTATAGAAACGTATTCATTAACGAAAAATAATAATTTGTTCTATTTTCAAAAAATTAAGAAAAATAATTTCTTCCTAATCCTAAAAAAATAGTGCGTGTGAAGTTAAATTATGTGAAGGGAGCTACTATCATTGTGAAAGTTAGTGCTGTGTACAAGAAATTCAACTTACTTCATAAAATAAATCCTAAAATTCCAATATATATTCCATAATTTCTATTTCCTAATCACAAATATATAACGCACTTATCACAAACACTATGCTCATTTCACCGAGCATATTATACACTATGCATATTTCATGAGCACAATTATTTTGCACATTTCACTGAGCATAAACACACTGCACATTTCACTATGCACAAACACTTCGCAATATGCACAATTACAAGCACATTTTCTAAAACAGCTCGTTCCACTAGAAAATGCATGGAAACACAGAAGAGCACAAAGCCTCAATTCATCTTAGATATCATGATGTGGTGCTTTGTCCTGAAATTCAATTATGGTAAATCAGCTATCAATGGAATGAAATACAAATCACATGTGATAAAGTACAAATCACAAATTAAATAGTTCTGGTATTTAAGTACAAATCACACACACTAAGTACTAGCAAGAAAGTACCTAATATGAATGATTAAGACGAAAATTATCTTTGAGAAATAAATGGCAAATAATATGATATTTTTATCAAAAACATCTACAACATGTACACGTTGGGGGTTGACCAATTGGTAAATATTTATAGGTAAACTTATACATCAGCTGTGAATATCATAGTGAACGTTTTTATATATGTATATACGATATATGATATAAAGAATAAAAAGTATACTTATCCACAAAAAAGCTATTCCAACTGCAAGTCTTAAAATGTACAATCACTAGGTCCAAACAATACAAACTTGACACTAAGCACAACCCTTCCCATTCAAAAATGCACGGAAACATGCAAGAACCGAAAACGTCAATTTATCTAAGATGTTATTATGCTTTGCGTTGTCCTGAAATTCAACGGTGAATGAATTATTCAAAAGAAAATAAAGAACAAATCACAAATAATTTAGTACTGGTATTTATGGCAACTCATAATGAACTAATAATAATCAACAATATCAACACATTACTAACAGAGCGATTGGTAAATATATACATGTGTATTGGTAAACATGTAGATGCAGGAAACTTTATATCAGTTATATAACGTGGTAAGTGAATCTATGTATGTACATACACAGACACTTGGGGTTAGGACCTCTAAAGAAACAAAACGGTTGTATTTTTTCAACCCTAACACATAAACCTATCATATCTATCAATAAAACCTAAAATAAGCCATTTGAAAAACTACATTTTTTCAACGCCAACAATATAAATTATATGCTACAAGATATAAATGTTTGTCCGAAAAATAGCTCTAGGATGTTTATACATTACGACAAAAGGCTGTCCACCAGCAACATTTATCAATAAACAGAGTCACCACTATTTGACAACAGCTTATACGAAAATTTATTGATGTAGTCCGAAATGAACTTTTTCCTGCAAATGCCTAGTCAAATTCAAACTATCATCCATTATCCCAATTGTTATATCCGAGAACTATGACATCTGCGAAGTCATGAATAAATCCCTAAATCATGCAAACTCGTAATTACACACCTATAATCCGAAATCTACAATTCAATAGATGGCTTAATTCAAACTGAGTTGCTTACTAAAAGTAATCTTTGTGTCAAAAGATGCGAACCACATGTAATTTCGGTTTGATCAATAAATTACATTAATGATATCATTATTTGATTTTTATGCTTACAACCAACATTAAAAGTATTCACATTAGTTTTCCGAGTTTGAACCAAAATGTCAAGAAAATAAACCAAACATACAATACACAAAGCAACTACAAATCCCCAACACGTGAGTTCGCAATCATATCATTACGGAAAATTATGGAACGCCATAGCTGTCTAAACAAGACTTGAAACTTATTATGCTGTGAATACGAATATATCATATATTGACATGCAATTCCAATATGTCCTGTTCATTTTATGACCCAGTATCGATAGATCGGGGGCATATTGTTTTTTATCTGCCTGCCTGTACCAAACTTTAACATTGACCATAAAATCAAAGCGCTTCCACATACAATCATCAAACTTCATATGTTTGTTCCTTATGACAACCTGTACAGGATCTGTGCATTTTCAAGTCTAAGGTCAAGGTCACGAGGTCATTCTGCTTTAAAGAATTCTTAAATTTCTTCTAAGATATCCCTCCTACATTTATCTTTGGATTTTGACGAAACTTTCACAAGCTCAATGTCAACAACAACCCCAGCACATATATGATATTATTATTCGGAATTATGGCCCTTTGTTTATTTTGTGCGTCTGTACTAGAAAAATACTCTTGTTTGCATCTTTTCTCAAGGGACTTCGTTCAAACTTTCAATGAACTATTGTCAAGTTACTCTGTGCATTATTGTCGAGGTTTAATGATTCGATCATTTTTTCTGTACTAAACTAAGGCATCAACTTACAATCATCAAACGCCTTATGCTGGTTCCTCATGGCAATCACGACGGGATATATGCATTTTCAGGTCGAAGGTCACCCAGAGGGGGCATTGTGTTTTTAAAACACATCTTGTTCATTATTGGATGACTAATTGTCATCATACGTTATGAATATATCATTACATGATACCATCAATTTACTATATCATATACAAGTACTTGTTGATTGTATTTAGTTGTTTTACTATTTCTATGAATGGCCATTTATTTTCATTATGCCCCCTTTCGAAGAAAAGAGGTGATATTGGTTTGCACATATCGATAGGTCGGTCCGTAACTAAACTTTTCCGGGCAATAAATGGAAACCAATTTGGCATAAACTCCTCTGATTTGGTTGGTATGTTGGCCATGACATGTAATTGACCCCTATTAATAATTTGATGTATGGGTCAAAGGTCAAGGTCAAACTATCCTGTGACTTTAGGGATATCCGTGTTTCACTAACACTTCATGTTTGATAAGCTTTTGCCTTCGTATACGCGGTTCACTTGGCATTATATTATGCTGTTTGGTGCCTAAAATACATTTGTATTATGAAAACCTTTATGTGCTGTGAATATACACTAAATTGATGTGCAATAAAAACATGTCCTGTTCATTTTACATTATACGAAAACTATTTATCATTACTAGAAAACGCCATGAATATGTCATTGCATAATGCCAAAAACGATATACATGTTCATAATATTTGCTACTCTGCCATTATATGTTGCTTGTCTGTCAATGTACGTTGGTTATCTATTCACCGAGTCACCTTTTCATGCTGTGCAAAATGTAATACACGATCTTGATTGTACGAGTCTACTACGTGCATATTACATTATATTAGGGGTGTATCTAATTTAACTTGAACAATCCTCCGCTAATTTCTTTCAGTAATGACTAACAGAATTGATTTAGGCACAGTAATTAATAAAAATCAAGACCGCGTAAACATGTTTTACCCTTTCTTGCCAATATTGTTGATGAAAAAATCGGAAGTAATAATGGAACACCCCGGTTTTATAATAGAATCGCAAAAGAAAAGTGGTAGCTGTGGAAAAGTGGTAACTTAACCGAACTGAGTTTGTTTACCCTCGCCGCCGGGAAGTCCCATCATGGTAGTTATAGATAATGCGACCGTTTTTATAAAACGATAGCTGTTAACCAATCCCCAGACTCTTAACATATTGTTTTCGGTCTGAAAGCAGTTCCTATCTCTAAATCAGTTGTCCTCAAGTGGTTTCACCGACGTAATGATGACAGATCCCAGAGGCGGTTTCAAGTATGAGGGTGAACCCGGCGCCGAATAATTCCCCGACCATAGATAGAAATGCAATTTCATACAATGAAGAAGCTTTCAATTCTTCTAATTCTGAAGCGTTTTCTAGCACAATCGCAATCAATTAGACCCGTCTCCGTGGTCGAGTTGTTAAGGTCGCTGACTTCAAATCACTGTAACCTCTCACGGATAGAGGGTCGTGGGTTCGAGCTCCGTTATCGACAATGACTCATGAAGTATGATGGTAAGAAGACCGATACAGAAAATGAAGTTTTTGAATCTATATCAGTTGACCTCATATTGTTTGGAGAAAGTAGGCAGTTGCTACGGAGGATAGGAGTCTAGTACTGGTTCTTCCCAGGAGCGATGATTAGCTGCACTGTCCGCCTCATATGACTCTTGACTGTTAAAAAGGGGCGTAAACCCGATAAAAACAAACAAACAAACAAACAAACAAACCCCTCTGTTTTCTTTCCTAAATATTACGTTTCCTCCCCTAGTCTGAAATGCTGACTCCGCCTCTGGATCCTCTATTGAAGATGACCCGCGGCATGGACAGAGAATCTCAATTAAAGTAAATTATTTGTACCCTACCACAGTGTCATTTAAGAGACGACATTCTTCATTTTATTTATTCATTTATTTTTTATTTCATTTTTATTCATTTATTTTTGTTTTATTTATTTATTCATTTTTTTTTAAAGAATGCAGAATGCGCTGATTGGTCTACCCTATCAAATATTTTGTCTGAGAGCAATTATCGTGTCAGAACGTAACACTGATGTGAACCACAAAACAAACAGTCGTGTTGTCTTTCCCACGTTCCTTAAGTTATGTTGTTTTTCTAATTCTTTCTCTGAACTGTCGTACACAAACGTACGCAACTATTGAAATGTCCAGATAACAAAATGTTGAGGTTTTCTGTTGAGTTTCAGATAGTCAACCAGTCAAAAACAAAGAAAGACAAAGTCAAGACGCTTTAAATAAGAACGTTATTATTTATTGAAATCATCAACACAAGAACCACATGAAACATGATACGTTATCATACAGTATGTCTGCTTATGCTATTAGGTGTTGACTGAGTTGGTGTTGTGATGCTGACTGTATACGATGTTATCTGATGTTGATTGTATGTGTTTTTATCATATGTTTACTGTATCGATGATGTTATCTGGTGTTGTCTGTATAGTTGGTGTTATCTTATGTTGACTCATGTTGGTGTTAGCTGATATTGTCTGTACGGTTAGTGTTATCTGATGTAGTCTGTAGTTGATGTTATCAAATGCTGAATGTTGATGTTATCGGATGTTGACTGTAGTGGACGTCATCTGGTGTTGTCTGTACAGTTGACGAAAAATATTATCTGATGTTGAAGTTATCCGATGTACACTGAAGTTGATATCATCTGATGTTGACTGTGCAGGTGATGTTAACTGATGTTGACTGTATTTGATATTATCTAATATTGCCTGAAATTGATGTCATCGGATGTTGACTGTATTCGATGTTATCTGAT
Source organism: Lutraria lutraria (assembly GCA_964023205.1). Lineage (NCBI taxonomy): Eukaryota > Metazoa > Mollusca > Bivalvia > Venerida > Mactridae > Lutraria > Lutraria lutraria. Next base: position 19,099,071 of record OZ026847.1, read on the forward strand.
GTTGATTGTATGTGTTGTCATCTGATGTTGACTGTATGTGTTGTTATCTGATGTTGACTGTATGTGTTGTTATCTGATGTTGACTGTATGTGTTGTTACCTGATGTTGACTGTATGTTTGTTGTTATCTAATGTTGATTGTATTTGTTGTTATCTGATGTTGATTATATGTGTTGTTATCTGATGTTGACTATAGTTGCTGTTATCTGATGTTGACGGTATACGATGTTATCTGGTGTTGACTGTAGACGATATAATTCTATGTAGACTGTAGTTGGTGTTATCCGATGCTGACTGTAGCATGGTGTAGACAGTAGTTGTTGTTATCTCGGGTTGACTGTGTACGATGCTATCTGATGTTGACTGTATACGATATTACCTGATGTTGACTGTAGCTGATGTTATCTGATGTTGATTGTATGTGTTGTTATCTGATGTTGATTGTATGTGTTGTTATCTGATGTTGACTGTATACGATATTACCTGATGTTGACTGTAGCTGATGTTATCTGATGTTGACTGTAGCTGATGTTATCTGATGTTGATTGTTTGTGTTGTTGTCTGATGTTGATTGTATGTGTTGTTATCTGATGTTGATTGTATGTGTTGTTATCTGATGTTGATTGTATGTGTTGTTATCTGATGTTGATTGTATACGATGTTATCTGATGTTGACTGTATACGATGTTATCTGATGTTGACTGTATGTGATGTTATCTGATGTTGATTGTATGTGTTGTTATCTGGTGTTGATTGTATGGTTATCTGATGTTGACTGTATGATGTTATCTGATGTTGACTGTATACGATGTTATTTGATGTTGATTGTATGTGTTGTTGTATGATGTTGATTGTATGTGATGTTATCTGATGTTGGGTGTATGTGTTGTTATCTGATGTTGATTGTATGTTTGTTGTTATCTAATGTTGAGTGTATGTGATGTGATCTGATGTTGACTGTGTGTGTTGTTAGCTGATGTTGACTGTATGTGTTGTTATCTGATGTTGGGCGTATGTGTTGTTATCTGATGTTGACTGTATACGATGTTATCTGATGTTGACTGTATGTGATGTTATCTGATGTTGACTGTATGTGATGTTATCTGATGTTGACTGTATGTGATGTTATCTGATGTTGGGTGTATGTGTTGTTACCTGGTGTTGGGTGTATGTGTTGTTATCTGGTGTTGACTGTATGTGATGTTATCTGATGTTGACTGTATGTGATGTTATCTGATGTTGACTGTGTGTGTTGTTAGCTGATGTTGACTGTATGTGTTGTTATCTGATGTTGGGCGTATGTTTTGTTATCTGATGTTGACTGTATACGATGTTATCTGATGTTGACTGTATGTGATGTTATCTGATGTTGACTGTATGTGATGTTATCTGATGTTGACTGTATGTGATGTTATCTGATGTTGGGTGTATGTGTTGTTACCTGGTGTTGGGTGTATGTGTTGTTATCTGGTGTTGACTGTATGTGATGTTATCTGATGTTGGCTGTATGTGATGTTATCTGATGTTGACTGTTGTTGCTGTTAACTGATGTTGACTGTAGACGATATAATCTGATGTAGACTGTAGTTGTTGTTATCTGATGTTGACTGTAGCTGATGTTACCTGGTTTAGACTGTAGTTGTTGGTATCTCGGGTTGACTGTATACGATGTTATCTGATGTTGACTGTAGCTGATGTTACCTGGTTTAGACTGTAGTTGTTAGTATCTCGGGTTGACTGTAGTTGGTGTTACCTGATGTTGTCTGTATACGATGTTATCTAATGTTGACTGTAGTTGGTGTTATCTGATGTTGACTGTAGCTGATGTTATCTGGTGTAGACTGTAGTTGTTGTTATCTCGGGTTGACTGTATGCGATGTTATCTGATGTTGTCTGTATACGATGTTATCTGATGTTGACTGTATACGATATTATCTGATGTTGACTGTACTGGTGAAGTTATATGGTGTAGACAAAATTGCTTAATGATACTGACTGATGGTTCGACGTGAAAAGAATTACTGTGGAATTTGATGAAGTTTCACTTTCAGTCAGTTGAGTAAAAAATGTTATCTTTGAATACATGCATGTCATTTTTTAAGAAAGTTATTGATCATTTAGACATGAATTACATCCGAATAAAGTCCATCTATCAATAAAGGTCAAAGTATGTTTTTCTCAAGAGTTAGTAAAATTGGTTTATTCCGGAGAAAGTAACAAGGTACGATTTAATGTAAATAAATATAACTATCAGCTATATATCACATACAGAATATAATTCCATTTACATATATCACCAACATCATATATATCACCGACTGCATCATCGACATAATATCTAAACTATCGCTTTTGGTTAAGTACCAAAATAGTTTCCCCTTTAAAAGTCATGCTATTTTCAACAAAACTCATATATTTCTCAATCTCGTATTATATGAAGATTAAGGTGAATATGGCCACGGTAAGTTTGTATATGGCTCTTCAAAATATTTTGGGAAAATTTGTAACAACTGATTTGATTTCTCTACATTTTGATATTGAAATGGCATAAATAAAAAAACTGAGCCCCAGTAACTGACCAAATTGTTATTTTCAGTGTGATACGATTCTTTTTACACAATTTTGTGCGTTGACAAAATATCGCACATACCTACATGTATTTAGCGTGTTCACTGTCTTCCCTTTTTGAGTTACACACATTATTACGATTTATGAAAACATGGCATGTTTGACATCATAGAAATCAGTTAGAACACAACACACCAATATATTTAACAGAGACGACATTGTATAAATATCAACACATTTCGTGAACTCTACATAAAAACGTGCTTCACGAATCCCTTATATTTACTAAAGCAAACATCTTTTATGACTGTATATATCGCACATTCTTTCTTTTGTTATGCATTTAATACCTAATCCAATCATCCACACATTCCGAACATGAACCATATAAAACGATGTCCAAATCAAGGGAAGCAAATCGAATAATTGGCAAAAGTGCTTGACTGGGCTGTCGCCCTTCACAGATTTACAGATGATAATCATTAAGGCGAACATGGTTCAGACGATTTTTTTCGCTTTACAAGGAAAATATTAATGTAGTATAGCATTTTTTCTGCGTCTTTATACCTATACAATTAAGTTTTTATTGTGTTATCTTAAGTGAAAAATATTATGCCTTTCATAAAGCTAATAGACCTGATATTTTCTTTAAAATCTGGCACTCCTTTTCTGTCTTCTTGGCTACACACCGACTTGACTCATAACCTTGTGAATTATTGTTGTTTATTTTATATATTTGTTTTGTTTCGCTAGCTTTCAAACCCTTATGCACTACCTAAGATCTTAGTGCTTTCCTAAAACAGAACAAAATATACATGACTACGCTCATCACCTTATTTTGTAAACTTTGATAATTGTTGTTATGCTAGATGTTAATTGCCCCACTCAATCAAACCTACAACAACAGATATTACTTCATATTTTTGCATATATTTCAGAATTTAATAATTTTGATAATACTTCTTAGTAGTCAACAATGAAAAAATTAATATATTCAACACTGGAAACTATTCTGACATAGGCCTACGTACCATGTAAATTGTAAATACTTTATCTGTTGTTAAGGGAAGAAATTATATAAAATTCTGGTAGAATACACCTATAATAACTGAAGAAAGTTTATGTAACTATTTAACATATGCATTGTGGCACGTCAAAAATATATATATTGCCTTTTGAATAAAGAATATCACCAATAAAAAGTTTACATTGTGTTTAGGTTATGTCCATGCCCCGAACAACAATTTGACATCTTAAATAGAAAATAGTTCGCGCCACAAGTGCATTCATTGGGTATAATATGGAATTTCAACTTCAAATATTTACTGCCTTAAAACATACATGTTTAATAACAAATACATATACAAACTATGATGTTATAAGACATGGTCAAAAGAACACAATGATGTTGGTATTTGGGATGTTATGATGATACAATACTATAAAGGCAATAACAACTGTTATGTTTGTTTATATCGAGTTTAACGCCCCTTTTCAACAGTCAAAGTCATATGAGACGGGCAGTTCACCTAACCATCGTTCCTGGGAAGAAGCAGTACTAGACTCTCATCCTCCTTATGAAACCACCTGCTTTCTCACATAAAGAGATATGGTCGGTAGCAGGGCTCGAATTCACAACGCTCCATCAGTGAACAATGCACTTCGAGCCATAAATCTATGAAATGTTTCTAATTTTATCGCTGTTGTCGTCTTATAATGTTGTTAATACTGTGTAATGAGTTTTGCGACATCATACGCAACCTGGTTATAAATACTTATAATTTTTATAAACAATGGATGCGACAAGGGAACGCAAGAAACGCTATTTATTCTCTCCGTTCAGATATGGTGAATGTAGAAATATAGTAAATCACGCTTCTAGATCAAACATTTATAACATACTTTTTGTTAAGATCTCGATCACACGAAATGAGAGTTTTCGTACTCCGGGGTCTAAACCAGGAAATCGTCTTACCTCATGTAGGATTGTACGTGATATTAATGAAACATTGACATACTGTACAAAAATGACACAATCACTGTATATACACCTAATCGTGGCTATTGGTTTTCGGAAATTTTAGGAAACAATCGTAATTAAACGATTTCTAAACAAATGTTCTGGAACAAAGCGCATGCGCACATGGAAATGGTGCAATTATTATTGTCTAGCTTTAAATGTTGGCATGCATAACTTGTGTTATCATCAGCTAGAGAAGGTTTCTTCGTGGAACAACCTGGTCAAATCAGAACTTGGAGATTCTGAACGATTTTGACATTTTGACCTGTCATGACTAAAATAAGAGTAAAATGATTAAATCTAGAATGAATACTATACTTTACAGCATTAATACATTTATATCAAATAGAATCAAATTCTACATTTCCCTCTTCAAACATAGTGTGGAATGAGAAGGTTTAATTAGATATGATAGATTTTTCAATGAACTTATTGAAAAATAATATACTTAGTCTAGTATATTGCTTGTGACCTTTAATGTAATCAATCAAACCCAACATCAAACTTGCATATTTAAAACATATTTCCAGACAGCTACAATTCTGCATTCCAATGAATTATGATCAATTATAGTGTGCTCTTCCAAAATAGTCGCAATTTCCTAAAGTAATGGGTGCACACAATACCTTCCTTGACTGGACACCTTAACACATACAAAACACCAGAATGTTTAAAGTGAACAGTGAGGAATACTTTTGTAATTATATTGGCATTGTAGTGCAGAGTACAGTACGATTCGGGTGATTTGTCCGAAATGGCGTTCCCCCCGCGTTCGTAATCAGCAACATGTAGCGGCGATTTTCTTCGCTAGTCACCTCAATGTCTCAGTACTGTATAAATGTACGGTACAACAGCACCACCTAAATGTTGTCTTAATATGGAGATGATCACTGAGTTAAGTTAGGATTTATTTGTTATGTGTGGTACTAAGCGATAATTTAATTCATGTTGCGGGTAAGCAGAAGTTGTTAACTAATTCATTTTTTCAGGGACTGCAGTCAAATATTAAGTTTTACAATAGTGTATGGCCAAATTTTTCTATACATGATTTATAATGGGCTGTAGAATCCATTACAATGCAGCAAAACATAGTATATCTACCATTTATACTATATAGTAAGTGTTAATTCATATACTTTGCCATTTCTTGATCATTAACCTTAAAGTTTGTTATGTATGCATCTGCTTTCACGAAAAAAACACCACGTCATCATTATGTTCATTTTTGTCTAATATCATTAAAAACACGCAAATAAATTGGTAAGATACAGGACACAGAATGTGTGGTGTACAAGGTGTGTTAGATCTAGTTTTACTCTTTACATGTAAGTGCATCTTTGACTTAAGAATCTGTGTTACCAGCTTGTGTGCTTGCATGAGTCACACTCTCCCCATATGTAGAATATTTGTACCAATGCAATTGTCTATCAACCTGTCCTACGAATGTAGTTTACAGTCCTAATACAGTGTTACAGATTGTTTTAAAGTCCCATTTTGCTGTAGAACATAATGTATATTAAAAACTAATACTATCCATTTACTTTACATTGGAAACGGGAGTGCGGTGTAATAATTATGTGTTATTGTACTTCTTTGCATCATTTCGATTGACCAAACAAATAAACATTCAATGTTTAAGATAAAAATATGGTAGACTGGTGTATACATTCATGGTTTCTGGTCCCCCTTAATTCAGTGTATACGGTGCAACCTCTCCAAAGCAACACCTATTGGGAGTAGCAACATTATGTTGTTGAGAGTTTATTACTCTAGAGAGTTTAAACTAATAGTTAAAATGCACAGAGGGAAATGATCATTCTATTGTTAAAGGGAGTTTGCTCAAAACAGGGGATATCATTGGATACCATCCAACTCAATATAACCAGATTTTGATGTATACATCTATAGCGAACTATCTTTTATCTAAGACGCCAAATTGTTGTTCGTGACATGGAAATGACCTCAACACAACGGAAACTTAATTGTACATGTATAAAGAACAAGAAAATCTTTTTTGTTGTCATCTGTAAATCTATAAAGGGCGACAATCTAGTCCAGTATTTTTTGACAAGTATTCGATTTACTTCCCTTCATTTGGACATCGTTTTATACGGTTCATGTTTGGTATGTGTAGATAATTGAATGATGCATTAAATACATAACAAAAGAATTTTAGTACTCTGCGTTACAACGTATAGCAGAGTACATTTGTCCTTACGGACATGTAATACAAAACCGGTTTGTACGGTCGAATGCGTGGAGATTATACACGCTGTGTATTGAGTGGATTATAGATATTTGAAAAATCAGTTCTAGCGAGTCTCTCATACTGACGACATCAAATTCAAATTCAATGCATTAATGGAATTCTTAAGAGCTCTCAAAATGTTAACATTTAGAATATTGTTTTATGTGCAATTTGTTGTATTTACGTAAACATATCAACATAACGTTCATTCTGGAAGAATGAGGCCCAACATTCAGTGGTGCGACAGTCGCCTTATGCGACGACAAATGGGCACAGGTTTCCAGAAAACTGGTTTTTCCTGGGCGAGTCGACCACGTTTGCGGTTTTTTCGCTTGAAAGAGTTGATATAAAGTGTTTATCATAAATATTGTATATTATTGTAATTATGATAAAGATAAATTTTTATCGATGTATGGTTCCAAAAATATGTACATGCAATCATACCAAGCCACATGTCGTCAAAATATATGAGCCTTGCAAATCGCACAACAGTGTTTGTTGTTTTTTTAGTGTTTTACTATATGATAGTTAGGACTGTGCGATACTTAGAGTAATATGATTATAATATAATTTGCTATAATGAATACAAAGGGATTCGTAAAGCACGTTTTAATATGAGTTCACGAAATATGTTGATAGAAAATGGTTCGCATTTACACAAATACTTCTCTGTTAGAGTATCGATGTATTATATTCAAACTGATTTCTATGATGTCAAACATACCATGTTTTCAAAAATGGTAGTAATTTGTGTAACTAAAAAAGGGACGAAAGTTAACATACTATATACATGTAGGTATGTGCGATATTTTGTCAACGCACAAACATGATTTAAAGAATCGTATCACACAGAAAATTACATGTTTGGTCAATTGCGGGACCCGGATTTTTTTATCTATATCATTTCAATATCTTACATTAAATAATATGAAAAGAAAAACAGAACACTTTGGCAATAATACTATATCTACAAATATATGTAAATATATATAATATATATTAGATACAGATAATGTACACATTAAGTAAAATATACAAAACATTTGACTTATTTTCATTGTGTCCTTCCGGAATAATACATATTAAAACGAATGAATGAATGAGTAAGAATAAATACATAAATAAATGAATGGATGAGTTAATGAAATTAATTAATGTGGGCGGACGAACGAACGAGCGAGCGAGTTTACGGAAGACCGAATGAAAGAAACAAATTGCTTCATGCATTCACAATAACTAAGCAACATAATATAATGATGATGACATTGACACAAATAATAAAGAAATCAGACGTACCCGATAAACACTCCTTGATTGAGAACATGTATAAATAATTATATAACTGCTTTTAAGGAATTAAGTTCACGAGGTTTACAAACAATCGGATTCATACACCTCTGCGAAAGTCCACGTCAGTAGACAGTGCATCAATACAACAGTAGGAAAGTAGATAACAGTTAGCCTCATATAACATCATTATCATCCAACATCAAATAACATCCGCTACAGTCTACATGTACATCAGATAACATCATCAGTCAACATAAAAAAACATCCGCTACAGTCTACATGTACATCAGATAACATCATCAGTCAACATCAAATAACATCAGCTACAGTCAAAATCAAATAACATCAACTACAGTCAACATCGGATAACACCTTCTTCAGTCTACGACAGATAACACCAATTACAGACAACAGCAGATAAAATAACTAAACAGTCGACATCAGATAACATCAATTACAGACAACACCAGATAACATAAACTCTACAGTCAACATCAGACTACATCAATTACAGACACCATCAGATAACATAATTATACAGTCAACATCAGATAACATCAGTTACAGACAACATCAGATAACATAAACGCTACAGTCAACATTAGATAACACCAAATACAGACAACATCAGATAACGTCAATTACAGACAACATCACAACATCACAACATCAACTACAGACAAATCAGATAACATCAATTACAGACAACATCAGATAACATAACTATACAGTCAACATCAGATAACATCAATTACAGACAACATCAGATAACATAAACTATACAGTCATCATCAGATAGCATCAATTACAGACAACATCAGATTAAATAACTATACAGTCAACATCAGATAACATCAGTTACAGACAACATCAGATAACATAAACTATACAGTCATCATCAGATAGCATCAATTACAGACAACATCAGATAACATAACTATACAGTCAACATCAGATAACATCAGTTACACCAACACCAGATAAAATAAACTATACAGACAACATCAGATAACATCAATTACAGACTACATCAGATAACGTCAATTACAGACAACATCAGATAACATCAATTACAGACAACATCAGATAACATAACTATACAGTCAACATCAGATAACATCAATAACAGTCAACATCAGATAACATCAATTACAGTCAACATCAGATAACATCACATACAGACAACATCTGATAACATCAATTACAGTCAACATCAGATAACACCAATTACAGTCAACATCAGATACCACCAATTACAGTCAACATCAGATAACACCAATTACAGTCAACATCAGATAACACCAATTACAGTCAACATCAGATAACACCAATTACAGACAACATCCGATAACACCAATTACAGACAACACCAGATAACACCAATTACAGTCAACATCAGATAACACCAATTTCAGTCAACATCAGATAACACCAATTACAGTAAGTCCGCCCGGCTAGCTCAGTGGTTAGAGCGTTTGTCTGATGATCGATGTTCATGAAAGCTAGTGATTGTGATCAGTCCATGAAAATTTCCTTGATTAATCAGAGACAAAAGACATTGATTAATCGATTAAAACTGATTAATTAAGAAATTACCAAAACTGTTTGGTTAGCATACATTTAACATCCTTTACACCAAATGAATAGCACTAAATTAATAAAAGAATTAAATATTCAATGATACAACTTTATGTAAATGTTCTAGTAAACATAACATCAAAATATTCTATTAAAACACACACACACACTGAACCAGAATTATGCTGCATTTACAGATACAGCTTCTTTAATTACACTTGTCACAAACTTATCAAATCAATCATTTATGTCTTTAAGGCTGCAGTACTATAGTCAAGAATGACAACTACAGTGTAAGTACAAAATAAAAAATTCGTTGACGAAATGGGAGCATCGTCACGTCAACGACCATTCCTCAATGATTCGTTGAATAAATGATTAATCAGAAATAATCAGATTAATAATGAAAGCTGGTTAGGATAATTGCTAGCCACGATATGACTGAAGTAATGTTGAAAATGGCGTTAACGCCGATTAAACAAACAAACAAACGAACCAATTACAGTTAACATAAGGTAACATCAATTATTATTATACCTCAATTTCATCTTCCATAAAAATACTGTCTGAAAAATACTGTCGCCTGTTACCATAGGTACGGAATGCTTCGCCTCGGTTGACAGTATTTCCTGAAGTTGACATTTTTACTGTCACTCTGTCAGACATGTAATATTAATATACAGTCAATATCAGGTAACATCATTTACCTTCAACATCAGCAGACAGTGTATCAATTAAAGTACATTGTACTAAAACACATGTACTCATGGAAACTGAACTTACATATCCTTGCACTGCAACATTGATCGGGAACTAGTTAAACAATGTACACGTATATAGCAGATGTAGAAAGATGTGCTAGTAGTTCTTTGGTCGCATCAAAATCTTCGCATCGAATTGATAAGTTCGGGGCAACTGGTGCACCGGATGACGGGTGCTTTCGAGCGTGATAACGAATATATAGAGAATAATACATGGTTGTGCAAGAGATGGAGAAGGTTTATCCAGTTCGCTTCGAAAGCGAGATTCGCTGTATTACTCACTGGATAAACCTTCTCTATCTCCGGTACCAACCATTGGGGTGCACCCGTCACCCCTTCCCAGAAGTCCCAAACCAAAGAAAGAAATGAAATATCATACAATACAAAAGCATGAATTTCAGCTATTCAATTCTAAAGCGCTCTGAACTTTCGCTTTTTGTCGAGTTTTCTAGCACACGTGCAACCAATTAAATCAGCTAGAAAGTGGACACTAAAATAATCAGAATGCTCCATTTCACGTCTTCACGCGGGGTAGGTCACCCGCGCCCCTATGCCTTTTTCCTAAATAGTACGCTCCCCTCGTCTGAAATCCTAGATCCGCCTCTGGAGCTTCTAATGAAGGTGACCCGCGTCCTGGACGGAGACTCTTTATTAAAGTAGATTATTTCTACCATGTCTTACAGTCATTTAAAATATGATATTCTTCATTTTATTTTTAATATAAAATATAACTATACATGTACAAAGTCATGTAATTAACGACTACACGAACCATGCATAAAAATATGAACTTATTCACTAGGCAATATAATAATTAATATGTCTACACCTCATAACAGCGAATAGAAAGACTATACAAAAAGTGATTATTCCTCTTAACATTAAAGCTTGAGTAACTGCATACCCTCTGCTGATGTGCCATGCCATCTCATGCAACTTGAAATGGTATCATCTAACTTACGCGTGTAACGTAACGACTGCAGTTTCACAGGGGTACAAATATATTGTACGAGTTGCAAACTTACATATGAAAATACTGTTTATCGTTTATTATTATTTGTGCATGGAGCATAAAATACATGTTTTTGTACCGATGATCATCCACTGTACATGTATCACTTTAGACTTGACGATATCCAACTTTCAAGCACAATTGCACAAAGATCAATACAGTGTCAGAAGTGGTTACTGTTTAGCTATTTAAGACCCAATGAAATAATTGTTTTGCATATAAACGGCAATTTCTGCTTAAGATAGCTGAAAATACATGTGTGATGGGGGTATATACCTAGGGTATATATATATACCTATACACTAGTGCCACGTTTGCACTACGTCCAACACGTCCTGAAAGGACGTGGCAAGAACCTGATTAACGTGATGAGGACGCAGTCGGAACCGGTTCAAGGGTGGTATGGTCTTCGTGGACGTGAAGGACGTGGTGGGTCTTTTGACATGTCAAGAAATAACGTGGCGGGGACGTAGTCATATTAGAACGCAGTGCTTACGTAGTCAGAACGTAACAGGGACGTGACTAAAACGTAGTTGGAACTTCATTGACGCAGAAGAAACGTGGTGCGGACTTGAAAAGACAGCAAGCGATTTTCACCGCGTTGTCACTGGGTTGTTACTACGCTTTTGTTACGTCAGAGAAGTTCTCACTACGTCTCAACCAGGTGTATGCTAAGACCATAGTACGTCCACATCACGTTACAGAAGACTGCACTAGGTTGTAATTGTGCTCTGTCACGTCTTTAGTACGTTTGCAACAGGTGACCAGTACGTTCCTGTCAGGTTATGAGCAATTGGTATAAATACTGGATTCATACCCCATTATTTCATGTCCAGTCAAATATATGTTAACAAGTAAATACAATTTGTTATCGTACCAGGACAACAAGCCATTTTGGATGCTCAAATTGCCATTTTCTAAATACGAAATAGAAGAAAAAGGAACACGAAGCAACCTAGATTATGTTGTGTTAGTGCATGGCTATAAGCAGAAAGAAGATTTCTGTTCGGTCATCATGACCAGTTAAAATAAATAGACACATGGTACAGTATACATACGGAGCTAGTGAATGCAATGAGGACGTTATTAGGACATAGGGAGAGCGCAGTTCAAACTGCATGGACGTAGTGAGCACGCAATTGGGACGTAGAATAAACGCAATAGACCTGGTGACAACGGGAAGCTGCACGTGTACTTACTGGGAACGTGATAGACGCAGTGAGAACCTGACAAAGACGTTGTAAGGACGTAGTGAGAACCTGTGTGCATACTTTGTTTTAGAATTTGACCCCGTCCCAGTCACGTCCATCAAAATTTTCAGGACGTGATGGGAACTTTGCGAGCGTGGTGCGGGCGTGCTCTGGTGTGATGGGAGCAATAAGTACGTATATAAGAGCATTGTCAGTGAATTGTTGAAGTGTGTCAACTTACCCACTTCGTACAATATAATATGGGCCAAATATAAAACATATCTCGCCGTCTCAAAACGATCTAATTAGTTAAACTAAAGCTGAAGAAGAATTGGGTCCAGGAACGTTTACCAGTATTTCACACTCATTAAAAATATCTGAATGAACGATATTAAATTGGTAATAGTAATATTCTATTAAGTTAATATTACGTAGATACACTTCAACATATTCTATGGACGTTAAAAACATTTGATAGATATACTAACAACCATTTAATTTAGTCACTGGACTCCACACATAAATTCATATTATATTTCAACTACATTTCAGCTGAAATATACATAATATGAAAAGGAACAAAGTCTGAATATGTGTGTACTGTTCACCGATTTGTACACAATTTACCGACATTCCACTTATCTCTATTGTCCAATATTGATACTGAGCAATAGAAAATTATCTGTGCGCAAGTCAAACGGCCACATTTGGACAAAATCAATCCACTTGTCTAGATGTTTACATTGCATGGATGTTGTATGTATGAATGTTTATGTCTCGTTTTGACAATTACACGTGGTTAAAGCAAACTTTATTGACAGGTGGTCCTTATACGAGATCCCATTGTTCTACATGATTAAAGACGGTATAGAACTTGGAAAATCCTTTAATCACAGGATGACCTTTATTCGCGGTGGCGACTTACACAGGTTTGTCTCTATATAGAAAAAAGCGAGGTTGAAAGTATTAAAAGCATATATAATTATGTGACATTTTAGAGAAGTTGTACAATATTTCAGTACATACTTAATACAATCCATGGCGTTAGTTAAAATTTAACAACGGTATCACATAATTTATGCATTGTGTATTAAGACATGTGAATAAGAAAATTGACCACAATGAAATAGGACACTGCAAAGTAATAAAGAATCACTATTGACGACATGTACAGTATTATGCATGTAATAGCAAATATATATAGGACAATAATCACTATTGATTGGTTTAGGTCAATCTCAATTAATATAATTTATTCACGAAAGAATAATTAAAAATCTAATTAATATAGAATACAAGTTCTGAATTATGTTTTTCTTTCTGATTACATGTACACGAAAGTCGTCCTTCATTCTTATTACAGGACGTGACTCATTATTGCATTCAATTTGGTGTTCTCATCTGCCGCAATTGAATTAGGTGACTGTAGAATTATGATCTGTTACTTCAGTTCAAATTGTTTTAGTATGTCAAAATCACTACTGTACCGGATATCGTATTGTGCATTCTTACATTTCTTAAAAATGATACTGTTGATATGCCCCATTTTTTCAAAAACATAGATGATACCAAACAGTGGAAAAAGTCAGTGAAATACGAGTTGTTCTTACATGTACATGCATAATGCAAGACCCGCCTACGGTGGTCGAGTGGTCATTGTCGCTAACTTCAAATCACTGTAACCTCTCACAGATAGAGGGTCGTGGGTTAGAACCCCGCTACCGACCATGATTCTTTATGTGGGAAAGTCGACAGTTGCTTACGGAGGATGGGAGTTTAGTACTGGTTATCCTCAAGAACCATGCTTAGGTGAACTGTCCTCCTCATATAAACTCTGACTGTTGAAAAGGGGCGTAAAACCCGATATAAACAAACAAACAAAGCAGATTGTGACTGTAAATGACTTAAATAAGGGAGATAACAAGAACAGCCTTGTGGGTACAATAGTCTTTTACGACTCGTTACCAAACATTGACCGATATTTATTTGGCAAGCATAATATCATGCTTTGTAGATATTATTACTGGAGCATTAAAAACTTTGCATAAAATTAGGATTGAAATGAAACAATATTTACAATTTAAAGTATTTTGTTTGGACAAATTAAGTCACTTAAACAAAATAAAGAATAGCGCTGGGCAGTGGTCTTCAAGTGATGCGTTACATCCATAAGGCACTCGATTCCGTGATTTTTATACGTTTACAGACGAAATGTTTCAAACAACGATAATCTGTCGAAAGAATAATCTTCATGTTGGGAGAATTTATATAATCACTGAAATCACGAGAAACATGTGCAGTTTGTGAATATTCGGTTGTACCTGTGGAATGTCATTGATGGAAATTAATGGGTGTAAACAGCAGACGACATGTCGTTTGGTTAAGTCAAAACATGTCGAAAATATAGACAGATCAGATCAGGAGAGAATTTACATAAATCTTATGCAACAAAAGCATATTGGCCACAACATATACATTATTTAATTCATAACTATTAATATTTCTTTAGTACTCAGTATGATCGACTTAAATGAATTTAAAAGAAGTATAATTACCTTAGAATAATAGGATGCATTGACGGATTGCCCCTTCGGTACGGCGTGACTCAATACAACTCCATCCATGTCGAAAATCACAATAAACACGTGTTTGCCCATCGTCTTGGACACACGCGCCTTCTTAGGAGGAGGGAAGCTGTCTCGTTTCCACTGGCTACTCTGCATTTTGGTCTCCGGGTCGTATGAGAAAATCCAGGTTTCATCAACTGTGATAATCTTTCTGAGAAACTGATCACCCTCTCGATTGTATCGTCTTAGAAATTTCTCAGATTCTTGCACGCGCCGTAACATTTGTTCAACAGTGAGCAAACGAGGCACCCACCTAGCGCTCACACGTCTGATCTTCAAGTTTTCTGTGAGTATACGCTGCACAGTGCCGTAACTGAAACCCGTGCGTTCAGAGAGTGTCCGAACAGTAATACGCCGATCCTCCTCAATTGCGTCGGAAACAACGTTGACGTTCGCGTCTGTCCGTATTGCTTGCCTTCCGGCCCTTGTGTGATCCTCCAGGGACTCATCTCCCTCTCGAAATCGTTCATACCATCTATAAACAAGTCTTCTATTAACTGTTTTATCACCATATGTCCCGATTACCATTTCTACTGTTTCTAAAGGCGATTTTCCGAGCTTGTAGCAAAAATGCAATATTGCGCGATGCGGCGTTTTTTTCAAGTTTCGACATATTTTTATTCCAACGGTTTACAATCAACTGACTTTAGAAAGCGTTAACGTGCATTGACGTCATTAGAAATTTAACTGCTGCTTACTGTATAACATGACGTCCCGTCAGGAAAACTACGTCTGATTTCGCGCGTTATTTTTGTTGTACATTTTTTTTGTAATTAAATTTTCAAATATGGTAAGCAAAATAATGTACAATGTATTCTGTAAATTCGGCGGGCGGCGGGTGCGTCACAGAGGGTTCATTGCAACACTACCTGAGAGCGCAGTTTTAGTGAAAATAGGTTCTTTTTTGTTCATAATAATTAAGAAGATATTGATGCATTTATATATGGCAAAACTAACTCAATCTGACGTTATATTTTAGCATAATCGAAGCAGTGACAAAACTTTTGGATCACCCCTCGTACATGCTAAAACAGTCATGTATACAGAAAATATGCGTAATTCATGCATTATAATCATAGATTATATGACTGATTGTACATACTGCGTGACAAGAGAAATACAGTAGATAATATTTTTGTAAGTTATAATGTCAAAATGTATAAAGCTATTATATCTACATGTATTATCTATATTTCATTTCCATGTAAAGTTATTTATCAAAATTTACAGGTCGTTTCAGATATTCAAATCAAGGTATACTTGAGTATGATTCTTATCACATACAGACAACCACTGACATCTTCAGAATATACAGTCGATAGAACTGTCCAAAATACATTTTATTTCGGAGATATAGTTTATATGCAAGTAAAAGACTGATCCACGAGGGCCTTTTCCATCAGTCCGCTGTCCGTTATTATTTTGAATCAAGGTATGGTTCTGGGGCCTTGGTGACAGACAGCTATGTCACGCCCGTTTAACTCAGACCGAGTGTAATTTATCCTTCGGCAAAAATGTTGTGAGGAACTTCCGTTCCTCGTTGTAAGCGCCCATATTGCATGTCAACAAAGTAAGGCACATAAACTCCAAAACATTCGAAAACTCTAAATGCATTTTAATATCTCTGAATAGCTTTATTTTTCATGTTTTATGGCTAATAAACGGACATACGATCGGTTAAAGAGAAGCGCTAAAGAGGTTTCTTTTGAAGAGAAAAGTGTGTTCACGGTCTTAAAAATATCAGATAGTCAACAACATGGAAGAGGTCCAGTAGACGATTATAAACACCAAATAACAACATATCTAAGCTCTAGGCCCAGTTGTCTTGGACAAGAAGATTTTTGAAGTTTTTCCTGTTGGTTGCCATGGCAACAAAAGTTTTAAATTAAATTTTTAAACAACTTTGGTGAAGGTTTGTACATGTACAAGGACCAGTCCGGTAAAGTTTCTCAATCTGGGCACAAAATTTGGATGAACTCACTGAATGAGGCCAAGGCCAAGGTTCAATGTGTGATACAAAAGTTCAATTATAGGCTATTATGTCCTTTTTTCATAGATATAATTCCGAGATACCGTACTGTTCCGGATTAATTAATGATGTCAAGTGATTGGAAGCGAAAATTAAAAAAAAATATAATTTTTCTAATTCGGATAAAAAGCAAGCGACAAATCCGATGAACAATTTGGTGTAGCCTTACACACCTCATGTAAATTTTATCAGAAACCAGTCCATGAAATACTTCTTGAGTTACTCATCGGTAAACAAAATTGAACGGACGGACATGTTTAACGGACGGACATGGTTAACGGACGGACAGGGTTAACGGACGGACATGGTTAACGGACGGACAGGGTTAACGTTAACGGACGGATAGGGTTAACGGACGGACATGGTTAAGGGACGGACAGGGTTAATGGACGGACATGGTTAACGGACGGACTGGGTTAACGGACGGACAGACATACTCATGAGAGGTATGTTGTGGGGTGATCCCTTTGATCTTTTCGGTGTTTTTAACCCCACAAGTCACACCCCACAAGTCCAAATTATCCCCACAAGTCCAGTTTGTACGTATCTGAACCCCACAAGACCTAAATGTACTAACCCTAACCCAAACCCTAACCCCACAACCACCCTTGCATGCGTACAGGGTTAACGGACGGGCAGGGTTAACGGACGGACAGGGTTAACGGACGGACATGGTTAACGGACGGACTGGGTTAACGGACGGACAGGGTTAACGGACGGGCAGGGTTAACTGACGGACAGGGTTAACGGACGGGCAGGGTTAACACTTTATGTACTTCCGCTCTGCAAGCAGTACCAACACAGCACTTTTTAAAAAATAATAAAATCGACCTCACAAATACAACAGCTTAACACATTTTCCTTTGATAAAGATGAGTACTACCTCATGTGAATTGATGCACAACGAGGCTTACTACGTAGTTTCATTGAGTTCCTGTAAGTAGTTGCTGAGAAAATGTCCAGACAAATTTTGTCTACAGATGCACATTCTGACTGACTGTCAAGCATAAATCCAATATAGCTCCCATATATTTCAGATCTGGGTGTGTAATACTAGTAATTAAATACACATACCAAGTCTGGTGGTCTGCTTATGCTACAGAACATCAGAATAGCGTCTTTTCTTTGTTGTCTTCTTGCTTTGCGGAACTGCTGGGGCTCTGAGCTGGGTCTTCCTAAAATTCAGCATAGTTTACTACATTATTATGAACACACAAAAAATTTTTTCAAAGATTATAAAACACCAATTAAACCTTTATGATGCTATCTTAACATAATATTTCAATACCAGTTAAAATAATAACTGGAAAATAAACATAAAGCTACATGACAATTTTTTAACTCAAGTTTCAACCAATTCAATCTGCAACAACTCGCTTAAATAAATGTGTAGTCACAATAGAGATTAACGGCTACTTGCATGAATTTTGATAGACAAGCCCAAAGTTTAGCATAATTGTTTGTTTGGGAAAATGTAATACATTATAACTTCTAGCTTTGTCACAGAGGTGACTAATACCTCCGCCGCCGCTTTGACACTAAGAATGTGATAGTACACTATACGGCTAAGTTCAAGGGCACATAGCTCTGAAATGAGCATATGACTGGGTATGAAAATTGTGTCTGGCCCGTCTATATTTGGAGTATTATACTTTCAAAAGTTTAATGACAATGAACAGAATGTGACTTTTGCAGCAAAATCATATTAAGATGCATCCATACAATATGTCCAATGATTATTCATTTAGACAACATAAATTTGACAAAATTTAATGAGATTTATATGAATCCAGGATGGACCTTTTAATACTTCGGGTAATATAAGCGAAAATACCTACAAATAGAGGAAACATACATATGCAGTTTGACTTAAATGTTAGGAGAAACACGAGAAGTGAAAAACATCCATGATATATCAGTTTTATGACAAAATCCCGGATGGACCTCCTCTACCGTACTATTCATAGCCAGGAGGACTCACACCAGCTTCAAGCAGATCTTGACAACCTCCAATCCTGGGAAAATGATTGGCAAATGTCCTTCAATCCTGACAAATGTGAAGTCATCCATATCACCAAAAAAAGACACCCTATCAACAATACCTATTCCATCCATGGCTCAACCCTCAATACAACTAAACAAGCTAAATATCTTGGTGTCACAATATCGTCTGATCTTTCTTGGAAAACTCACATTGATAATATCACAAAAAAGCCAATTCCACCCTATCCTTCATCAGACGCAACATACGATCCAGCCCTCCTAAAGCTAAAGCAAATGCATATAAGACCTATGTTCGACCAACCGTGGAATACGCCTCAAGTGTCTGGTCACCATACACTGATCACCAAGTTAACCATCTGGAAATGGTCCAGAGGCGAGCTGCGAGATTCGTGAAGCACGATTATTCACGTACTAGCAGCGTCACTGACATGTTATCCGACTTAAAATGGGACACGCTACAACAACGGCGAAATAACACCAGAATAACCATGCTTTTTAAGATCTTGCATAATCTTATAGACATAACACCAGACCCGTCCCTCCAAAGTTCTAGATCTACCAGATACCATAACCATCGTCTTTGCCAAATTCGTGCACACACAACAGTCTATCAGAACAGTTTCTTTCCAGCAACCATAATACTTTGGAACCAACTGTCTCAAGCAATCATTGACCAGGCCAGTCTCATTACATTCCAATCTGCCTTGGCCAGCCAACACATCCACTAGATCCTAATGAAATTTTTATCCTTTTAAATGTAAATAGGGGAACTTTTATTTCTTAATTTTATTTATTTGTATTTTCAACTTTGGTAAATCCACCAAAGTCAGTCCTGCCTGTTACGCATGTATAAATATACCATATTGCGAGTATACTCCTTATGGAGGAAAGCAATTACTTAAGATGATGATGATGATGGACCTCTGAAAAAATATCTAAAACATCTTTCGTGCTCAAACGGGCTTATTTAACAAGAAATCGCACTGCACCATTATGAACTTCAAATATGTAGTTGCTTGACGCACAACTTTTCAAATGTGTATATTTAACGGCGTAAAATAGCATTTAACCCTGTTTTGTTTAAGTTTTCGTGTCCAGGGAGGACCTTTTTATCAGGTACGAGATGACGTACTATCCTACCATTGACTATACTTTGCATGGAAAATACGCTTGATATATTATTTGACGGAAGTAATTGAAGCTTGTTGTAGAGATGACTAAGTACGAGGGATGTTCGGAAAGTTTCAGGATCAAGCTTTTATAAATATAAATGCCAATATCCGAAACCATAACAACGACGTGTTCAAGAAAGAAATAGCCGTTGTCTACGAACTTTCCGGACAGCCCTCGTACCTAAGTATAGGGATATAGGATGAAAAGACAGCATAGGTTACAGATACTTGACAGGCAACAATGATGTGCAACAAATACGTGCAAACCGCAATTATGCTTTCAGAGGTATTGTATTTATGAAGACTTAAGTCGTAGGTGTTAAAACTTAAATTGTAAGTCTGAATTCGTAAATATTAAATCTTGAATAAAAGGTACTAGCTGTACTAACCCTTAAGTCAACATTACCTTGAAAGGGAAAATATTGCTCGAATGGACTGGTCCGCTCGATCTCCCGACCTACACGAATTATGTATGCTGCAGAGAGCAATATCTGGGCATCCTGTCCAGCCAACAACCACCAGACAGCTCAGAGAGGCACTTTCGGAAGAATGGGTTCGAATCCCACAATTTAAGATTCTACGGCTCATTAGAAGCATGAGGAGTCGATGTCAGGCTGTTTTTGACGCACGAGGACATCAGTCTCGATACAAAAAAAACTTAGCACTTTTGCGCATTTTCCTCAAAGTTTCTATTCCCCACACATACCAATAAAATGTCTAAGTTTGACCCTAACCTCATTTCGACGCTCGTTACGCTCGAATAATTCAATGTATGGATTACATATTGCACTCATGATATGCAGGTATCTTTGAAAATAACCAAACATGATATTTTAAGTATTTAATCCAAAATTTACGATAATGCCATAGAGAATAAAAAGTGATCCTTATCAAATTTTGAGTAGTATATATTTAATGTGTGTATTCTACATTTAAAACGGGCATCATCCTTGGTCAGTTTTCTATACATATCATGATTTATGTACTGTCATACAAATTCATGTGTTTGAAAGTATATGAAGCTGCATCTCTACAGAACATGAGCAGTTTTAAGGACATATTTGACAGTTTCCACAATTTTACACATAGGCAAAATAAAAACGTATGGAGAGATTTTTTTCAAACTTTGCATGATCATTGCATATGATGATAGCAACATTCTAAGATCAACAAACATGAGGGTCGCGGTGCTAATTTTTGAGTTATCTGCCCTTAAATGTGACATTTTGGCTCATTTTATGTCATTTCAGGGGCAGATAATTCATAATGTAGACAAACAAGGTCTTATTTTTTCCTTTTTAAGTAGCCGACTTCTTTTCCTGCAATAGCAACTACCGGATATGTCCTTAAGCATATGTTGGCAATGTACATAATTATATATATTTACAGGACAAAGTGAGTGAAACTATTACAAAAAAGTGTTTGTAATTGCATGACGGAACTTATTTACTAGTCAATTTACTAGGGCGCTAGGGGCATTAGATAAGAGTTTCTGTTTCATGTAAATCTAATTTTCAACGAGAATCATGAGTGTCATAACATATAAAATTACTTTAAAATTCTTTATTTCGACCATAACCTACATCAAACATATCTGACAAACTCCTAACTAACTGTCTGCCCTCGATCCTTGGCTAGCGCGTCTTCAACCGACGTCATTCTCAAGGTCACGTGGCTAGACGTTTTAACGTTTTAAGATCGACAATAGTATGTTTTGTTCGACGGGTAAACGCAACAGGAACCTTGCCTGATACACCCCGACCCGGTGCGCCCCGTGTGATGACAATTTCATCCGTCAATGTCACCTTCGAAACCGATTCTTCATGGCGCAATCCACGACGTCCGTGATAATAGGAAATTGCTGGAGGAATGTACGTCGCAATACGGTAAGGAGACGTCTTCAGGAGCGTGGAATATCGTGCAGGCGGCCGTGGTGTAGTGATGATGGACCGTCACCGTCGGGAACGTCGGCAATGGCTGAAAACAACATGGGAAGACGTTGGCGTAGTGTTGTCTTTAGTGACGAATCCCACTTTAACGTTTCCTTTGCCGACGGACGTACCCTTGAACTGACCTAGAATAAGCAAAACATCCAAATTTATGGGCAGATAAGTCAAAAACGAAATCAGTAACCTCACTTTTTTTAGTTTAAAATGTTTCTGTTATCATATGCTACGATCATGCAAAGTTTTAAAGCGAGTTCGCATTAACGGTTGTCATCTGTAAATGTAAAGGGCTATGGTTCAGTCATTTATTCGACTTACTTCCCTTCATTTGGAAATCATTTTATATGGTTCATGTTTGGTATGTGTTGATGATTGGCTTAGGTATTAAATACACAACAAAAGAAAGAATGTGCGATAAATACAGCAATAAAAGATGTTTGCTTTAATGAATAAGACGGATTCGTGAAGCACGTTTTTATCCGAAGTTCGTTCACGAAATGTGTTGATAGAAAATGGTCCCTTATTATACAAAGTATTCTGTGTTATTGGTGTGTTGTATTCAAACTGACTTCTATGACGTCAAACACACTACATTGTATGTTTTGATAAATCGTAGTAACTTGTGTAACTCCAAAAAGGGACGAAAAGTGAACTCGCTATAATATACATGTAGGTATGTGCGATATTTTTCAATGCACAAAAATAATTAAAGAATCATTGTAGCAACGTTAAATGTCGCATCGACGCTAAATGTCGCATTTGACGTTATATGTCGCAAGGCTGACGCTAAATGTCGCAACCAACGCTAAATGTCGCAAAACCTCCTGACGCTATATGTCGCATCTGTAACGCTAAATGTCGCAACAAATAGCACTGACGCTATATGTCGCAACATCAACGCTAAATGTCGCACTCATTCTTCAACCTCTATAATGCAGAGTTATCGTTCCCGCTACACTCGTATATGTTTAATAAATAATGGTTCCATCGTTCATGATAATGTTTAGTTAATCCCCTCCAAGATTTTTTTTACATTTGCTCGTTTGAATTGGGGATTTTATTTTTTATCTTGGCATTTATTGTATATCGCCGTCGTTGGTGTGTGCACGTGTGTGTGTTGATATAGAGAGAGGCGTGATGGACTTTCACACTAACGATATGATGTTTGTTTGTTTGTTTGTTTGTTACATCGGGGTTTACTCGCAATTATCCTAAAAAGCTTTCCTAGACTTCATTTAGGCCTTAACCAGCACTAACCACATTCTATCCGTAAGCTTCTGCCAAGCTATCCCACAAAATTTAGAAGTGGAGGTCAATTTAACATGTAATATCTTCAGTCAAATGTGTCACGGCAGCGTGGGCCTCGTCCGGGGCTCAAACTCACAACCTCGGTCATCAGGCAAACGCTCTAACCACTGAGCTATCCGGGCGGGCACTAACGATATGAACTTTCGCACTAATGCCCCCATCACACTAGAGCACGTCCGCACCACGCTCACAAAGTTCCCACCACGTCCTGAAAATGTTGATGGACGTGGCGGGGACGGGGTCAAACTCGAAAATAATGATGCACCCAGGTTCTCACTACGTCCTTACAACGTCTTTGTCAGGTTCTCACTGTGTCTACTATGTTCACAGTAAGTTCATTACACGTGCAGCTTCCCGTTGTCACCAGGTCTATTGCGTTTATACTACATCCCAATTACGTGCGCACTACGTCCATGCTGACTGAACTGCGCTCTCCCTAGGTCCAAATAACGTCCTCATTGCATTCACTAGCTCCGTATGCACACTGTAAAATGTGTCCATTTATTTTAACTGGTCATGATGGCCGAACAGAAGTGTTCTTTCTGCTGATAGCCATGCACTAACACAACATAATCTAGACTGCTTCATGTTCCTTTTTCTTCTATTTCGTATTTAGAAATAAAATGGGAATTTGAGCATCAAAAAATAGCTTGCTGTCCTGGTACAATAACAAATTGCATTCATTTGGTAACATATATTTGACTGGAAATGAAAGAATGGGGTATGAATCCAGTATTTATACCAAATGCTTAGAACCTGACAGGAACGTACTGGTCACCTGTTACAAACGTACTGAAGACGTGACGGAGCAAAATTACAACCTAGTGCTGTTTTCTGTAACGTGATGTGGACGTACTATGGTCGTACACCTGGTTGAGACGTAGTGACAACTTCATTGACGTAACAAAAGCGTGGTAATAGCACAGTGACAACGCGGTGAAAATCGCTTGCTGTCTTTTCAAGTCCGCACCACGCTTCTTCTGCGTCAATGAAGTTCCAACCACGTCCTTCGCGTCCACGGAGACCATACCACGCTTGAACCGGTTCCTTCTGCGTCCTCATCACCTATAATCAGGTTCTTGCCACGTCCTGTCAGGACGTAGTGCAAACGCGGCTCTAGTGTGATGGAGGTATAACGACATGGACTCTCCCACTAATGATATGGATTCGCACACTAATTATGTGCACTCTCGCAGTATTGATATATATTCACACAATAACGATTTAAACTTTCCCACTAATGATATAGATTCGCGCACTAAGGATATCGACTGTCCCATTAATGATATTGATTTTCACACTAACGTGTCGGACTCTCCCACTTATCAAACGAACCATAAAGACTGTCCCAATAATGATAATGAGATTCGCACACTTACGACTTGGACTCTCCCACTGATGATATAGAAAATACACACTAACGACATAGAATTGCACACTATTAGTGTCACTAACGATATGAACTCGCACACTAACGATATCGGCTATAGTAATAGTGATTCATCAGAATTTCAGACTCGCATTAAACAGTTGCGAGAAATAATTACATTGTAATCTAAAACGGAAACCGAAACACTTTCATAAAGAAAAAACATGTTGAACTACCGCCTGAGATTTGGTGTATAATTGTTAAAGCTCGTTTTTAAACTAAATCATTTGTCGCGATACACTCTTCAAAGGGTGAATAGATTATTCAAAGGTATTGTGAGCAAGACAAAGCCGCCGCGATTGTATCTCAACCCTGTCCGGTTCCGTGATTTATCTGTATCACCTAAAACTGTAAGAAAAAATATTAGATTAGTTGGGTCTGGCAGCGGGTTAGTGCAGGCAATCCGTGATGTGATAACACATTCCTTATGGGTCAATGCATGTCTCTTTCTGTGGATGGTCTGATTTTGTGACCGTATAGAATAGACGGCATATGGTATAGACGTCCATGTCATTAGTAATGAGATGTTCAAGATATTAGGATCTTAACAGCCAAAATTCAAAGGTGGTGAAATCTGGCTTTTTTCTTAAATTACTCTATAAAATATGTTATTTGACAATTTTAGAAAGAGGTTTACTGTGTAATTTTATAAAAACAATGGTTTACATGACAGAAAAAACTATAATTATCCTTCTAAATGGCTAAACCCCGAATATCATAGATCAATAAATGATCATACTTTTATTATTAAAAAAACAATTGCACACGAAATAATGCACTTGTAGTTGTATTTCACTTACATGTAATTGTATATCAATAATTATATCTAAAACGTACATGCATCAGATATTAGTGCAGTGTAATACATGAAAGAATTTCTTATTTTTTAATGCTTCGGAGACTTATTATTTACTATCTATGTAGGCAAAAAAAAAGTTACAAAGTTTACAACCACAAGAAGAACATATTAAACAGTTGCAGACTTGCTATAAGTTGGCGTGGTCTTAATTATTCTACGCTTGTAGATTTCATCCAATGAAAGGAAGCGTTACCTCTGAATCATCCAATAGAATGGGGAATTTCTTTTGAATAATTAATACGTCATGCCAAGAAATAAAGGTCAAAAGTGAGATTAGACTCTGAGGTTTGAACACACAACCATCAGAAAGCAATTCTGGCCTATTTAAATTCTCTTTAATGTGGAGGAATGCGTTAGGATCCCAAATGCCACACGTATCCACTTTTAAAAGTAGGTTGAGGAATAACTAAAAACGATTTCTTTATTTCAGTTTCGATTAACCTTTTACAGATGTACTTTGCTTTTAAATTATGTAACATTCAGCAAAACAGTTTTGGTGATATGTACTCTAGTATTTTTTTGTGTGTGACAAATCATACGACATTGAACATAGTTTGACAACTTTTACCTTACATTAATGTAGACACACATCGTTACGTATATGTAAATATAATTTCTGAGGTTTAGTTAAAATAAAATGACTCGTTCTTTACTTTTTGTTTATGGCTGACTTTCTCTGTCGTAGCCAAATGAAAATGTCCATTAATGTGGTAATCCTTTTAACTAAGTGAAAAGTAAGTCGATGTATTTGTTAGACGTCAGTCCTTTCGGCTTGGAATAAGAGTATACATATTAAAACCAAGTTGTTTTACAGGTAAGAGTTCCAGCAATATGACCTTCTGTATATAGATTGATAGGATTTCCTTCAAACTTTGAACAAATGATGTTCGTTGATAAACTGGTAGGATTTGAACCTTGTACCTTCCTTTCTAAAAGTGAATAGTCTACCACCGGGCAGTCGCTCCTCGTTACTCTACCCCTTGGCCATCACTCCCCGTCCTAACAATACACACATGTACACACCGGCGACGGCGATATATAATAAATGCCAAGATAAAAAATAAAACGAGCAAATGTAAAAAAAAACTTGGAGGGGATCAACTAAACATTATCATGAACGGATGAACCATTATTTATTAAACACATACGAGTGTGTAGGGGTCTAGCGGGAACTATAACTCTGCATTATAGAGGTTGGAGAATGAGTGCGACATTTAGCGTTGAGGTTGTGACATATAGCGTCAGTGCTATTTGTTGCGACATTTAGCGTTACAGGTGCGACATATAGCGTCAGGTGATTTTGCGACATTTAGCGTTGATTGCGACATTTAGCGTCAGCCTTGCGACATATAACGTCAAATGCGACATTTAGCGTCGATGCGACATTTAACGTTGCTACAATCATATCACACTGAACACAACAATTTTTTCAGTTGCTGGACTCATTTTGTTTTGAATTTATTTTATTTCAATATCTTACACAGTCATATGAAAAACAAAACAGAACAAGTTGCCCGTAGAATGTCGTGAAACAAGTATATCTACAAATATATGTGTTACATATATACTAAGCAAATGCAGAAACTTCCCACCCTATTACAGGAAAAATTGCTAGAAAACTATAAAGTTGATGGTTGTAAAACCTGTACAGAAAATGAAGTTGATTCATTTTTGAATCCATATCAGTTGACCTCATATTGCTGGGATGAAAACTTTTCTAGTGAGGTATTGGCGAAGTTTGTAGGGGTCAAAATAAAAAATCTGAATAATTGGAATAATTTAAAATGTTTAGGGATGAGAAATTTCTCACAAAAAGTCAAAGTTGCATTCAGTATGATTAATATCGTGCATGGCCACTATTTGCACCAACACATGCCAAAATTCTACGGCGCAGAGACGTAACGTAACGTTCTATTGGTGCGTTAGACAGATTTTTTTCATTCTTGCTGTACATGAAGCCAGTGTCAAATCTTGAATGCTATCAATTTGGTGGTTGGCCCTCGCCTAACGACCCAGCTCATCCCACATGTGCTTTATCGGGTTTATTTAGTAGATAAGGGAAAACTGCAGGCCATGGAAGTACGGCGACGTTGTTTGAACCAGGTATTGAGTTATGATTCTGGCTGTGTGCAGATGAGCATTGTCTTGTTACACCTGGGCCATTGTGGCGAATGCATGGGGTAGCTTGAGGAGATCGAACATCGGTAATCTACAGCTATGAATTGAGGTTGTCCTGTATCACTACCAGCTTATCTTACTGTTATCCATGATCCCGTCCATACCATTACATTACCCTCTCAACCACACAACAATCTGCTAATCTCTCGTTTTAACGTCGGTAGATGCGTAGCCTACCATCTGCATAGCTAAGTATGAACCGATATATGTCAGTAAAGAGAACTCGGTTCCAATTAGCCCGCCTCAAATTCAAATGACGTGACCACAATAACCTAGCACCAAGGTGACGTAGTGTCAAGGTTTAACCAAAATATGGGCGTCGTGCTCTGATTGGCCGAGCGTTTGATGTGATGTAACACCGTACCTCCTAGCCGGCACGGTGGCTGGTAAACGACGCAGACGCATGTGCGTTAACGTGATGTAGCGATCAGTTCTAGCGGTGAAAAACGGGTGTAACCAGGGCGGGGACGATCGCGAACAGTACCAGTATGTTGGTAGCAGGTCGCAAGCCTGTATATGGTCTTTCGACAGCAGACAAACCTGCTGGCGACGTCAATGCCCGAAGCATTCCCATTGCCTGATTCCATTCAACTTCAGACAAGCGTGTCATGATGGACGGATTGATTTTTTTTTCAATTTTTAGATTAGCCTGTATCGCCAGTATAGTACGGTTTGACTGAATTACTTGCCGTACACGTGCAAAGTGTGAACAACATTTAACCTTTCTATTGATCATTTGCTGACTAACATATTAATCAAATGCATTTCAGACTAAAAAATACAGTCAAACCTGTGACCAAATGCAATCCTTGGAAAAGGCATATTGTGGTTTTAATGAAAGATGGACATCCGAAAGTCATGTCTTAAATACGAATGTAATGGCCTTTATTTACAGGAGGGCTTTCATTCATTCATGAATGTGAAATTTCGTTAGTTTAACGTCGAACCACAAGTCAGTATCACCAAGCGACTAATGAACCTAAACTTACACATGAATAGAACCATTGAACTAACTGGGTAGCTTCCTTACTTCTTCAGGTCCAGGGTGTAATTCGAAGTCATGGTAGTGAGGGGCTAGTGGCTACTAGGCAGAAATCATTTAACCACGTGACCACTGAGGTCACTTTATCCATCATCAGTGATATTGTGTTTGTCGAGTTTGGAAGACTGTTTCTTTATAGCGTGTACTCGTATTAGACGTATTACTTGAGTAATATTGATGTTGTTTTTTTGTTCAAAATGTCAGAATTATTACAATACATACCACTAAAGCATTAAGCGTGGAGAAGATATGAATCATTCATCGTTTGTTCGAATTTAAAACATTCAATGTTATACCTAACTAGTATGAAGAGCCGAGGATGGAATTCTCATTCTGTCACAACATCAAATTAAATCAAATCGCCTACAATTAGCATCAGATAATATCACCCACAGTCAACATCAGATGACATCAACTATACAGTTAACATCTGTTAACATCAACTACAGACAACATAAGATAACATCAACTACAGTCAGCATCAAATAACATCAACTACAGTCAACATCAGATAACATCAACTACAGTCTGCATCAAATAACATCAACTGCAGTCTGCATCAAACAACATCAACTACAGACACAATCAGATGACATCAACTACAGACATCATCAAATAACATCAACTTCAGTCTGCACCAGATAGCATCAACTACAGACATCATCAGATAACATCAACTACAGTCAACATCAGATAACATCAACTGCAGTCTGCATCAAACACCACCAACTACAGTCTGCATCAAATAACATCAACTACAGTCTGCATCAAATAACATCAACTACAGACAACATTAGATGACATCAACCACAGTCTGCATCATATAACATCAACTAAACAGTCATGATTAGATGACATCAACTGCAGACAACATCAGATGACATCAACTACAGTCTGCATCAAATAACATCAACTAAACAGTCAACATTATATGACATCAACTACAGACAACAACATATGACATCAACTACAGTCTGCATCAGATAACATCAACTACTGACAACATCAGATGACATCAACTACAGACAATATCAGAAAACATCAACTACAAACAACATCAGATGACAACAACTACAGACAACATCTGATAGCATCAACTAAACAGTCAACATTAGATGACATCAACTACAGTCAACATTAGATGACATCAACTACAGTCAACATCAGATGACATCAACTACAGACAATATCAGAAAACATCAACTACAAACAACATCAGATGACAACAACTACAGACAACAGCTGATAGCATCAACTAAACAGTCAACATTAGATGACATCAACTACAGTCAACATTAGATGATATCAACTACAGTCAACATCAAATGACATCAACTATATAGTCAACATCAGATAATATCAACTACAGTCAACATCAGATGAAATCAACTACAGACAACATCAGATAACATCATCTACTGACAACATCAAGTAACATCAACTACAGACAACATCTGATAGCATCAACTAAACTGTCAACATCAGATAACATCCACTACAGTCAACATCAAATGAAATAAACTATATAGTCAACAACAGATAATATCAACTATAGTCAACAACAGATGAAATCAACTACAGGCAACATCAGATAACATCATCTACTGACAACATCAAGTAACATCATCTACAGTCAACATCAGATAACATCGTCTACAATTGACATAAGATAACATCAAGTACAGAAAACATCAGATACCATCAACTATAGCCAATATCAGATAACATTGTCTACAGTCAACTAAAGATAAAATCAACTACAGACGACATAATATTACATCGATCATACAATCAACGTCAGATAACATCAACTACAGACAACATCATATTACATCGATCATACAATGAACGTCAGATAGCATCAACTACAGACAACATCATATTACATCGATCATACAATAAACATCAGTTAACATCAACCGCGAAAGCTTTTAATTTGAAGAAGTGAAATGGTGCAGTTTTTCACGTCATAAAAAGGTGACTCGATCGATAAATATACATAACATTCATTGTGGCATTGCTATGTAACTACGTAAATTTTCTCGCCATTTTATTATTAATGCCCTGATGAGTTAATGACGAAACCGGTCGGCAATTGAATTATATAATAATACCTATGGAATGTTAGTTATTTTTCATTATTAATTTGCTTAACTCGGATATTTTGTAACATTTTATATATTGTAAGATATATTGACAAACAAGCAGCATACAATGACACAGAAGCTTAATGATTAATGAACATGACTGTATATTATTATGTAATGACACATTCACAGCGTATTATGACAAATAGTCTTCGTATATTGAAAAATGAACAGGATTAGACTGCACATCAGTTAAATAAAAGCACATAAATGTTTTGTTTTTGTTGTTCGGTACGAACAATAAAGTTTTTACCGTATTTCAGAAATCGCTCAGTTTTCATTGAAAACCTGCATACCGAACAGCTTCCATTAATTTAACCTTCCGCCTACGAACATAGTTCCATTTTTTCAGTTCAATGGCATAAATACAAATTCAGATATTACGTGCATATAAGTCAAAATCAGATGGCTATGCAATATCGTAAACGAGCAATACAAAACAGTCTAGAAAAATCTAAACAATCCTATCCCTCGGATTACTACAATATTTACTATCAGAACACACATTTCAAGGAAGGATGACGTGGAAGGAATCCTCGTGCTTTATATGCTAATTTAGTCTGGTTCTTAGCTTCTATTGTAAACGTATAGAAGTCATCATTGAATTCATGGACGATGCAATGATAACTGAGTGTCAACCAGATATTTAAAAAAGTGGTTCATCGGGAAATTGTAATCGATTGATTTAATGCTTATAACGTGGAACTTTTTCTTCATGTATGAGATAATACATTCTGCATAAGTTGAGTATACAAATAGGCAGGTAATGTAGACTTTATAATATTACGCTATTTGCTGAACTACTTTTGGTGATCAGATGGGAATCATAAATCAAAGCACTGAAAGCACATGGAACGAGAACAACTTTAAAAACTGCATAGCGGGTGTAGAAAAGCCTTAGTAGTACTTAAGTCTGTATCCAAATTCATGTGCGAACTATCGTTCGGATTCAAAAACTCACCCTACAAAGAAATTGCTGAACTACTTTTGGTGATCAGATTGGGAAACATAAATCAAAGTACTGAAAGTACATGGAACGGGAACAACTTTAACAATTGCATGACGGGTAAAGAAAAGCGTTGCACCTTGGTCTGCATCAAAATTCATGCATGAACTATCGTTCGGTTTCCAAAACCCAGCCCAATACATCACCATACAAAGAAATTCAACGTTTGACTGCTTTGTAGTTCCGAACAACAGCAGAACCTTCAGAGCTTTGATTGTTTAAGGTAGTATGCGACCTTTCCTTGACGTCATGGGTAAAAAAACGAATTTTCTCCGATTGTTCTGAAATTTTACACAATGATAGTGCAGCATGTTCTCCATTTTTTGCTTGTTTTTTCCGTTTTCCGATCCGTTTCCTAGCAACGCCACGATGAATGTCAGCGGTGTAAAACCGACATTTTACATGCACAATTGGTTCAAAGAGACCGCTATTGTAATTTCAAATACACCAACATCAAGCTCTCTATCAGCGGATTATAATTATACCATATTTATATAGCCCTTTTTCATGTAATTACACGTTCAAAGGTGCTGTACAGTCACGATTAAGACATGGTTAAAACCATTTGTAATAAATACAAACATGTTAGTCAAAAATGATATGGGTAAAATATATATAACTATGGACAATTATGGAATAAGCTCATATAAGTTTTAATGGGGTTTTGTCGTCATTATTTTCCTGCCGGAACGTTAAGCACTAAAATTACGTCCGTTTTTTCACCCCAAACTATATTTCAATGAACTTTTGGTAAATGGAAGTAGATTCAATCAATTAATGAATCACATGTTGGTTTTGTAGAGATGTTAACAAGCAAGGACAAAATTGTTGTAAAAAAGTAGTAAAGTTCGGATATCATGCATAACGTTGTAGAAATTGTTACGTCACGCTAATTGAAGACTGGCGTTATTACAAATAACTTGAATATTATCATGACGTAACAATTTCAACAACGTTATTCATGATGTCCGAACTTTACTATATAGCAATTTTGTGATAAATAATGCGCGATGACATATTATTGTTGCATTTCTTAATTGCTTTTTACCATCTCTACAAAATCAACTTGTGAATCATTACTTGATTGAATCTATTTCCGTTTACCAAAAGTACACTGAAATATTGTTGGGGTCAAAATTACGGGTGAAAAAAAACCGGACGTATTTAAGTGCTTGAAGTTCCGCCAGGAAAACAATGACGACAAAACCCCATTAAAACTTATACATGTATGAGCTTATTCCGCAGAAAGAGAGTTTGAAGTTGGTGTACTAGTATCTGAAATTATAATAGCGGTATGTTTGAACCAATTTTGCATGTAAAACGTCGATTTTACACCTCTGATATTAGACGTGGCGTTGCTAGGAAACGGGTCGGAAAGCAGAAAAAATAAAACAAACAAAAATTGAAGAACATACTACCATTGCGCAAAATTTCAGAACAATCGGATAAAATTCGGTTTTTGACCCATGATGTCAAGGAAAGGTCGCATACTACCTTAAGGCACTAAATTGACATCATGTAATGCAAAGAAAATCGCGTATAAAGACAAACGCTGATCAAACAAGAAGTGTTTGTGAAACACGGATGATCCCAAAAAGCCAACTGGATTGTAAAAGCTTGACATTTGGCATACTGACCTCAAAATCAATAGGGAGCATCTATATGTGATGGCCAAACTAGCAACCAAATCCGAGGAAATTAGGCCAAGCAGCTCTCTAGTTATTGTCCTGACAAAGTTTGATTAGGGACGGATCGACCGACCTACGGCCTTACCGACCGACATGTTCAAAAACAACATAGCCTATTTTCTTTGAAAGGTGGCATGATATTGAGAAATGGCCACAGCAATTTAATATAATTAAAATGTAGATTTGTATAATGACAAATAGTCATCGTATAATGAAAATAGATAGGACATAATCATTAAAATTGCATGTCAACCTACGATAAATAATGCATTCGAGTTCACAGCAAAAATAAGGTTCTGTCTATGATCAGGCAGCTATGGTGTTCCATAGTTTTCCGTAATTTTCACGTGCTGAAGATCTATATCGGTCTTGTGTTGTCGTATGTTTGGTGTATTTTTGTGACATTTTTTGTTCAAACATTGAGAATTAAAGTGAACACATTTATGTTGATTGCGTATAAAAGTCAAATTAAGATATAATTGATGCAATTTATTGATAAATCCGAACTTGAATGAAGTTCACACCTTTTGACACAAAGATTACCTTCAATATGCAACTCAGGTTGATCTAAGTGTGGATTTAGGATTATTGGTGTGTAATTACGAGTTTGAATGATTTCAGGGACTTGTTCACCACTACACATAATCCATAGTACTCGGATTTAACAAAAATCGGATAATGGATGTTAGTTAGAATTGACATATGCATGTATGTAAATATCGGGACTGAAAGTTCTTTTCGGATTACACCACGAAAGAGCTGTTGTCAAATATTCGGGTCTCTGTCTATTAATAACTGTTGCTTGTCCCAGCGAACCACCTGCTAACGAACGCCTGTATGATGACTATTTTGAAGACAAAAATCGACGTATATAAACACACTAGATCTTTGTCTGTGCTTACTTGTTGGTATATGACATGTATAGATGTGAAACACCTGTTGATGTTCACGTGCCAGAAAACAATTTTTCCTTTGAATGGATTGGATTTTCATGAAGTATGTTGATTTTCTAAATTTATTACATTACAATTCATTTTCATTTAATAAGTTCTTGATAAAAGCCTTTGGTCAAATGCTGTGGAATTGCAATATATATGTATATACAGTGAAAAGTTTAAAATTCACGATACCAGCTGTATATAATTAAAAGGAATCTTTTTAAAAAAACTTTATTTTTTGATGTTTTTTAATATCATTTAGCTTCTGGTACAAAACATCCAGAATTATCATGACACAGTTATTTGGCTTAAGCTTGATAAGCATTTGTCCATTTCTAAGATGATATGCATATCTATTGTACCTATGTTTTGTGTGAAGATCTTTGGTATATTTAAGATGAATCATCAGAGCACAAATTTGTGATAAAATGGCCACCTGACACTTTTGCAACACATCCTAAAAATGACATTGTTCAATATTTACTGAAAATACATAACTGATATGAGTTTTTATCAATAGCTTATGATGAAATGTACATTTCTGTATCAGTAAAATAATATTTGATAATTAACATTTATGTATATTTCTCACCTGAACTAATGCTAATTTCAGTGTCCAAAAAAATGTATTATAATATCAATACTATTCGTACATTGTACTCATATGCCAGTACTAAATTATTTGTACTTTATACTACATTTGCAGTACTTAATAATTTCTTTTGAATAACTAATTTAGTAATTCACCATTGAATTTCAGGACAAAGCAACGCACAATAATATCTAAGATGAATCGAAGTTTTGTGGCCTTGTATGTTTCCATGCAATTCCGAGTGTAAGGTGATGTTTCCTAAAATATTTTCTATGGTGCCTATTATTAAGTGGTTAATTTTGGGCCAAGTGATTTTATATACTAGTTTAGTTTCTGCTAAGTGCAGAAATTTAACAGCAGTTAGAGTAACCATTTGTGAGGATAAGTTATATTAGTTACTTCCTTTTGTCATTTATTGTAAATACATACATAACTCGCTCACTAATATATATACGGTTGGTTGAAACTTACCTTCATGCACAAGTTTACCTATAAATATTTACCAGTTATTATATTCCTAATGTGTATTAATGTAATTACAAGTTCTTATGTGTGTCTTGTACCTAACTGTCAGTATGTATTACTCATATAAAGTTCTTTATTGTTAGTATTAATTACATGTGATATGTACTTCATTCCACTGTTGACTAATTTATCATTGCATTTCAGGACAAAGCAGCATAATCTAAGATGAAGTTTTGTATTCTGCGAGTTTTCCAGTGAAAAAGTGATATTTTGAAATAATGTTTATTATTGTGCTCAGTGTTTAGTGTTTGTGCTTAGTGAAATGTGCAATGTGTTTGTGCTGTGTTATATATTTGTGATTAGGAAATAGGAATTTGGAATATATATATTGGAATTTTAGGATTAATTTTACGAAGTAAGTGAATTTTCTTGATCACCGCACTAAACTATCACAATGATAGGTCCAATCACATAATTTAACTTCACATGCACTATTTTTTAGGATAAGGAAGAAATAATTTTTCCTTTTTTTTGAAAATTTGAACAAATTAATTTTTTTCAAATACATATTTACGAAACAGACAGAGTGCAATAGAGTGTTCCAATAATTTCCATAGTAGCAATTAATTTATCGGGACGATAAAAAAAACATTTCCAGAAATAGACAAATATGCGCGTTGGGGTGTTTTTAATTCAGTACATTGAAATCAATTACAAATGCAGTTTACTAGGATGTTTAATCTACAACTACAAACTACAAATATTTTATTGCATCAAAACAAATACAAGTTTTACAGCAAATACATAAATGTAAGATGACAAAAACAAATCACGCTCCCGGTAGCTTAAATTTATTTTCCACGGAATGAAATCATGCTAAATGAATCAAATAATGTTACTGAAATAGGATAAAACGTTACATTATGATAAATAACAAGTTATAAGTTATAAAGATGTGACGCATTATTTCAATATTTATTTATTATGGCCTTCAGCCAATATATTGACAGAAAAATATTTTTTTTAAACCCTACAACCGGAGAAACAAGCATTTCCGACCTAAATATTGAACATTTCTTCATCTAAACATTAAAAAAATAAATACACACACAAAGTCACCAACCGCGTAGATCTTATATATTTTAAGTTCCGTTCGGTTTGTTTACTTCATGTTCCACTAAAATATTACTATATAAGATCATTTTTATATTAAATCAGATGATTGCAGGTTAATTTCAACCAAAGCATACGCGATATTAACATGTTGCAAAAGGCCTTTATGTCTTCAGTCCGAGCTGATAAAATCAAATTTTGCATTTAAAAAGAAATTATAATTTATCCGTGAAATACGCCAACAAACCCGCCATATTAATTCATTTTATTTTTAGATATTTTAGCATTTATGAAACCGAATCATTAATACGTTAATTTCTTTATTTTAGATCTGTTAGAAATGAAATTTTGCATTGTAAAAGAAGTAATAATATATTCTTGAAATGTGCCAGCAATGCCGCGACAGGCATGAAATCATTGAGCATAATATATATCAAATATAGGTTAATTATATCGATTAAAATGTCTTCATAATGAGTAAAAGACATGCATTTTACATATTGATTTTATAGCATTATATTCTCTATAATCAAATGATTAACATGAAATGCACATAGGTTATTTACTTAATTTTCCGTTGAAATAAGTTAATTAATATACATAATTAATAATCAAACACAAATCAAATACACGCGAGATTCTTATACCAATCTTGCCAATCTGACACAAGTGAAATATAGCTAGGCTGGTTTTGTTTTGTTTAATTTATATAAGTGAAATAAAATTGAAAAGCGCACGCGTTGTTTACATATTGTTCCGTTCCTATAAGCAAATTAATATTCATAATCAATAATCAAACAGGCATGGTAATCTTGTTGTTAAAAGTTTACACCCATCATATCTGTTCATTGACTTAGACATTTAGCCAAAATATTGACAGACAGAAATATTATTCAAACCATGCAACCGGAGAACCAAGCATTTCCGGCCTAAAAATTGAACATTTCTTCATGTAAACATTAAAATAAGATGAATACACATAAAGTCACCAACAGTGTATAGTACTAATATATCTAAAGTTCCGTTCTGTTTGTTTACTTTATGCTCCGCTCAAATATTACTATATAAGATCAGTTTTGCATTAAATCATATTATTGATATCACACTGAAATTTACTCTGGTTATATAATTTACATACACATTTTCCAATCAAATAAGTTAATTACTATTTATAATTAATAATCAAACACAAATCAAATTATGTAACATGCGGGATTCTTATTTAAATTGTGCAAATCTAACACAACTCAAATACACGATGATTTAATTTCCGTTCAAATTTTAATATGAATGGTCAATTTTACAATAAGTCATATTAATGAAATAAAAATATATATTATCATAAGTCTATGGATACCAAGCAGTTTCATCATTGACGGATATTGACCATTTTGATAGTTTTTCAAGAAAACAAATACACAATGTCCGCAATATCAACTTGATGTTTATAGTGTGTATGACGTTAATTTCTTCATTTTAGGTATGTTAGGAATCAAATTTTGCATTAAAAAAGAATTTGTAATTCATCCGAGTAATAATTATGACAACAGTCCCGCAACGTAAATGTGTATTATTCTTAGATATTTACAATTCAGCGTATGTGTTTTTCAACCCAGCATGTAATCAAACAAATGCATATGTCGTTCAATACGTACTCTATTGATGAACAGCGTTTATTTCGAAGTTTAGGATGAACACATCGAAATCTTGTATGTACAATAAATGCACAAGCCGCGCGACTTGAATTTTTTATCCGCTGAATATATATTATCATTTGAATCTAATAAATTAATGACTTGCATAAAATAAGCGTAGCAAGCTTGCTATTTACAAATGAATTTCATTTCGTGAGAAACAAGTACTCGGGCCTGTGACCTGACTCATCAATGGTTTGGTCGTTTGCTAGTTCAGTTTTACTATTCGGTACATGTATAATACTCATAAGAAAATTCGCGTTAAGTATGCGTAAAGCGCTTTGTTTACAGAACAGAACTCACTATTCTGATTTTATATGCTCATTATTTTGGGCGTTTATAAGTCATAATTCTGTCTATGGGATAGGTACATAAGAATATTATGTTATAAGAACCGCAAAAAAAATACCATACATCTTTATCATATATATTGACCAATTTTGTATTTTATTCAAGTGACCAATACACATAAATGAATACACAGAGATTCCGAGATATTCAAAGACTTTCTTTGACGTCAATTTCTGCATTTGGATATGCATGTACGAGTTCCAAAATTTAAAATGAATTTCTATGAAATATCATATGTACAATAAATGCACGAGCCGCGCGACTTGAATTTATTATTTAATAGACTTGCATTAAGTCCATATGGGTGATAAAAAACTGAAATGCGCACGGATTGTTTACAAAATATTCCGTTCAAATAATTGAATTACTATACTCAAACAGAATTTATATTAGTATACGCGGGATTCTTACACAATTGAAATACGCGCTGATGTGTTTACTTTAAGTTCAGTCAAATATTAATATACATTTTCATTTATGCATTAAATCACATGAATGATATGAAACTGAAATGTGCTCGGGTTATTTACATAATTTTCCGTTAAAATAAGTTAATTAGTGTTCATAATTAATAATCAAACTCAAATCAAATGCACGCGGGATTCTTATATCAATTTTGCTAATCTTTTTGAACAATTTGAATACACACTGATTTGTTTACTTTTAGTTCCGTTAAAAATTTGATACACAGTGTCATTTTTGCATTAAAGCATATGATTCAAATAAAATTGAAATGCTCACGGGCTTTTTACAAAATGTTCCGTTCAAATAAGTTAATGTATATTCATTGTTAATAAGTTCATTTTCGTTCAAAAAATTGAGAACAGGTCCCTCAAATTCCATCATATAAGTTCGTCGATTAGGGCATTTATTCATTATATTGAAACAGAGAAAATATTATCTAACCCCGCGTCCGGAGAAGCATGTATTTCCTAACTAAATTTTGACCATTCTAAATACAAATAATTCATTATTTGAGTATACATTGTGCTAATCATATCTAAAAGTTGTTAAGGACATTATTTTGATTGCTTTACAATCAAACAATGTGCGTAAATTTTACTATGAACTGTCCGTGTGAAAGTAAACTTATTACGTGACCTCAATATCATGCATTCATTTAAGTCTCATTCACATATATACAAATACAATCACATTATATTATATCACAGAGTCATTATTATGTGACCATTCTAACAGAGAATTATAAGAGACTGGTAAAATTATTCACAACAAAAGTACAAACTAAAAATACATCTATTTATATATATATTATTATTGTTACTACACACGTATTCATATTATATTATAATAAAATAAAAATCTAGCTTTAAAGCGACAAAAGAGTTAAAAAGTAATACTACACTTGCTCATAAATAATAAAAAAAATGCTAGTCTTAATGAATATCATACGTACCAAGTATATCAAGGGCATTATAAGCTTGTTGTTTAAACTTTACACCGTTCATATCTGTTCATTAATTATGGCATAAATGATTTTAATAGATAAAAAATTAGGGCGTGATTGTCTTACTCGAATAAATGATAAAATATGAACATGTATTTTTATAATTCATTCGAGTCAATAATTTAGGAATTTGCGTGAAGATCATAAGTAATATTTTAAAACATGATAAGGTTAAATAAAATTGTTGCTTCAAATTCATTCCCATCAGATAAGTTCATTTATCAGGGCGTGTTAAGTCGAGTTATTTTTATTGAAAGAATATAAACAAATCCCGAAGTATTGGAGAACTATACATTTCCAACCTAAATAATGACCATTTTGGACGATTTGAATGCAAAATGATTTGTTATTGGTATTCTATGTACAATCTATTAAAATCTCTGTAATTAAATTGATAAATATGCCATTTTTACTTCAAATAGTTTTGAAAATGTCAAATACAATACACGCGGTTTGTAAATATGTCTCCGTGTAAAACTACACAAAACCCGAGACCATCATGTTGGTTCATACTTTATTATTAATTCTAGTCAATAATTATTTAGGATGTTGTGTGAAATTCATATTTCACGAAGTCATAATAAGTCTTTACTTTATAATATATTCCGGTAAATTAGTTCGTTATGTAGGGCGTGTAGTCAAACTATTTTAATTAAAATAATATAAACAAACCCCGCGGCCGCAGTATCATGCACTATTTACCTAAAAATTGAGCATTTCGAATGAATTTAAAACAACATCATTCTCAAATAGATTTTGAGCGCATGTGTATAACCTATTTAAGTTAATTTCATCATTTAAGATTTAATAATTAAATGAGACACACGGCTTGATCACATGCATTTTTCATATTAATATTGAGTCCACGCTACTTTATAACGTTAAATTCTATATAATCAAATTGATAAATGTGTTACTGTTTTCTTGAAAAATACTTTTGTAATGCAAAAATGCAACAAAGGCAGTTTCTAAAAATTCAATTCTTATTCAAACTAGTCAAAACACAATATTCAATACACCCATTTTGTAATTAGTCAATGGTATATTGTATGCACCATATATACAATATGCGCGACTTGCATTTTGCAATTTGCTACATGTATTACATTATTTGGGCCTAAAATAAACGTAGCGCGCATAAATAATTAATA
Source organism: Lutraria lutraria (assembly GCA_964023205.1). Lineage (NCBI taxonomy): Eukaryota > Metazoa > Mollusca > Bivalvia > Venerida > Mactridae > Lutraria > Lutraria lutraria. Next base: position 19,140,944 of record OZ026847.1, read on the forward strand.
CCTTCTTCTCATTTTGAATGATAAATGAATACTCGAAACGCAACATATTAATACTTTGGCCGTAATATGCTAGGTCAATTTTATTATTCGCTACCTGCATAACACATAACTGTACTCTTTTGAATCTATAGATTAATATTTTGCGTAATGACATTTTTAACATGCTTTGGTCGTTATACTGTCTATGGAACATGTACATATAAACCGCAAAATTACTACCACACATTTTCGTCATACATGTACATTTATAATGATCATTTTGATATTTTATTCTAACATTCAATACACATAAAGTAATACACACAGTTCTCGTGATATTCACTGGTATTGCATCACGTTCATTTCTTCATTCCGACATAATGAATTTTGATCATGTGTACAAAGATAAAAAAGACGTATTTGACCTTGAAATACGTCAACAAGTCCACGTTATGTACATGTAAGCACGTTGATTTTTTTCATTCATCTGTAAGAAATCATTATTTGTTTTTAAAAAGGAAAACATAATTCCTCCGTGAAGTACGCCAACATGTGTATTATTATTCGAATGGTATAAATTGACCAGCTTGATACTTTGTCAAGCAACCAATATAAATGAGTACACACATATTCTGTGATATATATGTAGTATGATCTTGTATCTATAAGAGATAAATATAAAAAAATATTGTCAGTGAAATATGTCAACAAAACCGCCATATCAATGCAATTCATTTAGATGTTAGATATTTACAATTGTGCAGATTATTTTCAACCAAATCAAGAAAATTTAAAACTAAGCATATTGTTCGATAAACATACTATTGTGGCCATTTTTTTATTCCTTAATTTTCAATGAATTTCTACGAAACCATGTATGTACAATAAGTAAACGAGCCGCGCGTCTTAAATTTATCATTCGCTATATACATAATTATCATTTAATGGAACAGTTTGATATTCATCATAGATACTAACCAATCTGTTGTTTTTAAAAGAACTAATACACATAATAATTTAATTTTTTTTATTTAAACCCTACAACCGGAGAAACAAGCATTTCCGACCTAAATATTGAACATTTCTTCACGTAAACATTAAAATAAGATGAATACACACAAAGTCACCAATCGTGTAGTACTCATGTATTTTAAATTCCGTTCGGTTTGTTTACATTATGCTCCGCTTGGATATTACCAAAGAATATAATTTTGCATTAAATCATATGATTGATATAAAACTGAAATATGCTCGGGTTATTTACATATTTTGAAATCAAATAAGTTAATTACTGTTCATAATTAATAATCGAACACAAATCAAATACATGAGGGATTTTTATTTAAATTGTGCCAATCTATAGTAGCACAATTGAAATACACGCTGTTTTATTTAATTTAATTTTCGTTCAAATATCAATATATATGATCATTCTAAGTCTATGGTAAAAAACGTATACACATGTTCTTCAATGCATATTTAATCATAGTCATGTTTGTATTAAAAAAGAAATAATATTTTATTCGCGAAATGCGCCAATAAACCGCAACATAAATTCATTTTGTTCTCAAGTATTTTAACATTTGTACAACCAAATCATTTCAAATAAATTATTGCGCACGATATTTCATCAAATATGGCTTAATTTCATCATTTAAGATGTCTAGATAATCAGTAAAAGATGTTAGCGTGCTTGTTGTTTACAGATTATTCTCCACACAAGCATTTTCGTCATTGATGATATTGACCATTTTGATAGTTTTTCAAGAAAACAAATGCACACTATTCAATACACAATGTCCGCAATATCAACTTGGTGTGTAAGACGTTAATTTCTTCATTTTAGATCTGTTAGAAATCAAATTTTGCATTTAAAAAGAATTTATTATTCATCCGTGTAATACGACAAGAATACCGCAACGTAAATTCATATTTATCTTAGATATTTACAATTTGGCGTGTGTGTTTCAACCCAGTCTGTAAACGAACAAAATTAATACACATGTCGTTCGATACATACTCTATAGGTGAACAACGTTTATTTCAAAGTTTATAATGAAATTCATTGAAATCTTGTATGTACAATAAATGCACAAACCGCGCGACTTGAATTTATTATTCGCTAAATGTATGTTATCATTTGAATCTAATAAATTAATGATTTGCGTAAAATATGCGTAGCACGCTTGTTATTTACAAATATATTTCATTTCGTATCAGAAACAAGTACTCGGGCCTGTGACATGACTCGTCAATGGTTTGGTCGTTTGCTAGTTCAATTTTACTATTCGCTACATGCATAATACTCATTTGAATCTATATAAAGATAGTAAGCGTTTTAATTGTATGCATAACATGCTTTGTTTGCAAACTATTCTCATTTCATAAGCTCGTTATTTAGGGCGTTTAGTCATAATTCTGTCAATGGAATAGGTACATAAGAACCGCAAAACAAATGCCGCATGTCTTTATCATATTTATTGACCAGTTTTATTCTAGTTACCAATACACATGAATGAATGCACAGAGATTCCGAGGTATTCAGAGACTCTGTTTGACGTCTATTTCTTCATTTTCATATACATGTGTATACGATTTGATATTGTTATTTATGAAGATAAAAAAGAAATGATTGCCCATGAAAAACGTCAACAAGCCCGGGATTATTGAAATTCACTTTGACTCTAAGATATTTCTAATTACGCAGGTTAATTTCAACCAAAGCACGTAATAAATGAAATACACATGACATGCGATACATAGACTATTAGAGTTCCAAAATTTAAAATGAATTTCTATGAAATGTCATATGTACAATAAATGCACGAGCCGCGCGACTTGAATTTATTATATATACTAAAATGCGTTGTAGCACGTACATTTTGTTTCATTTCGATCTGTAAGAAATCAATATTTGTTTTTAAAAAGGAAATCATAATTCCTCCGTGAAGTACGCCAACATGTGTATTATTATTCGAATGGTATAAATTTACCAGCTTGATACTTTGTCAAGCAACCAATACACATAAATGAGTACACACATATTCCGTGATATTCAATGATCTTGTATGACGTTAATTTCTTCGTTTGGATATATATGAAGTATCATCTGGTATATAGAGATAAATATAAAATATTGTCAACAAAACCGCGATATAAATCCAATTCATTTAGATGTTAGATATTTATAATTGTGTAGATTATCTTCAACCCAAGCAAGTGAATTTAAAACTACGCATGTCGTTCGATACACATACTTTTGTGGTCTATTGTTTATTCCTTAATTTTTAATGAATTTCTACGAAATCTGCACGTATGTATAATAAGTACACGAGCCGCGCGTCTTAAATTTATTATTCGCTACACACATATCATCATATCAATGTAACAGATTGATATTCATCATTGATACTGACCAATCTGTTTTTTAAAGAACTAGTACACATAACTGATGACACACATTCCGTGAGCCCGCGCTCTTTTATTGCATTATATTCTCTATAATCAAATGATCAATATGATATGTATTATTTCAAATCATTTTGAAAACACTAAATACAATAAACGCGGTTTGTGAACGTTCAATATTTATTCAATTAGTAACCAATACACAATATAGTAAACAAAGCCTATACTCATGTCGTTCAATACCTAATCAATACACAAAGATTACGCGATATTAACATGTCGCAAAAGGCCTCTATGTCTTCAGTCCGAGCTGATAAAATCAAATTTTGCATTTAAAAAGAAATTATAATTTATCCGTGAAATACGTCAACAAACCCGCCATATTAATTCATTTTATTCTTAGATATTTTAGCATTTATGAAACCGAATCATTAATACGTTAATTTCTTTATTTTAGATCTGTTAGAAATGAAATTTTGCATTGAAAAAGAAGTAATAATTAATCCTTGAAATGTGCCAACAATGCAGCGACAGGCATGAAATCATTGAGCATAATATATATCAAATATAGGTTAATTACATCGATTAAAATGTCTTCATAATGAGTAAAAGACATGCATTTTACATATTGATTTGTAAGTCCACACTCTTTTATAGCATTATATTCTCTATAATCAAATGATTAACATGAAATGCACACAGGTTATTTACTTCATTTTCCGTTGAAATAAGTTAATTAATATACATAATTAATAATCAAACACAAATCAAATACACGCGAGATTCTTATACCAATTTTGCCAATCTGACACAAGTGAAATATAGGCTGGTTTTGTTTTGTTTAATTTATATAAGTGAAATAAAATTGAAAAGCGCACGCGTTGTTTACATAATGTTCCGTTCCTATAAGCAAATTAATATTCATAATTAATATTCAAACAGGCATGGTAATCTTGTTGTTAAAAGTTTACACCCATCATATCTGTTCATTGATTTAGGCATTTAGCCAAAATATTGACAGACAGAAATATTATTCAAACCATGCAAAGAGAGAACCAAGCATTTCCGGCCTAAATATTGAACATTTCTTCATGTAAACATTAAAATAATACGAATACACATAAAGTCACCAACAGTGTATAGTACTAATATATCTAAAGTTCCGTTCTGTTTGTTTACTTTATGCTCCGCTCAAATATTACTATATAAGATCAGTTTTGCATTAAATCATATTATTGATATCAAACTGAAATTTACTCTGGTTATATAATTTACATACACATTTTCCAATCAAATAAGTTAATTACTATTTATAATTAACAATCGAACACAAATCAAATTATGTAACATGCGGGATTCTTATTTAAATTGTGCAAATCTAACACAACTCAAATACACGATGGTCTGTTTGGTTTAATATCCGTTCAAATATTAATATGAAAGGTCAATTTTACAATAAGTCATATTAATGAAATAAAACGTTCAAATGTCAATATATATTATTATAAGTCTATGGATACCATGCAGTTTCATCATTGACGGATATTGACCATTAGATATTTACAATTCAGCGTATGTGTTTTTCAACCCAGCATGTAAACAAACAAATACATATGTCGTTCAATACATACTCTATTGGTGAACAGCGTTTATTTCGAAGTTTAGGATGAAATACATCGAAATCTTGTATGTACAATAAATGCACAAGCCGCGCGACTTGAATTTATTATACGCCGAATATTATCATTTGAATCCAATAAATTAATGACTTCCATAAAATAAGCGTAGCACGCTTGCTAATTACAAATAAATTTCATTTCGTGAGAAACAAGTACTCGGGCCCGTGACCTGACTCATCAATGGTTTGGTCGTGCTAGTTCAGTTTTACTATTCGCTACATGTATAATACTTATAAGAAAGTTCGCGTTAAGTATGCGTAAAGCGCTTTGTTTACAGAACAGAACTCACTATTCTGATTTTATATGCTCATTATTTTGGGCGTTTATACGTCATAATTCTGTCTATGGAATAGATACATAAGAATATTATGTTATAAGAACCGCAAAATAAATACCATACATCTTTATCATATATACTGACCAATTTTGTATTTTATTCAAGTGACCAATACACATAAATGAATACACAGATATTCCGAGATATTCAAAGACTTTCTTTGACATCAATTTCTGCATTTGGATATGCATGTACGAGTTCCAAAATTTAAAATGAATTTCTATGAAATATCATATGTACAATAAATGCACGAGCCGCGCGACTTGAATTTATTATTTAATAGACTTGCATTAAATCCATATGGGTGATAAAAAACTGAAATGCGCACGGATTGTTTACAAAATATTCCGTTCAAATAATTTAATTACTATTCAATACTCAAACAGAATTTATATAAGTATACGCGGGATTCTTACACAATTGAAATACACGCTGATTTGTTTACTTTAAGTTCAGTCAAATATTAATATACATTTTCATTTATGCATTAAATCATATGAATGATATGAAACTGAAATGTGCTCGGGTTATTTACATAATTTTCCGTTAAAATAAGTTAATTAGTGTTCATAATTAATAATCAAACACAAATCAAATGCACGCGGGATTCTTATATCAATTTTGCTAATCTTTTTGAACAATTTGAATACACGCTGATTTGTTTACTTTTAGTTCCGTTAAAAATTTGATACACAGTGGCTTTTTTGCATTAAAGCATATGATTCAAATAAAATTGAAATGCTCACGGGCTTTTTACAAAATGTTCCGTTCAAATAAGTTAATGTATATTCATTGTTAATAAGTTCATTTTCGTTCAAAAATTAAGAACAGGTCCCTCAAATTCCATCATATAAGTTCATCGATTAGGGCATTTATTCATTATATTGAAACAGAGAAAATATTATCTAACCCCGCGTCCGGAGAAGCATGAATTTCCTAACTAAATTTTGACCATTCTAAATACAAATGTACAAATAATTCATTATTTGAGTATACATTGTGCTAATCATATCTAAAAGTTGTTAAGGACATTATTTTGATTGCTTTACAATCAAACAATGTGCGTAAATTTTACTATGAACTGTCCGTGTGAAAGTAAACTTATTCCGTGACCTCAGTATCATGCATTCATTTAAGTCTCATTCACATATATACAAATACTATCACATTATATTATATCACAGAGTCATTATTATGTGACCATTCTAACAGAGAATTATAAGAGACTGGTAAAATTATTCACAACAAAAGTACAAACTAAAAATACATCTATTTATATATATATTATTATTGTTACTACACATGTATTCATATTATATTATAATAAAATAAAAATCTAGCTTTAAAGCGACATAAGAGTTAAAATGTAATACTACACTTGCTCATAAATAATAAAAGAATGCTAGTCTTAATGAATATCATACGTACCAAGTATATCAAGGGCATTATAAGCTTGTTGTTTAAACTTTACACCGTTCGTATCTGTTCATTAATTATGGCATTAATGATTTTAATAGATAAAAAATTAGGGCGTGAATGTCTTACTCGAATAAATGATAAAATATGAACATGTATTTTTATAATTCATTCGAGTCAATAATTTAGGAATTTGCGTGAAGATCATAAGTAATATTTTAAAACATGATAAGGTTAAATAAAATTGTTGCTTCAAATTCATTCCCATCAGATAAGTTCATTAATCAGGGCGTGTAGTCGAGTTATTTTTATTGAAAGAATATAAACAAATCTCGAAGTATTGGAGAACTAAACATTTCCAGCCTAAATATTGACAATTTTGGACGATTTGAATGCAAAATAATTTGTTATTGGTATTCTATGTCCAATCCATTAAAATCTCTGTAATCAAATTGATAAATATGCCATTTTTTACTTCAAATAGTTTTGAAAATGTCAAATACACGCGGTTTGTAAATATGTCTCCGTGTAAAACTACACAAAACCCGAGACCATCATGTTGGTTCATATTTTATTATTAATTCTAGTCAGTAATTATTTAGGATGTTGTGTGAAATTCATATTTTACGAAGTCATAATAAGTCTTTACTTTAAAATATATTCCGGTAAATTAGTTCGTTATGTAGGGCGTGTAGTCAAACTATTTTAATTAAAATAATATAAACAAACCCCGCGGCCGCAGTATCATGCACTATTTACCTAAAAAATGAGCATTTCGAATGAATTTAAAACAACATCATTCTCAAATAGATTTTGAGCGCATGTGTATAACCTATTTAAGTTAATTTCATCATTTAAGATTTAATAATTAAATGAGACACACGGCTTGATCACATTCATTTTTCATATTAATATTGAGTCCACGCTAGCTACTTTATAACGTTAAATTCTATATAATCAAATTGATAAATGTGTTACTGTTTTCTTAAAAAATACTTTTGTAATGCAAAAATGCAACAAAGGCAGTTTCTAAAAATTCAATTCTTATTCAAACTAGTCAAAACACAATATTCAATACACCCATTTTGCAATTAGTCAATGGTATATTGTATGCACCATAAATATACAATATGCGCGACTTGCATTTTGTAATTTGCTACATGTATAACATTATTTGGGCCAAAAAATAAACGTAGCGCGCATAAATAATTAAATACATTCTTCTCATTTCGAATGATAAATGAATACTCGAAACGCAACATATTAATACTTTGGCCGTAATATGCTAGGTCAATTTTATTATTCGCTACCTGCATAATATATAACTGTACTCTTTTGAATCTATAGATTAATATTTTGCGTAATGACATTTTTAACATGCTTTGGTCGTTATACTGTCTATGGAACATGTACATATAAACCGCAAAATTACTACCACACATTTTCGTCTTGTACATTTATAATGATCATTTTGATATTTTATTCTAACATCCAGTACACATAAAGTAATACACACACTTCTCGTGATATTCACTGGTATTGCATCACGTTCATTTCTTCATTCCGACATAATTAATTTTGATCATGTGTACAAAGATAAAAAAGACGTATTTGACCATGAAATACGTCAACAAGTCCACGTTATTTACATGTATGTTCAACTGATTTCGTTCTTAGACATTATATAATTGTGCTGGTCATTTTTAACCAAAGCATGTAACAAAAGAGACACACATTATCGTTCCATATCATAATTTATAGGTGAACAACGTTATACTTTTTATTGTATACACATACTTTTTTAACATAGATGTAAATAATTATGAAACAGAATCAATTCAAACAAAGTAATGCGCACGATATATATCATATTTATGTCATTTTCATCATTTAAGATGTTTATATAATAAATTAAAGAAACCCGCGGCTTGCACACATGCATTAGTAATGCGCATAATATATAATATATACTTTAAGATGAAATCAATTTGAAAGTATTACATGTTATACAGGCCCAACGTAAATATTCAATACTCTTTAAACTATATAACTACACACTATTGAATACACACAGTCCGCTTCATAACTCTAAGTTGCGTAAGACGTTAATTCCTTCATTTCGATGTTTAACAATTAAAGCTTGTATTTAATCAAAATCATCAATTGTCCGTCAAATACGCCATCAATCCCTAGACCTAAATTCATTTTGTTCTTTGATACTAGTATTTACAATTTTGGCGTATACTTTTCAACGAAATCATATAAACAAAAAATACTCATGTAGTTCAATACATAGAGAATTGGGGAATTAATTTCGATGAAATATTGTATGTACAATAAATACACGAGACGCGCGACTTTCATTTATAATTTGCTACATCTGAGACATAGATAACAGAGATAAGCAACTTCAGTTATTATATAACTATGTAATTTATCACGCATTACTGTTACTTTTCGCCCAAAAAATGCTGATTTTTTTAGCAAGTAAAACTTCATATACATGTCTCTTGCTACATGTATTATCGTTTGAATTTAATATATTCATAATTTGCGTAAACTTAACGCAGCGCGTATGATATTTACCCATTAATATCATTTCGTATAAAACATGAATACTCAAAACCCAACACATTAGTACTTTGGCCGATATAGATATTCACAATCGTGCAGGTTATGCTCAACCAAAGCATATATACAAACATGCGTATAGGCCAATTCATAGACGATTTGGGAAGACAGTTCATTCCAAATTTGGAATGAATTTCGTTACTAAGTTGTATGACTTGTACAATAAATCAGGGATGCTATATTGTAATATAGCATCCCTGAATAAATACACGAGTCGGGCCACTTTCAGCTACAAATTTGCTGTATGTATAATATCATTATAACCTAATAATTCCAAATTTAGAATGAATTTCGTTACTAACTTGTATGACTTGTACAATAAATACACGAGTCGTGCGACTTTCATATATAACTTGCTACATGTATTATATCATTTTAACCTAATACATTGTAATTTCATAATTTGCGTAAGGTAAACATAGCGCGTATGTTGATTACACATTAATCTCATTTCATATATATACATATCTTTATTAAAGTCTCTTCATTATACATAAACATACAGCAAATATCACAATATAAGATATATCATTAAAAGACATGTATAATGCCACTCAGTATTGAGTTACAAGAGACATATAATCATAAAACAGTACAACAAATTAAGAGCAATATTAAGAACCAAGAATAAATAATAATAAAAAAATATAAGATCACTGAATAAAACTTATCATAATGACATTATTTACATAAATACATTTTTCTGCTATCTAAAATATCATTGCAGGTTTTGGCACAAATTCGAGTGACTGCCGGATTAGACATAACTAAAATAAGATTTTCTTCATCCGAAAAAATGCAAACAATTTGAATTCAGAATTAAAACAAGGTCAATTAAAGGAGCTCGAATGGTCACAATAAAACAAAAATGTATTTCAGATTCAACTTCTCCGCACTATGGACATTTCGTATTAATTTAATTTTCATATCTTCCAGTTTCTATTCTAATTGGTGGAACACCACACCTAAATTTACTACACTTATACTATGATGTATGAATATTCGAAACCCAACACATTAATACTTGACCGTATGCCATTTCAAATGCAGTATTCCCTACATACATAATATTTTTTTATCTTAAGATTGACATTTTCCGTTATATATGCATAACACCCTTTGATTACTCATAGACTCATTGATTTTTTAATTTCGCTGATATACTGTCTATGGAACTGGTACATATGAACCGCAAAATCAAGGACTTATATACATACATATATGTATATAAGTCCTTGGCAAAATCAACACCACAATTTTTCATCATATACAAATTAAAATGTACTCTTATATTGATCATTTTGATATTTTCTTCAAGCATTCATTACGTATACAAATAAAGAAATACACACAATTATTCCGTGCTATTCACTAATATTGAACTACGTTAATTTTTTCATTCCGATATAAATAAATTTTGCGCATGAATATGACGATACAAACGATATATTTTCCATGAACTACATATATGATCCCATGTCATTTTGGTTTAAGATATTTTTATAATTGTGGATGTTATTTTCAACCAAAGCAAGTAAACAAAAGAATACACACGTCGTTCATTTACATAGATAATTGGGGAAGATATTTAATTACAAAACTTAAAATGAATTGATTCTAATAAATTTAATCTCAATTTAATACTCGACCGTGGCCGAGTGGTTGGGTGTCCTCCTTCTGAGCTGGAGATCAATTGTTCGAACTTCTGGAATAGAACTGATGCGGTCGGGTGATAAGACGTCCACTAGTTAAATGCCAATGCATGTCTTAGTCCTGTCTCTGTCAGGCGCCCGATGAAATAAGAGATTCGGGGGTACCGTGCAAACAAAAATTGATGTCTCATAAGCCAATTTGGCTGACCCTTTTAATAGGGGTAACACTGAAATAAACAAAACCTTTACCTTTTTTTACCTTTTTCGAAACCCAACACGTTAAAACTTCGGTCGTATGCTATTCACTACATGTATAATACTCACTGAATTTATATATTGTTGTTTCGCGTTAATTGCGCAAGTATTTTTATTTGGTAAGCTCATGAATTTAAAGCGTCTAGTCAGTATACTATACATAAATTACCTCAAAACAGTACAAGATCTTTTCATCTGAGATATTGACTATTTTGATATTTTTTTTCAAATAAATTAATACACACACACTGTCACATTCCGTGATAATAAATCATTTTGTATGAAGACAATTCCTTCATTTCATTATACAGTAAAACCTCGCCAGAGCGGCCCTCTGTAGAGCAACAACCTCTCAATAACAACACCTTTAAAATTTCCCTAAGTTGATATTTACTATAAATTTAACCTCTGTAGAGCAACAACCTCTCAATAACAACACCTTCAAAATTTCCCTAAGTTGATATTTACTATAAATTTAACCTCTGAAGAGCAACAACCTCTCAATAACAACACCTTCAAAATTTCCCTAAGTTGATATTTACTATTAATTTAACCTCTGTAGAGCAACAACCTCTCAATAACAACACCTTCAAAATTTCCCTAAACTGATATTTACTATAAATTTAACCTCTGTAGAGCAACAACCTCTAAACAACAGCCAATATTTGCAGCTCCCACAGGGTGTTGCTCCACAGAGGTTTTACTGTACATTTTGTATGTATGAATTTTAATCTTGTATATGACCATAAATATAAGATATGTCAACAATTAATCTTGAGATTTAAGTCAATATGCACTGTCTAGGAAATAGATGCTTGATAACCACAAAATAGTACTGGACAATTTCCTTTTATATATAGAAAAGTTTCACTACCGATATCAGTCTGGTGTCAGGTGCATTTATATTTATAAAAAAATGTGCAGTACTGTAAGGTATGTTTGTTGTGAAAGTCGCTTCTAATATTTGGTGTCAGTTGTGTGGTATATATCAGCTAGACTTCTTCAACTAATAATAAAAGAAACTTTGAAGTATATGTATACTTTATACTTCTATCTGTCTTAGTGGATTTGAACACACACACAAAATATCTTTCATGTATTTTAAGTTTATTTCTTTATGTGCGTTGACTTTTATGTTTATGACCTTCAGTGTCTCACAGTATCATCTTTTTAGGTATGCTATCATGTCACTGTATGTTTTAAATGGTTCTTATAAAGTTGCAAGGATTGTTATAATGTTGCTCTTATGTTCAGGTGTTATTTAGTAATATCTATAACAAATATAATACTCTCAGTAAGTAACAGGTGTAATACCATATTTGAAGGTGTATTTTAGTATATTCGGGTAAAGACCTATACTATACATATTTGATTCTGGTAATGGGCCCGGGGTTATTCCGGTATTTTAAATGTGGTATTGTACATGTCAACAACTTTTAATTTAACCTTTTTCATACTTTAAACACAGCCAAGGACTTATACAAATACATATAATAAAGTCCATGACACAGCTTATCTAGAGGGATTCTGTAATTATCATTGTTTATTTCAAAGCAATTTAATAATGTTTTATGTTTGTTATTTTCCTCACTTTTGAATAAATTAATTAACTTTTATTAAATAATGAACTAATTTATAGAATTTCAGTTTACATATAATTTTATGGTCAGATAGCTTAATTGGATAGAGCAACTCAGGCCTGTAATTGGCTATGGGGAAGTTCGGGTTCGAATCCCGGTCTGACTTTTATAACCATAAACATCAAAGTTAATGAATCAGTTTTTTTGGGGGTTCACAGGGAAGCAGTGTCATTAAGGTCTACTTCAAATTTGAGCGACTTTTTAATTGCTAATTAAACATTCTAACTACATGTACATCGATCCGCTTGAGACTTATTAAAATCCCATTTTCTCATTTTGACTAATGTATAAATTCCCGTTCTAGGCAGTGCCTTATTTAATATTATACTAATATGAAGATTTAACCTAATACATTGTAATTTCATAATTTGCGTAATGTAAACATAGCGCGTATGTTGATTACACATTAATCTCATTTCATATGATGTATACATATTCCAAACCCAACACATTAATACTTTGACCGTATGCTATGTCAAGTTCAGTATTCCCTATATACATGATACAAAGGGCTTAAAGATTGATATTTTCCGTTATATATGCATAACACCCTTTGATTACTCATAGACTCATTGATCTTTTAATTTGGCCGTATACATATCTTTATTAAAGTCTCTTCATTATACATAAACATACAGCAAATATCACAAATATAAGATATATCATTAAAAGACATGTATAATGCCACTCAGTATTGAGTTACAAGAGACATATAATCATAAAACAGTACAACAAATTAAGAGCAATATTAAGAACCAAGAATAAATAATAATAAAAAAAATATAAGATCACTGAATAAAACTTATCATAATGACATTATTTACATAAATACATTTTTCTGCTATCTAAAATATCATTGCAGGTTTTGGCACACATTCGAGTGACTGCCGGATTAGACATAACTAAAATAAGATTTTCTTCATCCGAAAAAATGCAAACAATTTGAATTCAGAATTAAAACAAGGTCAATTAAAGGAGCTCGAATGGTCACAATAAAACAAAAATGTATTTCAGATTCAACTTCTCCGCACTATGGACATTTCGTATTAATTTTCATATCTTCCAGTTTCTATTCTAATTGGTGGAACACCACACCTAAATTTACTACACTTATACTATGATGTATGAATATTCGAAACCCAACACATTAATACTTGACCGTATGCCATTTCAAATTCAGTATTCCCTACATACATAATACTTTTTTATCTTAAGATTGACATTTTCCATTATTTATATATGCATAACACCCTTTGATTACTCATAGACTCATTGATTTTTTAATTTGGCCGATATACTGTCTGTGGAACTGGTACATATGAACCGCAAAATCAAGGACTTATATACACATATATATGTATATAAGTCCTTGGCAAAATCAATACCACAATTTTTCATCATGTACAAAATGTACTCTTATATTGATCATTTTGATATTTTCTTCAAGCATTCATTACGTATACAAATAAAGAAATACGCACAATTATTCCGTGCTATTCACTAATATTGAACTACGTTAATTTCTTCATTCCGATATAAATAAATTTTGCGCATGAATATGACGATAAAAACGATATATTTTCTGTGAAACACATATATGATCCCACGTCGTTTTGGTTTAAGATATTTTTATAATTGTGGATGTTATTTTAAACCAAAGCAAGTAAACAAAAGAATACACGTATCGTTCATTTACATAGAGAATTGGGGAAGATATTTAATTACAAAACTTAAAATGAATTGATTATAATAAATTTAATCTCAATTTGATACTCGACCGTGGCCGAGTGGTTGGGTGTCCTCCCTCTGAGCTGGAGATCGAAGGTTCGAACTTCTGGGTTAGAACTGATGCGGTCGGGTGATAAAACGTCCACTAGTTAAATGTCAATGTTTGTCTTAGCCCCGTCTCCGTCAGGTGCCCAATGAAAGAAGGGATTTGGGGGTACTGTGCAAACAAAAATTGATGTCTCATAAGCCAATTTGGCTGACCCTTTTAATAGGGGTAACACTGAAATAAACAAAACCTTTACCTTTTAATCGAAACCCGACACGTTAAAACTTCGGTTGCATGCTATTCACTACATGTATAATACTCACTGAATCTATATATTGATGTTTCGCATTAATTGCGCAAGTATTTTCATTTAATAAGCTCAAGAATTTAAAGCGTCTAGTCGGTATACTATACATAAATTACCTCAAAATAGTACCAGAACTTTTCATCTGAGATATTGACTATTTTGATATTTTTTTCAAACAAGCAATACACATAAATGAATACACACACACTGTCACATTCCGTGATACTAAACCATTTTGTATGACGACAATTCCTTCATTTCGTTATACAGTAAAACCTCTCCAGAGCTGCCCTCTGTAGGGCAACAACCTCTCAATAACAACACCTTCAAAATTTCCCTAAACTGATATTTACTATCAATTTAACCTCTGTAGACCAACAACCTCTAAACAACAGCCACTATTCGCAGCTCCCACAGGGTGTTGCTCCACAGAGGTTTTACTGTACATTTTGTATGTATGAATTTTGATCTTGTATATGACCATAAATATAAGATACGTCAACAATTAATCTTGAGATTTAAGTCAATATGCACTGTCTAGGAAATAGATGCTTGATAACCGCAAAATAGAACCGCACAATTTCCTTTTATATATAGAAAAGTTTCACTACCGATATCAATCTGGTGTCAGGTACATTTATATTTATAAAAATATGTGCAGTACTCTAAGGCATGTTTGTTGTGAAAGTCGCTTCTAATATCTGATGTCAGTTGTGTGATATATATCAGCTAGACTTCTTCAACTAATAATAAAAGAAACTTTGAAATATATGTATATTTTGTACTTCTATCTGTCTTAGTGGATTTGAACACACACACAAAATATCTTTCATGTATTTTTTTGTTTAAGTTAATTTCTTTATGTGCATTGACTTTTATGTTTATGATCTTCAGTGTCTTACAGTATCATCTTTTAAGGTAAGATATCATGTCACTGTATGTTTTAAATGGTTTTTATAAGGTTGCAAGGATTGTTATAATGTTGCTCTTATGTTCAGGTTATTTAATCATATTTATAACAAATATAATACTGTCAGTAAGTAACAGGTGTAATACCATATTTGAAGGTGTATTTTAGTATATTCGGGTAAAGACCTATACTATACATATTTGATTCTGGTAATGGGCCCGGGGTTATTCCGGTATTTTAAATGTGGTATTGTACATGTCAACAACTTTTAATTTAACCTTTTTCATACTTTAAACACAGCCAAGGACTTATACAAATACATATAATAAAGTCCATGACACAGCTTATCTAGAGGGATTCTGTAATTACAAATGTATCATTGTTTATTTCAAAGCAATTGAATAATGTTTTATGTTTGTTATTTTCCTCACTTTTGAATAAATTAATTAACTATTATTAAATAATGAACTAATTTATAGAATTTCAGTTTACATATAATTTTATGGTCAGATAGCTTAATTGGATAGAGCAACCTAGGCCTGTAATTGGCTATGGGGAAGTTTGGGTTCGAATCCCGATCTGACTTTTATAACCATAAACATCAAAGTTAAGGAATCAGTTTTTTTTGGTTCACAGGGAAGCAGTGTCATTAAGGTCTTCTTCAAATTTGAGCGACTTTTTAATTGCTAATTAAACATTCTAACTACATGTACATCGAACCGCTTGATACTTCTTAAATTCCCATTTTCTCATTTTGACAAATGTATAAATTCCTGTTCTAGGCAGTGCCTTATTTCATATTATCTATAAAAAGTATATTTAATCTAACTTCTGAATGCACCAAAGGTTTAGTATGCTGCTTTAAGTGTTGGTAATACACTTTGTATCAATATGGTATTTTCTGTGATAAATATTTTGACAATAGATTAATTTTGATTGGTTTATCATTAACTCTTTTCGTTTTTTAGCTTAGATAACCATGTTCTAGACGGAGAGAGAGGTTGTGAATGATTCATGTTTCGGGAGCTTTCAGTGCTTTGATTTTAGTCATTCAGAATTATCTCCCTTGTTGAATCGTGAGTAGATCTCCGAGAAGTTCTTTGCATGTTGGTGTGCAGTTTTCTCAAGTTTATTAACAGATACAGGGTAAATGTTGATTCTCGTTGATAAAATATGATGCAGTATGATTGTTGACTGTTTTTATGTGTTGTAAGTGCTAGTTATATGAGTGTCATATATTTCCGCGAATTTGCGAAGTATCTTTGTATTTTGTGTCAAGGTTATTCTTATATATTATGTCATTTTATCAGTGACGAAAGGAATACACTGTCAGTTCAACTGCCCTGTCCTGCCTAGCCGAAAAGTTCACTGATTTAGGTTTGTTGTTTCATGTTTAACTAGATCATTTATTGACTGTAATTATGTACATAACTTTTTAGAATAAGCTGTGTAATGAAGGTACGTAACTTTTTAGAATAAGCTGTGTAATGAAGGTACGTGAAACTCAGAACATGTCCACTGCTTGTGGCTTCGAATAAAATTAACTGATGAACATATAGCACAGGTCACTAAGAAATGAGCCAATGCATATAATACAGCTCACACATGAACGAGCCAACACATAAAGCGCAGCTCACACATAAACAAGCCAACGCATATAGCACAGCTCACACATAAATGAGCCAACACATAAAGCGCAGCTCACACATAAACAAGCCAACACATAAAGCACAGCTCACACATAAACGAGCCAACGCATATAGCAAAGCTAGCTCACACATTAACAAACCAAAGCATATAACACAACTGACAAATAAACGAGTCAACGCATAAAGCACAGCTCACACATGAACGAGCCAACGCATATGGCAAAGCTCACACATAAATGAGCCAACACATATAGCACAGCTCACACATGAATGAGTCAACGCTTAAAGCACAGCTCACACTTAAACAAGCCAATTATTATGGCACAGCTCACACATAAACGAGCCATGGCATATAGCACAGCTCACACATAAACGAGCCAACACATAAAGCACAGTTCACTCATAAACGAGCCAAGGCATAAACTTGTAAGCACAGTTCACACATAAATGAACCAACGCATATAGCAGAGCTCACACATAAACGAGCCAACGCATATAGCAAAGCTCACACATAAATGAGCCAACGCATATAGCACAGCTCACACATGAATGAGCCAACGCATAAAGCTCAGCTCAAACATAATCGAGCCAACACATATAGCATACTTAGTAGCTCACACATGAACGAGCCAACACATATAGCACAACTCAAACATAAACGAGCCAAGGCATATTGCAAAGCTCACTCATAAATGAGCCAACATATACAGCACAGCTCACACATGAACGAGCCAAAGCATATAGCACAACTCACACATGAATGAGCCAACGCATATAGCACAGCTCGCACATAAATGAGCCAACGCATAAAGCACAGCTCACTCATAAATGACCCAATGCAATATTGTAGTACAGCATACTCATAAACGACCCAATGCAATATTGTAGTACAGCTCACTCATAAATGAGCCAATGCATATATTGCACAGCTCACACTTAAACGAGCCAACGCATATAGCACAGCTCACACATGAACAAGCAAACGCATATAGCACAACTCTATTTCTATACTTGGGAAAATATACTTGTACTCAGTGCTTTAGATAAACATTTAAAGTAGGTATTATTTGAAGTAATGAAAAAAAAAACATTATTTTATTGTTATGTCTTGATATAGGCGGTTGGGCCGAAATGTAGACAAATGAAGAAATCATACTAGTTTGTATATTTGTGTCTTTTGTTGTATAATCCAAATTAATTGAAGTAATGAAGGAAAACAATAATAATCATGTGTTAATTAAGGCACTGAGTACATGTTTATGGTTGATTAAAGCACACAATAAATGGTTGTACGGTAGCAGAATACATAAATTGACTGTAGAATGCTTCTAGATAGAATTGTAACCGACCCTCTTCTAAATTCGCAGTCGGTTAAGGGCAAACCAACATATTTTTAATTTAGGCCTTATATTAAATGTCATATATACATGTAGCCTTAATTCACATTGTAACCCGTTGGGTAATTCTTTGAAGGTTTTTTTTTAGGTTTGATTTATTATGATACTGTTCATTCTCATGGTAATTTCGTTATTGGTACCAGTCAGTCTGTCAGGGCCTTTTTCCAAAAATTGGGAAGGGGCCTTAGCCTTTCATTTTGGGAAATTCAAACTTTGAGAAGGTTAGACATCCAAGTTAAAATAGCATTGTTTTTTTGGGGAATTTCTTGGAATTTGATTGGATCTTTACCAAACCTTGTCAAAATGTTTGCCTCAATGATATGTTGGTTGAATATGGGAAAGCCGGGGTAAAAAAATGGGTCACCAGGTCAAATCTTAGGTAAACATTTTGTAAAAGCTTTAAATTGCATGGTTGCATGGATCTTGGCCAAACCTTGTCTGATTGTTCATCTCAATGATATTAAGGATAAGTTCAAATAAGGGTCATCTAGAATCAAACCTTTTCAGAATGTTTGTCTTGATAATATGTAAGACAAATTCGAACATAGGTCATCTGGGGTCAAAAACTAGGTCACAAGGTCAAATCTTAGGAAAACCTTGTCTATGCTATAGTTTTCATGGTTTTGATTGGATCTTCACCAAATTTTGTCAGAATGTTTGTCCTATTTTATAATTTATATGTAGGACAAGTTTTAACATGGGTCATTTGGGGTCAAAAATTAGGTCACCGGTTCAAAACAATGTTTTAATGAGTGAACAGTGATGTTCATGTGAGCGATAAAGGGCCCTCTTGTTTAGAATTCTCAGCACTTGAAATTAACTTTAATGTTAGCATGGGTGTACACCCTGAGCCTTATGCAGTAATTAGTAGCATCGCGCTGCTCCATATGCTCTGACGTAGACTTAAGTTTCTGTAATGAATTCAAATAAGCATAGTTGTTCCATACTCGATAACTTTGTTATTACGCTTGGAAAGACTTCAAAATTTTGGGAAATCATGAAATGAGACACGCATGTGATACAAGAATATTGTAAGCACACTAATAAACAAAATTCTGACTGAAAATCAATTTCAGATAACACCAGGTTTATTATGTATTTCAGGCTAAATTGTTTACTAAATGGCACGTCATCAGTGATAAGGAGATTGCTGTAAATTTTGCATGAGATTTCAGATTACCAATGGATGGGAAGCTTTTTATATACAAGTACATGATGTAATGCACATAACGAGGGAAAAATGTATTGAAGTTTATTTTTGACTTGTGTGACGTCACTGGTACATGTGCAGTTCTATCATTCACAAAGCTTTTGGAAAAAAATCAGCAAATGATAAATGTAAACGGTATACAATATTTGTCCTCCATACCATTTGTTATTTCTCTAGGAAGGAACAGCCATATGAGATCAGATATTGGTCCTTTCTCTATCATTTCATGATTTTTATTGCTCAGATTTCCAATATTATACAATAAGTATGTACTATATTTTAGTTATGGAATGTAGAGCTGGTGATGAATGGTCTGCATTGTAGCATTCAGTTAAACATGATGGAAACTTGGTTACAAGGTTCACACCTGACTGGCACTTTGGCCTTTGGAAGGTATGATTTCCTTAATTAATGCTCTAAGAACTGTATGATATTTTGAGGATGCTCATACATCTATGCATCCATCTCCTTGCAGCGTCTTGTTTGGAAAACTCTTCATTTATTTTCATATAACCAGTTTTCACCATGCAATATCAATATATGTTACAAAGCTTTTGTATATTTACCTGCTTGCTATTTTAGTTTTTGCATTAAATATGTTTTCATTACCTTTTTTTCTGTATCATTGCATGCTATGTTCTAGAGCTTAGATATGCTTATATGTTTATAAAACACTTTTGCTGATTAAAGGGAGACAACTCAATTTTCCATTCAATGACCACCTGCTCTTATTGTGATCTATATTCAAATCAGCTTTAATTGTCTTGATTGTTGGTTCAGTTACTGTTTACATATTTTTCTAGTTGTATTGTACATTACTGTTTATACTATTTTAATACTTAATATGTACTCTGTACTTATAGATGTGATATATACAAGTTGTAGTAATTTTACCATGCCTTCTTTTATTGTCAAATGTACCGGTATATTTTTGCTTCCTGTCTACTTATACTGTCATACATGTCTTATGTATGTCTCAGAGTACCACATGACTTACAAGTATGTAAGTGATATACTAGTAATTCAGGTATAAATACATGGACAATATTCTATGAACTATTAAAATAGGAATCTAAAGGGTCATTGGACATGTATGGATGGTAATTGTGCTATTAGACATTGAAAATTTCTCTGTTATCGCTACTTATTTTATACCCAGAGGGTCTCAGTGAATTTTTATTATTGTTTTGGCATAAATTAAGTGGTGGGACACTTTACAAGACTGAACATGTAAATAGATTTAAAGCAGGGATCAACAGATACCAACCTAAAAGGAAACGATTTGGATCTTTGTGCAGACGAAGATGATGTGGAACTGTTAGTTCTGAGATTGGTGTCTGTGTACAGACTTTTTAAGTGTAAAGTGCAGAATGTTTTCTTAAACCATTTTATGCCAAGAATTTCACCCAGATATTCTAGTCTATTGCTGAAAGTGTTAAGTCAAGGTCAATTGGGATTTCTTGATATGGGTGTATTGAGAATGATCGTACGCAACAACTGTGTAAGTATCAAAGTGTTCTAGCAAGCATTATTGGTGCTAGACGAAACGGTAAAATCTGCTTAACCTGGTACTGAATCCTTCTAAGTCCAAATTAAGTCAAGGTCAATGTCAAAGTGGGATTTCTTGAAACAGGTGTGTTGAGAATGATCATACGCAACAACTGTAGAAGTATGAAAGTGTTCTAGCAAGCGGTATTGATGCTAGACGAAACGGTAAAATCTACTTAACCTAGCAGTAGTACAGAATCATTCTAAGTCCAAATTAAGTCAAGGTCAAGTTCAAAGTGGGATTTCTTGATACGGGCAGATTGAGAATGATCATACGCAACAACTGTGTAAGTATCAAAGCGTTCTAGCAAGCGATATAAGTGCTAGAAGAAACGGTAAAATCTAATTAACCTCGTACTGACAGATGGACGGACGGACAGACAGGGCAATCACTATATGCCCTGACATCAAAGATGCGGGGGGCATAAAAAGCCTGAGAGCTGCAGCTATAATGTATTTTCTTTTCAGTCAAGTATAACAGATTCAAGTTTAAGTTTGCTACATGATTACAACATTTGTATAATGAAACTCAAATATTGACCAACCTTTATAATTCTGCACACACAGTTGAGGGCACTGTGGCAACAGTAGCTTCATTAAATTGAAATATACTGGATTGCCCATTGTTTTCAATAGTTTCCTTAATGCAAGTCTTTTTATGTTGATCACCTGAAACATAATTTTAATATGGTTATAGTTATAATACCAAAACACCTAAAAATCACTCATTCCCAAAAGATAATATTAATTAGTTATCATTCCTGAATTCCTTATTATTAATCAGAGGTCAAATTCTTCATCTATTAATTACAACGATATCTACATCAGGTTCACTCATCTATCAATTAATGTATCATTATTCCAAATATTTTACTTTTAATGTTGTTGATTTTTAATTTTTGAGTTATCTCCCTTTCATTTCTAGGTATAATAGGTTATGAACATTGTAAGGTTGATTACAACTATATACGACAGTATCGTCGACATACAAGAGAATAAATAGTTTCAGAAAAATATGACATTGATCAATTAAACATTCCTTAGTTATACCATTTATGTTTTTATTTCTAAGGAACTATCTAAATCGTTCAAGAAAATTGAGAACAAAAATGGAGATAAATGTTCTCCTTGTCATACACCTCTTAGACAATGGAACAATTCTGATGTTCCCTGTGAGTTGGACACTACAGACTTTACATTGCTATACATATTCCTCATTACTTGAAAGCATTTACCTGTAATATTTTTATTTAAAAGTTTGGTCCATATACCTGGATGCCAAACGGTGTCAAATGTCTGTTTGAAATCAACAAAACAGCAGAAAAGATTCTTTTAACCGGATTTAGTAATGTCTATCTGACTATTTAAGATAAAAATATTATCAATGGTTGAATAATTCTTTCAAAAACCGGCCTGAGATTTCAGGATTTCAGAGATTTAACAGCATTGATTATATCTAGTTCAGTAATTGGTAAATGTAGATTTATTTCTTCATTAATTTGTTAGCTGACAATATCATTGACATTATTAGTTTGTTCTTTATTACAATATCATCTTTTTCATTTATTTTTTAAAAATAGTTGTACAATTATTCTAATGATGCACCAAAATCCTCCTTCTTAGTGTTTTGATTAATGGTATCCCAATACAGTTTTGGGTTTTTGCATTTTAAGTTACGAATGTTTTGAATTTTGAATTGTTTTATTCTTATAAATATCTATTGTGTGCAGTTCATAAAGCACATTTGTACTGCTTACTTACTTTTTTCAATGTTTCTTTCAAGTTTACTGATTTGGTTTTATTATATGCAGCACATACTATATTGTATTTATTTTGCGTTTGAAAACAACTCGAATCAAACCATGGAGCACTATTACTTTTACAGTTATGATTTAATTTTTTTTCCTCGTAAATGATTTTTATGCCAACCTACAATTTCTTCATCCAAAATTACTGTATCTAATATATGTATATATACATAGGTGGTGCTCCGTTTGATGGTAGATGAAATATAATCAACTTAGTATTTATTGAAATTTTTGTCATTTATTTTCATAACTAAATGACATCTTCATTTGTAACATACAAATAACCATACATAAAAACCTGATAATTACTGATATTTCAGAGACATCAGATATGGGTCAATTACAAAATTATGTCACAAAATTGTGTCATTCATGAACACAATTACCCCATCCACCACCTATGTGCACATGATTTTAATGATAACTAATTAAACGTGTATCTTACATAACCTAATGAAATTAAAATGTACGTCTTACATTTAAACAAAATAAAGTGAAGTATGTAACTAACAAAACATGATTACAACATAAAATACAAAACATTCCTGATTTTATATGATATTTATATACACTAACATGGCATTGTCTACAACAGACTTATAAATGCCATATAACATCTGTGGTTATCATTGATGGATGTAGTATATTACATTCTTATACTAATAGTGTACCAATAATTGTCTCATACCATGTATATATATGTTTACATGAATATGTATTACTATTCGTGTAATTGTACAAAATCATCATACTAGACAAACAAAAACAAAATAACAACAATTATGAATCTATACATATACAATGTACTCCTCATCCATTAAACATAAATCTCTAACAGAGGTGTACACCGTCACAAAACAGTGCAGCACCAACTGGAACAGAGAAGCCCTTAAGTTTTCAATAAAACAAATGAGTGTCTCAAGCTAGTTCCTCCTTCAGTCTGTGATTGACTGTGATTACCCTAGCATTGTAAATGCAGGCACTAGAATATCTGGGTGAAGTTCTTGGCATAAAATGAATTATGAAAACGTTCTGCACTTTACAGTTAAAAAGTCTGCACACAGACACCAATCTCAGAACTAACAGTTCCACATCATCTTCATCTGCACAAAGATCCAAATTGTTTCCCTTTAGGTTGGTATCTGTTGATCGCTGCTTTAAATCTATTTACATGTTCAGTCTTGTTAAGTTTCCCACCACTTAATATGTCACAATAATAAAATTCACTGAGACCCTTTACTTGAAAATTGCTGTGCTTGTTACAGCGCATAAATGTCTGAAATCTCTCAACATGAGAACTTCCTAAAAACAACATGCTCATATCATTAGCAATTGGAAATAATGATTTGCCTCTTTACTGCATTTCTCTTGGATATTGTTCACTTATCCAGTACTGTTTATCTGTTAAAAGCTCATGAGATTTCTGTTTGATCATTTCAAGTTGTTTGTAATACGCGAATGTTGCTATTAATGGTCTGGGTCCGTAGCTGTCTGCATGGTACTTTCCCAGTCAAAACTAATTTCTTCATTGACATTTAATATATGATTTGTGTAAAAAGAACTAAAAAGAACTATAATAATTACCGGTATATACCCAAGTAACTATGATAAGCATCTGCTTAACGAGACTAGTAAGTCTTATAGACAAACCATAAATTTCTATATTAAAGAGAATAATAATAAAAAGGCAAGTAAACTATGTTCAATGCAATCTGCAAACCCCATTGAACAATACTAGAAATTTCTGAACTCTTAACTTAAAATCGAGTAGAACTGCTTCTCCTACTTTGCAATTTTTTTTTAGCATTTTAGAAATGTCAATATCAATGAACATAATGCTACATTTCCTCTTTAGTTTAAGCTATGGGTGATTAATTGCCAATTACGATTGCGGGGGGGAAGGGACTTGGGATTTTCGGACAAATCACCGAACCCTACATACTGTACGTAGACAGGTGAACATGCAATAATATAAACATACAAAATACAATACAAAATGCAAGTTTATTGACAAATAGATAATTTATAAGATACAGATTTAGAAATTTCTAAACTTATATATTAAGTACATATTGTTTGTCCCTGTGTATCAAAGCGCAACGGGTGGTGTACTTTATGAAAATTGACTCGAAATTCACGTGTCAATATATTTGTATGCAGTAGGTGTTATAAGTTGTGTACAGTACATATACATGTAATGTCTGGTATATAACATTCTAATATTTCCTGTACTAGTAGGTCAACAATGTACTACATTTAAGTCCATTTTATCTGAATAAAGAAAAAAGAGGGCTGATATTAGCCTCTGGATCAATGTTGTTTTGATATCATATTTTGTCAATTTCCGTGGATCTGACAGGGGTTCATCCTTATCTAATAAGACTTAAAGAAATATGAACAGAAAGCAGAATATCTACATTAAGTGGGGGATAACAGATGCTTAATGTTTATATGATCAAGTGACTTACCTCACTATATCTTTATTACGATTACATACATACATATGGACATATTTCACGTAAATGTAGATTAAATATTGCACTTGTCCGCTGGAAGGGGTTAAATATGAGATGTTGCTAAAATGTGTATATTTATGTAGAACGGTTACTTAATCTTTTAAGACAGTACAATCTAGTATAGTTATAGTATAGTTATCCTCGGAGAATCTTGTGATACCATTTCCAAGCTGAGTTAACAAGGGTAAAGGTAGACAACTCCTGATTGACAACTGAGATATTTTTTTATAGATTTTTATCATAAGAATCTGGCCCGAGTCTCAAAAACAAATTGAGTAAAAACTCAATTATGGCCTAGGTTTTTTCTGTTTAAAAATATACATTAACCGAAATGTTACCATTTGTTTCCTTATTCACTAAGAACATGTGGGACAAATTAAGTTTCAAAACAACATTTTCATTTGAGTCAAAAATCGATTTCCCAAAAACTGACTCTATTTTATTGAATCATACCATATCAAGAGATTATAGTTATGTAGAAATTTTAATAAATAAGACGTGTTTGAACAAAAACTTAAGAAATTCATGAAGCTGGATTCTGTTCTGTGTATTCAGTGGGTTATGGGTGGTGAATTTAGGGGTAGGTAGGGGTAGAGTCTTTTTATCAAGTGAGCGATATAGGGCCATCATGGCCCTCTTGTTTTTAATCTGTGCAGTCATATTTATAGTCATAAAATCAAGATTCTTAGCTATATAATTTGAAATTAATTTATTTAAGTATAATAATAAACTGCTGTTTGCTTGATGAAAACCATGTCAATACAAAACAAAAAAATACCAATAAATATACCAACATACCAATATATATACAAAATGTACATCTATATTTTTAGCTCACATGTCACAAAGGGTGAGCTTTTCTGATCAGTCTTCGTCCAGCGTCGTGCATCGTCAAACTTTACCTTGTGAACACACAAGGGACCACATCCTTTTTTGGATGGTACACCTAAACCTTTTAACAGTTTTCCACAACTTTTTGGAGTCTATTCTCTTCAATACTATTTTTGAAAAAATCAGTTTTACACTTTTTAATTAAATACTGGACTATTGTATAGACCATGCTTCCATAACATTATTACATAATAACACAGGCGTCCAGTCAATAGTTGATAGCTTTTCTTGAAAAATGATTTTACTATTATTTTTCATTGAGCGGAGTTTCACTGTATTATGATCTTTCAAACTTGTATCTCAACTCCTGAATTTCCTTGTACAAAAGGTTAAATAATGGTCACTGATTCCAATGGGAACAACTCCATTGTGCAAAATCCTGCTGTTGTCCGACATTAATATTAGATTCATATATAGCTGTTGCTGATAAAACAGTACATCTAGTTGGATCTGTGATTAACTGAGTGAAGTTCATAAAATTTAAAACCGTGTTTAAAGATTTAACTAAAACACATGTATTTGAACGCTATAAAACATCAGTGTTGAAATCACCAAGGATGGTAGTTTCTAATTCAGAAAACTCATGATTAGAATGTCATCAACGACTCAAATTGGAACTTCACCAAATTTTGTCAGAATGTTTGTCTTATCTATATGTAGGACAAGTTCTAATATGGGTCATCTGGGGACAAAAACTAGGTCACCGGTTCAAAACAATGTTTTAATGAGTGAACAGCGATTGTCATGTGAGCTATATAGGGCCAATCTTGGCCCTCTTGTTTCAGTATGACATCATTCTGTTTGTATTTTATTCCACAATATTTTAAATTTATGCTATTGAATGATAAAATTTATTTTGATATCATCTTGATATACTTACCAAAGAAGTTGTCAATCTTGTTTAAAAATGATACCACTACACATGTTTGTGTAAAGAAATGTATTTGGTATTGCCATATCACTGGAAATGTTTGCTTAATTGTATTTTTGTAGTGTTTATAATAATGTTGGACATGTTGTCTTGTTTCAAATGATGTTTGGTTATAAAAAAGAGATACATTTTGTATATTTGTTCCTCAAAATAATGGTGAGAATTTTCATAATTTGCTATTTTTATCATTAAGGTGTATGTTTGTTTTTGGTTACTTGCTCATTAAAAATAGAATAGGGAAGCCAGAGGTTTTTTTGGGCTCTTGAATTTGAAAGATGGAAAGGTAAGAAGAGTGAGAACATGGGTGTACCGTTCCTTAGGCCAAATAAAAGTCTAGAGAGACTAGCGGGATCGGGTATCTAGAAACCAACACTTTTAGGCCTAACTTCATTATTTCATCAATCCAACTGTTTCAGGTATTTGTTCCTCTATACCTATGTGTCATTCTTCACCAAACTGATGCTTTAACACGACAGCAAAAGAGAGCAGTCAAACAATAAAGTAAGAAAATTTAACATAATTAATATAATAAATAGTAAAATAAAATACCTACAATCAAACCTGAAAAGGGGCTATTAAGAGATAGGGAGATGGATGAAAGTTGTATAGCATAGTCATTGTTAGTTTGATGATTATTATAAACAACAACCTGTTACCCCGTGTTTGACCGAGTTCTCGTAAAACATTATATCCATGTAGGTAGACGCAAACTTAAACATGGTCAGACAAAACCTAGATCTACACCACCTGAGACATCTTTATATGATATAAGTCAGGAACAATATGTGTTGTTAACTTTAACATAATTCTCTTATGGAAATAATGCATGCTCGGGGAAGTAAATCCCCAAAAAGGATAACATAACTATTAGCTTCACGTTGTATAATTGAAAATCTACATTTCAGGAAGATGCCTCTTCCAAGATAAATATCCATGTCTTTATTCTGACGAGCAAGCTGGTAAAATTATATGCTTGGACAGAAAATTGATATGTGATGGCGTACATGGCTCATTGTCCAAGTGTAGATGATGAAGTGAATTATGGTGAGTAATTACAAGGCTATACTGCTCAATCAAGCCACAATGAAATAGTCATGTTTGTTGTCACCTGACTGATTCTCTTTCTTTTTGGAGTCCGCTCTTAAAGTTATTACCAGCCTAATCCTAAGGGCAAACATATTAGAGGACAAATAGTACGTCAAAGTACGAAATTTATTAAAAATTGTGATGACTGAAATTTACCTTTTTCTCTTGTGCTAAGATTCACAAAATAATCACAACAATTTTTTTCAGTGATTTCGAATCAACATATATATATAAATGAACCTCTTCGTTTTGTGTGTTGTTTCATCTTTCTTTTTGGATAAATATTGTTATTTGTCAATGTACAACAAGTTTATGACAATCAACAAATACCACCACCGTCATTAATGCCTACACATTAACATAATCAGCACCACTAAAAATTCCTATCACTACCGTCAACCTTCTAATCTTCCAAATGAGCAGCAGCAGCAGCAGCAGTAGCAGCAGCAGCAGCAGCAGCAAGAACTCTATCATTAACAGGAGCATCACATTATACAACACAATCACACACACATTCTGGCCAGAATCTCTATACTCATCATCATCATTAGCTGCAGTAGGAGCAGCATCATGAATACATTCAACAACTAGAGCATCACAATATACAACACAATCATACATTCTGATCAGTATCTCTATACTCATCATCATCATTAGCTGCAGTAGGAGCAGCATCATTAGTATATTCAACAACTAGAGCATCACAATATACAATACAATCATACATTCTGATCAGTATCTCTATACTCATCATTATCATTAGCTGCAGTAGGAGCAGCATCATGAATACATTCAACAACTAGAATATCACAATATACAACACAATCACACATTCTGATCAGTATCTCTACACTCATCATTATCATTAGCTGCAGTAGGAGCAGCATCATGAATACATTCAACAACTAGAATATCACAATATACAACACAATCAGTATCTCTATACACATTATTATCATTAGCTGCAGTAGGAGCAGCATCATGAATACATTCAACAACTAGAATATCACAATATACAACACAATCATACATTCTGATCAGTATCTCTATACTCATCATTATCATTAGCTGCAGTAGGAGCAGCATCATGAATACATTCAACAACTAGAGCATCACAATATACAACACAATCATACATTCTGATCAGTATCTCTATACTCATCATTATCATTAGCTGCAGTAGGAGCAGCATCATGAATACATTCAACAACTGGAGCATCACAATATACAACACAATCAGTATCTCTATACACATCATTATCATTAGCTGCAGTAGGAGCAGCATCATGAATACATTCAACAACTAGAGCATCACAATATACAACACAATCATACATTCTGATCAGTATCTCTATACTCATCATTATCATTAGCTGCAGTAGGAGCAGCATCATGAATACATTCAACAACTAGAATATCGTAATATACAACACAATCAGTATCTCTATACTCATCATTATCATTAGCTGCAGTAGGAGCAGCATCATGAATACATTCAACAACTGTAGCATCACAATATACAACACAATCATACATTCTGATCAGTATCTCTATACTCATCATTATCATTAGCTGCAGTAGGAGCAGCATCATGAATACATTCAACAACTAGAATATCGTAATATACAACACAATCAGTATCTCTATACTCATCATTATCATTAGCTGCAGTAGGAGCAGCATCATGAATACATTCAACAACTGTAGCATCACAATATACAACACAATCATACATTCTGATCAGTATCTCTATACTCATCATTATCATTAGCTGCAGTAGGAGCAGCATCATGAATACATTCAACAACTAGAATATCGTAATATACAACACAATCAGTATCTCTATACTCATCATTATCATTAGCTGCAGTAGGAGCAGCATCATGAATACATTCAACAACTAGAGCATCACAATATACAACACAATCATACATTCTGATCAGTATCTCTATACTCATCATTATCATTAGCTGCAGTAGGAGCAGCATCATGAATACATTCAACAACTAGAATATCGTAATATACAACACAATCAGTATCTCTATACTCATCATTATCATTAGCTGCAGTAGGAGCAGCATCATGAATACATTCAACAACTGTAGCATCACAATATACAACACAATCATACATTCTGATCAGTATCTCTATACTCATCATTATCATTAGCTGCAGTAGGAGCAGCATCATGAATACATTCAACAACTAGAGCATCACAATATACAACACAATCATACATTCTGATCAGTATCTCTATACTCATCATTATCATTAGCTGCAGTAGGAGCAGCATCATGAATACATTCAACAACTAGAATATCACAATATACAACACAATCATACATTCTGATCAGTATCTCTATACTCATCATTATCATTAGCTGCAGTAGGAGCAGCATCATGAATACATTCAACAACTAGAGCATCACAATATACAACACAATCATACATTCTGATCAGTATCTCTATACTCATCATTATCATTAGCTGCAGTAGGAGCAGCATCATGAATACATTCAACAACTAGAATATCGTAATATACAACACAATCAGTATCTCTATACTCATCATTATCATTAGCTGCAGTAGGAGCAGCATCATGAATACATTCAACAACTGTAGCATCACAATATACAACACAATCATACATTCTGATCAGTATCTCTATACTCATCATTATCATTAGCTGCAGTAGGAGCAGCATCATGAATACATTCAACAACTAGAGCATCACAATATACAACACAATCATACATTCTGATCAGTATCTCTATACTCATCATTATCATTAGCTGCAGTAGGAGCAGCATCATGAATACATTCAACAACTAGAATATCACAATATACAACACAATCATACATTCTGATCAGTATCTCTATACTCATCATTATCATTAGCTGCAGTAGGAGCAGCATCATGAATACATTCAACAACTAGAGCATCACAATATACAACACAATCACACATTCTGATCAGTATCTCTATACTCATCATTATCATTAGCTGCAGTAGGAGCAGCATCATGAATACATTCAACAACTAGAATATCACAATATACAACACAATCATACATTCTGATCAGTATCTCTATACTCATCATTATCATTAGCTGCAGTAGGAGCAGCATCATGAATACATTCAACAACTAGAATATCACAATATACAACACAATCAGTATCTCTATACTCATCATTATCATTAGCTGCAGTAGGAGCAGCATCATGAATACATTCAACAACTAGAATATCACAATATACAACACAATCATACATTCTGATCAGTATCTCTATACTCATCATTATCATTAGCTGCAGTAGGAGCAGCATCATGAATACATTCAACAACTAGAGCATCACAATATACAACACAATCAGTATCTCTACACTCATCATTATCATTAGCTGCAGTAGGAGCAACATCATGAATACATTCAACAACTAGAATATCACAATATACAACACAATCATACATTCTGATCAGTATCTCTATACTCATCATTATCATTAGCTGCAGTAGGAGCAGCATCATGAATACATTCAACAACTGGAGCATCAGAATATACAACACAATCATACATTCTGATCAGTATCTCTATACTCATCATCATCATTATCAACGACAGCAGTCAGAACAGCTGTTTCTAAGCAACACATATGATCATATTTTATCATTTTAGCATCATCAACATCATCAATAACAACTTTAAACAAGATCATCATGAAAATACAGTATGTACATACGTTTACTGTTCATAGTATAATTCTTGTTGAATGCTATTCAATGAGATTTTATTGTATATTTCAGACAGTTTCCTGACACCAAAGTAGGAGACGATAAAGACAGTATAAGTTATGCTACAACTGCCATAAAATGACATTCAGCATGGACAAAATCAAGTGTCTAGGACGTTACGTGAGGCTCAGCGTTGAATCGACTGAACTGTTTTATTTCACCATTGTAGAGGCCAAGGTTAATAGTTTGGTGTGATGATTTGCAGGCATTTGTGACTTTCATTCGATTTATTTGAATGTATCAAATTAAAACACAGGTTTTAATTAAAAGAAAATTGTGAAATTGTATCAACTAAAATGTTGTGATTATTGTTTTATAGATGTCTAATGCAACAACTTAATATTAGATAAAAAAATCCACATCAACAGGTTCATAATAACAAAACGTTATAGGTAGACGAATTAAAAGAAGCATATTGGCTTATGTTTTTTCGTATGAAGTTGCTTTTTTCATAAAGGATATTGACTGTATATTTTATTCAATCCTACATTAAGGAGAGTATAAAATATTTACATGATATGAGTAATACACATTATAATGACAATCATGAGTATTTGACAAATCATTAATAAATTAATGCATATAGTTCACAAGCACATGGTTATATCATACCCTACATCAGTTTAATAGAATCAACCCTAAATGTTGACGAATTCACCATAAATCTGAGCACTATCATACAAGCACATTGAACTTCAAATAGCCACACAACAACTTATACCTGTCAACTATTAATAGATTCAGTCATCACCATTAGCCAATCAAATGGCCAGGAATAGCCAAACTAGTAATAGACAATACAGTAAGTACTCGCAAACAGCTATAATAAACAAATACTCGTAAGTATAATTCGTCTAGAAAATCAGATGTATATGTATATCACAATTGAGTTTTCAAAACTTACCTGTATTGACCAAATAATGTTTACTAAAAATTAACTTATATCGTTAAAACGCCAAAGGAGGAATGTTTATTTTTTAGAGTGTTGAGGAATGTCAGTTATAAGGCAGACGATAGTTGTTGCAACATTTTCAGTGAATTTGTAATTTCAACATAACCAAGTACTTTAGCCATTCCGAAGTTAGAAACAATCAACAATCTATTATAAGGCAGACGATATGCTTCTTTACCATTGAAAAAATGTAGTTAATCAGTTCTATAGGATTAGCCTCCCATTAGTTGGTATAAAATAAATTTTGTGTCTTCAGTTTGATTTAACTTCTGAAGCTTTAAATGGCTGCCTGTCTAACATTAGTAATATTGGTTATAAAATTAAATTCAAGCAAGAAAAGTCATCAAAATAAAACTGGTCATTGCGAAGGTGAAAATTATTAATAAGCTAGAAAAAACTTAGTAAAACAACTTATTTTGATGAAATAAATTGTAAATTCAAATGAAATTCACAACAAAATCATCCTCATTTAAGGTTATTTTATTTTTGTACAACAAATTCATGACAATAAGTGTAAATAAGAAATGAATGCCTAGAAACAGATATTGAATGATATGAATTCATCAAATGTGTCTTTAACACACAGCAAATAATTACATGTAAATGTACAGTAGATTTGTGCAAACACAAATATTCACACACAAAAAAATGGTATAAACTAAATGTACCAGAATTTATCTGCCATAACCAGATAATCTTGAAGTGAACTACTTTCATTTCATTAATATCTTGTAAATACCGTGCAACCTCTTTAAAGCATCACCCTTTTGGAGTAGCATAATTACTTTGTTACTGAGAGGCTTTTGCTCTAGAGGTTAAATTAATAGTAAAATCGTACAGTGAAAAAAATAGTAATCAATATATTCAAGCCCACAGAACGGCTTGGTGGTTTTTACTTGATTTGTAAAAAATATGTTACTGTCATTCTGTTGTTTGAGGGAAGTAGATGCTCTAGAGAGGTAGAATAGCAACAACAATTTTAACCACTACCAAAAGAACATATACATGGAGAAATTTTGTTGTTGCACAATTTTTGACAAACACACATTATTGTACAGGACTGTTCTTGTTGTAACATAAACATCATTCAAGATTAGACACACTGGTTAAGTCCTAAACCATACAATGGATGTGCTACATAAGCTTGTACGACATTGTATATTTCCATAAGAAAAGTCACCCTTTTAAATTTATGTCAATTTCTATGCTCCAATCCTCAATCCATTTATCAAATTGTGTAAAGTTCTCCATTCGGCCTTTATCCGAATCTGCCAGAGCTTCATTATAAAATGTACGTAATATAATATTATCAGTGTTTTTTTTAATTTTAAGCCAGTATTGTATAATCCGTACATATCGGCAAGGACTTATATACATACATGTATGTATATAAGTCCTTGATATCGGTGAATGAAGAGAGGGTACCTGCCAAGTTCCCCGTAAACAGCAGCTGGACATGTATTACTTCTGACATTTAAAAGGCGCTTACAAAATTTTTAATGTATCCTCTCTACCTCTTTAGATTTGGTGTAACCCCAAATTTCTGATGAGTAATTAAGTACAGGTAAAACAAAAGCATCACACAACATACAAAGAGTCTTTGGTTTCAAATCAAAGTCGTGGCATTTATACAAAAGTACATTCAATGATTTTAAAGCCTTACCGACAAGATGATCTATGTTAAGACCAAAGTCACCAGTATAAGTAAAAATTGATCCCAAATAATTGAAATAATCAACTACCTGTATGACTTAGTTATTATAGGTCCATCTTTCTGTAGGTAATAACCTACCGCGCTTGCGAAAAAACATAATTCTAGTTTTTGGTGTATTTACAGTAAGGCCCCAAGTATTACAATATGAATTAAAACGGTCTAAATGAGATTGCAATTCTTCCGGTGATTTACCGATAATAGCCATGTCATCCGCAAATAATAGCAATATTGATAAAATATCGTCAATTTGAATACCAGAATTTGTATCATTTTGTAAGTAAAGTTCCAAATCTTCCACAAAAAGGGAAAATAACAAAGGGGACATAACTTCGCCTTGACGAAGGCCGACAACATAATCAAAGTAATCTGAGAATGAGGAACATGATTTTACGCAAGATTTTACTTTTTGGTACATGTCCTTGACAATTCTCAATAATTTACCTTGGATGCCGCCTTTAAATAATTTCAACCAAATGACAGAAACCTAGATGGATATTTGAAAAAAATATTTAAAACATCTTTCGGGTTTCTCATAAAACACTCTAAGGCAGAATCATCATCCATCCATCCCTTAAAAGCCCAAAATAGGTTCCACCATGATGACAAGGAAAAAGCCACAGCCCTAAATCACCAGTTTCAATCGGTATTCAGCCCAAAAACCCCTATTAGGCTCTCATCCCTCTGTAAAATGAAACTCCAAGACGTCCATGATGAAACTGGAACTCCCTTCCCAGACCAAGACGAAACCCCCACCCCTCGTATGCCAAACATTCAAGTCAGCTCATTAGGTATTGAGAAACTTCTCAATAACCTAAATCCCCATAAGGCAAGTGGCCCCGATAAAATCAAGCCCTAAAGAGCCTGGCAAAGGAGCTATCCCCTATCTTAGAGGTTATCTTCCAGAAATCCCTTGAGTGGAAGTCTGCAGATGTCACACCAGTATTTAAAAAGGGTGACAAATCAAACCCAGAAAATTATAGGCCAATTTCCCTGACTTGCGTTCTGTGTAAAGTACTTGAACACATAGTCTCATCATCAATAGTGAAACACTTCACACACCATAACATCTTGTACCACTTACAACATGGGTTTCGAGAGAAAAGGTCATGTGTATCCCAACTCATCATGCTCGTAAACGACTTAGTAACCTCCATCTATAATAAAAAGCAAGTAGATCTCATCCTATTAGATTTTAGTAAGGCTTTCGACAAGGTCAGTCATGAGAAAGTCTTGCAAAAATTGCACTTATATGGAGTCAGAGGTCAAACTCCAAAATGGGTCAAAAACTTTCTAGATAATCGACTCCAGTCTGTTGTCCGTAATGGCACTAGCTCAGACGCCATTCCTGTCCCGTCCGGTGTTCCCCAGGGATCTGTGTTGGGACCCCTACTCTTCCTAGCCTACATTAATGACTTCCCACAGAACATCAATTCCAAGGTCCGCCTATTTGCAGACGACACAGCAATATACATGTCGCTAACGTCTGCAAATGAATCAGTCACACTCCAAAATGATCTCAAGACACTAGAAAAATGGGAATTGGAGTGGGATATGGAATTCAACCCCTCCAAATGCCAGGTTGTCCACGTTACCAAAAGGAAACATCCTTATCCTACACAATATTACCTACATGGAGTTTTACTCCAATCTGTCACCTCGGCCCGTTACCTAGGCGTGGACATCTCAAATAACCTATCGTGGGAGGAACACATAAACAGGTCAACAAAAAAGGCAAACCAAACATTAGGTTTCTTGCGGAGAAACATCAAGGTCAAATCTGAAGCCCTTAAGGCCAGTGCTTACCAGACATTAGTCAGACCCCAGCTGGAGTATGGATCCGAGGTATGGTCCCCCACAACCAAGCCCATATTGATCAAATTGAATCTGTCCAAAGAAAATCAGCTCGATGGATCAAAAATGATCATAAACAAACATCAAGTGTTACAGAGATGCTCAAATCCCTACATATGAGGCGTCTAGACCTCAGACGCATTGACAGTCGGCTGTCCCTCCTATACAAAATTACGAACCGCTTAGTGGAAATTCCCATTACAGGTCACCTCATCCCCATCCCCGTACCTCTCGATATTCACATCCCCATTGCTATAGATTAATCACTGCCACTACAGATTACTACAAGTATTCGTTTTTCCCTAGGACAGTATTCCACTGGAACAACCTACCGCCAGACATCCCTACCCTTCCGACACTAAAACAGTTCAATGCTGCTGTTATCAGTATTGAACATGTTTCACCATAATCTCATACGCTGTATCTATTTTTATTTTTAACAACTTAAATCTATATTCTTACTCTTATTTTATTCTAGCTTTTATCTTATCTCTTTGTCACAGCTTGACGCGCGTCATGCCTACGTCCCCGTGAGGGGTTTGGCATTAAAGGAAGGATAGATAGATTTCGGGTTCAAACGGGCTCATCAACAAAAAATTTGACTGCACCTTAATAAATTTGAATCATATTATAGTTGTTTGACGCACATTTTTTTTCAAAATGTACATTTAAAAATTTACCTTTCTTGACACGGGTTTGTTTAAGTTTTCACGTCTTCAATAAGTGCGCGATGACGTAAAATTAGTAATGCTTGAATAGTTACTCAAAAAGATATGCGTGTCAAAACATGTATGTTGTACGCAAAATTGTATGTTTCATATTACCGTGTTTAAAACTTTATTGACAGACACGTAATCAACTAGACACAGATTCCGGAGGAGACAGTCGGTTTGTTATAATTTGATTATGATTTTGCTACATAAGTATCAGCAACTTATTATACATGCGTGTTAACCTAAAGGCTGCAGAAATGCGTTAACGTCGTCTAAACAATTTCTTTAATGTTAGATCAGTTGCGTTTTGTTTCACTGTTTAGGCATTCTGCTGTACGTGACTTATATTGATGTCCGTGAAGTTGGCAGCCCAGCAGCCTAGCAGCGTGAAGTTGGCAGCCCAGCAGCCTAGCAGCGTGAAGTTGGCAGCCCAGCAGCCTAGCAGCCCAGCAGCGTGAAGTTAGCAGCCCAGCAGCGTGAAGTTAGCAGCCCAGCAGCCTAGCAGCCCAGCAGCTTAATATATTTCTACAGTTAAACTGCACAACAAATCTTGCAAATCTTAAAAACGCATGAAGTAATAACATTATGTTGCTGTCATGTTTATCTGTATTATATATATTTTCATTTAATTAACGTTCAAACAACAGACTGACATTATCTTATTCATTCTGAAGTATTTTTCTTGATTTGTTGTGAAGTTTATCTGTAGAAATATAGATTACGCTGTTACGCTGCTGGGCTGCCAACTTCACGCTGCTAGCAGCGGCTAATTTCACATTGAAAAAAAAATATGAAAATTATATATTTTCTGTTAATTAATGTTTAAACAACAGACTGACATTATTTTATGCATTCTGAAGTATTTTTCTTGATTTGTTGTGAAGTTTATCTGTAGAAATATAGATTACGCTGTGACGCTGCTGGGCTTCCAACTTCACGCTGCTAGCAGCGGCTAATTCCACATTGAAAAAAAATGAAAATCATATATTTTCAGTTAATTATTGTTTAAACGACAGACTGACATTATCTTATTCATTCTGAAGTATTTTTCTTGATTTGTTGTGAAGTTTATCTGTAGAAATATAGATTACGCTGTTACGCTGCTGGGCTGCCAACTTCACGCTGCTAGCAGCGGCTAATTTCACATTGAAAAAAAAATGAAAATTATATATTTTCTGTTAATTAATGTTTAAACAACAGACTGACATTATTTTATGCATTCTTAAGTATTTAGCTCGATTTGTTGTGAAGTTTATCTGTATAAATATATATTACGCTGTTACGCTGCTGGACTGCCAACTTCACAAAAAGAAACAAAACATGAAAAAAGTGTGTAAGTTCTCATCTAATGAACGTTAAAGGAATAAAATCGAATTATATCATAGATTCGTAAGTGTTTAGCCGGATTTCTTGTGCATTTTATATGTTTGACTATAATAGTCCGCTATGCGGCCGCTACACTGCCAGATTCACAAAATCGATACAAATCGTATTTTTTTCTTCTAATAAACATGACAGCAACATAATGTTATTACTTCATGCGTTTTTAAGTTTTTGCATGAATTGTTGTGCAGTTTATCTGTAGAAACATATTAAGCTGCTGGGCTGCTAGGCTGCTGGGCTGCTAACTTCACGCTGCTGGTCTGCTAGGCTGCTAACTTCACGCTGCTGGGCTGCTAGGCTGCTGGGCTGCCAACTTCACGCTGCTGGGCTGCTAGGCTACTGGGCTGCCAACTTCACGCTGCTAGGCTGCTGGGCTGCCAACTTCACGGACATCTTATATTGTTAGGAAACGGACCATTCACATTTATCACCAGTAAACTTTTTCTCATCTCGATGACTAGGGCTAAGTCGATATAAAAAATGATAAATGCTCGAGCATTGAATTATGTGAATTCATCCTGTTTCGAGGGTTCAACACGCAACAGTGTCGTAACTCATATTGAAATAAGAACAAGTTACGACAGTGTTGCGCTGAGCCCTCGGTTTATGCTGTAATGCGAATATTCACGGATTGTGCATTATTATATGATTGTATATTAACGATAATATGTACATTGTGCCATGTATTCAATTATGCTCTCCGTGTTTGGAGGAAATAAAGATATATGTACATATATATTTATGTTATTGAATAAAATGAACTTACGGATAATGGATAAGAATGATTTGGCACAACGGTATTTGTTTGTGTCGCTGGTGCGGTTTGTTAGAACCTCTATGAACGAACAGACATGAATTCAATTCCAAATTTGTTCAGAATATTCATATCCTCTAATTGACTTAGTGAAATATTCTGAATAATTTCGTCACTGCTTAAAACACTTGGTCAAGCTGTATATGTATTACAACAAAACTGTATATTCTAATTAGTTCCAACATAAAGTTTCACTGACCTAATCGAAATGTCTGCTTGCATAAGATCCTATTTTCTGTACTCCATGAATAAAAGTCCACACTTACATCCGACTGTTTCGTGTCAAACGTCACAATGTCATGTTTCTCGTGAATTCAGTGATGATACAAATGATCCCAATCTAAACATATATCTGATACAGTACAACTCTTCACATGGAGACCACTGTACAAACCTATCTTTCATCTCTTTGTGAAACTAACTTGTTACGTTCAAATAGATTACTCATCGTAAATAATGTTTTTCCCTGCATTTATTTTGTATTTCTTTCCTAATTCCAATGTGACTTTTTCAAACATTCAAATAAAACATGTACAAAACACCGTCTTCTTATCAAATAACTTAATATCTTACATCCTATGTTAAAAGTGCTTCATCCTAACTATAAATTATGTGGGGTAGCTTTGTAGTAGTTTGCGGAAAGAAAGTGTTTAGTACATGTACTAGCTAATGCCTAAATGCTGGTTAGGATAACTACCAGCCACGATATGACTAAAATAATATTGAAAATGGCGTTAAATCCGAATAAATAAATGAAATGTAAAATAACTATCTGTCGATGTTTGATAACTTGTTGCATATGTTGAAGTATCCACAAGGCTGGTAATCCAACTTATGTAAGTCATTTACTTCACATTATAGTTAGTCAAGGACATATTGGAATGATATTTTTCAAAGCTCTATTTGGTCAATGCCCAGGGTAGCCAAGAGAACAATGTACCAACAATACATACGTGTTTGGTATGGTCAGGTTATATATGTACCTGGTATGATACAAGCTGCCTGATAAAAGAAGGAGTGCATTCTTAGGTCGTGCTTTAGAGATTCTATTTAAAAATTTGAGAAATGCGCGTATTTACAGCCTTGAAGTCAGACGGACGGACGAAAGTGAACTGTCATTCATAATGCATTTAACTACCGCAACGACCCTTAAATGAAAGCTCCGAGGCTTCGTTATATCATTTAACAGAGATAGATGGTCATGAAAGTTTTATTGGTTTAATGAAAACTGTGAAGTTTGTTATACGACATATTTTAGTTTGGAACCCCAGCCTGTAGGAGTTTTTTTCTTAGTTCGCGCAGCATGGACGGAAGTTGTTAAAATGCAAAACTGATATGAATTGATAGTAATGATTCATATATATAAAATAGAACATTTTTTACACCATAGAGGGATAAGGTTTATATACTAATTTTATGTTAGGTGTATTCTGCGCAGAGAAACCTTACAAAAGCAGAGCGGAAATCGTCTAACGTCCTCATATGAAAGCTTTGCTGAATGAGTAACAATAGATAAGTAGGTGCCAATGCTGGGCATTTTTTAGCACAAAATTTTGAAAATCGACCGATGATGGAAATCAGGATTTACCTTTTCAAAACTCGTCGATTAATGTTATAGAAAGAATATTCACTAGACTAGAGGGTCCAAATGAAATTTTGACCCATGGGCTATAACTTTTTTTTACCAAGAGATATGGAT
The DNA here is from genome assembly GCA_964023205.1 of Lutraria lutraria. Lineage (NCBI taxonomy): Eukaryota > Metazoa > Mollusca > Bivalvia > Venerida > Mactridae > Lutraria > Lutraria lutraria. Next base: position 19,182,887 of record OZ026847.1, read on the forward strand.
GACGTAAATGTGAGGACATTTTGAACCATGGGCATGACCCATTAAACATTAAACTCCCTAATATACAATATGACTTATTTAGATATTCTAGAAATAATATTTCACTATATGATCTCATTACGTGCTAATTCTGCATGCAATTAACAATCTACTGCACCGGTTTGAAACAAGATTATTTTTTCATTATTGAACATTTGTCATTGCTTGTGTTTTAATTATCATACTTATTGCTTTTTACAGCAAAAACTGGGTACTATTTAGTTAATGATCTGTTTCAAGACAAAACCACTGCATTCTGCATAGAGAATCGCATATGCATATCAGAAACAATATTTGATGGACTTGCATGCATTCTGGATTAATATTTTTCAACGGATATGTCACGATTCATATCTGAAGTTGATGAAAAGTTACCCAACCCACTGTTTTACAACAGCAACTAATTTAATATAATAAATCGTAGAACTGGCCCCAGTTTCACAAAAAACTTAGACTTAAGTTTTTACTCAAACTCAACGTATTTATTAAATCATACAGTTCTCTTATCTATTGAATACAATTCAGATGATGGTAAGAAAAGAAGATACAAATTTGGTCAAATTACAATTTCCCACAAATTTATCTTTAGCTAGCAGCTCTTGGTATGGTATAATTCAATACAATTGATTTGAGTCTGTTATAGGGAATTTGATTTTTGACTCAAATAAAATGGCACTTTGAGACTAAATATGTCCGCTAGACCCACAATATTTTATCTTGGCATGTTTATCATATTAAAAGTATACTAGGAAACATATGGTAGAATTGCTGGTCACAGATACAAGATTTCTAGACAGAAAAAACACTTGAGTCCATACTTGAGTTTCTACTTAATTTTGTTTGTGAACCTGGGGCATGCATTTCAAATTTCGTATCAAATAATTTTTGTAGTGATACTGTGATACGACAGGGACATTTTATACAAAACGAGTTATGTGTGATTAGTAAAAAATGTTCGTCTTAACAAACATTTGTAATCAACAATATAATTACGTCGCCAGTTTATTGTTCGGGACTTCGAAATAACTTCCAACACAACGAAAAACGAACTTCTTATATTAAAAAAAAACACCACAGAAATATCGATTATCATAATTATTTTTTAGTTATAATGATAAATTCGTTTTGTGAGAGTTCGCCATAACAGTTGTCGTCTGTAAATCTTCAAAGGGCGACGATCCAGTCGAGAACTTAATAAAGCATATTCCAGTTACTTCCTCTCAATCGGTAAATACCTTCACTTTGTTACTTTAATGTTGCTTTTACAAGGTATTAAATACCGAACAAAGGAAAGAATGTATGACATTTAAAGTGATAAAACGTTTGCTTCAATAATCACTGATGGATTCGTGAAGCACGTTTTTATCATGAGTTCACAAAATGTGTTGACATAAAATGGTTGGTATTGATATAGAACAATGGTTCATACAAAACGTAAAACGAAGTATTTTGTGTACTAGTTTGACACGCAAATTAATTCATGTCTTCTTATTACAAATCATAGTAAATCGTGTTTCTCAGTGAACACGCTAGGTATGTGCGATATATTATCAACACATTTATATACACAATGGTAGAATTGTTGTTTTGTTCGATATTTAAAAAATGTGTAAATGATTCGTATTACACTGAAAATTACAATTTGGTCCGTTGCCATGACTCGTTTTTTTTCACTATAGCATGCATTTATATCATTTCAAAGACTACAAATTAAGACGTACATTGTCATTTAATCATATTCAAGTAGTACGGCTATTTTATAGTATTTTTGCCGTTATTGTAATTGTATTTCGGTTTTAATGTCAATAAGTCTCCTCCTGTTCACTAAGTCTAATGAATGTAGAATATATTATATGAACTTAGTGTTTGCTGTCTGAACTTATAAGTATATCTATGCAATGCTTTGTTTAGTATTTATTAATGTATAATGTATACATTCGAAAACAAAAAACGGAGATGTACCGTCAAACCTGTCAACAAAGGACACCCTACGGAAATATATGGTATGGTCGTTATTGACAGGATTGGTGTCTTTTAATAATAACAATTCAAATAATAGTAATTAATTCGTCATCATTATGATGCCATGTATATATATTACATTATTATTACATTATTATTATTCTTGTAATGCTCTCGGATTATGGAGGAATATAAATAAATCATTTTGATCTACTCGTAGACAAAGACCACTCATATATACAGTGCATGTGTTTGTATTGTGTTCTATTATTTAGATTATGACATGAACATTAGAAACTACACAGCACATTATTGATATATATTCTGTCCAATGTTACTTGCCCCGCACAAAAGTCCAAAATAAGATTTACCCCATACACTCGGCACTGAGTCCGAATACTGTAGCTAGTAAGTTGAAAATATTTGCATGCGATAAATAAATGAAGGTTTTACATTCACTATAATAATGATTAACATAAAGATGAAACCAGCACAATGGTCGCTCTGACTGTCATCATCAGTAAATATGTACCAGCAGTACAGTGCGTTGCTAATTGGTCGATGGATGTTTTTTAGAAGTAAAAACATCAAATACTACTTAAAATTCATCGCCTTGTAGGCATACATTTCTAGATTTAAAATTCCGAATTTAAAACTGGATTCTGAAGAGGGATCTCATCATGTATATTTGGTTTACTAAATGAGGAGCCATTTCGTGGATCCTATACTTTTCCCTTTCCGTACTCGTCAAATTTACATGGAACTGAAATTCAGTCTTTGTTTTTCAAACTTGTTTTGCTATTGAAGTGAAACCTATGTTAGCGACCGCCTCCGAATGAAGGTCACCCGATCATAAAAGAGCATTCTTTAAAAAAATTTATTGGTTATGCAGAACATGATTCTATTATATGACCTCCGATTAAAGGCTACCTGTCAATAAAGACCACATTTTGTATTTCCCAAATGTGGCCCTTTTCACAACTTTGACTGTAATACTATTTTACATTACGAAGATTTACAGATTAAACAGTAAAATGTTGTATTGTTAGTTCGGAAGAATGATATTTAAAGCATACATTTGTATAATTATATTATTGTATGAAAAAAATATTTCTTGTAATTGTTTGTTTATTTGTTTATATCGAGTTTTACGCCCCTTTCCAACAGTTTAAGTTATATGAGGCAGACAATTCACCTAAACATTGCTCCTGTGAAGAACCAGTACTAGACTCTCATCCTCCGTAAGCCGCTGCCTACTTTCTCACATAAAGAGACATTGTCGGTAGCGGGGCTCGAACCCACGACCCTCTCTCAGTGGGAGGTTAAAGTGATTTACGAGGGGTGATCCAGAAGTTCGTGGACACGGCGTTTTATTAAGAATGGCCGATTCCTACTGTTACAAAATTTTCACATGATATTTACTAATATGTTTTGAATCTGTCGGCCAAATTTCATAGTAAAGTTGCTATATTTCAATTACTTATGACGTCTTCAAATCATGTAGTATCGAGATCGTGGCGCAGTCAGAAATTGCACTTAAATGTAAGCATGATAAATGTGGGTGAAAATCAACGAGGAAAGACTTGAGATGCGCCACTCAATCAATTTTATTACCCGTAGGTTGAGAGTGGTATGTCATAAAATAGTGTAGAAAGTTCATTGCTTGTCCAATTACAACATTTTTTTCCAGAATTATTGACAAATGTACAGTAAGTCTGGAAACGGAATTTAACATTGTTACGTATATTACTTTTTGATTAACACATACTGTCCACGAATTTCTGGATCACCCCTCGTATTATTTGTTATACGTAGACTTTTTCCTCCCCTTTCTCCCAAAAAATAAGCAGTAGACCATCTTAACTGAATGTCAGCCTAATCACAAAACATAACATTCAATTTGTCTTCTGTAGCATGCATTAAGCGTGGAGTTGATATGAACTATAAGTAGTTTGTTCGGTTTTAATACATCACGAAATTTTACAGATATTAACTGGTTTTAAGAGTAGAAGATGAAAATCTCATTTAGCCATAATTGGTATCGTCGGCTTCAGCAGACAATACATTAACAAAACTGGAGGCATAAGTTCAAATGAAATAACAAGAACATCAGAAAAAAATCAAATAACATAATTCTTCTAAAAATCAAATAACATAATTCTTCTGAATCGTTTTACTTTCTTTGACCAATTGATTTGTTAGTGATATAGGTCTCTTTGGACACATTAATTGGTCGTAAATATCAGTTTTCGTTGTAGTAGCACACATCGTGGACTGTATAAGTACATGTGATCTTCGTGCACTATTTGGCAACAATATTCCAACGATTTCTTGTTTAAATTATGTCATCTACAATAATTATATCGACCTCGCGAATATGTCTTTCAGAAATTAGTTTGATTTCTTAAAATATAGAAAATATGATAGTATTTAAGTTCTAATTATTTCCAGATCTGCTCTGCTCTGACATGTAGAGATGGAAACGTGACTCTAGCCAGCTTTCACATAATGAGACGATTGAAGTATTTTGTGTCTGCAAAGTCAAGCTAAATCTCGAAGTCGTATGCTGAAGCCTTAGCTGATATAAGATTAGTATCTTGAAATTCTAGGAGGGACCAAAATTGTTTTGTATGTTTCTGTGTATTACGAATATGTCTTGATTGATATGTTATATAATATTGAAGTCTTTACAGGGCTGTGCGCAGTTTTTGATATCATAAAGAATAGATGATATCATGATAATATCACAATGTACCTAATATAATAGCTGTATAAAATTGTAATAGAAAATTATCGGACTCCGGGACATTTGATAGTACTTTTAGATCTGTAACTTTGAACTTGTTTTCAGTAATGTTGATAAGTACTACATGTATACATGTTTGTCATAAGCTTCAAATACACCTAAATAAATAAATTTCTTATAGTGTATTGGATAACATAGATGTACCATCGTTACTGGTCCTCGAGCTTAAACCTTATTCTTCCCTCGGTCTTTATTTAGGTATTTAGGTATACTGCTTAGATACTCTACCATGTTTTATGTGATTCCTGTATTATGATGCTCGATACATATTATGATGTTCTACAGCGTCTTGGTTCTATGATAGTATTTTGATACATTGACCACTCGGAAATTAACGCAAAATATCAATAGTTCGTGGTCTGGACATATAAACCACAATCGTGAAATATTATATGCAACACTCAGACAAAAAACGTAAGTTTAGAAATGTGGAAACACACAATTGGATGAATATAATGCTCTTCGTACCACTGTACAACGTTCGGACACAATACTTTCTCTCAGACAATGAATACCATAATTGTAATTGTATATAGTCAAACATGTTAACAATGGCTGACCTTGGGGAAAGGTGGCCTCTTTTGACAGGTGACCTTTATTCGGAGGTCAGTTTGCTATAAATAATCAACAGCAGCTCTTTAAGATATGACATTCATTAATCAAAATACAAAAATGTGAAATTATATAATGACAGTGCGGCCTTTGATCGGAGAAAGCCGCTAACTCAGATTTGACTGTACGTGATATTTAATGTGATAGATCAAACAAAGCATTTCGTATTCTTTTAGTAAAGTAATCCCCTCCTTATATACAAACTATTTTCACTAAACCTATACCAAATGAGGTACATATATATGAGCTGAATATTAATAACACTACATGTGTATGAGGGTTGTATATTAAGTTTTATATATCACTATAGACCACACATGTTAGGGAATGGACGCTACCAATAGCACTACAGATTATACATGTAAGAGGGACGTATGTTAAGTATCAATAACACTACAGACTATACAGGTATGAGGGTTATATGCTTAGTATCAATTGCATCATAAAACGTGCGTGAGGACTGCAAGCTAAGTATCAACATCACTATAGACTATACAATAAATGAGGGTTGTATGTTAAGTATTAATAGCAATACATACTATAGATGTATGAGGGTTGTATTTTAAGTATAAATAACATTACATACTATACATGTATGAGGGTTGTATGTTAAGTGTCAATAACACTACATACTATACATGTATGAGGGTTGTATGTTAAGTATAAATAACACTACATACTTAACATGTATGAGGATTGTATGTTAAGTATAAATAACATTACATACTATACATGTATGAGGGTTGTATGTTAAGTGTCAATAACACTACATACTATACATGTATGAGGGTTGTATGTTAAGTATAAATAACACTACATACTATACATGTATGAGGGTTGTATGTTAAGTATAAATAACACTACATACTATACATGTATGAGGGTTGTATGTTAAGTATAAATAACACTACATACTATACATGTATGAGGGTTGTATGTTAAGTATAAATAACACTACATACTATACATGTATGAGGGTTGTATGTTAAGTATAAATAACATTACATACTATACATGTATGAGGGTTGTATGTTAAGTAAAAATAACATTACATACTAAACATGTATGAGGATTGTATGTTAAGTATAAATAACATTACATACTATACATGTATGAGGGTTGTATGTTAAGTGTCAATAGCATTACATACTATACATGTATGAGGGTTGTATGTTAAGTGTCAATAGCACTACATACTATACATGTATGAGGGTTGTATGTTAAGTGTCAATAGCACTACATATTATACATGTATGAGGGTTGTATGTTAAGTATAAATAATTTAGGGTTTTTAACTGTAATACTCAAAGGGTCTGTAGACGGTGAATTAAGCGTAATGAGTATACATGTATTACTATATTTATATATTTAAAATTCTTGTGTTATGCCTTTATAAACGAGAATGATTTCATGTGAAGGTGATGTTATGAATACTAGTAAAGATGATGTTATGAATACTAATGAAGGTTATGTTATGAATACTAGTGAAGGTTATGTTATGAATACTAATGATGGTGATGTTATTACGTGACCTACATGACATGCGTACCTACGAGTATTTGCGCGTGTTTGGTGTATGAAGACTCAGAGCCACGGCGACTATCATACTTGATCAGTTAAGAATAAAACGACTTAGGTGTAACTGGCAGATACATAAATAATTTATACAACTGAAGATCTATCAAACGGCGGTGCATTATGTTACTGATACTATATATAATTGTTTAGAAATATGTTTCAATAAATCGAACAGGTTTTCACTATGATGCTTTCAATAGCAATACAATGACCCTGGCCACTGTTGCAATATTAAACCTTAATGTTGCTATTCTTCACTGTGATGTTTGGTAAATTCATTCCTTCTTTCCTTATACTTTCCTTATCTTAGGTTTGGAAGTCGTACTGATTCTGGATGTGAATATTGGTTACAAGTGCGACTCCTTGATGGCGATATGAAGGAACTCTGTACCAGATATCTCAAAGATTCAAAAACAGCTGAAGGAGACTGTTACCAGGTACTGATAATATCATATAACATTTATAGCCATAGCGTATGTTTCCGGTGAAATACATTTTGGCAAAAAACGTTTGTTTTAATGCCATACTAATTAAGTTGTGGTGATATTAAAATACAATTGTAATATACTCAATGGCTTTATAAACACATGTTTGATATCATCTGAGAATTTCAGTTGTTATGATTTGATAACAGTAAAGGACACAAAGTACTATTTTATCATATTCTAATTGCAATTCATTGACAAATCAATCACATTCAGTTAAACATTCTATAATTTCATTACATTTTTTAACAGGCAGATGTTAACAGGAATAACAAATACAGTCAAACCTGTGAACAAAGGCCACCCTATGGAAAGACAAAACATGGTCTTTATTGCCAGGTTACCTTTAATTCAAAGGCCATTTTGTGCTAAATAATCAATGACAATTTTTAAAGAATGGCCTTTACGAGCATGGTGGTCTTTATTCTGAGGTGGCTGTTACCACAGGTTTGTCTGTAAATGTTGGGCACAAAAAATGCAGCACATAGAAAAACTTGCATTTTTAAAGCTTTTAATTAAGTATATGTTTACTTATTACAGTGACTTCATTTCCTGTCAATATCATATATTGCATTCATAAAATTAGCAGTTAGGTTGCATTCAATGATGCCTGCTGTAATATTTCTGTATCAGGCCATTCTTAAAAATCATTGGTTTGCTGTATTTTTTAAAGAGAGGCCACTGATTTTTTCTTCACAATAACGGTCTTTTATGAACTTTTTTCCTGGGGAAGTAATGTACAGAAAACTAATAATTAATTGGTTTGTTGATCAGAATTTATCCTTACGTAAGATGTAAACAGTTTTATATAGTAACCGCTTCTGTAAAATTCATAAATTGAAAGTACATGTATAATAATGTTGATATTGTATACTATAATTGCTTTTCAGTGCATTTGAATTTGTAATAAAACAAACATATTTCTTATATCAAATACAGTGTAACCTTCATGAATGGTCACCTCCTAACAACAGCCTTATCCCTGTTACAGTCGGTATATTAGCAACACAAATTGACGTTTTATACTATTTTCACTCTCCCAACAACAGCACCTCATTACAACAGTTTATTGTCCTTCCCATTGATGGCTGTTTTATGGAGGTTGCACTGTGCAATAATCACAGACGTAGAGATTCGAAAACTAGCGTCTGATGTAAGCTATCACCACTTTCCTTATTCACTTTTGGCCACGGTAACGTGTTTTATGAATGCAAAAGTGGTTGTTGTAATATCAACTATATGAAATGCCTAGTGTCGGGAGTAAATCCGTCATTCATAAATCACAAATTACATAACATGGGCACATTAGGCAACACATGAGGTGTAAACTTAGTATTAAGTAGCATTGTGCGCGTTCCCAATAAAGTAGATAGCATCGGCCTTGACATGAATCATCAATGATTCTACGATTTTAGCATTTGTGCGTACACTAGTTTGATTGATAACGTGAAACTCGATTTTCACGTTATTACATGTTTTAACATCTTTCGTGTAGTATTCAACCATAATTGTTCATTAGTTTAGATAGCTTACTGACAGTTGTGTCATTTGGAAGAAAACGTGCCTTTCAAATTCGTAAAAAGAAATTCTCTTTCTGCAGTTGCAGCATTTTCAACAGTATATGTACCGAGAATACGTATCGGTATTAACTGACTGCTTATATCAAGACTCACCAATCTATATAGATAAATACAGTGTATAAAGTCCATTCCAGTGATTTGAAACAAATATCACATTTGGTTGGTCTTCTACAATCAATATCGCACTCTTTAACAACGACAATGACTCTGTATTTAGGAATATATTGCAACAATAAGCCTTAAGATAACTATAAATGAATAGCAAGGATGTGTGGTGGAATATTTGCACGAGAGACAGTCGTAAAAAAGTTTTGTGTAGTGGCTAATCTACCGGACGATATAGGTCCGATGCTGGCTAAATTTCAAATTAGAAATATTTCAATTTGATGGGAACGAATCAAAATTTAGTTTTCAGTCAAAAAGAAGACACGTGTGTCCGTAATGTTTCGACGAAGGTGTAAATGCATACACGGCATTATGCCATGTTAACAAGAAATATGATTTATATACATTTATATATACGATCTCGTACACCACAGTAAACATTGATTGTACTCAATGTAAATATATAATGGGAAGTGTGCCTTTGAAAAAGTGAAGTAATAATAATCAAATGGCTGCAATAATGTTGTACCATCGTATCTGCATGAATATATATTACCAGGATGGTCATCAAATAAAATGTTGTTGTACATGTATTTGTAATATTGTAGAATAGACACTACCAAAAAAGCTCGGGCATCAGTGAACCAAAATCATGTAAACGGATATTCTGTCCGAATTGATAATCCCAAACACCGGTGATATGGATAAAATACGTTGTGTTCGGAATGGCGGACACAAAGAAAAACAAACTTATATCATGAGGCGGAATAAGCCAGCAACAATTTGTCATCAGGAATTAAGATACGTGTAATTTATACATTAATTAATTCTAAAAGTGTGTGTAAAATTCTGTCGAAACGGTAATTATCATACTGTAATTTAGTTCGGATGATTCTCTGGAGTTGAAATAAAAACATGGGCGGCTGTTGTGTCATGGATACCAATAATCCATTCCTGAAGTATTGGAGTCTTCAAGTCTTATTTCAACATATACTGAGTCTTATTGCACGAGTTTTATTATCTATTTAGAAAATCAACATTAGAATTTTATGTAAGTTTTACACCAAAGTTCTGTATTTCAGAAAGTTCTGTGTGCCTAGTTGTTTGTGGTATTGGATATGAACAATGATAATAAGAACACTAGTTATCAGGTATTTGTTGGATTTAGGATATATATAGAATATATCAATTATAAAAATCAAACTTCAGTCATTGCTGGTAAAGTAATTGTGAATGAAATATAAAATATTTTACTGCATGAATATTTTGTTTGATCTAGATTTAAATTTGCAATGTTGTCACCAATTATCAACAGGTGTCTATGATATTGGTAAATATACTCCAGTATGAAGACACCTCATTATCATTGGGCAGATACAATTTATTCATACTGGTATTCAATATTTTATCTGTATTTCAAATTGACAATTGTTCTAATAAAACATATTTTACTCTGTTAAAGCTACACCAGTAATTAATGTTTGGTCATGTTTTATTTACCAAATGTCAACCATTTTATGATAACTATACTATTACATTCTAATTTAAAAGTTTTCTGTAAATTCTGCTTAAAGATGTCATAATAAGATCTCACCTGTCATTTTAACCATTTTATTTACAGGTTCTATGAGCAGTCTGGTGTGTGTAGTGCAATAAATACAGTATTAAGAAACAACTTATAAGACACATTATACACATTGGGGATTATTATACCAGTTCTTAAGTATGTGGTTAACATGACATGCATTTTATCAATGCGATTGATTGATTGATTGAAAAACAATTTCTTTAATTTAATGTCGATTTCTGGTTTATTTTTTTATTTTTCAATTGATTGACTGCATGGTGTGTTTGAGCACGGCAGCAAACAGTGGATTTAATTCCTCCATTTATTGTTTGAATTCACTGGTTAAATATTAATGTTTGACTGATTGATGGACCTGGTGTCATGGTATTACTGAGGTGAGTTATAATCAATTGATAAGAACAGATTGACTAAACTTAAAGTTAATGTAGTTATCATGTGCTTGTGTTAATTGTTCATTGTTAACCATCATTGTGAATAAAAATCATTCTGTGTAATAGACACCTATATCCAATGTATTATATATATTTTATGATTTTTTTGATTTTGCTAAAAATGTATCTACTGCTGTATTTCAGGACACATGTATGGTCGATGCTAGAGTTGATGATAGAATCTTGAAATGAACATAAATGTCTTCTTTAAAATGTCAATTTGTGCATAATTGTATGTGGAATGATGTTCAGAATGCAAGAAGGAGCGATCGTGTTTTGCAGTTTCTATGTGTCTTTAAGTGCGTAATTGTGTTGGAGTGGAGCATTTGTATTTTATATAGTGTTCAATGTGTTGTGCTAGTGCTCTGTGTGTTGTGTTAGTGTTGGAAAAAAGTGTTATAGTGTTTAAATAAATGGAATAAAGGATTATATATCTAGGATTATATTTCACAAGTAAGTGAATATTCTCGGACACTGCATTTAACGTTCACAATGATAGGCTCCCCTCACATAATTTGACCTCACATGCACTTAGGACATTTTTTAAGGTTTAGGAAGAAAATATTTTTTTTAATTTTTGAAAACATAATTATTTTTCAATGATGCAATACAATGCGTAAGTTAAGGAAAATTATTAAGTTTTAAATAAAATAAGTCAACAAACCCGCGGCAAGGATACTATTAATTATGATATTAAGTTCTAATGAATTGGTAATTTGCGCAAATTAAGCATATCGCGCTAGTTATTTACGAAACATTCTCATTTCGTATGAAAAATATAAAAGACCTGGCCGTGACATGAACATATCAATATTTTGGACGTTGGCGTTGATATTATTATTCGCTACATGCATAATACTCGTGTGAACTATAGACTGGTATTTTCCTAAAATATGCGTAACAAGCTTTGTTCATAAATTATGGTCATTGCATCAGCTCATTATATAAATCAAGACTTTCTATAATTTAGATACAGAAGATATAAAATAAAAACCGCACAATTTCATCTTAGAAATTGACCAATTTGGTACTTTTTCAAACAACCAATACACGTATTTATTAAATGAATACACAGAGATACATAGACTATTGGGGAAGATGTATTTCCTAAAATTTTGCGTGAATTTCAATGTAGGCGTGTACATGTACAATAAGTACACGAGACGCGCGATTTGAATTTATTATTCATGCGTGAGACCCGTATAATATGCATAACGGGCTTTGTTAACAAACTATACTCATACAAATTCTCATTCGATATACTGTCAATGGAAATGGTATATAAGAACCGCACATTTTCATCATACATATTGCCCTTTTTGATATCTTGTTTCATAGCAACCAATACACAATATTTAATGAATAAACACAATAAATTTGGTTATTCACTAATTATGTATGACGTTAATTTCTTCTTTTCAAATTTATATCAAGTACACATGTCATTCGATGCATAGATTATTGGGGAATGATAGTTTATTCTAAAATTTGGAAATAATTTTAATTTAATTTGCGTAAAATAAGGCTAGCGGTCTTGTTGTCTACAAATTATTCTACTTTCGTATGGACAACAATAATTTGAAACGTAGCACAAAGGATTTTCACCAAAGAAAGCATAGTTTATTCATGAACTATGTCAAGAATCCCGAGACATAAATGCATTTGTAACTAGATATCAATAATACGTATACCGAATCTGTCCAAATGAATTATTGCGCACGATTATCATATTTATTAGTAATACTTGAATTTCATCATTTAGATGTCTAGATAATATTTGAACAAAACTCGCGGCTTGAACACATGCATTTTACATATTGGTATTGTAAGTGTAATTAATTTCGTGTAATTAATATCTGTATTATATTTTGTAATATTTATGATGATGTATTCATGTACAAGTCTAAATAAATGTTCTGTTCTGTTCCGATATTGTAAATGCATGGTCTTTGATACCGTTAATTGCTCTATTGCCAAATTGCAAAATATGTGGTTTTTTAATTGAATCATTCAGAAAATACTAGATGCAATACACGCGGTTTGTAAACATTCAATTCTGAGTCGAACCAAATCACAATACTGAAAACACGCAGGGTCTGTGATATCAACCTTTTTGTAAGAAGTTAATTTCTTCAATTCGAAAATACTAGATGCAATACACGCGGTTTGTAAACATTCAATTCTGAGTCGAACCAAATCACAATATTGAAAACACGCAGGGTCTGTGATATCAACATTTTTGTAAGAAGTTAATTTCTTCAATTCGATCTGTTAGAAATTAAACCTCATATTTAAAAATATTTTATAATTTGTGACATTTACGTTCATTTTAAGATGTCTAGATAATAAGTACACGAGACTCGCGGCTTGAAAACATGTATTTTACATATTGATAATGAACAGTACACACTATTCAATGCACATAGATTCCCCGATGTCAACGTGTTGTGTAAGATGTTAATTTCTTCAATTCAATCAAATTTTGTATTTATACAGAAGATATCATTTATCCGTGAAAAATACCAACAATCCCGCTTAGAATTATTCTGTTGTTAGATATTTACAATTCGGCGTGTTTTCTTTGATCCTAAGCATATAATTAAAGATGTACAAATGTTGTACGATAAATAGTCTATTGATGAACAACGCTTATTTCAAAAACTTAAATTTATGTTAAGTGCTACAAAACAGTAACATACTTTGCCTAAATATATGCGTAGCACGCTTGTTATTTACAAAATAGACTCATCATCATAAGCTCAATCTATTTTTCATATTCAAAGGTTTCAACACAGTTTTGAACGTTTTTGTAAGTCGAATATTTTCAAATGTATTATTGTGCAAGGATCACATCAATTGAAAACATTCTAAAACATAAAGTTACGGCTTGTTGTTACCAAGTTTTCTCATTATTTCGTCTAAAATATTGACTATGGAAAAGTACACAAGAGTCGCCCCTTGTATACCATTCTGATAGTTTACCAAGGAATACACGATATTCAATACATACAGAGTCTGCGACATCAACTTGATCTGTAAGAATGCAAATATTGTAATTATAAAAAAAAGAAATCATCATTTATCCATGAAATACGCTAACATTAATCCCGCTACATAAACTTATTTGTTCCTAGACATTTACAACATTTATGCAACCAAATCAGTTTAAAAATTATTGCGCACGATATAACTTTAGCATATTAACGTTAACTTTATAATTGAATAAGTAAACGTGACCCGCAGCTTGAACACATGCATTTTATATACTGATATTGAAAAATCACTCTCTTTGAAACCACTAAATGATGTATTATCAAATTGCTAACTATGTGTTTTTTTTATTGAAATCATTTTGAAAATATTAATGCCATATTATTTTGTTCATCCAATAAACAAAACTGAAAACGACCCGCGATAATTTACTAATATTGGGTTACATCGTTTCTTTATTCCGACATGTATACGAATTTCTATCTTGCATAATGAATATAAAAATGAAATATTGTTTGTGAAATACGTCAACAACCCCACGCTATATGTACTATTCATTTTGATCTTAGATATTTACAATTGTGCAGGTTATATTCAACCAAATCATGTAAACAAACGAAAGCATAATGTCGTTCAATACACAGACAATCTGGAAAGATTCAAGTCAATAATTAAGGATGCCGTGTGAAAAGCATACGTAACAATTAAAGATATGATAAATCTGTCGTTTAAAATTCATCCCCATTATATATACTCGTCTTCATTGATTAGGACTTGCAGTCAAACTATATTCATTAAAATAATATAAACAAATCCCGCGACCGCAGTAACATACATTTGTACATTTCCAACGTAAATATAGATAATTGACCATTTCGGACGATTTTAATGCAAAATAATTGTTCTATGTCCACGCGTTATAATTTCATTAAATTCTCTATAATAAAATTGATAAATATGCTATTTTATCTTTCAACTCATTTTGAAAATGCAATACTCGCGATTTGTAAATATTCAATACACAATATCCAATACACATTGCAGGGTGCGCGATATTGGCATGTTTTGTAAGACGTTAATTTCTTCATTTCGATTTGTTAGAAATAAAATTTTGCATATATAAATAGTATTCGTAATATTTTCCTGAAATATGCCAAAAAGTACCGCTTCCACCGGTTGTTTACGTAATGTTCAGCTCAAATAAGTTAATAAATATTCTTAATCAATAGTAAAAAAAATAATCATACATCACGCTGGATAGTTCATCTTATAAAGTTCAGTTCAAACATCAATAACAAGACCAACAACAAATATGAATATATCTGGTAATCTTTTGCATAAATCATACAAGTCAAATAAAAATCAATTGCGCACGGGTTCTTTCATTGATGTTCCATTCATATCAGTTAATTAATATTCATAATTAAGAATCAAACACAAATGGAATACACGCGTGATTGTCATATTAATTAGGCCAATCTTACTCGATTGAAGTACATGATGGATTGTTTACTTCAGTTCCGTTCAAATATTAATATATGTGATCATTTTTGCATAAAATCTTATGAGACAAGTAAAACTGAAATGCACACGCGTCGTTTACATAATTTTCTGTTTAGATAAGTTAATTAATATTCATAAATACAAAATGAAGTACACGCGGGACTGTTGTACTTATTATGCCAATCTTATTATAGTATATCTGGTCATTTATAGATAAAATCTTATAAGTCAAATTAACTGAAATGAGCACGGGTTGTTTACGTAATGTCCTGTTCGAATAATGTGATTAATATTCATAATTAATAATCAGAAACAATATTACACAACTGAGAGATAGGCTGGTGTGTTTATTTTAAGTATCATTCAAATATTGATATATACGAATTAGATAAATAAAAAGATGCGCACAGGTTGTTTACATAAATGTTACGTTCAGATGAGTTAATTAATATGCATGGTAAATAGTTAGAGACAAATGAAATACACGCGGGATTGTTATAATAATTATGCCAATCTCTTATTTATATTATACAATTCCTTTCAAATTTGAATATATCAGGGCATCTTTGCATAAAATCTTACTTAAAAAACAAAATATTGTGTGTAAATGATACAAAGAAGATTATTCTTAATAGAAAAGTAAACAAAACCCGTGACCAGATACCATGCATGTACATCGTGTGTAATTCATTCTAGCCATAATTTAGGATTCTTGTTTGAAAATGAAATCTAATAATTAAATAAGCTGGTTGACTATGTTATTAATTTATTTATCATATAAGTTCATTAATTACCGCGTTTATTCAACAAATTTTCATTCCAAGGTATAAACAATTAGCCCCGGTATCTGAGAACCATGCATTTCCGACCTAAATATTGACCATTTTTAACGATTTCAAAACGAAATCAAACGTTATTTGATTATGTCTAGAACCAAACATATATAAAAGCTGTTGATGACGGTATATTTTGATGCGTGTACATCGTGTGTAATTCATTCAAGTCTATAATCTAGGATTGTTGTGTAAAAATAAAAACTAACAATTAAAGACAAAATAAGCTAGTTGATTATATTATTAATGTATTCTTATCATATAAGTTCATTTTTAGCGCGTGTAGTCAACATAAAGGGTATTTTCATTCCAATGGATGGACAAATCCCGCGACCGGAGAACCATACATTTTCCGACCTAAACATTGACCATTATTAACGATTTTAAAGCGAAATCAAACGTTATTTGAGTATGCATAGAGCCAAACATATCTAAAAGTTGCGGATGACTGTATTTTGTTGACTTTAAAAGAAATATTCTGTGCAAATGAGAGAATGACATGACAATCTTGTTGTTTAAAATAGATTCCCATAAGATAAGTACATTAATTAGGGCGTGTAGTCATACCCTTTTCAATAAGCACATATAAACAACCCCCGTGGTCGTTGTTCCATGCATTTCCGAGCTTAATATGGACCATTTGGACGATTTCAAAGCAAAATAACTCATTTAGAATTGTTAGAAATCAAATTTTGCATGTGACAAGCTTGTTGTTAAAATTAATTCCGGTCAAATGAGATCATTTATTAGGACGACCAAAAAAACATTTTCAACCAAAATATTGACCAGTTTGATATTTTTGTCCATGCATAAAATCGTATGAGACACGTAACCTGAAATGTGCCCGCGTTGTTTACATAATGTTCCATTCGAATAAGTGAATTACTATTTCTAACTAATAAATTAACAAAATTAAATGCACTCGGGTTATTTGCATACTGTTCCGTTTAAATAAGTTAGTTAATATTCATAGTTAATCATTAGAAAACAAATGAAATACACGCGGAATTGTTGTATTGATTATGCCAAAATTACACAATTGATATATATTGTTGGTTTATTTTAATATACAATATCAGGGTTTTCTTTATAAAATCTTCTTAGTCAAATAAATATCAAATGCGCACGCGTTATTTACTTGGTGTTCCGTTAAAATCAGTTAATTAATATTCATAATAAATTATCAAACGCAAATGAAATACACGCGGGACTGTTATACTAATTATGCCAATCTTTAAAACAACTGGAAAACACACATGTTTGATAACTCAAAGTTCGGGTCAAATATTGATATATCTGGTCCTTTTTGCATAAAATCTTATAAGTCAAATAAACTGAAATGTGCACGTTAGAATTATTTGACTAATATTCATCATTAATAATCAGAAACAATCTTACACAACTTTAAGTTCCGTTCAAATATTGATATATCTGGTCATTTTTAAATAAATTCATATGAATCAAATAGAAAATAAATGCGCAAAGGTTGATTACACAATGTTCCGTTGAAATTAGTTAATTAATATTCATAGTAAATAATTAGAGACAAATGAAATACAGGAGAGATTGTTATTATAGTATAGTTTATTTTGCAAACAGTAGGCACTGAGGCCCATGTGAATTTTAACATACAATTACATACATGAAATTACAAATGGCGTGACAAAGACATTAATGGTTAACATGAAAAATAATGAATTACGCAGAATATGGCTTGAACTAACAAATGAGATATAAAGTTGTTTTATGAAATGTAATGCCAATGGATGAGTGTAAACTAAGTATTTAAAAAGTACATTTTGGGACGGTCCTATTATTAGGAGTGTAAATTTAACTGATAATTCAGAACAGTGGCGGAGAAGGTGTATAATATTCTTTTCAAAAAAAAAAATCATTTCAAACACAGTAATTTGATAAAATACTGTCTATTTGTCAAAATATTATAAGATAATTATTATGAAGTGTTTCTGATGAAATGAATCAAATGGAAAATGGTTAAGGGCACAATTTACCAACAGTAATAATATATGAAAACATTCTTAAATAAAGCATGAGAATAAATTTAAATGAATGCAAAAATTAATGGTTAAAATGCGTACTATTTACAAATGATGAGCGTGATGAATACATAATATCAATATTAAACCTGTTTCATTTATGACAATGTACATTTTGTAAGGACAAATGTAAAAATGCTACATTTGATCAATTATATTGACAACTCATCAAATTATAATTATGCCAATCTCGGCTTACACAATTGAAATAACGCTGTATTATTTACATTATACAGTTCCTTTCAAAATTGAATATATCAGGGCATCTTTGCATAAATCCTTAATTTAGAGTCAAATATTGTGTGTAAATGACACAAAGAAAATGATGAATAAGTTTACATAACCCGTGACCAGATATCATGCATGTACATATTGTTTAATTCATTTTAGAAATAGTCTTGAATCGTTGTGTGAAGACAGTATTTTGAATACTTTGAAATAATGAATATGCTATTTTTATTAGTTCACTTCAAATCATTTGAAAATACTAAATCCTATATATACATGCGGTTTCAATTCGTATGCTTACCAATAGACCATATCAATACACAAAGAGTGACCGATATATTAACCTGATCTGTAATACTTTAATTTCTTCATTTAGAATCGTTAGAAATCTTTTTCTTTTAATAGTGACAAGCCTGTTGTTATTTTATTCCAATGAAGTAACTTTGTTAATCATGGCATTTATAGTCTATTTCAATTGAAAATATAAACAAACCCGCGATGGTTGTGCCATGTATTTCTGGCCATGATGTTGACCATTTTGGACCAATTGAAAGCCTAAATATCATTATTTGAATACACACAAAGTTAACAATATTTCCTGACTGTTAATGACATTATCTTTATCACTATAAAGTGAAATATTGTGCGTGAATTATTATATAGAATATGTCCATTTAAAAAGTAAATAAAACCCGTACCATGATTAACGGAATGATTCAATATTGATATTCTATGTCCATGCTCCTTTATTACATTGAATTCACTATAATAAAAAATGAATACGCTACTTGCTCACTTCAAGTATAATCAATACACAATGAGTGCGCGATCTTAACTTGTTATGCAAGACGTTAATTATTTTATTTCGAATCGTTAGAAATCAAATACTGAATTGTGATAACCCTGTTTCTTTCCGTAAAATAACTTCATTAATTGGCGTTTGGTCGAACTATTTCATTTGAAAAATATTAACAAACCCCGCGATCGTTGTACCATGCATTTCAGACCTTAATGTATGAGCTTTTAAAGAAAAATTACTCATTATTGATATTCTATGTCCACGCTCTTTTATTAAATTAAATTCTCCATCGTTAAATTGATAAATTTGCTATTTTTCCACTTAAAATCATTTTGAAAATACGCCGTTTGCAAATATTTAATTTTTTTCACCCAAAAACACAATGTAATTATATATTCAATACACAATATGCGCGCCGTTTGCAAATATTTAATTCTTTTTCACCTGAAAACACAAGTATAATCAATACACAATGAGTGTGCGACATTAACTTGTTATGCAAAACTAAAATTACTTCATTTCGAATCGTTAGAAATCAAATAATGAATTGTGATAACCCTGTTTCTTTGGATTTATTCCCATAAAATAACTTCATTAATTGGCGTTTGGTCGAACTATTTCAATTGAAAATTATAAACAAACCCCGCGATCGTTGTACCATGCATTTTCGATTTTAAACCAAAATAACTCTTGATTATTGATAATCTATGTTCATGCTATTGTATTGCATTATCGATCGTCAAATTGATGAATTTGCATTTGTTTCAATTCGAATCATTATCCATTACCATTTATTCATAGCTAGTCGGCATATATAGTATACCTTTGGCCATTTACACAAAAAAATGCCAAATGCAATATCACATATACGCGCTTTTTTGTAAATATTCAATTCTGTCTCATACAAATCAAAACACAATATTCAATACACACCGTTTCTGCTATATATTTTGTGGTGTAAGACGTTAATTTCTTTATTATTCGTTATTTTAGCCCTTAATTTTACTGTTGTCTTTTAGAAATAATCAAATGTATAAAACAACCCCCCGCGATCGGTGTGTCATGCATTTCCGGCCAAAATATTGACCATAATAATCATTATTTGCATACACATGTGAGCGTCAAGAATATTTCCTGGCTGTTAATAACGGTATATTTATCACTAAAAAGTAAATCCCGTAACCTGAAATCATTGTGTGTAATTCATTAAGGTCAATAATAAAAGATGTTGCCTGAAAATCATGTGTCAATTAAGACATGAAAAGCTTGTTGTTTAAAATTTATTATTTATCATATAAGTTCATTAAAATTTTCGAGAAGTCCTACCCTTTTCATTGACAAAATATAAACAACCCCCGCGATCGTCGTACCATGCATTTATACTATCTTGAACTTGGATTTTACAGGTAAATAACCCATTATTCATATTATAAGTCCACGCTATTGTAATTCAAAATCAAATCGATGAATATGCTATTTTTTTCACTTCAAATCATCTTGAAAATGCTATATGCGATACATGTATATGCACGCGGTTTGTAAATATTCAATTCTTATTCACACCAAAACACATTATTCAATACACAAATTTAGCGCGATATTAACATGCTGTGTTACAAGACGTTTACTAAATTAAGTTAATTGAAACAAAACAAACCCCGTGACCAGATTATCACGCATGTTCATTTTGTGCAATTCATTAAGTCAAAATTTTAGGTGTGTGTGAAATTCATTTCTCGCAAAGACATGATAAGCCTGGTGGTTAATATGTAGTCCCGTCAAATGAGTTTATTGATTAGGGCGTTTAGTCTAACTACTTTCTTTAAAAAAAATACAAATAAACCCCGCCATCGTTGTATCAATCATTTTCGACCTAAATGTTGACCATTGTTCGTACCATCTGTAGTGTACAATTAGTTGGACTATGTAGACTATATAAACGCATTTTTTTTCAACATTGTACATGACATCTTAATGAATAAGCAACGCGCCGATTGTGACACCATGCACAATATACGCGACTGGATATCAAACATTATCGTCATAGATATTGACCACGTGCAATTCGATAGCCTTTTCTTCCAAGTGAGCCAATACTTGGATATTATCATAATTATGAATCTAACATATTGAAAATTTGCATAAAAAAGCGTAGCGCAATTGTAATTTTCAAATCTCATTTCGTTTGAAAAAAGTACTCGGGGTCTTTGTCCCATCCATTGTTTGGTCGTTTGGTAGGTCATTTTTATCATTCGCTACATGCATATATACTCATTTGAATCTGTAGATTGGTAATTAAGCTCATTAATTAGGGTGTTTAGTAGTAATACTGCATGTTTATGTAATAGGTACTTAAGAACCGCAGAATACATACTTCACATCTCTATCATATATATTGACCAGTTTGAATTTTTGTTCTAGCAACAAATACACGTAATAAATACACAGGCATTCTCCGATATTCATTATCAACTTGTTGTGTAAGTAGCTAGCAAATTTCTGCGTTTCGATATTTCAGAAATTAAACGCTTCATTTATTATATAGAAATCATTATTTTTACATGAAACATGCCAACAATCCCGAGTCATAAATTAATTCTGTTCTTAGATATTTACCATTCGACGTGTTATTTTCAAGCACAGCATGTAAACAAAGATATATATATATACACATATAGTTCGAGACATTGCCTGTCAGTTGATGAACAACATTTATTTCTGAAATTTAGAATGATTTTAAATGCTGTATGTTTGCATAAAATATGCAAAGCGTCCATTCTCACCATATAAACTCAAAATATAGTTCAACTTAATGTTTTCAACAAAGGTACATGCCAGTCGGAAATTCTGACTATGAAAAAAGCATACAAGATCAGCGTCTGAACTGCAGACATTTTCCTAATGTATCTTGATATTTTACCAAAATCTTTTAGAATATACTTTTGTAGACTACGCATGTCTGTTCATCCGTTACGAATACAAACGGGTAGATTTGCTAATGACAACAAACCTCGAAATGAAAGACACTGTATTTATTGTAATTCTAATGATATTGAAGACGAGTATCATTTTATGTGTATATGTCCTTGTTATTCTGAAATCAGGCATAAATATATCCAAAAAATATATTATGTTAAACCTTCTGTACAGAAATATTTACAATTGTTAAGCAATGTTGATAAATCAGAGTTAATTAATATATCATTGTATGTTAAAATTGCATTAAAAATTCGTTCTAATATTACTTATGTTGAAAGATAAATTATGTTCATCTCCATTACCTATATATATTTGTGCAACTTGTGTATGATTCTTTGTTTAAAAAAGTTATGTCCAATTTTGTTCATTTTATCGTTTAATTGTAAATTACGTTGACAGTTTATGTTTGTATATATGTATGTAGATGATGTACCATGTACAAGTCTAAATAAAATTATCTGTCTGTCTGTCTGTCTGTCCTAATAGATATTGACCACTTTGCTAGCTTTTAGAGCTGTTAAAAATCAAATTATGTATTTATAATAATTTATCCTTGAAATACGCCAACATAGCCGCGACATAAATTTTGTTCTGTTCTTTTAACTTTTGCAGTTATGCTGTCTGAGATAATATCAGAGATAAAGATAACATGTCTCTGATAATATGTAAAATAGACTTCAAAAATTAAAAAATTCTACGCGTGCTTGTTTACAAAAAATTCACATTATGTCAGCTCAAAATATATTTCAAATTCATGTTTTTGATATTCAACACGGTCATGATCATTTTGCAGCCGAATCTTTTTAAATGAGTGATTGAGCACGTACGTTATACATCATATTGAGGTAATTCATAAAGCACAAATTTGTGACAAAATGACTGCCTGACATTTTTGCTATGCATCCTAAAACATTGACTTAGTATACGGCAAAGTATTAATGTGTTGGGTTTCGAGTAAGACTGAAATTTTGTCCGTGAAATGCGTCAATAATCGCACTGTATGAAATAAGTTTATTTTGTTCCGAGATATTCACAATTATTGTGTGCTTTCAGGCAAAGACACTGTATGTATATGTCTTTGTTTCAGGCAAAGCATGTAAACAGTGAGAGACATTATAATTTATATACGTCTCTGATGTAAACAAATGAATAATGATTTATTTATTTATTATTATTCCTATTTTAACTATTTCTAAAAACATGGTATTACTGAATATACAAATTGAGATTGTAAAGTTTTTAATGGTAAATAATATCAGTAAAAAATTGAACCCATGTCACAAACATTAAAATACAAGTATAACACAAAAAAGGAAGTAAATCCTTATTTCCATTGTGGTCCTTTATAAAATTAATGTAAATAACCAAGGAAACAACAAATTATATTAATATGAAAAAAAAATGGAATACAAATTTATCTTTGAGATAATTATTATCACAGAATAAAATTACAATCACAGAATTACATCATTATCTAAGAATTATTGATATTTAAAATGTGTATAAAAACAACCTCAAACACTAGCAAGCAGAGGGAGGCTCTTTATTATCTTCTCTTATATGCTGTGGCATTTCATTCCAGAGGGAGCCACCTTGATAAGCAAATAATCGTTTACCAAAGCCCGTAACACATGTGGTTCAATAAAAGACCATTTGGGAAATTGGGAATATTGTTTGTTCCAAAATTCAGAATGAATTGATTCCAATAAATGAAATCTTAATTTAATACTCGACAATGGCCGAGTAATTATGATGTCTGTCTTCGGAGCGGGAGACCAAAGGTTTATAGTTAAATAATGGTTACACTCCATAAGCCTATATCAGTCAGGGGCCTAGTTAAAAGAGAAGGGATTCGGGGAATAGTATGCAAACAAATTATTGGTGTCTCATAAGCCAACATGGCTAGCCCTTTAAATAGGGGTAACACTAAGATAAACAAAGCATGTACCTTTTACTATTAATTACATTATTATTACTACACATTGTTACTTTGGCCGTATGCTACGTCAATTTTATTTTTCAGTACATGTTGAATACTAATTTGAATTTATATATTGCTATTTCCCGTTAAATATACATATTAACATAATAAGAATAAATTTTAACCGTTAACAACTGTTAATTTAATATTTATACTTTAAACCAGGGATGCTAATATGTAATATAGCATCCCTGTTTAAACTCAGCTTGTCTAGAGGGATTCTGTAATAACCATCTTTTATTCAAAAACAAATGTTTGATGTTTGTTAATTCTCTCATTTTTTGATAAATTATCTAACTATTAATAAATAAATAATTTACAGATTTGCACTTTACCCATAAATCTCAGGTCAGATAGCTTAATTGGATAGAGCTACTCAGGCCAGTAATTGGCTATGGGGAGATTCGGGTTCGAACCCCGATCTGACTTGAATTATGGTCAATTAACATTTTCAAAATTGGGAACTTATTTTGTACTGTTTGTTTAAGGCTTACAAGGGACCATTGTAATAACTTCTAGTTGAACAGTGCTAATTGAAAATTCAAACCAAAAGTACATCTATTTGAGACTAATTTATAACCCCATTTTCTTATTTAGACAAATGAATAAACCCCTGTTCTAAGTCAGTGTTACACGCCTCCATAGTCAAATCACTGTAATCTCTCACTGATATATATATTGTTTGTTTGTTTCATCGGGTTTTACACCATTTTCAACATTATTTCAGTCATATCCTTGCGGGCAGTTATCCTAACCAGCTTTCCTGGACTTCATTTAGGCCTTAACCAGTACTAACCACATTCTATCCTTAAGCTTCTGCCAAGCAACCCCACATTATTTAGAGGAGGACAATATAACATAGGATGTAATACCTTTAGTCAAAGTTGTCACAGACAGTGTGAGCCTCGCCCGGGGTTCAAACTCACAACCTCTCGATCATCAGACAAACGCTCTAACCACTGAGCTAGCCGGGCGGGAATATATATATATGCAGGGTTGAGGGTCATCACACCCAGCTACCGACCAATCTCTTTATGTGATAAAGTAGGCAGTTGCTTATGGAAGATGGAATTCTAGTACTTGTACTGGTTCTTCCGAGGAACGACATTTATAGGTGAATTGTCTACCTAATGTGACTCTGACTTTTGAAAAGGGGCGTAAACTGAACAGTACAAAACCAAGGACTTATATACATACATAGTCCTTGACAAAACATAATATTTATTAATTGACTTAAGCATTCAGAGCTCATAGTCATTATAATCTATAGATTTGGTTAACTTACAATATACTATAAACAAATAAAAAGAGAAAGGTGAAAAGTTGTTTTGGTGCAAACGATCAATCGGCTGCAGATCTATATGATTTTGTCAAAACAATATTCCTGTTACTGACCAAGTTTGTTAGTCAATTAATTACTAGATACATTGATATTGTATTTTCTGTGATACTGTAGATACATTTTGATTGATTTTTTTTATTTGTTTGCTTTTTTAGCTTAGATAACAGATGATCTAGACGGAGAGAGAGACGCTGTGAATGACTCATGTTTCGGGAGCTTTTATAGTGCTTTGATTTTTTCAGTGTCGGTACTGGTTCCCGCTATGTGTTGCAGTGCAGCAATTAAAGGTACAGCTAACAGGAACCAGTTTTACAGGCGTCCAGACCGACGAGATGTTCTTCGCTTGTTGATGTACAGACGTTTTCTCCTGTTTATGAACTACTAAATCGTAAGTGTTGATTCTTGTTGATAAAATGTAATGCACTTAGCGATGCAACATAATTGTTGACCGTTTTTTGTGTTGTAACTGCTAGTTAATGTGAATGTCATGGGATTTCGCGAAGATGCGAAATTTGTGTATTTAGTTTCAATCAAGGTTATTCTAAAATATAATTTCATATTACCAGTGACGAAAGGGATATACCAATGTTTTATTATGAAACAAACCAATGAAGTCCTTTATGTCCGGGTACCGGCAGCCCCAGGATCCTAGCTTCAACAGCCCAGCAATGGTGTCACAGGGGATGAACAAACTTTTGTCACATAATCACAAAAGGAAACGCAGATTGTTGATTTACACTAGAAATTACGCCCTATCAGGTAATATTTCATATTTTTCCTGGGAATCATTTATAAATTACAGAAAACACCTTGACTATGATATAATGCCTACATTTTCCTTTTATTTTGACATACAGTGGTTTCTCATTCTATCGGGGCTTCCATTTTATCGGTGTAAACAGTTTTTCTGGTAATGTTTCAACCTTGCGCCGTCTATGGGTTGTTTACATTCCCACTTCAATAGCCCAGAAGTCACTCGTCCATTACAAACTTTTTTCCTAAAAGTGTTTGAAATACTGGTGATTTACTTACGATTTTACACAAAATCAGGTGAAAAACGATTTTCTTCGAATGATGCCTACCCCTCTGTTTATAAAATGCTATATATTTTCTGTTAACGAATGTTAAAGTTTTGTAAAATTTAGTAACACTTCTGGGAACTGAAAGTATGGCAAGCCATTAAGGTCAAAATTTGCTGTAAAAACAATGAACAAATTTTAATGATACGCATGCGGACACCTGTCAATTTTGAACATTCTAAATGTAGGTCTATCTATATGTTTCATATATACACCTATAACCTATTTTTACTGCGCTTAATGCAGTTTTTGAGTATGATCTTGTACTTTTGTAAAGATTTTACTAGGGGTTAGATTCATGTTTCAGTATATATGTGAAATATTGAAATATATCTTATTTCAAAGTTCCAAAGAGTTCAGCCAACTTGCTGTATTGAACTAACTGTTGAAACTTGTCTAAAATTGTTTACTATTCCCATGTTAAACGTTTTCAATAATAATCAAATCATTAAGTATCCGACGTTCCATAGTTGGCACATCTTTAAATTTACACCGATAGAAGGGGAAACATGGCAAATTGGACTAGCATTGATAGAAGATATTTATGTTTTTGTTTTGATAATTCTAAATATAGCATATTCATTTGTGGCAACTACATTTTCTTAAATGATATGGTTATGGCCTTTACAACTTCAAGGTCTGTCAGTTAGTCTAAACACGTGGTAGAGCATAGAAGTGTTTGCAGTTATCCCTTTAAATTAGACAGCTAGATCATGACGTAAGTCATTTACTGAAGATAAACTTTCAGCAGGAAAATAGAGTGATGAGACATAAGAGATTTATTTACTGAACTGGTTCACGTTCCATGTTGCAGTGCACCTTAGGCTTTGTACAGGCAAGTCAACGGGAACCAGTTTATTATGCCCCCGCCATGAAATGGCGGATGGCATATAGTGTTTACGCTGTCCGTTGGTGTTTGCGTCTGTATGTGTGTGTGTGTTACGGCATTTTTTTGTCCGGCTCATAACTTTGTCATGCATGGTTGGATTTTGAAATAATTTGGCACAAATGTTCAGCATAACAAGACGATGTGTCATGCGCAAAAAGTGTGTCACTTGCTCAAAGGCAAGGTCACAGTGGACACTTAAAGCATTATATGTATATGTTCATATCCGGCTTATAACTCTGTCATGCATGATTGGATTTTGTAATAAACTGGCACAAATGTTCATCATATCAAGATGTAATGCGCATCAACTGTGTTACTTGCTCAAAGGTCAAGGTGCCCCCTGTGTTTGTGTCAGGCTCATAACTTTGTCATCGTGATTGGATCTTAAAATAAATTGGCACAAATTTTCATCATATTAAGACGATGTGTCAAGCGCAAAAACTGTGTCGCTTACTCAAAAGGCGAAGGTCACAGTGGACATTTAAATATTTACATTCATTCCTGAATTTGAAATAGTGAAAGTACATGTAGTTGTGTGTTTACCACCCTTAGGTGATCTTTACCTCCCACTATTTGCAGCATTCCCAAGCAACCTGCTCTATATTGTATTCACATATTTGCCACACAACACTCATTTCTGTGTCCAGTGTGAATGGCGGGCGTCCATAGGACGCATCCGTGTCCTATGGACTATGGAGGCCCCCGTGTCCTATGGACACATTTCTAGTTTATTTTCATGCACACCGATTGCACAGAGTTACCTTCCAAGACGATCTACAAATCTGTACTGATATTGACTTTTGAAACATTGACATTTCAATTTTCTGAAAGTCTTCCCCGATCAAGTAGTAAAACGTAAGATATGAGTGAATGAGTATGATTTCACTCGCTAATGCAGTCCTGAATGAACATTGATCAAATGCACATGGTTCCGTAATATATTATCAGAACCCTTTATTAATTTAGAAATTTTTCTTAGTACCTCATGTTTTGGGTATAGTGTTACATATCTGGGCATAATAATCTGTTTGGAATGTTATGTACAGAGAGTGTCACTCATAGATGATGAACAACCACAAGGGATGCTTAATTTTGTGATGACACTAATGTTTTTAAATTTTACTGGTGGGGGAATGAAGCACATATTTCAAGTTTACAAAAGCAAAATTCACAGCAAAATGAGTGTTTTTAGAAGAAAAAAGGGCTTGTTTCGTTGATAATAATTATCTTGGGATAATATCAGCAATTGTTTGCTTTTTTGCATATATTTTTTATAGCAAAAAGCTAATGGGACTTTAATTACCAAATAGTTTCTGTTATGTTTGAAATGTTCAACATGTTGTCTTATCTTACAAATAAAATCTATATATCTATAATTGTGTATTATTTGTTGTATTCTTTCAGTACTTCGATGTCATTGTAGATAAAGCCAATGCTAAAATGAAAGAGAATTTGGAAAGGATCAACAGGTTTTTAAGTTCCACAATATTTATTTCCTATCATTATATCATTAGAGTAATATAAGTGTGACAGTCCTATTATTTGCTGAGTAATTGTTTGTATATGATAACTGTCATACTCAAGTACCCAAACTGTAAAATGTACATTGGAATTGACCTTTACTAGGGAAAGGGAGATAACTTGAAAATTAAAAAATCCCCAAAATAAAAATAAAAATATTCGGAATAATGATACATTGATGTATGAGTAATAGAATTATTATATACTGGTGTAGATATTGTTGTAAATAGATGGAGAATTTGATTACTGATTAATGATTAGGAATTCGGGAATGATGATTTATTGATATTGTCTTTTAGGAATGATTTTTATAATGAATATAATTTAATAAATAAATAATATTTTATGTATCCAAATATTTGTTTGTGTTATGTGTGAAATGTTGAACATGTTGTCTTATCTTTTATATAAATTCTATCTTTCTATAATTTTGTATTATTTGTTGTATTCTTTCAGTACTTGGATGTCATTGTAGATACAGCCAATGCTAAAAGAAAGAGAATTTGGAAAGGATCATTCTGCAGGTTTTTGTTTCACCATATTTCCCATCATAGCAGTCCCTAAGATAATGTGCTGCTTAAGTTCTTTCTGAGTCTGATTTTCATAGACAAGTTTTCTATTATAATAACTAAATTATTGTCATTTATTTTTGGTTGCATTCGAATCCTTTGACAAGTTATTTGTACTTTGTAAATTATACAGTGCATCGTTTATTCAACCAATAGATGTACATGTATATTTTTAGCTCACCAGAGCAAAGTGCTCAATGTGAGCTATTGTGATTGCATGATGTCTGTCATCCATGCGTGTGTGTCCGTGCGTGCGTCTACAATTGCTTTAAACAACATCTTTTTCTTAACCAGATGGCCAATTTCAACGAAACTTTACATGGATGTTCCTTGCATGAAGCTTTACCAAAGTTGTTAAAAAAATTAATTTCATTAAAAACTCTGGATGCCAGGGCAACTAATAGGAAAAACTTTTAAAATCTTCTTGTCCAAAACCACAGGGCATAGAGCTTAGATACTTGGTGTGTAGAATTGTCTAGTGGACCTCTACCAAGTTTGTTCAAATTATTGCCTTTGGGTGAAAATTGGCCTTGCCACAAGGGTCACTTGATTCATAAAGGCTTATATAGGAAAATTTAAAAAATCTTCTTGGCCAAAACCACAATGCATATAGTCTTGATATTTTGTACGTAGCATTATCTAGTGGACCTCTAACAAGTTTGTTCAAATTATTGCCCTGGGGTCAAAATTGGCCCTGCCATGGAGTTTAATCTATTTAGGACAATTTTAAAAAATCTTCTTGTCTAAAACTACAAGACCTAGAGCTAAGATATTTGGTATGTAGCATTGTCTAGTGGACCTCTACATAGTCTGTTAAAAGTATGGCCCCAGGGTGAAATTAGCCCCACTCCAGGGTTCACATGATTTATATAAAATCTTCTTGTCAAAAACCTCAAGGCCTAGAGCTTACATATTTTGTATGTAGCATTGTCTGTTGGATATCTACCAAGTTTTATTAAATTATTGCCATATGGGCAAAATTGGCCCCATCCCAGAGTCACTTAATCTTACAAAGGCTCATGATAATTTTCTCTATAAGTCTTTTTATCTGGTGAGTGATATTGGGCCAATTCATGGCCCTCCTGTTAGTTACTTGAATAACTATCTACATCATGAAAGTGTTTATGAAAGCTATAAATTCTGACAGTCTTATGATATATGTAGAATTATTGTTTGGATGTGATAAGAATCATACCAAAGTAGCTAAATTTTAAAAATGGATATTGGAATTAGAGCTGGGACGATTACTCGAGTACAAAATTACTACCCGGGTACCCTTGATATAGAACACTCCATATTAAACTCGTTTTGATTTTTTATCAAACAAATCATACATTGATCAGACGTATTTATGATTTTTTGTCTACCTTACTGGGCACTATTTTATGACAATATGGCCGATTTCCATATAAATTTTAACTTACCAACGAATACAAATCTCGTGTTTTTCTGCTCCGAAGAGTTTGGAGTATCGTTCTAATGGTCAAAATATTAACACCGATATGTTTTCATCCATTTATTATTGTTAACTCACTTCATCAGTATTTATGTAACTAGCAGTTTTAATACTGCAAGTAAAATGACCACACATACAAGAATATTTACCGTTATTTAACCCAATTTCTCATTAGTAAAGGTTGGTAAATTTTGGAGCATGGGGAGGCAGGGAAGGTTCGGAACTAGGTTCCTGAACATTTCCAGTAACGTCAGGCTCTGACTTTACGGACACAGGTGGTGGCACACAGACATATAGGAAGGCTTTGAGTCGGACACATGTAATTTTGTTCTGCTATATCTAATCAACTCAAGGTCGCAGATATTGCATATTGTCTTCGGTTCATCGCTAAGAATCGTGAAATACAATGTATTGCTTGCCAAAACTTGGCTTTTTGTGCAGTTTGGTTGTTTGCCATTTTATTTAAACAATATTAAGTACCAGGATGCAGGAATAATGGCTCGTTCTAGAAAAATAGCGAGTACTCGGGTACTCGCGGGTAATATGGTCCCAGGTACCCGGGTACAAAATGTCTACCCGTCCCAGCTCTAATTGGAATCAACCTTTGTTCATAAGCAATAATATAATTAGAAATGGAAGGGAGATAACTCAAAAACTAAAAATCAACCAAATTATAAGTAAAATATTTGGAATATTGATACCTTGTAGGTACTACTGTAGGTATTTGTTATAGAATAAAGAAATTGACTGCTGATGAATGATTAGGAATTCATGAAATCCAATAATAATTTATAAATAATTGTCTTTTAAGGAAAGAGTGATTTTTAGGCATTTTTGTATGATAACTATATAATCATATTAAAATTATGTTTCAGGTGTCCAACACCAACTAAGACAACAAAGTTGGTCTAACATTGCTATCCCTGACACTGTCAGTATGGAAACCATTGACAACAATGGGCAGTCTAATATGTGACCTCAATATAGCTACTGTAGCCACATCACCATCAACTGTGATAGACAGAATTACAAAGTTTGACTAATATTTGAGTTTCATTTTTACAAATGTTAAACTTAAGTTGGTTATGCTTGACTGAAATATTGGCTTATATCAATTCTCAGGCTTTTTAAACAATATGGTATACATATAATGTTCACATTTTGTACAACTTCCTTAATATGTGCTTTTTGTATTGTTGTTTGCATCTTTACTTTCTACAAATTACATGTGATTAAGATTTATATACTAAATATTACGCTAATTAAGAATACTATAACTATCATGTCAAACAATAAATTTACAGTCTACCTTGTTGCTATAATAAATTAACTTCCACCAAAATATAAACATAAAAGAAAAACATGACAATTTGTATTTAAAATATAGTCAAATAAAAGTTAATTTATAACTGTGAACATTTAATACTGATTTTTTACTATATGTCTTTATTGCTCACTTTTTTTGTTAAGTACAAATGTATATAGTTTATTCTTTATATTTTTCAGACATCTCCCATTACAACTCTATAATATAGAGATTTACAAACAAGATTCATTAGACTGGTGGATAACTTTGGGCCTCCAGTAAAACATTCATTATTTGGAAAAGAAGCTGAGTGACAATCCTATGTTGGTGATGTTGAAAAAATTACAGAATTAATGTCTATCCTTACAACAAGAGACACTCTCTATCTTCAATAAAACAAACCAAAATAGAGGTAGAGTTGTTCACTATCATTTCTGATCTTTCTTCAAATAATTTTGTATTAAATACTGGTATGTGAAGTTTTTTAACAAATAAAAAGCTTGAAATAGACATTCCTGTTACTGTAATAAATTTTGTAATATTCATATCACTTGATAGTTTCATAGTTACGAAGTATGAATGTCATGAATGATAATAACTGATTATTGAATGACATTAATTATGCCATTGGCAAAATGTTCGAGGTCACTTAAGCCCCTTACAAAATAAAGCAATATTGAACACCATTCAATTCAACTATTCCGATGATTAAAATTGAGAACAAACAAAATGGGGATGATTTCATACGATTTGCCACTTGTAAATATTTGGATTTACTTTGGTCAGACTTTTGCCCGTGAGTTAAGTGGCAATCAACAGCATTGGCCCTGAATGATTGTTTTTGTTTGGCTATATATAGCCAGCCTGTGTCGATAAAAACATATATACATCAATTGCAAGTGAATAAGCTACTTGCAGGTTGATTGCTAATTATCTTTTGTGTTGTTTGTACTATTTTTAGTAAACAATATTTGTCACTTTTTTACTATGAAATAATTACAAATGTCTGTTGCAGTTCCATCCCAGAGAAAAAGTTGTGGTGTCAATAAGCAGCATGCTGAAATCAGAGGACCCTCAGACTTTAAAGAGGAAATTACTTCTGTTGAGCAATTTGAAATCATGGAAGTGATATCTGTGTACTCATACCAAAGCTGCAACAAACATGGTATCTATCATTGTCACCATTTTATTTGTGCATGTAGTATATAAAAGAATTTACTTTATAAATTGACAGTTATTTACATTTTTGTTTTGGCATTTTAATTTTTAACTAATGACTTATTCAACTAAGCAAAACATAGTATACATATGTATCTAATGTACATCATTACGTTATTCTTACTTTACAGATTATCATAATATTTCAACTCTTCATTTTTTGCCAAATGAATCTACATTTAAGAGACATTCATATCTTATCTATAATCTTGACAGTCAAGAACTGAGCAAGAATCTATGTTTCAGCACTATAGACTGTTCCTTTGTTATATGATTGATTATAATGATACATTATACAACCTTTTTACAGGATGTAGGAATAAGAAAATTATAGACAGCAAGTCACTGTCCAACGTGTGGTGAAACCCCATCTGAAGAAGCTTATTGTTGTTCGGCAGTCTTGTTCATAAAAAAGAATGACAAATATACTCAAATAAGAATGTTCATGGACAACTTGTAGAAGTTACCTAGGCTACAACATGATAACAGTTACTGAGATACTCTATACAGAAATATAAGAAAACAATTTAGGTCAGTTGATGAAAGGTCAAGGTTACAGTGACCTTCAGCTTAAAGACCTTGTCAGCTTAATTACTTGATATATCTGTGGTTTGTCATCTTTGTCTTAAGCATAGCCAGTAGATGACCTCCGTTGATTTTGAGGTTAGTTAGTCAAAAGTCAACTGGTCACAGTGACAAATAATGCTTTTATATCCACAGACCTTCCACCATAACGGTGATTAAATAAGCATACATATATGTTTAAGTGTGTTGACCAAAAAATTGATTATGTAACAAAGCATACATTTATGTTTTCACTTCAGTGATGAAGCCTGACCTTTAACTTTTTATCTTCAATATTCATTCTATGTAAATACACTGACAAAGTGTAATATATAGCTAAATATCTACATGTAGTACCACACATATCATATTACCTCTGTGTGGACATCATTTTTCTTGAATTAAATTGTGTTAAAATCTACTTTTTATTTAACAATTAAAACTTGTTAGTGCCAACTTGACTATTGTTTTTTTTTTTTATTTATTTTTGAAAATATCCTATGATGACACTGAATGACTCAAGTTAACTGTCAATAACAGTTTTATATATTTATTTATACATGCAGTTGTGTAATGTGCTATTTATTCAGAGCTTTCTGTAACTCGTTTAATGACTAAATATGTTCAGACTGTATTTTGCACATCTCAATTTGATTTTATTTTATATAGGTTTTAGATGAATGCATACTGGTTCAAAATATCAATTGAAGTTGAAGTTATCTTTTTAAAGAATGATGGTTTAGACAGATAATTGTGTTATCTTACAATATCTCCGTTTGTTAAATGAAATGTAGAGATAATGATATATTTTTCTTTTTATATATTTCCATATTTATTTGTATTTCTTGTTGTTGCTTATGATCATAAGTTTGTTTGTTTGTTGAATTTTATGTCCATTTTTCAACAGTCAGAGTCATATGAGGCAGACAGTTAACCTAACCATCCTAGGAAGAACCAGTTGTCTCCCATGTTCCATTATGTAAATATCACATCCCATATAGGGTGATAGAATGTAATGTTCACCCGAGACAAGTAATGTCGACCGAGGCGTTAGCCGAGGTTGACAATACTTTGTCAAGGGTGAACATTACGTTCTATCACCCTATGTGGGATGTGATATTTATTTTATTATACCAAACAAAACAATAATTAAGAAAGACAAGAATGCAACAAACATGCTAACATAACAGTTACACGGTTCTTTTCGTAATGGTTGAGTCAAAACACTAAATCTTCTTCAGAGATTGAAACGAAGCATAGTTATTTGCGCTGTCAAATCATCTTCTGCTAAACGGGATGTCAAATTAAGAGTAGATTTTGATAATCGTCCATTAAAACGTCTAGGGTATAGAACAGATTGACTAAAACACGGCACCCGGTATTAACGTGTCAGATCGTGAGGGCAGTTTCATTATTGCAAGCGGGCCGTAATGTAATGTCACAGAATAACATTACGGATTGTCACCCTCTGACGTCACAATAATGTACATGTAGTTTCTTTATTCTTAGGTTTTCATCTCCATATCATAAACCATATTGAATAAATGAAATATGTTATTATGTTAAATCTTTGTTTATTTTCCCTGAGTGCACTAAAACAGTCATCATCTGTAACACTATAACAGCCATGATATCTCATACACTAAACAGTCATCATCTGTAACACTATAACAGCCATAATATCTCATACACTAAACAATCATCATCTGTAACACTAAAACAGTCAACATCTGTAACACTATAACAGCCATAATGTCTCGTACACTAAACAGTCATCATCTGTAACACTAAAACAGCCATCATCTGTAACACTATAACAGCCATAATGTCTCGTACACTAAACAGTCATCATCTGTAACACTATAACAACCATAATGTCTCGTACACTAAACAGTCATCATCTGTAACACTAAAACAGTCATCATCTGTAACACTATAACAGCCATAATGTCTCATACACTAAACAGTCATCATCTGTAACACTATAACAGCCATAATGTCTCATACACTAAAACAGCCATCATCTGTAACACTATAACAGCCATAATGTCTCATACACTAAACAGTCATCATCTGTAACACTATAACAACCATAATGTCTCGTACACTAAACAGTCATCATCTGTAACACTTAAACAGTCATCATCTGTAACACTATAACAGCCATAATGTCTCGTACACTAAACAGTCATCATCTGTAACACTATAACAGCCATAATGTCTCATACACTAAACAGTCATCATCTGTAACACTATAACAGCCATCATCTGTAACACTATAACAGCCATAATGTCTCATACACTAAACAGTCATCATCTGTAACACTAAAACAGCCATCATCTGTAACACTATAACAGCCATAATGTCTCATACACTAAAACAGTCATCATCTGTAACACTATAACAGTCATCATCTGTAACACTATAACAGTCATCATCTGTAACACTATAACAACCATAATGTCTCATACACTAAACAATCATCATCTGTAACACTATAACAACCATAATGTCTCATACACTAAACAACCATCATCTGTAACACTATAACAACCATAATGTCTCATACACTAAACAATCATCATCTGTAACACTATAACAGCCATAATGTCTCATACACTAAACAATCATCATCTGTAACACTATAACAGTCATCATCTGTAACACTATAACAGTCATCATCTGTAACACTATAACAGTCATCATCTGTAACACTATAACAGCCATAATGTCTCATACACTAAACAATCATCATCTGTAACACTATAACAACCATAATGTCTCATACACTAAACAATCATCATCTGTAACACTATAACAGCCATAATGTCTCATACACTAAACAATCATCATCTGTAACACTATAACAGTCATCATCTGTAACACTATAACAGCCATAATGTCTCATACACTAAACAGACATCATCTGTAACACTATAACAACCATAATGTCTCATACACTAAACAATCGTCATATGTAACACTATAACAGCCATAATGTCTCATACACTAAACAATCATCATCTGTAACACTATAACAGCCATAATGTCTCATACACTAAACAGTCATCATATGTAACACTATAACAGCCATAATGTCTCATACACTAAACAGTCATCATCTGTAACACTATAACAGCCATAATGTCTCATACACTAAACAGTCATCATATGTAACACTATAACAGCCATAATGTCTCATTCACTAAACAGTCATCATCTGTAACACTATAACAGCCATAATGTCTCATACACTAAACAATCATCATCTGTAACACTATAACAGCCATAATGTCTCATACACTAAACAGTCATCATCTGTAACACTATAACAGCCATAATGTCTCATACACTGAACAATTGTCATATGTAAGACTATAACAGCCATAATGTCTCATACACTAAACAATCATCATCTGTTAGACTATAACAGCCATAATGTCTCATACACTAAACAGTCATCATCTGTAACACTATAACAGCCATAATGTCTCATACACTAAACAATCATCATCTGTAACACTATAACAGCCATAATGTCTCATACACTAAACAGTCATCATCTGTAACACTATAACAGCCATAATGTCTCATACACTAAACAATCATCATCTGTAACACTATTACAGCCATAATGTCTCATACACTAAACAACCATCATCTGTAACACTATAACAGCCATAATGTCTCATACACTAAACAGTCATCATCTGTAAGACTATAACAGCCATAATGTCTCATACACTAAACAGTCATCATCTGTAACACTATAACAGCCATAATGTCTCATACACTAAACAGTCATCATCTGTAACACTATAACAGCCATAATGTCTCATACACTAAACAACCATCATCTGTAACACTATAACAGCCATAATGTCTCATACACTAAACAATCATCATCTGTAACACTATAACAGCCATAATGTCTCATACACTAAACAACCATCATCTGTAACACTATAACAGCCATAATGTCTCATACACTAAACAATCATCATCTGTAACACTATAACAGCCATAATGTCTCATACACTAAACAGTCATCATCTGTAACAATATAACAGCCATAATATCTCATACATTAAACAATCATCATCTGTAACACTATAACAGTCATCATCTGTAACACTATAACAGCCATAATGTCTCATACACTAAACAATCATCATCTGTAACACTATAACAGCCGTAATGTCTCATACACTAAACAGTCATCATCTGTAACAATATAACAGCCATAATGTCTCATACACTAAACAATCATCATGTGTAACACTATAACAGCCATAATGTCTCATACACTAAACAATCATCACATGTAACACTATAACAGCCATAATGTCTCATACACTAAACAATCATCATATGTAACACTATAACAGCCATAATGTCTCATACACTAAACAATCATCATATGTATCACTATAACAGCCATAATGTCTCATACACTAAACACTACTGAAATTTCAGGCTGAAAAGACCACTGGTCTGGCTGTCAAAAAAAATTAATGTCTTACACCCTTGGACAACGAAGTATATAATTTTTGGAGACTTTATTTAAATATATTAAATGTATTCCAGTAGATATTGCAACGTCTGATACATCGAAGTGATAGTTTCCCCTGATTTTAATGAATATTTGAGTCACGTTTAGGGTGGAAACAGGGACTACATATGGACAGGATAGTTTTATTGAGATAATACCTGATACTGAGTATATCGTCAACTGTAGAACCATATGACCAGATTCATGAAACATCAACGGTTTGTCTTTTTGATCGAGTAGATAATCCCTTTAGTTTTGGGATCAGTAAGTCAAAAGTTACAAATTCATGTGATCTGAAACGTCGCACACTCTGATAAAATCATACGTCTCTGACAAAATGTAACATAGGCCACATTCTAGTATTCAATTGCCGGATGCAATTTTGCGCCGTTCAAACATTTAACTTGAAATGTGTTCTTCTGGCAAGTATAATTCATCTACATCTATTATACTGCTGCCACAAAATCGTTTTTGATTACACTAAGGCAGGCGCGGCGTTGTCAATAAATAGCTGTTAAAAATAAAGTGAGGTGCAAGATTAAAAGTATACTACAAGACTAAAGGTTAAAAGATAAAAACAATGCACTGATTTAGAATTTGGCGAAAGGATGCAGCTGCCCAGTGAAAGCATTTAAACTGGGGCTAGCTTGCAGGGACACAGGAAGGTCATTCCACAGGCGTATACTGTGTGGGAAGAATGAAAAAGAGTAGTACTGTGTCCTTGAGTAAGGTTACATCAGGTAGTTCAGGTGTCTAGTTGGTGTTAGGTGATGATGGTCAACAAAGACAAGATTCTGTTTGATTTTATAGAGCATAGTAACAGTAAAAAATGCGTCTTCGTTCTAGAATTTGCCAGTTAAGGTCTCAAAGCATTCTGGATACACTACTATTATAATGATAGTCATGCAGACATACCTAGCTGCTGATCTTTGGACTTGTTCTGCCCCCCCCCCCCCCCAAGAAGTGTCAGATAGAACTTATCAGGGGTCATTGCAAGCAGTTTATTTGCAAGACTGATACTTATGTCAGTAACACCCGAGAAAGAATGCAATCGTTCGAATTCGTGTTCACTACAGACAATTATATACAGAGTGTATGCTAATGTTTCTAGTAGGTATCAACGTTATATACATGTATATTATCCGGTATTTTGCTCCACAGTTTTGATATGAGTAGTCTTATATGCTTATATGAATTTTCAGTTAACACTTGGTATATGACTGCATTTGAGATAGACGGATGTATTAATCTAAAATGTCGATAGTCGGATATTATTATTCGTTGAGTACATGATGTACGAGGCTTGTACAAAAAGTTCGTGGACACCTATCGTAACTTTTAAACAAAACAAATTAAGAACTTCATTCTTTCACTATATCAAATATTGATATATTACAGTATGGCATGTAGAATATCATCACAATATGATGAGAATTAAGGAAAATGTTTACATTAAAGTCGGTGTACCTATTGTTGTGCGGGGCACTTTACATCAACTTACGACGTCGACGTTATTTAGAGCCGTGATGCTAAAATGTTCAATACAGTCACCTCTTCTCAAAATAAGAAAATAAAATATATGAACATGCACACTGTGTAACTTGTTCATCCCTTGATGGATTAATAATTGAGTTTTGCTGATTTTGTTTGGCCCTCGTACTGTTACACGCCTATCCTTAAGAACTGACTCTTTGACCGACGCTACCATCGTTTATTAAATCGGGTCTAATTTTCAAAATAATAAGTATAATTTCATCAGAATCATTGATCAAATGTGTATCGAATTATGTTTTGCTGTGGTTTAGTTTAATTTCGTGTAATGACGTCGGGAAAATAATAAAGGGGGTGTCCACGAACTTTTTGGACAAGCCTCGTAGTTTCTCGGTCCGTTACTTGTTGTTTCAATGTTGTTTTTCACTGTTTTGTAATGATTCAGGATACACTAAAGAGTCATTGATAAAGTTTCTTAAATCTAAAGTACACAATATTTTGCATATATCAGGAATAAATCCAAGCTCAACGTCTTGTATAAACTGAAAGTATCTGCGTAGAAATATGTTTCTAGGTACACATTTTGAATCAAGACTTAGAATTTGGTGCAGAAATAGAATTTTTCTAATAATGACAGCGGAGTACAAATTGTACAACCCTAACATCTGATCTGGTTCGAACATTGAAACCTTGTATTTTAACAATAAAATACAACATTTTATTGTTAAAATACAAGGTTTCAATGTGTAAATATCAGAGTATGTAACATTGTTCCACAATTCGCTGCCGTACAGTGTTATTGGTATAATAATCTTGATATGGAACTGGCAAGAAATTGAGTGATTTAAACCGAATCAGTGTGAGGTTACAGTGATTTGAAGTCAGCTACCATAATTACTCGACCACGGATGTGGGTACAGACATTAAATATGAAATCGTATCCTCTATCAATTATGAAAAGAAACTAAACTTTAATTTATCGAGGACGAATGATACAGAGGACTGGAAGTTAATTGGGATAATCACTGTATCGCGATACGTATTGCAATATGGGTCGACTCACATGTATTGCAATATATCGCAATACGGGCTACGTTATATCGTAGATTTATATTGTTACTGAATACAGTCATACTTGTGAACAAAGACCATTCTATGGAAAGATGAAATGTGGCCTTCACTGAGTGACAGGTTGTCTATATTATGAGGTCATTTTGTTCTTATTCATCAATGACGGTAATAGGATCATGATTTTATTCACAAGGTGACTTCTATTCTAAGATGGCC
The DNA here is from genome assembly GCA_964023205.1 of Lutraria lutraria. NCBI lineage: Eukaryota > Metazoa > Mollusca > Bivalvia > Venerida > Mactridae > Lutraria > Lutraria lutraria. Next base: position 19,224,719 of record OZ026847.1, read on the forward strand.
ACTATAACTCAGGTTTGACTGTATTAAACACGTTGCATGAAATTAGAACTGAAGTAAAAATATGATAAAACCAATATTTATAATTAGTAATTAAATTTATCTGTGTGGACACTTTAAGTCACTTTAACAAAATAATGAATAGGTCTGGACAGTGGTATTCAATTGACGAGTTACAATGTGCATACTATATCATCAAATATTTAGGGTTGGGAGAATTTGTATAATCACTGAAATCACGAGAAACATGTGCAGATTGTTATATTCGGTTGTAACTGTGGAATGTCATTGACGGAAAATAGAGGTGTATGATTTACCAGTTCAAGCAGAATAGAATTTACCAGCGATAGGTCAGCGGTGACCAAGCTCTGAGATTATAAAACTTGAGATCAGTCTCCTAGCTCAAATCTCAAGTATGTCTATCATAGTTTACACTTGAGTCATGACCAGACCATGAGGATTTCTCTGATACATAAGCCTGACAGCAAAATTGACTCGAACATGTACTTAAAGTTTTAAACATTAACCAGCTCTACAAATCTTTTCAACCATAATACTTTGAGAATGAAATTGAGATTTGAGATCAGAAACTGTTCTTAAGTTTTATAACCATGGAGTCATATCTTGTCTTTTAATGTGCATTTGGTAAATGTGATCAGATGATAATATTATTGAACTTTAGCCCGACAGCACAATTAAATACGACTATATTCAACGTTTTAGTGACTGTATCAGTATTCTAACATCTTAACACTCATAAAGCATATCCGCTAATACATATGCAAGATTCGAAAACCTCATGTTGTCAATAGTGGAAGCAGTCAGTAAAATACGCGTAGTTCTTACATACGGAATGTGACTGTAAATGGCTTAAATAAGGGAGATAACAAAAACAGCTGCTTTGTGGGTACTTTTACGAAAGGTTACCAAACATTGACCGTTATTTATTTGGCATCAGGCGAATTATTGAAGACACTATTCGTTAAAATACAGTTTTTAATCTGCAGGCCCTTAGTATTGAAACATAATGATATGAGGTTTAATGGAGGAACATAAATTATATTACATTAACCATGCTGTATGGTATTATACTCGTACATGTACAAGTATATCGCTATACGTTTTGCAATACAGCATTGCGTATCGCAATATATCGCGATACGAAATTTCCCGCAGTATCCATCCCTATTTCTTGTATACTAATATCAAATCGTATATTTCTTTTTCGGCCGAAATTGGGCCCCGAATGAATACTATTCTGTGACAGTGCCATTGTAAAAGGGACTTAAAATAAACCGACTTTAAATCTCATACATGTGTTAATGGAAATAAGTAACAAATCTAAGACACATCACAAGTATCTCTCGGACATATTTTTTAAATAATAAATGAGTCTTGCTTTTTGTTGAAAGAAGAATCATCTCTTTCATATTGGGTGAATTGTGCATAAATTTGTACTTGAATGTCCAGCTGCTGATCATGTGACATTCTATCAAAATTTACACAGGACATGATGATACCTAATTTTAAGTAAATTGAACGTTTAGAAACGCATGATTCTCGTGGAAAACTAGATTTACATGAAACAGAAATTCTTTCCTTATGCCCTAGCGCATTGACTACAGTGCCCCTACGGTAATTTGACTCCGGCCAAAATGCCAGTTCAAGCCAATCCGAAGATACTAGGTATGACAGGTAACTGGCAGTTTGTGGTACGGGGAGTGTATCTGATACATACAACCACAATTGACGATTTTCATTATAAAAACGTGTCTAACCTTTAGGATACCGTGCTTTTCACTTTTCACAATCATCGGAGTCAATACACGTGTTAATGTATGTATACACTGAGTTTAATGGGCATGTTCATCTTTGCAGTACATATATATTAAATAAGTATAATGATACAACAAATATTTTAATATTATGTATTCGACGATCCTTAAAAAACTAGTGAAAATGGAAAAAAGGAAAAGTGAGTTTGTGGATTCGAACTAGCGCGGTAACTTAGTCAAAGGTTGTCAGCCGCCTATCATAATAATGATACATACACAGTTTCTATGCAAACGTTTATTAATCAATTTGGAGTTTCCTTCACACATAGTTAATGTGAGCTTGTTATTTCTATTTATTTGAAAGAACATCTTAGTATCATTACAGAAGTTAACTTCAATGTTTTTTACCTCCATTTTGGATGTAACACATGTCTTTGAACCATTGCACCTTACTTTTCCCAACCGACACCAAGGGCTGCAGTCTCATAACATCGTCTATACCTGATAAATCCGTAAGCTGAAAAGATCAAGGTATAGATAGAGTAAAACAGTTGATGGTACAAGGCCTTTGAGAAAAGTGTGTTCGTTCGCCATATTTTGTGCAAAAGTGTGCACATTCGCCAAAACGCAATATTTTCATTTTTTTATTTACATTTTAAACGTGTATCTTACATTATATCCTTACTTGTTTCACATGTACATATAGTAAATTGAGATAAATGCATATAAAACACATACAACAACTTTCTCAAATACTGGATTCGTAAGGCTCGTTGCTTCGGAATTTGTGCTTGAATGTTCTCGAAAACTACAAACGATTGAATGTATAAAGATTAAACATGTTTTATACCGATAAAAGGCGGACGATGCGAGGGGTACGGTGCGCTTATGATTATTGAAATGCAAAACTTCATTCCTATAGAAATCGCCAAAATTCGCCTTTCTAAGGTGTTCGTTCGCCCTCAGTTTCGGATGTATTTGATGATAACTGGAAAGCTTTCGTGGATTAATCAGTCGATAGAACTACGAATAACTAGTCATTAGATAAAAATGCATATGTTTTGCGAGACAATGTATAAAGTGCTATCAAAACTCTGTCGACGGTAAAACGTGTGTCTGTAAATACATGTAGCTATTCATAGCTAATGTTTAACATGTTTATACACTCAAACCAACTTATAATCCGCCACCTGATATTATTGGATATGAATTGATTGTTGAAAGTATAAAGCAAAAACTATTTTTATTTCTGTAATGATATTGAAAGTTTATTAAATGCTTGTAATCGTTAATTAGACATTTTTTACAGACAAGTGATAATCGAAATTCATGATCGAAACTTGGAGGAACGTACCTGTCTCAACGGAACACTGGACTCCCAACATTCCAACTGCTCTGCCTCTTTCTTCTACAGACATCGGGGTGATGTTTTATGTTTTTATGATAGCGTATAGAAAACCGAATCGATTGAAATATGCTGACCTCATTTTTATTGAATGCACGGGATTCACGAGCAATATAATCGATAACGAAGTACACGTTTCGCATGGGTAACTGTGCAAGAGAATATGCAATCAAATAATGTAAAATTACTGGTAATTGAATGAAATTATTGTATGCAAAATTTCAGAAATCTCTGCCGCATAATTTCCGAGAAATTTCATTTTATAAGTTGGTTTGAGTGTTTACTATTCCGACAATAAATAAAGTTTGAACTTCAACTAGTGGTGCGGATTTCATATTTTATGGACATTTCATATTTGCAAATGACATTTTATCATCTATACTTGCAAACATGTATATATGCTACGTATTGGATACAAGTATGTGCCGATAAATATGAAGAAATGTGTTATAATAACACTACACAAAGGTGGAAAGAAAAGGAAAGACGATCCGAACAATTATACAGCCATTACATTATTGTCTACATTTCTCTAGTTATTTGAAGTGATTCTGTTATAAAGATGCAACAATCAAATCTTAATCCCTCGTTGCTTTCAATCAACTGTATAGTAAGACTACCAGTGTAGTGGAAGTCAATGATTTACTGTCAGACCTATTTCCGTTTTGCAGGGGACACCCCAAGGCCGTTATAGCTCGCCACTCTTGTATATTTTGTTCATCAATGATCTTATCAAAGAACTACAACAATGTGGTTATGGCTTTTGTATCTACAATATGAACATGACTGTGTTCTCCAACAGTAGCAGACGGTATGGTGTTAGTGACGCTTTCAAAACAATGTATGGACGAAATGTTACAAATTTGTTATAAATATTCAATCAAATGGCGGTATCAGTACAATCCTAAATAATGTACTGTGACTGTATTTAATGAAGGTAACACAAGTCAATGTTGAGATAGACATTTCAAAATTGGTGCTGATTTTATAATGGAATCAGACTCGTATACTCATCCTGGTATTATGACTGACAAATATCTATCTTCTAGGCATTCAATGTAAGCAGCCAGTAACAAACTGAGAGGAACCTTTTTAAATATCATTAACTCGGATTTGCATTCTACTTCCTTAAATCCTATAACATCTCGGACTATTTATAATTACATGTACATGTATATTGTGATTCCAAGAGCACTGTACGAGTGTAAATTGTGGAGTACATATTCTAAGTTCGACCTGCAGTCATCGGAAAGATCCCATCGTTTTTGCATGAAATTAATGCAGTCTTTTAGTAAATGTACTAATACCGATTTCATGTTATGTGCGTTGAATCAGAATTCATTAGAATCCATAGTCGAATTAAACAAACTTTAATTCTTTGGACAGATATGTCGTCTGCCTTGTGAATATCTCGCAAAACAATTACTCTTCCATGGACTGATACGGTATAGTGATTGTGATACGCAATGGACAAGCTTTGTACAGGATACTTACATCCTAGTACAAAATGTATGTAAATACAATCTTACTGGCGTATGTCATCATTCTTAACATACGGTGTTTTCTCATCTAAACGAGTTTCGAAAACCACTCTTCAGAACCTCATTCTGAATAAAGAGAGGTCGGAAACATTCGTGAATACTCAGCAAGTTCTATATGACAGAATTGCTTCACCGGTCCCACTTTTGAGTTCAGTCAAATGTTGCGGATTGTGGGCTTTAGCGAAAAACGTACCCAGACTGTCTAAAATGTGTAGATTTCTTATGTCAAATATCGGCCATTTAGGGTCACGGTCATACGTCAAACTTTGTTGGAGATGTAACTTACAGACTGATTGTGAAATTGAGCAGTTAATAGAGCATTGTCATATGAACGCATCACTGTAGGACACGATCGTATCTGTGTGTGGTATGCAAATGTTTGATTATCTCTTGTCGTTCAGCCAGAAGGACAATATGTCTATATTTTAGCCTGGCCTCTGAAAACAGTCGTTTCAATTTAAGATATCTTCCAATAACTGTTAACGTTGCCGTACCGTAAGTAGTTCTATATAACCGTTTACATTGTACATGTAAACAATATTCATGCAGCTACTTCCTGATTCTACATCATACGGGGAAGTCAAAGACCGGGGCCCGCGAAGCGGGTCCCGGGCTTTGGCCTTGCCCGGCTATAGATAATGCGTACGTGAGAAAAGGTTCAATGTGAATTAAAACAATTTCAAATGTATTACCTATCGCCGAAAATCTCATTTCCAAATCATGGAGGCCGCCATTTTGGCCGCCATTTTGTTTGTAACAACTAAATTCTCGTTCTCGTGTTGGTATATTTTTTTACATCGTAATATAATTACTCACTTATATTTATGTTTTCCTATCTGTTTACAAGAAATAGAAAGCAAAATATTCGAAGTTTTTTAAAAAAGAAGCTTTATTTTAATAATACAAACGCTTTTGGTAAACTTTGTGAAAAGCGTCTGCTTAAAGTTTTACGCAAGGTGCTCGACCAATCTCTACCTAGAGTTGTCGTTCCTTTCCAATAGACTCGACTTCCCCGTTCCATAGGCTTAGCCTATTTTCATATTAGACTTACTGAGATGTATTACCTTTGAAAGCCTATGTATTTTGTTTCGTCATAGACTTTTCTCTTGGTGTAAAAGTAGATAAATATAAACATATAATATAAGCGATTGTCTTCTGTGTTGTTTGCGAAAATATGTACCCTATTGGTTATTAACTTGACATATTGTTTGATTGTTTATTTATTTTATCAATTTTTTATGTCATTAATGTTTCTTTATCTGCAAAATAACCGTGTTTATTTAACTATTCAAGTTAACGTTAATCATATAATGACTTTGTAATTTTTTACGTACGATGTACGAAACAGATGTTTTTGCTTTAATTAGTAAAGTCATGTGTGTCATGCTGTATTGCCATAGGTTTGTTTTATGAATTTATTAAAATGCCATGTAAAATATCCAAACGAACCCCATGACATGTCCAGTAAATAACTACACAAGAACCACAGAGAAGAATAGGCCAACCATAAATACCATATCATACTACATGAATGCACATGTGGAACGAACTACGAACTGTATCTTTTTTATTTAAGACGCCAAATTGTTATTCGGGACATAGAAATAGCCTCAACACAGCCTTAATTGTATATATGTATAAAGAAGCAGAAAAATTGCTTGTTTTCATGTTTTCCTCTTACAGCGAAAAAAATCGTCTTAAGCGAGTTCGCCATAACGGCTATCCATCTGTAAATCTTCAAAGGGCGACGGACCAGTCATGTACTTTTTGCCAATTATTCGATTTACTTCCCTTCATTTGGACATCGTTTTATATGGTTCATGTGTGGTATGTGTGGATGACTGGATTATGTATTAAATACATAACAAAAGAAAGAATATGCGATAATTAGAGTAATAAAAGATGTTTGCTTTAATGAAAAAAAAGCGATCCGTGAAGCACGTTTTTATCCTGAGTTCACGAAATGTGTTGACAGAAAATGGTTTGTATGAATACGAAGTCTTCTCTGTTAAAGTTATTGGTGTATAATTGGTGTGTTATATGCAAACTGATTTCATACCACGTTTTCATAAATCGTAGTTATGTGTGTAACTCAAAAAGGGATAAAAGTGAACTCGCTATTACACACATGTAGGGATGTGCGATATTTTGTCAATGACAAACATGAGTTAAGAATCGTATCACACTGAAAATTACATTTTGGTCTGTTGCTGGGACTCGTTTTTTTATTTCTGTCATTTCAATATCTTACATTAATGAAAAAACAGAACACATTGCCAACAGAACTCCGTGAAACAACTGTATCTACAAATATCTGTTTGAAACAGATTCTATAACTGTGGAGAAATGAAAGATCAATTGTTAACAATAGTTTCTTAATCTCTTATAAAGAGCTGTACAAAATAACTGTGGCGATATTCCCCTTAACCTTCATAATACGAGTTTTTAGAAATATACTATCAGATTATAAGTTGTGTTGAAAATAGTAGACTTTTTAAAAGGGTAACCTATTTCGGTGCTTAACCAAAAGCGATAGTTTAGATATAATGTCGGAGATATGTATATACATGTAAAAAAACTATATAATATTAAGATATTAATTGATCATTTAGACCAAAATGATCTCAGAATAATATCCATCTGTGAGTAAAGGCCACATTATGTATTTCCCAAGTTTAGCCTTTGTTCACATGTTTGACAGTACTTCCGAGTCTAAAAATGTGTTTGATTAATTAGATGTCAAAAACTAATCATCACTGAATGGCTTAAGCCAGTTAACAAATGATCAATAGAAAGGTTAAATGTTGTGAGTTAGTAAAAAAGTGTTAATTCTGGAGAAGATCCAACCATAAAAAGGTACAAATATTGTCAAAATGCAATTAATAGAAAAATCGAATCAAACCAACCTACTTCGTTGTGTATAAAAACACATACATTTCTCCGACATAGAGAATGGCACTTTATTCGGAGATGGCCCCGAAACAGGTTTGACTACACTCATGAATTTTGTATTAAAGTCGGACCGTTATTCATTTCGTCGAAGCACCACCCGGTATCATTAAGTGACTTTGTCGGCTATAATTGTGGATGCAGAACCTGAGCACACATGTATAACCTTTCTACTGATCATTTGCTGACAAGCTTAAGCCCTTCTTTGACATCATAGTAATCAAATACATTAAGATACACTCGGAAATACAGTCAAACATGTGATCAAATGCCACCATTGTGAAATGCATTATGTAACATTAATGAAAGATTGACTTCATTTGGAGGTCATTTTGGTCTAGATGAGCAACGACTTTCATAGATAATGGCCTTTATTCACATGAGGGCCTTTATTCATTCAGGATTGTGAAACTGCATTTAGTTTAACACCAAACCACTAGTCAGTATCATTAAGTTTTACATCTGAATAGAACCATCAATGCTAGCTGGGCAGCTTCCTCACTTTTTTAGGTCCTGTGTGTAATTCGAAGTCTTGGTAGTGAAAGGCTAGTGGTTACTAGACAGAACCCCTTACCACATGACCACTGAGGTCCCTTTATCCATCATCAGTGATATTGTGTTTGACCAGTTTGGAAGACTGCTTCTTTATAGCGTGTACTGGACGTGTTTTGTGCAAGAACGAGTAATATTTATCAACCCCAGACAACATCACATAACATTTACAATAGTCAACATCAGATAACTTGAACTACAGACGACATTAGATAACATGAACTACAGACAACATCAGATAACATGAACTAAAGACAACATCAGATAACATGAACTACAGACAACATCAGATAACATGAACTACAGACAACATCAGATGGCATCAACAACAGACAACATCAAATAACATCAACTACAGACAACATCAGAAATAATCAACTACAAACAACATCAGATAACATCAACTACAGACAACATCAGATAGCATCAACTACGGACAACATCAAATAGCATCAACTACAGACAACATCAGATGACACCAACTACGGACAACATCGGATAACATGAACTACAGACAACATCAGATAACATCACCCACAGTCAACATCAGATGGCATCCACTACAGACAATATCAGATAACATGAGCTACAGACAACATCAGATAACATGAACTACAGACAACATCAGATAACATGAACTACAGACAGTATTAGATAGCATCAACTTCAGACATCAACCACGGACAGCATCAGGTACGGCGTGTACAGACAACAAAGATAACATCATCTACAGTCAACGGCAGATAACATTAACAGCGGTTATTTTCTAATTTGCTTTGCTCAAACGAAAATGATTTATTAACGACAACTTCAAGTTATCCAACGTATGGAATTAAAGAACAACAAACTCAAAATCTTGGTTCTTGGGACAATGGTATTACACGAATGTACATGTCATACATAACAACTTAAAACATTCAAATTCCCGTTCAAGATATTTGTCCTTTAAGTCCAATCAAGTTCAAAACACATCGAGATCGACTGTATTTCTTGTTCGAATGCTTCGTAGTCTGGAACATCGGATATAATCTGTCAGAGACTACAGGACATAATCATTATGTAATGTTTAGTATTATAAACTTTATCTTACTTATATATCATGCATAATGCGATGGTGTGGGTGAGTGTACTACATGTAGTGCAAGCCTCGAACGAACTTTACACAATCTATCCGATCACGCGTGCAAATAAACGTTTTGGATGAACTTTTATACCCAATAAATATATTCTACAACAGATAACATTAACATCGGATAACAGTCTCAAACAATTATAGTTTATGCATTGTAACTGAAACGTATCAGCATCTGTTTATTGACTGCCAAGCTACAGCACAGGTGGCAGTATCAGTGTTTGGTCCACAAATGGTGAAAAAATCATGTCACTGATCTTATATATATAATCAAGGTAAAAAGCCTACTATATGTCTATATGCCAGACAATGTGGAACATTTTGACAAATTTTACAACCACAAGAAGTACACATTAAACAATGCAGACTCGCAATAAGTTGGCATGGTCTTAATTTTTCTACGCTTGTAGATTTCACCCAATGGAAGGAAGAGTTTCCTCTGATTCATCTAATAGAATAAGGAATTTCTTCTGAATGATTAATACGTCATGCCAAGAAATATAGATCAAATGTGAGCTTAAACACATTGGCGAAAAAATGTAATATTAACAACACATTTATGTTTGAGTATAATATCCTATCTAAATATTTAAAACAGAGACAGATATCAGATCACTTTATAACAATTTTAACCAATACTTAACCATATAAGTTATGTAATTCTCAAACGAACAATTGTATCTTCGAAGTACATGTAAATTTATACTATCTGCATCCTCATGTACTTAATATTATATACGTACATCTATTATCCTATGCTTATTTGGTTTCGTAATAGGAAAATAGTATATATTCATGATTGTTATATACTACCATTCTACCATGTACCTGAACTATTGTAAAATGAAATACATCTTATTATCTTACGATCTTCGTTTCAACATAGGACAATAAAAGGTGTATTCTACACATCGTAATAACTTACGATTGTATTTTTGTCCTAATAGATTTAAGCGAAATGAACGTTTTTATATACGTGTGTTTAGAAGTTTCATAATAACACTATTTTATAAACTGTATAATTTTGTGTATGTAATTTATTTGTAAATTGGGTGGGAAAATAAACGAAACCGCATGGCTTCACCAAAAAAAAAAACAACATCGGCTCATATCGTCTACAGTCAACATCAGATAACTTCAACTTCAATCAGCATTAGATAACATTAACTACAGTCAACATAAGATGACATCATGTACAGACAACATAAGATAACATCGTCTACAGTCATCATCTGATAACATCATCTACAGGCAACATCAGATAACATGAACAACAGCCAACATCAGATATCATCAACTGAATTCAACATCAGGTAACATCATAGATCTACAGTCAACATCAAATACCATCAACTACAGTCAACATTGGATAACATCAACTGCAGTTAACATTAGACAACATCAACTGCAGTCAACATCAGATGACAACTACAGTCAACATCAGATATCATCACATACATTCTGCTTCAGATAACATCATCTACAGTCAACATCAGATATCATCACATACATTCTGCTTCAGATAACATCGTCTACAGTCAACATCAGATAGCAACGCATACAGTCAGTATCAGATAACATCAACTGCAGTCAACATCAGATAAAATCACCTACATTCAGCATCAGACAACATCACCTGCAGTCAACATCAGATAACATCATGCAACTACAGTCAACATCTCAGATAACATCAACTACAGTCAATATCACAACACCAACTCAGTCAACGTCTGATAGCATCAGTTGCAATCAAAATCAGAAGATAATATTATACTGTTTGATAACCTATTTTTCATGCGGTTTTTGTATTGATAATTTCAATGCAAGATGACGTTCTTAGGTCCAGCGTCTTGATTCTGTCATTCTAGTTCTTTTGACAGGTTGACCACCTGAAAATCAGCAGAAAACAACAACACTTTGTGGTCTTGACATGGCAATACTAGTAGTCGCGTACATATGTGTGCAGCATCCTCAAGAAAGCTTCAGAAAAAAACATAAATAAATGTTCGACAAATAAACGATAATTGCTCTCAGACAAAATATTCAATGGTGTAGACCAAACAGCGCATTCTGCATTCGTTTAAAAAATAAACTGAATCATATCACCTCTTAAACGACTCTACGGCATAGTAGAAATAATCTGCTTTAATGAAGATTTTCCGCCCAGGACGCGGGTCAGCTTTAAGACCGTCCCCGCGTGAAGAAGTGAACTGGTGCATTCATATAAGTTCTTAGTCCGTTTTCTACCTCCTCATTTAATTGATTGAAAAGGCGGCACAAAGAGAACGATGAATTCAATAATTGAATGCTTTTCCATTGAATGATGTTTCATTTCTAAGTATGGTCGGGACCTCTGGTGAGGGGGGCGCCGGGTGCACCCCGTACTTGAATCCGCCTCTAGGATCTGTCATCATTACGTCAGAAAAAACACTTGTGGACAGTAGATTTAGAGATCGGAAAACTGGAACCAACTTCAGATTAAACACAAAATGTTAAGAGTTTGGTGATTTGTTAACAGCTATCGTTCTACAATAGCGGCCGCATTATCAAGTTACCATGATGGGAGTTCCCGGTGGCGAGGGTAAACTAACTTAATTCATTCAAGCTACCATTGAACAACTACCACTTTTCCTTTTGCAAGTCTATTACAAAATCGGGATCTTCAATTATTACTTTCGAATCGTCTTTTTCATCAACAATAGTTACAAGAAAAGGTAAAACATGTTCACGCCGCCTCGGTTTGTTTCTTTACTGTGCTTAAATCAATCACTTTGGTCATTACTGAAAGAAAACAGCGGAGAATTGTTCAAGTTGAATTATAGTGCACTTGAACAATCAATGAAAACAGTCTAAATCGAATTAGACAATCGTGTATCAAAATTTGCACACCATAAAATGGTGATTCAAGAGAAATAAATAACCAACGCATATTGACAGACAAGCAGCATACAAATTTTCAGCATACATTGTATAATGACACAGTAGTAAATAGTTTTCTTGTTAATACCCGTCCAAGGTTTGGTTACGGACGGACGGACCGACCGAACGACCGATAGCAACTTAATATAATCAACAAGCACTAGTACATCATAGATTAAATTGGTGGCATTATATAATGACATATTATTAGCGTATAATGATAAATAGTAGGGATGTAAACGGTTAATCGATTAATCGATTAACCGTTCGTTTGTTCGATTAACCGGTTATTAAATCATTAATCGATTAACCGAAAAAAATAGAAAGAAGCAAGTAAAATATAATAATAAACTATAGAAAAATCGAAATTTTCATTTTTGAAACTTTGAAGTCTATATGCGCGTATTATCTTGTCAATAAATCAGTCGACCAAAGGTGCGAAAAATACGACAGTTGAGCAAATTAACAATTCATTGACACTGACCTGGGACCATTATACACACTGACACGTATATTGTTGATTGTGTAATTAACTAATTGAGAAGCGATTTTTGGATATACGAGTAAACTTGCTTGGTCTGGGACATCCTCACAATTTGATAATTGTATCGCAAGTTATATACAATAAGTATGATATGTTATACTATCGCAGAAAAAAATCGTCTGTCTGGATGAAAAAAAGTAAAATGTAACCTATGTATGTTATACTATGTATACACGTATGTTGTGTGTTAAGACATGCTAATAAAATCGTCGAACAATATCACCTTTTTCGTCTTTTGCATCTTTATTGATATAAACTGACAACCTTGTTCTTTATTAATTATCCCTGAGTTAAGACACTGGTATGATTTAATTTTGCATCTTTGCATCAAACATAGCGGCTGATAATTATGAGAACGTGTTGACATTTGATACTCAATTGCACAAAGTGTGAAATACTTAAATACATCGAGTGGAATCACAATTAAATTCATCATTACGCCAATCAACCAATCAAATGATCGTTGTTGTACGCTCCGCCCAATGTTCCAATTATAACCTGACCAAATTGAGTATGAAACAAGTATGCCGTAATCTACTTTTTTGTAAACAAAATTACTATTAGTTGCCATAATGATATTTGTAATTGATCATTGATATATATAAACTGAAAATTGATAGTACATACACGCATCACATTTTAGTGGTAAATATGTATTGATGTATATATACATTATCGCATTTCGTGTGATACGTCGGTGTCGCGGACACTTATGACAATTCATTTATGTTTAAAAGCACTTCGTACAATTAACATACGGTTAATCGATTAATCGTTCGTATGAAAGAACGATTAACCGATTAGTAAAATCTTGACAAATTGACATCCCTAATAAATTAAATAGTCATTGTATGGTGAAAATGAACAGGAAATATTAAAATTGCATGTCAATAATAATTTCATATTCACAGCACAAAAACGGTTCTCCTAATGTTCAGGCAGCTACGGCTTTCCACAGTTTTCCGTTATGGTATGGTTACTAACTCACGTGCAGGATATTAGACATTTGCGGTTTAAGACGGTGACGGTGGTGGACATCGGATCTCGGTTTAAATTCGGGGGTCATCTCAAAATTATTGATACATACTCTTGTATAGGGCAAGTGTTACTAATTATTGTGTTTGCAAGTCAACTCAAAAAACGTGTTTATTTTACAATTGTATTCATTTTCATAAGAACTAGAACTAAACCAAGCATACGCGTCAATTTCGGTACTTTTTTGTAATGAATCTGTTATACGATTCTTGGTTGTCGCGAATTAATTCTGCCATAGGGCGTTTCTGCTGTCAACTGCGTCTACCAGGTACCTGGCGTTTACGTGGCTCTTTCCCGTCACTGGCATCGGGCGACTTTGCATTTTCAAGTGACTCCTAAATTGGCATATACCCAAAAGCTCCAAGCTGATTCTGTGTGAATGGAATCGTAAACAGAGATGCACATTCATGAACAAAACTACTTACGTCTGTATTTGTCATATTGTTAAAATCAAAATTTGTTAATAAACAAAATACAAGTAAATTAATAATTCACATGATCACGAATCTAGACTATTTAGAGTTGTAGTGTAATTTACCCTAAAATGATAGCAACGTACCAAAATATACGCATCATATAATTATATTATAGGATATCTGAATGATGCTCAGCGGTTTGGTTTAATGTGCCACAATGGAACTGAAATACCCTTTCCTGACACAAACATTTAATGGAGCAACTTTATATCCATGACTTAACTTCGTCTAGAGAATTGAGGGCTACAACCCGAGATTTGTACCCGTCCGTACACAAGGTGATTCTGAACATGTTCTAGATGTAATCAGCCAAAAAAGGAATCGTAAAATTACACTGATATTTGATTAGAACTAAATAAGTTCGTCATGCGTCTTTGCTCCTACTGAAACAGTCACATAAAATATTGATTACTTTTGGAAAATACGAGTCGTATTTATTGAAATGCGTTTTTGAAATAAATCGTAATTTATTTAAGGTACATGTAGATCGATGCGGATTTAATAGACATGTGACTTTGTATGCAGTAAGATTTGCAGTTAGATTTATTGGTCTAACGAATTGTATGTACATGCGAATTATTTGCCAGTGTTAAAAAACTAACCTCAGTCGGAAGGTATTGCAGTGTGTGGATGCAAAAGGTCGTGGAAGTTTTTTACGAACTTGAAAGAAGCATAGATTTTCAAGCGAAAACGCACTTGGGCCGAGGTACATATTAACCCCCACGAGCATTCAGAAACTTTGCGTACGTACCATTATTGGTCAAGCTACGCCCCTGGAAAGTATCGAACATTAAACAGATATAGTCGACAGTATCGTGTTTGTGTTGAGTGTTATAAATTAGTAGGAACAACATGGAGACATCGACGGGAAGTTAAATATTCGCCGGGTCTTTTGTGCCGAAAAAAACCCAAATCGGTTTAATTCTGTAAATATGACTTGATATCAAAATAACATGCTTATACACCAATGTAGTTCATTTTCATTATAAATGTGAGACGACCCCTTTAATTTAATCCGAAGTTCGTCTCCGTCACCGTCACCGTCTTAAATCGCAAATGTCTATTTGTGTTGGTCTTGTGCTTTGGATGTTTAGATAATTTTCCTAACATTTTGGTTCAAACCCGGAGAACTAATGTGAACACTTTTACTGTTGATTGTGCATAAAAGTAAAATCGTGATATAATTAGTACAAATTATTGATCAAGCCGAACTTTAATTAGGTTCGCACCTTTTTGACACAATGATTACTTTCAACAGGCAACTCAGGTTGATCTAAGTCACTGATTGAAGTGTAGATTTCGGATTATAGGTGTACATGTGTAATTACGAGTTCGAATGATTTAGGAACTTGTTCGTAACCTCGAATAAGTCATAGCACTCGGGTAATACATTTCGGATAATGGTTGTTAGTTTGAATTATTGTATAGGGACAATACCGGTATTGAAAGTTCTTTTCGGATTACACGACGAAATTTTCGAATAAGATGATGTCAAATAATCAGGATTCTGTGGTAATAATAAATGCTACTTGTCCTAGCGAACCGCCTGCGAACGTCTGTATGACGACTATTTTGAAGAAAAAAATCGTCAGGTATAAACAAACTAGAACTTGTGTCTGTGTTGATTTACTAATTATGACTTGTTTGTATATACCATATATGTACATACATAGACTCACTTACTACGTTATATATATAAATGATTGAAACCTTCTTATATATACATGTACCAAAACGCATGTATATATTTACCAATTGCTCTGTTACTAATGTGTACATATTGTTGATAATTAGTAAATTATGACTTATCATTGATAACTGAAAGTTACTTATTTGTCTTAACTGCAATTGCATAAGAACATGTACTTGTGTCTTGTACACTTTCAGTGCTTATTATCCGTACTACACTGACCCAAAATTAAAACTTTATACTTTATTTATATATCTGTCAGTACTTAACTATTTGTGATTTGTACTTAAATGTCAGTACTAGATTATTTGTGAATTGTACTTAATTTGCAGTACTTAATTTATTTTGAATAATTAATTTACCATTGAATTTCAGGACATTGCAACGCACAACAACATCTCAGATAAATTGTATGTTTCCATGCATTTTCGAATGGAAAATGTTTGTTGTTTTGGATTAGTGATTGTGCGTACTGTTTCATCTGCTAAATGCAAACATTTAACAGACTTGCAGTTGGAAAAACTGGATAAGTATACTTTTACTTCTTTACATCATACATCATATGTAAACACGCTTACTATGCTATTTACAGCTGATTGAAACTTACCTACATGTATAAGTTTACCAATAAATATTTACCAAGTATTCTATTCCTAACTTGTATTAACGTAATTACAAGTTCTTATGTGTGTACCTAACTGCCAGTATAAATGATGTGTACATGTTTTCGATAATAAGTTTATAATATTACTTGCCATTAATTTCTCAAAGATACTTATTCGTCTTAATTACTCATATTAGGTACGTTCTTGTTAGAACTTAATGACATGTGATTTGTACTTAAATACAAGAACTAAATTATTTGTGATGTGTACTTAATTACATTTGATTTGTACATCATTCCATTAATAGCTGATTTACCATTGACTTTCAGGACAATTTAAGCACCACACCATGATATCTAAGATGAATTGAGGCTTTGTGCGCTTATGTGTTTCCATGCATTTTCTAGTGGAACGTGCTGTTTTAGAAAATGTGTTTATTAGTGTGCATATATAGTGTTAAATGTCTGTGATTAGTGAAATATGCTTAATGAAATGTGCATAGTAATTGTGCTTAATGAAATGTTCATAGTGTTTGTGCTTAATGAAATGTGCAAAGTGTTTGTGCTTAATGAAATGTGCTTAGTGTTTGTGCTAAATGTGTTATATATTTGTGGTTAAGAAATAGGAATTTGGAATATATATATTGGATTTTTAGGATTAATTTTATGAAGTAAGTGGAGTTTCTTGATCACTGCATTTAATACTTTCACAATGATAGGTCCCCCTCACATAATTTAACTTCACGTGCACTATTTTTTAAGGATTAGGAAGAAATTATTTTTCTTAGATTTTTTTAAAATTTGAATTTAATATTTTAAAATTTCAATTTTCATAGTATTCATTAACTTAGTAGGACGGTTAGGAACCAAACCATTTTCTAGAAATAGGCAAACATGCGCGTCGGTTTGTTTTAAATTCAGTACTGTAACAATAAAATGAATTAGTTAACTAGGGTGTTTATGAACATTATAAACCACGTTCCCGGAATAAAGAAATGTGTGAGGGTAAACTTTGTTTCTTAACAATTTGAACGGAATGAAGTTACATAGTTTCCAATCTATTTCAACAGAATAAAGCCATACAAAAGAATGTTTGGAATCAAATAATGTCACTGAAATAAAACAAAACGTTACCTTTTGACAAAAAGTGATAAAGATGCTGACACAATCTTAAAAGTGCGAGTACCTTAAAAGAACTTAAGACCTGCAACAGGTTAATTTCAGACGCTCAATGATATTGACAACTGATGTCGATTTATTTAATCAAACGCATACAATAAAATTAAGATCGTTGGAATGTTCTAGTTCCAGGTAAATCTTATATTAAATAATAAACTACCAAATGTTTGGTGTTTCGTGGTATGTATAATAGCTCTATCATGTAAATAAAGATAGCTAATAAACTTGACTTAATGAGTTTGACCAAAATCCTACATTCCAATTTTTTTTTAAAAACCAGAGGAATTTAAGTCTTAGATATTGACAATATATGTCGTTAGAACAATATAAATTATACTAAATATGCCCTCATTTCGATTTAAATGGAATACAACCCAAAGGTAATCCGAGTCGGTTTCTGCTATTTGTCACAGTTTTTGTAAGTTTTGAACTCAAATGTTATACAAGAAATAAGTAAAGAAACCGTGTGACATAAAATACTCATTTTTGTCTCCGATATTTACGCTTCTAAGGTTGTTTTTCAATCAAACCGTCTGAACAAATTGATAAATATAATACGTCATATATTTACAATTGATGAACAGTGTTTATTCAATATCTATATTGAAATCGTGTAACTATGTAAAAGCCGACATTTACATACAGCTATTAACCTTCCTAATTATATCGTTAACTTACATAATTAAAATCCAATTCGCATAAAAAGCACTTTTTCAAACAAGTTTTTGTTTACACATACATTTGTTTTTTTATAAGAATATCGTCAATTTTTAATGTAATATGAAAACCACATTTAGAATACACATATCGCACAAAATGTTTACTACTGGGGAAACCCATTATCTACTCCAAACAATTATAAAAAACCAAAGGCATTTAGCTCATAATTGAAAAAAAAATAGCCGTGTACATATTATGAAATTTGCGAACGGGAACTGCAACATGTAAATAAGACATTACAAATAATTTAATACACATAGAGTCCGCGATATTTACTGTTTGTGTAAGTCGTTAATTTCTTCAGTTCGATCATTAATAAATCGAAATTTGTATTTAAAAAGAAATTATAAATTTGCCCAAGAACTAAGACATCAAACGGGAGAAATGAATGCCATTCATTTTGTTCAGAAATATTTACAATTTGCATTGTTATTTTATGCACAGACACTTGGGGTTAGGATCTCCAAAAAACAAAATAATTGTATTTTTGTATATTGAATTGTAGACGTTGAAAACGAATTCTTTTTAAACGGCTTATTTTAGGTTTTATTGATAGATGTGATAAGTTTATGTGTTGGGATTGCCAAATATACAATTTTTAGAGCACCTCGCATCAAGTGTCTGTGATTTTATGACATTACATTCTTTATAACCATACTGATAAATATGGTATGTTTTATTATTTTAAACATAATCATGTAAACATACATTCAGTACACATGTCGCTCGAAACTATTAGTGAAGATTCTATCTATCGTTGAAATCTTGTGTGTATGTTAAATACACGAACCGCGCGACTTGCATCATTCGCTAGTAACATGGATAGTCTCATTAGAATATAATAATTTGTTCATTTGCGTAAAGTAAACGTTACGCGCTTGTTGTTTACAAACTATTCTCATTTCGTTCCAAAGATAAAAACTCGAGACCAGACAATTATAATTTGATCGTATGCTAGTTCTGTACATTTATTTCAAAACACAAAATTTACAAAAGTATTCTCATCATATCAGGTCATTGTTTTGTTCACATTCATATTTTCAAATCAATATTAGAAAAGTAAAATACTTTGTCCAAGAAATACGCCAACAATATTGCGACATTAATTCTTAGATATTTACAATTCCGCGTGTAAAGCAAAGATATACTCATCTTGTTCGATACACAGTCTATTGATGAACACCGTTCATTTCAAAATTTAGATGATTTTCAATGCTATACATTTTGCATAAAACATGCGTAGCGCGCTTGTTATTTACTATGTATTCTTATCATATAAATTCATTATTTGTTTTACCGACATGGTTTCAACAAAGTTATAAAACTTTCTGCAGCCCGATTTTTTTCAAATAAATTATTGTTCACGGTGTATAACAATTGAAAATTCTAAAATATGAGTAACGGCTTGTTGATTACATCATTAAGTATAAAATTTGGACTACGAAAAAAAGTACATAATGATCCGTGACTTGGATACATTTTTGTCATAGATATTGACTGTCATGATAGTTTTTCATGAAACCCAATACACAATGTTAAATACTTACAGATTTACTGTACTTGGTTTGTTCTTAGATATTTTCAACGTTCATGCATGCGAATCAGTTCAAATAAAATATTTCGGAAGATGTACATCATATATCTACGTTGATTTCATCATTTAAGATGTCTAAATAATAAGTAAACGAAAACCAAGAGACTTGAACACATGCATTATACCAATTGATATGGAATGTCCACGCGCATTTATAACATTACATTCTCTGTAATCAAATTGATAAATACGGTATTTTTTGTTAGAAATCATTTTGAAAATACATCTTGGTTATTGACCAGTTAGGCATTTTGAAAATACTAAATTTCCACACATGTGGTTTGTAAACAATCCATTCTTATACAAGCCAATACACACGAATCCCAGAATCCGCGATATTAACTTGTTGTGTAAGACATTAATTTCTTGATTTCAATTTGTAAGAAATCGAATTTTGTATTTAAAAAAATCATAATTCATTCGTGTAATACGACAACAATCCTGCGACGTAAATTCATATTATTCTTAGATATTAACAATTTGGCATGTGTGTGTTTCAATCAGGTATGTAATCAAACAAATACACATGTCGCTCGGTAAATACTCTATTGGTGAACAACGTTTATTTCAAAGTTTAGAATGAAATTCATTGAAATCTTGTGCATGAACCGCACGACTTGAATTTATTGTTTGCTAAATGTATATTACCATTTGAATCTAATAAATCAATGATTCAAAGTAAAGTATGCGTAACGCACTTTGTGTACAAACTTCTCATTTCATAATCTCATTAATTAGGGCGTTTAGTCATAATTCTGTCTGTGGAATAAGTACATTGTACATAAGAACCGCATATAAATAACACTCATCTTAATTATATATCCAGTTTGATATTTTATTCAGGTAACCAATACACATAAATTAATACACAGAGATTCCGAGATATTCAAAACTTTGTTTGACGATAATTTCTTCATTTGGATATACATGTATATGCGATTTTGGCATTGTATATTATGAAGCTAAATGAGAAATAATTGCCAGTGAATACGTCAACAAACTCGGCATTATTACAATTTACTTTGATCTTAAATATTTCTAATTATGCAGGTTAACATCGATGAGATACACAAAATTGTAATTAATTTCTATGAAACATCGTACGAACAAAAATACACAAGTCGTGCGACTTAACTTAATCATATTTATTAACATACGTTGTATATAGTACGTTCATTTTATTTCGATCTGTAGGAAATAAAATTTTGTATTTAAAGATAAAAGATAATTTGTCCCTGAAGTACGTTCTGTTGTTTATCTGTTCTGTTCATGTGTATTATTATTTAATGTTAGAAATTGACCAGAAATTTTTAGCAACCAATACACATAATTGAGATACATGCTAGTTTGTTTATTTTTAGTTCAGTCCAAATATTAATATATATATATGGTCAATTTTGTATGAAATGATATGAATCAAATGAAAACCAACAACGCAGGGGTTGTTTATTTGACGCACCGTTCAAGTCAGTTAATTAATATTCATAATTAATACAAGACAACTGAAATACACGCGGGGTCCATATATCAATAATGCCAATCTTACACACTCAATTGAAATACACGTTGATTTATTGTTTACTATATTATCTTCCGTTGAAATATAAATATGCTAATATATAAATTATTATTAAATTATAAATTAATTAAATGCGCATGGATTGTTTACTTGAAGTTCCGTTCAAATCAGTTAATTTATATTCATAATTAATCACCAAAGACAAATAAAATACACGCGGAATCGTTATATGATTTCAGCAAATCTTCAATAATTGAAACACATGCTGGTTTGTTCATTTTATTCTGTACCGTTGAATTGTCAATACATCTGGTCATTTTGATAATAATAATTAATATCACAGACAAATGAAATACACGCGGGACCGTTACATAATTGAAATACACGCTGGTTTGACTTTATTATGTTCCGTTGAAATATACCAGGTCACTTTTTATAAAACCATAATATTCAAATAAAAATCATTCGCTCACGGGTTGTTTACTAGAAGTTACGTTGAAATAAGTTTTTTTAATATTAATAATTGATAATCTAAGACAATTGAAATACACGCGGGATCTGTAAAAGACAATCTTACAAAATTGAAATACACGCTAGTTTGTTACCTATATTATATTCCAAATTTAGGTCTAACACAACAACTAAATACAATTTATCCGTGAAATATGTCAACAAACACGCAATTTTGAATTCATATTGTTCTAACATTTATGGAAGGGAATCAATTCAAATATACTATAGCGCACGATTTATATCTAATATTGGTTAATTCCAACAATTAAAATGTCTAGATAATCAGTAAAAGAGACCTTAAAAGTATGGGAACTTCAAAGCGCGCTTGCTGTTTACAATTATTGTCAGGACCTTAGATTCTCGTCATTTTTGTCATAGATATTGACCATTTTTGTAGTGTTTTTTTTTTCGATAAAACAAATGCACATTATTCAAACCACAGTGTCCGCTCCATTAACTTGTTATGTTTGACCTTAATTTGGTCATTTCTCCGTGACATAAATTCATTTTGTTCTTCTATATATACAATTTGGCGTGTTAGTTTCGAACAAAGCGTGTAAATAAGCAGCTACACTGTATGTCGATAAATACATACTTTGCCCGTATGCTAAGTCAATTTCATCATTCGCTACATGCATAATAATCACTTCAATCGTACAAATTCATAATTTTCTTAAAACGCACGTAATGCTATTGTCCGTGAAAAACGTCAAGACACCCACAATTATAATGCAATTCATTTATTCTTAAATATTTACAATTGTGCAGATTCTTTTCAACCAATGCATGTAAACAAACCTATACACACTTCGGTGGATACATTGACTATTGAGGAAGATTATAAGTTTATTCCAAAATTAAGAATGCATTTCACTATATTTTATGTACAATAAATACACGCGACGCGCGACTTGCATTTATTATTTCTTACATGAATGATATCATTTGCGTCCAATAAGTTAATAATTTGCCTAAAACAAACGTAGCGCGTACGTTCTTTACGCATTATTCTCATTTCGTATGAAAATGAATACATGAAACCCAACACATTAATACTTTGGCCGTGTGTTTGGTCAGTTTCATTTTTCGCTACATGCATAATACTCATTTAAGTATATACTATTAGATTAACATTTTGCGTTGAATATAAATATCACACTTTGATAAATCATAAACTTATTAATTAGCGCATTTGGTCAATATACTGTCTATGTAACAGATACATAAGAACCGCAAAATGAGTACCACACATTTCCATCTTATATATTGAACATTTTGATATTTTGTTCATACAACCAATACACATGATGGAATATACACAGATTCACGGTGATATTCACTAACATAGTATTACGTTAATATCTTCATTCCGAGATATATATATGAATTGTTCAACCAAATCATGTAAACAAATGGATACAAATATCGTTCGAAAATTATAATAGTTTTAAATGCTATATACTTTGAATAAAATGTGCGAGGCGCTAGTTGTTTACAAGATATTCTCATTATATAATGAAATACACGCTGGATTGTTAACTTTATTATTTCCCTTTGAAAATATTAATATATCTAGCCATTTTTGGATCAAATCATGTGAATAAAAAAAATGCGCACGGGTTGTTTGCTTGTAATTCCGTTCAAGTCAGTTAATTAATATTCATAATTAATACTCAAAGATAAATGAAATACACACGGGATATTTATACAAATTTAGCCAATCTTACACAATTGAAATACACGCTGGTTTGTTTATTTTATTATGTCCCGTTGAAATATTTATATACAAAGTCATCTTTATAAAACCATAAGATTCAAAATAAAAATCAATTGCGCACGGGTTGTTTGCTTGAAGTTACGTTGAAATAAGTTAATTAATATTCATAATTGAATAACAATAAATAAATGAAATACTCGCGGGATCGTTAAAAGAATTTAGACATTCTTACAAGAATGATATACACGCTTGTTTGTTTATTTTATTATATTCCGTTGAAATATGAATATATCTGATCATTTCTGTATAAAAATCACATGAATAGAAAAACAATTGCGCACAGGTTGTTCACTTGACATTCCGTTCAAGTCATTTAATTAATATTCATAATTAATACTTTGGCGTATTAGTTTCGAACAAAGTGTGTAAATAAGCAGCTACACGTGTTGTTCAATACATACTTTTGGCCGTGTGCTAAGTCAATTTCATTATTCGCTACATGTATAAGAATCACTTCAATCTGACAAATTCATAATTTTCGTAAAACGCACGTAAATGCTATTGTCCGTGAAATACGTCAAGACACTCACAATAATAAATTAAATGCAACTCATTTATTCTTAGATATTTACAATTATGCAGATTCTTTTCAACCAATGCATGTAAACAAACCAATACACACTTCGGTGGATATATTGACTATTGAGGAAGATTATAAGTTTATTCCAAAATTGAGAATGCATTTCAATGATATCTTTTATGTACAATAAATACACGGGACGCACGACTTGCATTTATTATTTCTTCTATGAATAATATCATTTGAGTCGAATAAGTTAATAATTTGCCTTAAATAAACGTAGCGCATATGTTGTTTACGCATTATTCTCATTTCGTATGAAATGAATACATGAAAACCAACACATTGATACTTTGGCCGTGTGCTTGTTCAGTTTCATTTTTCGCTACATGCACAATACTCATTTAAATACATAGACTAATATTTTTCGTTGAATAAAAATATCAGCATTTGATAACTCATAAACTCATTAATTAGCGCATTTGGTCAATATACTGTCTAAGGAACAGGTACATAAGAACCGCAAATTGAGTACAACACATTTTCATCCTATATATTGAACATTTTGATATTTTGTTCATACAGCCAATACACAAACTGGAATACACACAGAGATTCACGGTGATATTCATTAACACAGTATTACGTTTGTGTCTTCATTCCAATATATATATATGAATTTTTCTACCAAAATCATGTAAAAAATGGATACTAATATCGTACGATACATATAGTCTATTCACGAAAAACGTTTACTTCAAAATTAGAATAATTTTAAATGCTATATTCTTTGAATAAAATATGCATGGCGCTTAAGTTGTTTACAAGATATTCTCATTATATCATAAAATTCTAATACACGCTGGTTTGTTAATTTTATTATATTCCGTTGAAAATATTAATATATCTGGCCATTTTTGTATCAAATCATGTGAATAAAAAACAATTGCGCACGGGATGTTTGCTTGAAGCTCCGTTCAAGTTAGTTAATTAATATTCATAATTAATACTCAAAGACAAATGAAATACACGCGGGATATTTATACAAATTTAGCCAATCTTACACAATTGAAATACACGCTGGATTGTTTATTTTATAATGTCCCGTTGAAATATTTATATACAAAGTCATCTTTATAAAACCATAAGATTCAAAAAAAAAATCAATTGCGCACGGGTTGTTTGCTTGAAGTTACGTTGAAATAAGTAAATTAATATTCATAATTAATAACAATAAATAAATAAAATACTCGCGGGATCGTTAAAAGAATTTAAACATTCTTACACGAATGATATAAACGCTTGATTGTTTACTTTATTATACTCCGTTGAAATATGAATATATCTGATCATTTTTGTATAAAATCATATGAAACAAAAAACAATTGCGCACGGGTTGTTTACTTGACGTTCCGTTTAAGTCAGTCAATTGATATTCATAATTAATAATCAATGACAAATGAAATACACGCGGGGTCCTTATATGAATTTAGCCAATACTGGTTTCTTCACTTTATTATGTTCCGTTGAAATATTTATAAATCTGGTTATTTTGGTATTTAATAATATTAATCAAATAAACATCATGTGCGCACGGGTTATTTACTTGAAGTTCAGTCGATATCAGTTAATTAATATTCATAATTTATCATCATCAAAGACAAATGAAATACACGCGGGATGGTTATAACATGAATTTAACCTTTCTTACACAAATGATTACACGCTTGTTTGTTTACTTTATTATATTCCGTTGAAATATTAATATATCTTACTTATATCTGACTATTTCTGTATGAAATCATAAGAAGTAAAAAAAAAACAATTGCGCACGGGTTGTTTACTTGACGTTCCGTGCAAGTCAGTTAATTAATATTCATAATTAATAATCTAGTGTGTTAGTTTCGAACAAAACGTGTAAGTAAGCAGCTACACATGTCGTTCAATACATACTATAACCGTATGCTTAGTCAATTTCATTATTCGATACATGCATTAATAATCACTTGAATTTTATAAATTCTTAATTTTCGTCAAATGCACATAATGCAATTGTCCGTGAGTTACGTCAAGGCACCCACATTAATAATGCAATTCATTTATTCTTAAAGATTATTTTCAACCAATGTATGTAAACAAACCAATACACACTTCGGTGGATACGTTGACTATTGAGGAAGATTATAAGTTCATTCCAAAATTGAGAATGCATTTCAATATATTTTATGTACAATAAATACACGTGACGCGCGACTTGCATTTATTATTTCTTACATGAATGATATTATTTGCGTCTAATAAGTTAATAATTTGCCTAAAATAAACGTAGCGCATACGTTGTTTACGCATTTATATTCTCATTTCGTATGGAAATGAATACATGAAACCCAACACATTGATACTTTGGCCGTGTGTTTGGTCAGTTTCATTTTTCGCTACATGCATAATACTAACTCATTTAAATATATAGATTAATATTTTTGCGTTGAATATAAATATCACACTTTGATAACTCATAAACTCATTAATTAGCGCATTTGCTCAATATACTGTCTATGGAACAGATACATAAGAACCGCAAAATGAGTACCACACAAGTCCCATCTTATATATTGAACATTTTGATATTTTGTTCATACAACCAATACACATGATGGAATACACACAGATTCACGGTGATACTCACTAACATAGTATTACGTTAATATCTTCATTCCGAGATATATATATGAATTGTTCAACCAAATCATGTAAACAAATGGATACAAATATCGTTCGAAAATTATAATAATTTTAAATGCTATATACTTTGAATAAAATGTGCGAGGCGCTAGTTGCTTACAAGATATTCTCATTATATAATATAATGAAATACACGCTGGATTGTTAACTTTATTATTTCCCTTTGAAAATATTAATATATCTGGTCATTTTTGGATCAAATCATGTGAATAAAAAAAATGCGCACGGGTTGTTTGCTTGTTATTCCGTTCAAGTCAGTTAATTAATATTTATAATTAATACTCAAAGATAAATGAAATACACGCGGGATCGTTATACGAATTTAGCCAATCTTACACAATTGAAATACACGCTGGTTTGTTTATTTTATTATGTCCCGTTGAAATATTAATATACAACGTCATTTTTATAAAACCACAAGATTTAAATAAAAATTAATTGCGCACGGGTAGTTTGCTTGAAATTACGTTGCAATCAGTTCATTAATATTCATAATTAATAACAAAAAATAAATGAAATACTCGCGGGATCGTTAAAAGAATTTAGACATTCTTACAAGAATGATATACACGCTTGTTTGTTTATTTTATTATATTCCGTTGAAATATGAATATATCTGACCATTTTTGTATAAAAATCACATGAATAGAAAAACAATTGCGCACAGGTTGTTCATTTGACATTCCGTTCAAGTCATTTAATTAATATTCATAATTAATACTTTGGCGTATTAGTTTCGAACAAAGCGTGTAAATAAGCAGCTACACGTGTTGTTCAATACATACTTTTGGCCGTGTGCTTAGTCAATTTCATTATTCGCTACATGCATAAGAATCACTTCAATCTTACAAATTCATAATTTTCGTAAAACGCACGTAAATTCCGTGAAATACGTCAAGACACTCACAATAATAAATTAAATGCAACTCATTTATTCTTAGATATTTACAATTATGCAGATTCTTTTCAACCAATGCATGTAAACAAACCAATACACACTTCGGTGGATATATTGACTATTGAGGAAGATTATAAGTTTATTCAAAAATTGAGAATGCATTTCAATGATATCTTTTATGTACAATAAATACACGGGACGCGCGACTTGCATTTATTATTTCTTCTATGAATAATATCATTTGAGTCGAATAAGTTAATAATTTGCCTTAAATAAACGTAGCGCATATGTTGTTTACGCATTATTCTCATTTCGTATGAAATGAATACATGAAAACCAACACATTGATACTTTGGCCGTGTGCTTGTTCAGTTTCATTTTTCGCTACATGCACAATACTCATTTAAATACATAGACTAATATTTTTCGTTGAATAAAAATATCAGCATTTGATAACTCATAAACTCATTAATTAGCGCATTTGGTCAATATACTGTCTAAGGAACAGGTACATAAGAACCGCAAATTGAGTACAACACATTTTCATCCTATATATTGAACATTTTGATATTTTGTTCATACAGCCAATACACAAACTGGAATACACACAGAGATTCACGGTGATATTCATTAACACAGTATTACGTTTGTGTCTTCATTCCAATATATATATATGAATTTTTCTACCAAAATCATGTAAAAAATGGATACTAATATCGTACGATACATATAGTCTATTCACGAAAAACGTTTACTTCAAAATTAGAATAATTTTAAATGCTATATTCTTTGAATAAAATATGCATGGCGCTTAAGTTGTTTACAAGATATTCTCATTATATCATAAAATTCTAATACACGCTGGTTTGTTAATTTTATTATATTCCGTTGAAAATATTAATATATCTGGCCATTTTTGTATCAAATCATGTGAATAAAAAACAATTGCGCACGGGATGTTTGCTTGAAGCTCCGTTCAAGTTAGTTAATTAATATTCATAATTAATACTCAAAGACAAATGAAATACACGCGGGATATTTATACAAATTTAGCCAATCTTACACAATTGAAATACACGCTGGATTGTTTATTTTATAATGTCCCGTTGAAATATTTATATACAAAGTCATCTTTATAAAACCATAAGATTCAAAAAAAAAATCAATTGCGCACGGGTTGTTTGCTTGAAGTTACGTTGAAATAAGTAAATTAATATTCATAATTAATAACAATAAATAAATAAAATACTCGCGGGATCGTTAAAAGAATTTAGACATTCTTACACGAATGATATAAACGCTTGATTGTTTACTTTATTATACTCCGTTGAAATATGAATATATCTGATCATTTTTGTATAAAATCATATGAAACAAAAAACAATTGCGCACGGGTTGTTTACTTGACGTTCCGTTTAAGTCAGTCAATTGATATTCATAATTAATAATCAATGACAAATGAAATACACGCGGGGTCCTTATATGAATTTAGCCAATACTGGTTTCTTCACTTTATTATGTTCCGTTGAAATATTTATAAATCTGGTTATTTTGGTATTTAATAATATTAATCAAATAAACATCATGTGCGCACGGGTTATTTACTTGAAGTTCAGTCGATATCAGTTAATTAATATTCATAATTTATCATCATCAAAGACAAATGAAATACACGCGGGATGGTTATAACATGAATTTAACCTTTCTTACACAAATGATTACACGCTTGTTTGTTTACTTTATTATATTCCGTTGAAATATTAATATATCTTACTTATATCTGACTATTTCTGTATGAAATCATAAGAAGTAAAAAAAAAACAATTGCGCACGGGTTGTTTACTTGACGTTCCGTGCAAGTCAGTTAATTAATATTCATAATTAATAATCTAGTGTGTTAGTTTCGAACAAAACGTGTAAGTAAGCAGCTACACATGTCGTTCAATACATACTATAACCGTATGCTTAGTCAATTTCATTATTCGATACATGCATTAATAATCACTTGAATTTTATAAATTCTTAATTTTCGTCAAATGCACATAATGCAATTGTCCGTGAGTTACGTCAAGGCACCCACATTAATAATGCAATTCATTTATTCTTAAAGATTATTTTCAACCAATGTATGTAAACAAACCAATACACACTTCGGTGGATACGTTGACTATTGAGGAAGATTATAAGTTCATTCCAAAATTGAGAATGCATTTCAATATATTTTATGTACAATAAATACACGTGACGCGCGACTTGCATTTATTATTTCTTACATGAATGATATTATTTGCGTCTAATAAGTTAATAATTTGCCTAAAATAAACGTAGCGCATACGTTGTTTACGCATTTATATTCTCATTTCGTTTGGAAATGAATACATGAAACCCAACACATTGATACTTTGGCCGTGTGTTTGGTCAGTTTCATTTTTCGCTACATGCATAATACTAAGTCATTGAAATATATAGATAAATATTTTTGCGTTGTATATAAATATCACACTTTGATAACTCATAAACTCATTAATTAGCGCATTTGGTCAATATACTGTCTAAGGAACAGGTACATAAGAACCGCAAATTGAGTACAACACATTTTCATCCTATATATTGAACATTTTGATATTTTGTTCATACAACCAGTACACAAAATGGAATACATACGCAGATTCACGGTGATATTCACTAACAAAGTATTACGTTTATATCTTCATTCCAATATATATATATGAATTTTTCTATCAAAATCATGTAAAAAATGGATACTAACATCGTACGATACATATAGTCTATTCACGAAAAACGTTTACTTCAAAATTAGAATAATTTAAAATGCTATATTCTTTGAATAAAATATGCGTGGCGCTTAAGTTGTTTACAAGATATTCTCGTTATATCATAAAATTGTAATATACGCTGGTTTGTTAATTTTATTATATTCCGTTTAAAAAATTAATATATCTGACCATTTTTGTATCAAATCATGTGAATAAAAAACAATTGCGCACGGGATGTTTGCTTGAAGCTCCGTTCAAGTTAGTTAATTAATATTCATAATTAATACTCAAAGATAAATAAAATGCACGAGGGATCGTTATACGAATTTAGCCAATCTTACACAATTGAAATACACGCTGGTTTGTTTATTTTATTATGTCCCGTTGGAATATTAATATACAAGTTCATTTTTATAAAACCACAAGTTTTAGATAAAAATTAATTGCGCTCGGGTTGTTTGCTTGAAGTTACGTTGCAATCAGTTCATTAATATTCATAATTAATAAAAAAAAAATAAAAAAATACTCGCGGGATCGTTAAAAGAATTTAGACATTCTTACAAGAATGATATACACGCTTGTTTGTTTACTTTATTATATTCCGTTGAAATATGAATATATCTGACCAGTTTTGTATAAAATCATATGAAACAAAAAACAATTGCGCACGGGTTGTTTACTTGACGTTCCGTTCAGGTCAGTCAATTGATATTCATAATTAATAATCAATGACAAATGAAATACACGCGGGGTCCTTATATGAATTTAGCCAATACTGGTTTCTTCACTTTATTATGTTCCGTTGAAATATTTATAAATCTGGTTATTTTGGTATTGAATGATATTAATCAAATAACCATCATGTGCGCACGGGTTATTTACTTGACGTTCGAGCCGTTCAAGTCAGTCAATTGATATTCATAATTAATTATCAATGACAAATGAAATACACGCGGGGTCCTTATATGAATTTAGCCAATACTGGTTTCTTCACTTTATTATGTTCCGTTGAAATATTTATAAATCTGGTTATTTTTGGTATTAAATTATATTTAATCAAATAAAAATCATGTGCGCACGGGTTTATACTTGAAGTTCAGTTGATATTAGTTAACTAATATTCATAAATTATCATCAAAGACAAAAGAAATACACGCGGGATGATTACATGA
Organism: Lutraria lutraria; assembly: GCA_964023205.1. Taxonomy (NCBI): domain Eukaryota; kingdom Metazoa; phylum Mollusca; class Bivalvia; order Venerida; family Mactridae; genus Lutraria; species Lutraria lutraria. The sequence continues at coordinate 19,256,749 of OZ026847.1, forward strand.
ATTTAGCCTTTCTTACACAAATGATATACACGCTTATTTGTTTACTTTATTATATTCCGTTGAAATATTAATATATCTTACTTATATCTTACTATTTCTGTATGAAATCAGAAGAAGTAAACAAACAATTGCGCACGGGTTGTTTACTTGACGTTCCGTGCAAGTCAGTTAATTAATATTCATAATTAATAATCTAATGAGTTAGTTTCGAACAAAGCGTGTAAGTTATAAGCAGCTTCACGTGTCGTTCAATACATACTATGACCGTATGCTTAGTCAATTTCATTATTCGATACATGCATTAATAATCACTTGAATTTTATAAATTCTTAATTTTCGTAAAATGCGCATAATGCAATTGTCCGTGAATTACGTCAAGACACCCACAATAATAATGCAATTAATTTATTCTTAAAGACTCTTTTCAACCAATGCATGTAAACAAACCAATACACACTTCGAGATATATATATGAATTGTTCAACCAAATCATGTAAACAAATGGATACACATATCGTTCGAAAATTATAATAATTTTAAATGCTATATACTTTGAATAAAATGTGCGAGGCGCTAGTTGTTTACAAGATATTCTCATTATATAATATAATGAAATACACGCTGGATTGTTAACTTTATTATTTCCCTTTGAAAATATTTATATATCTGGCCATTTTTGGATCAAATCATGTGAATAAAAAAATGTGCACGGGTTGTTTGCTTGTAATTCCGTTCAAGTCAGTTAATTAATATTCATAATTGATACTCAAAGATAAATGAAATGCACGCGTGATCGTTATACGAATTTAGCCAATCTTACACGATTGAAATACACGCTGGTTTGTTTATATTATTATGTCCCGTTGAAATATTAATATACAAGTTCATTTTTATAAAACCACAAGATTTAAATAAAAATTAATTGCGCACGGGTTGTTTGCTTGAAGTTACGTTGCAATCAGTTCATTAATATTCATAATTAATAACAAAAAATAAATTAAATACTCGCGGGATCGTTAAAAGAATTTAGACATTCTTACAAGAATGATATACACGCTTGTTTGTTTATTTTATTATATTCCGTTGAAATATGAATATATCTGATCATTTCTGTATAAAAATCACATGAATAGAAAAACAATTGCGCACAGGTTGTTCACTTGACATTCCGTTCAAGTCATTTAATTAATATTCATAATTAATACTTTGGCGTATTAGTTTCGAACAAAGCGTGTAAATAAGCAGCTACACGTGTTGTTCAATACATACTTTTGGCCTTGTGCTAAGTCAATTTCATTATTCGCTACATGCATAAGAATCACTTCAATCTTACAAATTCATAACTTTCGTAAAACGCACGTAAATGCTATTGTCCGTGAAATACGTCAAGACACTCACAATCATAAACTAAATGCAACTCATTTATTCTTAAATGTTTACAATTATGCAGATTCTTTTCAACCAATGCATGTAAACAAACCAATACACACTCCGGTGGATATATTGACTATTGAGGAAGATTATAAGTTTATTCCAAAATTGAGAATGCATTTCAATGATATCTTTTATCTACAATAAATACACGAGACGCGCGACTTGCATTTATTATTTCTTATATGAATAATATCATTTGAGTCGAATAAGTTAATAATTTGCCTTAAATAAACGTAGCGCATACATTGTTTACGCATTATTCTCATTTCGTATGAAAATGAATACATGAAAACCAACACATTGATACTTTGGCCGTGTGCATGTTCAGTTTCATTTTTCGCTACATGCACAATACTCATTTAAATACATAGACTAATATTTTTCGTTGAATAAAAATATCAGCATTTGATAACTCATAAACTCATTAATTAGCGCATTTGGTCAATATACTGTCTACGGAACAGGTACATAAGAACCGCAAATTGAGTACAACACATTTTCATCCTATATATTGAACATTTTGATATTTTGTTCATACAGCCAATACACAAAATGGAATACACACACAGATTCACGGTGATATTCATTAACACAGTATTACGTTTGTATCTTCATTCCAATATATATATATATATAAATTTTTCTACCAAAATCATGTAAAAAATGGATACTAATATCGTACGATACATATAGTCTATTCACGAAAAACGTTTACTTCAAAATTAGAATAATTTTAAATGCTATATTCTTTGAATAAAATATTCATGGCGCTTAAGTTGTTTACAAGATATTCTCATCATATCATAAAATTGTAATAGACGCTGGTTTGTTAATTTTATTATATTCCGTTGAAAATATTAATATATCTGGCCATTTTTGTATCAAATCATGTGAATAAAAAACAATTGCGCACGGGTGTTTGCTTGAAGCTCCGTTCAAGTTAGTTAATTAATATTAATAATTAATACTCAAAAGATAAATAAAATACACGCGGGATATTTATACAAATTTAGCCAATCTTACACAATTGAAATACACGCTGGTTTGTTTATTTTAGTATGTCCCGTTGAAATATTTATATACAAAGTCATCTTTATAAAACCATAAGATTCAAAATAAAAATCAATTGCGCACGGGTTGTTTGCTTGAAGTTACGTTGAAATAAGTTAATTAATATTCATAATTAATAACAATAAATAAATAAAATACTCGCGGGATCGTTAAAAGAATTTAGACATTCTTACACGAATGATATACACGCTTGTTTGTTTACTTTATTATATTCCGTTGAAATATGAATATATCTGATCATTTTTGTATAAAATCATATGAAACAAAAAACAATTGCGCACGGGTTGTTTACTTGACGTTCCGTTCAAGTCAGTCAATTGCTATTCATAATTAATAATCAATGACAAATGAAATACACGCGGGGTCCTTATATGAATTTAGCCAATACTGGTTTCTTCACTTTATTATGTTCCGTTGAAATATTTATAAATCTGGTTATTTTGGTATTAAATGATATTAATCAAATAAACATCATGTGCGCACGGGTTATTTACTTGAAGTTCAGTCGATATCAGTTAATTAATATTCATAATTTATCATCATCAAAGAGAAATGAAATACACGCGGGATGGTTATAACATGAATTTAGCCTTTCTTACACAAATGATTACACGCTTGTTTGTTTACTTTATTATATTCCGTTGAAATATTAATATATCTTACTTATATCTGACTATTTCTGTATGAAATCATAAGAAGTAAAGAAACAATTGCGCACGGGTTGTTTACATGACGTCCCGTTCAAGTCAGTTAATTAATATTCATAATTAATAATATAGTGTGTTAGTTTCGAACAAAGCGTGTAAGTAAGCAGCTACACATGTCGTTCAATACATACTATAACCGTATGCTTAGTCAATTTCATTATTCGATACATGCATTAATAATCACTTGAATTTTATAAATTCTTAATTTTCGTAAAATGCACATAATGCAATTGTCCGTGAATTACGTCAAGACACCCACAATAATAATGCAATTCATTTATTCTTAAAGATTCTTTTCAACCAATGCATGTAAACAAACCAATACACACTTCGGTGGATACGTTGACTACTGAGGATAATTATTAGTGAGAATGCATTATAATGATATCTTGAGATATCATTCGCTACATGAATGATATTCGTTTGAATCTATAGATTGATATTTTGAGTTAAAATATAAATATCACACTTTGACATTAATAAGCGTGTCTATGGAACAGGTACATAAAAACCGCAAAATAAGTACTACACATTTTCATAACATGTATTGTCAGTTTGATATTTTGGTTATGATATGCAACCAATATACATTATGGAATACACGCAGATTCGCTGTGATATTCACTAACATAGTATGACGTTAATTTCTTCATTTCACATATATATGATTTTTTTCAACCGAATCATATAAACAAAGAGATGCACATTTTGTAAACACAGGAATACAAAATTCAAGATTCTTTATTTGTAACGTAAACATAAATACATGTTTCTGGTTACATGATCCAATGAATTATATATACAAATATCAATAGCAAAACATTTATAAGTTATACAAGTATATATGCAATTTACATGTGATGCAATTCAAACACGAAATAAATAAACACAAGTTTTACTGCAAATTCAAGATACCTTATTATGAGGAAGGACAAAAATTTACACTGGCAGTTACATTAATTAACATCATTAATACTTTTTTCTAATTACAAATGCTTCATATACAAACTTACATAGTCTGTACAAGATACCAAAATTTTCATTTCTCATTAACTCAATAAATTTTTCTACATTTGGTTTACCATAAAATTATTTCTTTATGTATTTTTTACGAATCGCATTGTAAGCTAGACAAATCAATATAAAATGAAACTCATCTTCTAGATCTCTACTATTACATATTAAACACCATCTCTGATTTTGATCAATTCTGTTGTTTCCATAATATATTCGTTCGATACACAGTTCGATGAACAACATTTATTAGAAAATTATAATAATTTTAAATGCTATATACTTCAAATAAAAATTAATAAAATATGCGTAGCGCTAGTTGTTTACAAGATATTCTCATCATTTCAGCTCATAATATTGTTCACATTCATGTTTTTAAACATTTTTGAAGCCAAATATTTTTTTTTAAATATTGTGCACGGTATATACAAATTGAAAATTCTAAAATATAATTAACGGCTTGTGGTTTAAATATTGTTCTCGTCATTAAGTTAAAAATTTGAGTAAGAAACACGTACTGAATTATCCGCGAAATGGATATCAAGCATTTTATTTGTATATATTGATAGTATTTCAAGAAAACCAATGCACGATATTCAATACACAGTTACTCGGCCATGTTAACCTGTTGTAAAAGACGTTAATTCCTGGTAGAAATTAAATTTTGCATTTAAAGATACATAATTTATCCGTTTAATTAGAGATGTATGTGGTTTAACACACCAAAAATCATGCGATATAAAATCAATTTGTTCTTCGATAATTTCAACATTGATGGAACCTAATCCATTGAAATAAATCATAGCGCTCGAAATATATCAAATATAAGTTAATTTCTTCAAGTAAGATGTCTAGATAATGAGTAAAAAAGACTCGCGGCATGAACACGTGCATTTTGATATTGATATTGTAAGCCCACGCCATTTTAAAGCATCAAATTCTCTATAACCAAATGATAAATATGTTGTGTTTTTTTACTTGAAATCATTTTCAAAACACTTAATGCAATACAGGCGGGTTGTGAACGTTCAATTTACTTATTCAAACAAATACACAATCTTGTAAACAAAAATATACACATGTCCGTTCCATACATAGTCAATACACAAATATTCTATGATATCAACATTTTGCGTAAGACTTTAATGTCTTCATTCCGTGATGTTAAGATCAAATTTTGTTTACAAAACACACAGTAATGTATTCATGAAATACGCCAACACACCCGCGAACATGAATTCATTTTGTTCTTAGATATTTTAACATTGTTGCAACCGAATCAATTCCAATAAACTATTGCGCACGATAAACATAAAAATAAGGTCAATTTCATCATTTAAAATGTCTAGATAATCAGCAAATAAGAACTTAAAAGTATGCAAAGTGCGCTTATTGTTTACAAATTATTCTCCGGACCATGGATACCAGTCATAGTGACCATTTTATATATTTTTTCAAGAAAAACGAATGCACACTACTCAATACCCGATGTCCGCTATGAAATAAAAATCCATTGCGCACGGCTACTTTATTTGATGTTGCGTTGAAATAAGTTAATTAAATTAATATTCAGAATTAATAATCAACCACAAATTAAATACACGCGGTATTGTTCATTAAATAGGCCAGTCTTACACAATTGCATTACACGCTTTTTTTAGTTAAAGTTTCTATAGACGATTCTATTTCCATCAATTAGACCGCCGCCATTGTTTTATCACGTGACCGTCCGCCATTACAGGAGTGAAAGTTCTTAAGAAGTATGCGAGTTGATTACCGATAAAAATCTATAACCGCAAGTTTTTGTCTGTAAAAATGACACAGAAGGTCTACTTTGCATAAAATCTTATGAGTCAAATATTCATGATGCTTCCATAATATTCCGTTCAAATAGGTTAATTGATATTCATAATAAACACATAATTTAATGAGTCAAATAAAAATGAAATGCGCACTTGTTGTTTACATGATGATCCATACAGATAAGTAAATTAATATTCATAATTAATAAATATTGCATTAAAATTCCGTTTAAAGTATGTTTCCAGGTTATGCACATTGCATAAACGGAATAATTAGGCTATTGAATCAACTTTTAGCCCTTGAAAATTAATGCACACCATATAAGCTAACTAATTAGGGTATTTTATGAAAAATTGCCTTTGAAATATGTAAATAAATATTAAAGTAATAATTACGTTTAATGTATGCAAGGACTTATAAGTCCTTGATGTATGCTAACAATTCATGCACAATATATAAACTCATTATTAGGTCACTTAATCAAAATTCCGCCGTGAATAATGTAAATAAACCCCTCAAGAATAGATTCCGTATACTTTTACTGTAATAATTTGGATAATTAATCAAATAGTGTATATGTATCAAACGGGATTTGCAACATGTATATTACTCAGTTGATTCTGATATATTCAAAATAATGTGTTTTCCGACAAAATGATTTGCCGTAATCTTTGTAAACAAATGTCTCAGCATTTATTCAATCAAAAGTATGTTTTCAATTCATGAACATCATATAAGGTCATTAATTAGGATATTTAATCCAAATAAGACTGTGAAATATGTAAATAAATATTGCATTAACAATGCCATTGAAAGTATGTTTTTCAATTCATGAACATTGCATAAACTCAATAATCAGAGACATAGATGTTATTTTTTACAACTACAACTACAAATATTTTATTGCATCAAAACAAATACATGTTTTACAGCAAATACATAAATATAAGATGACAAAAACACAGATAAACACTGTTTGCTCGAAGAGCACAATCATGACATTTGGAATTAGGTAAACTATATGTGATCTTAAAAAAGGTATGTGTATATGTATACAGTACTTAAACATTGAAAAGCAATACATAACTAGTTGAATCAACGTCTTGCCCTTCAAAATTAATGCACACCATTATACACAGGTCATTAATTTTGGTATTTGATAAAAATTTGCATTTGAAATATGTTAGTTAATATTATGGTGATAATTTCATTTAATGTATGGTAACAATTCATGCACAATATAAAACCTATTAATTAGACCACTTAATCAATATTCTGCCGGGAAAACTGTAAATAAACCCCACAAGAATATATTTGGCCAAAATAATTAGGGTATTTAATCAAATACTGTTTATGAAGAAATCAAACAGGATTTGCAACATTTGCCGTAAACATTGTAAAAAAATATCCTGACATTTATTCAATCAAAAGTATGTTTGCAATTCATGCACATTATATAAGCTCATTAATTAGGCCATTTAATCAAAGTTGAGACGTTTACAATTAAGGAACATCATATAAATTCATTAATTAGGGTCTTTAATCAAAATGGAATTGTGAAATATGTAAATAACTATTGCGATAACAATTTCGTTTAAAGTATGTTTACCAATCATGCACATAACTGAACAATTAGGTTATTTAATCAACGTTTAGTCCTTGAAAATTAATGCACACCATATAAGGTCATTAATTAGGGTATTTGATAAAAAATTGCCTTTCAAATATATAAATAAATATAACGGTAATAATTCCGTTTAATGTCTGCTAACAATTCATGCACTAAATATAAACTCATTAATTAGGCTATTTAATCAAAATTCCACTGTGAAAAATGTAAATAAACATGCATGAACAAATTCCGTATATTCTGTGTATGATAATTATGGTAATTAGTCAAATATTGAGTTAAAACTCTTGATTTATTAAGTATTCAAGCTGGGTAAATTTATTAGTAAAATTCTTGAGCATACAAAAAACCCACCTGACTAAATATTATTCAACATAACTTTTTTTTTTATTTTATTATGTATTCCGATGTATTTAATTCCTTACAGTTTTACATACATGTACAACCTGGTATACTATTATATATGTTAAATTCATACTGTACACTCATTTCATATGTATATATATGCTGAGTGAATGAAATAAACTTGAAAACTTGAAACTTGAGCTTGAATTTTAATCAAATAATAAATATTATGTAGTTTCATTAATAATTTATGTAAGCTGTCTCAAAGAAACTAATGAAGTAAATATCAATGACTAGAATGAAATTTCAGGATGTTTAGTATACAACAATTATACATTTTTTTATAAAAAGCTCCTTGAGCAAGGCAACACATGCAACCCTTATACAGCTACTCAAATAAAATGTTTCTGTTTTCTGGTCAAATAAAGCTACAGCTGATACAATATAAGTTGAAGAAGTCAATATCAATTTACTTTTAGGTATATCAGTATTTTTTGGCATCACTACCCCTGGTGTCATGTGCATTCATGTTATCCATAATATACAAAATTTGATTTTAATGGTGTGCAACTGAAAGTCACTACTAATATCTGGTTATAATATATAAGTTAATGTGTGATGGGTTACTTTGTAAAGATATCATTGTTAGTGATTTAAATCATCCTGATGTTGTTTATTATCAGAGCCACCTTTTCAAAGCAACACCCTTTGGGAGTAGCACAATTATGTTGGTGTTTAGAGGTTATTGCTCTTAAGAGATGAAATTTATATTTGAATTGTGCAAGTGGGAAAAAATCATGCTGTTGTTGCATAAAGGTTGTTGCTCAAGAGAGGGCCACTGTGGAGAGGTTTGCACTGTACATTTGTGTTGGCAAGATTGGTGTTTTCCCTTAATGTTGTGGACCTCTTGTTAAAATTTATGTATTCTTCTGTGCCATCAACTTGCAGCTTAAGAGAATATAATATGCTTTGGAGATTATTGATATTTCAAATTAACTTATTAAAGATGTATTCATTGTAGCAAGTATTTTGTAAGTCTCTCTTTGCGTTATATTATCTAAGTTAGTAAGACTGTTGAAACCATTTTAGTAAATGTTGTGTTGGTTTAACTAACACATTATGCAATATTGGGTTATTTGAATTAACTTTATGATAAAGTATTAATAACTTAATATAATGTCTTAATCATATGAATGCTTTGTATATATTTGAATCAAAATCATTACTGTTCGTGTCATTTTTCATAACATTCAATGACTTAAAAGTATTAATTTTTATTGCACAAATGTTTTGCTGTCCAAAGCATCTGTCTTTAGAAGCATGAGTACTCACTATAACTGAAGCAGTAAATTTCGCTTTTATAGGATGACATCAATAATATGACTTTTTAGCAGACAAAATATTTATATTCTTCCTCAGACGCCCAAACGTGAATACACGTTTGATTTCTCAACTCACCCTTGAAATTTTTGATATTTTAAGGACATCCTTAACATATTTAAGGAAGCCATGACCTTCCTGAAAATTTAAGGAAAAAGTTGCCAGTTTTAGGAAAAACTTATGTTAAAATGTTTCATGAATATTACATAAGATTTATTTCAAATTTATGAAAAATCTCTTTAAACTTAAGGAAAAGTTGATCCGTAAGATCAGCTTTCGTGAATACCCACCCACTCACCCCCTGACTCTAATTAATCTAAGGTATAAGTTATTTCATTAAACAAGGTTTGTATATTTTGCTTGATACACATCATGTATATAATTTCTTTCTCATTTCATTTCCAATACAGATTAAAAATACATTTATGATATCCTTCCATGTATATACTAGCTTAAATTGACTTAATTCCTCAACTGCTTTCATAATAGCCTCATATCTTGGTATTTCAGGTATTCAATAGTTGTATTCCATACAGATTTCTTTCCAATCATTGGCAAGTAAAGAAAATTATTAGTGTGCATGATAGTGTATACTTTGTTGTGTACATCAATATACACTATCTGTTTTTTTTTTGGATTTGAACACCAGAATTAAGGATCATTGATTTTTAAGCTGACTTCTTTTGGTTTCTTGTTTAAGTTCACTGACTTTTATTATTATATGACCATCAATTCTTTTCAGGTATAAAACCATTGACTAAATAAGATACTAGCTTCTTATAAAGTTGCAAGGACTGTTATATATTGCTGTTCTGCCGTGTGTATTATTCAAACCAACTGTATTTACAACAAAATGCAATGCAGGGATGTATTCCATAATCTGAGAAGTGTATTGCAGTATATTCTGGTTATGGGGATAGTTTGGTAAAACGTGGGACTGTTAACAATCTTTTATTTTAACTATTCATTCTTTTAACACAGCTTATCCAGATGCATTCTGTAATTATAATCATTGTTTATCTAAAAACACATATATATATTGGTTAATGTCTTCACTTTTGAATAAATCTAAATAATTTACAGAATTGCAGTTAACCTAACATTCTTAGGTCAGATAGCTTAATTGGATAGAGCAACCCAGGCCAGTAATTGGTTATGGGGAGATTTGGGTTCAAATCCCAATCTGACTATCATGGATAACTGTAAACATTAAACTTTTAAAACTTAATTTGTGCAGTTTGTTTTGGGCTTACAGTGAGCAGTGTAATTACTTGGAATTTGTCAGTGCTAATTAAAAATTCCACTACATGTACATCAAGCTTTGATTCTTAATTTGACAAATGGATAAATCCCTATTCTAAATTCACTGGTCCACAGCCAAGAAGTGAAAAAGAATTCAGTAATTTACATCTCTGGTCCGACCACATCTTCAGTGTGGGTGTTTTCGAGCTTTTAGCCTTCATGATGTCGTCACTTGCCAGTGATGCAATTAGTCCTTGGCAGTATATTAATTGATATCTATATAGAACTTTTTTTTACTTTTTTAGCTAAGACTGTGAGTGATTCATATAAAAGTATAGAAGGAAGTGCCTTGATTAATTATTTCATAATAAATTAAACATTGTATTATCTGTGATAAATCTTTTGATTGTAGATACATATTGATTGGTTTTATTTTTAACTTTTTCGACTTTTTAGCCGTAAATAAGCGATGTTCTAGACGGAGAGTACGTTGTGAATGATTCGTGTTTCGGATACTTTCAGTGCTTTGATTTTAGTGATTCAGATTTGTCTCCCTTGAGGAGATAAACTGGTTCCTGTTGTAAGTATTGTTCTGTGCAACATGGAACGGGAACCCGCTTAGCTCAGCCAGCGCCGTGCTCGGAACGTCCAGATTTGCTCTCCAGGTTTCTCCTGAACAAATACCTCGTAAGTGTCGATTCTTGTTGATAAAATGTGATGTATTTAACTATGAAATGTAATTGTTGACCGTTTTTATTTGTATTGTAATTGCTAGTTTTGTGAATGTCATATGTTTTCGCGAATGTGCGATTTTTAGTCTTTTTGTTTCAAAGTTAGTGTCACTGTATTGCTTCAATCAGGGTTATTCTAATAAATAATTTCATATTACTAGTATTCCCCATATGGGTCCCTCATGGGCAGACCACATGTGTCCCATGATATGGGTGCCCTTATTTCAGTGTTCGAACTAATTGCAATTGATAGTCTGACACCTCGGGTAAGAATGGGGAACAGAAGAACTTCCCTGTTCGGAGGGTTAGATTTCATTCAGGTGCTGAAATAAGGATAGAATAATGAAAACTGTCCTGTCATAACAGCACCTCTAGCCACCCAATGTTACTGACATGTATGTGACCAGTTAAGGCACATTGTGTTCAGCATGTCCTATCAGGGCACTGTGGGTGGGGAATGAGGCCAATGTCTGTCTGGTCATAGGTATCCCTGATGATCGCTAAGTTTGAAACTGTCGGTAACTGTTAATTTACATCTAGTTGTGATTACAGAGGAGGTTCTCTCCCCTGGCAGGGTACGTACTACAAACATGGAAAGTATAGGAATTTGCAGGTGTAATCCTTTAATGTTAATGTTCCAGTCAAATGAATAATATTTTGTAAAATCTTAGGTACTGATAGGGGTTGTGAGTCGTAAAATCCTGGACTTGAAAGATGTTTACATGACCTGTGTGAATCAATTGTCATATTCATTTTATTGAATAGTTAAAATTACCTGACTTTATTTTTAGATAAATCCTTAATCAACATGCAGCTGTTTGATTGCTTGTATTGTTTAATGTGTATAAAAATCTTCTGAATGCATGATCTTGGTAGATATACTTGACAATGAAATGCTTGAAAACTGAATTAATATCCTTGAATATTTTACCAGTCCATCTGAACGAGCGCTGCCTGGTGGAGACCCAAATAGTGGTATGTAAATTTATTATCTATTTCACCATTCTCTGAGGGGATACAGGTTTGGAACAAGCTGTGCAGATACAACCGCCGACTCAGAAACATCTGTGTCCTGGGGAATGCTTAGTTAACTGTTAAGGGGCTTGGGGTGGAAACCGTGTAGTTGAGGTTTTGTTGCTGAGCCGGAAGGTGATCTCGGTGTGTTATGAATGTTGTATGTAGTTCTTGTCTGGCAGGTCTTTGCATTGTCTAAAATCAAGGCTAGCAGTTCAGAATATGGGGTTCGGAATGCTTTTGTTATTTTTGGATTGCAGTCAAGGTGTGTTTTGTAAACTTGTTTGAGTAAGTTTTTGGTCGGTGGTTGTTAGATGCATAGGTCGTGTGTCGGCAAGACGGAAGTGAACCCAAGTGATCGACTCAGTCGTGATTGAGGGAACAGAATTAGGTTGTGTGTCGAAAATTGTGGGAATATTCGGAAGAATGAATATTGAATTTTGAAGTCAGTGAAACGTTTCAGATTTTCCTGATAACGGTCATGTTTGTTTAGGTATTCCTGGTAAGTTGGTTGTGTTTAAATGGTAAAGAGTTGTTGGCAGTAGTGTGTTATACTGTACAGTATAGATACTACTTGCAGGTGAAACCATTTGTTGTATAAACCGAAATCTCGCGGACGAGATGGTCGATGTGGTTTCGGCAGCCTCAAGGTCGGTTTGTATAGCACGATGGTACGGTACCATGCAGGTCAGGACCATGGAAACGCGGATGCACTGTTTTAGAGTACCTTTTTAATACAATAGACAGTGCACCGAGTTCTATTCGGAGATACGACCGGGTGAACGACCTTGTGGCGGCTGCCAGGTCTGTTGGAAGGCCCAGAAAAACTTGGGTCCCTTCCTGGAAACAGTGGATGACGCAGTGGTGGAAATCACCAGATTGGAATTTTAAATTAATTTTAGCATGATTGAATGCCTGATTTTGTACTTGACCCCCTCAGACTAGATTTCACAAACATCTAGTGGAATTTTCTAGCCCTGTAGTAGAAAACATGTTTTTACACTAACAAGAGCATAAATTACTTCAACATATACCTTATCTGAAAGGTGCCTTTGATGTTTTGTTTCTCCACGCTATTTCTAAACGAAATAGAAAACTGGTGTTAGAGTTTTCCCTTGGACTTTTTCTTGGGGATCCAGGGGGTTTTTTTACTAAGAAAGTGACGCTGATAGTCGGCGTCTTCCCCTCGGAAAATATGCTTTATTTTTCCCCTAAAAAAAAAATACCCTCAGAGCCATGAAAAAAATCCAATATTTTTATGATTAAGTACACATTATCAAGTCCATTCTTTTTAAAATTCGTCACACATTGAATAATGCTTCAACATACGGCATCTAGGTAGTCTTACGGTGGTGATACTAAATAAAGCTTTTTGTTGCGCCACGGATAATGTGTGCCAGCATACGAACCTCGTTACATACGAGGACGGGAACAAATGCACTAGTTCCCCACTTCGTAGTCTGGCGTATATTCGCCGCATACGATGATGGAAACCAGTCGTCTGGCCGCACTGAATAAACCACTGCTTGCTGATTGGCTACAACCGTCATGCATTATTTTAACCAATCACATGATGGAATTACTTCACATCATTTTGTTGTCAACATGGTCGCATTTGTAATTAAAATAAATGAATGTTCAGCGATATTTTATTGTTTCCAGTGTAAATCACACATGCGCAAAATGGCTGCTTCTCAAAAAGCAATAAAGCATGTTTATGTATTAAATTTAGCAATGTTTGAGTTCAGACACAGTGTTTTGACATGAAAATCAACCAGACCTATACTGTTGTGACTATGGCAAGGTCTGTTAAATGAGCAAGACTATGATATACATATAAGTGTTAATTAATGTCTTTTAAGTTTAAATACAAAAAGACAGTGAAATACCCCTGTATAGAGGCTGTTGGACTGATTTAAAACTTTATAAAATCAGTATTACAAATACAGGGATTTTTCCCCAAATTTGCTTCTTTCGAGTGTTTTTCCCCTTTTCACCAGCGTCCAGGGTCTTCCCCCATTCCTAATAAAACAACCTGGGATCACATTCCTGAAATCTTACTATGACAGTTTTTTTAGGTTAACATTCAATTGCACATTAACATTACTTGTGTAATTATACTCATGTTAAACATTCAATGCGCATGACATAATGCTAATTAATTTCAAGAAGTTTCAGTGATCTTTTTACCTCTATATACCTCTAAATATGGCCGTGGACGCATGTTTTAATTCTATGCGGATCTGCGGGGCGCATATAATTTCCGAGTGATGAGTCATAAATCTGTCAGCTTTTGTTTATTATTGAAGACTTAATTTCCACATTGTGGAATAATACTACATGTAAATAGTGGACTGGTATTAATGATTAATGCATTGAGATACGTAAGTAAAATTAATAAAGCGACTCAGTCTAAGTAATGACTATACCCCATAAATAGATATATGATTCTCGCCCTGTACCCGGCATATATAAAACACCGCTGCCTATGTATAAAATTTAATGTGTTTTAACTGAGACAATGCCTAATTTGTCTGGTAACTTCGCCAGCTTTTCTGTTTATTTCAAGATTGGAATTTACTACTTGACAAATTAATAGGATGCCCAGATTTGTCACTCTCGGACCGACAGACTGCAAGTGTCTATTCTTACCATATGTCACCTGTTTTCTGAAAATAAACAATGCCCGTTTTCTGAAAATGATCAGACGACAGAAAGTAAATAGAACAAGTATTCACAAAAAATATATATATGTTGCTACTTGACTTGCTACAAATCACCAGGATTTTTTTCTGATAACAACATCATAAATTGCAGAGATAGGTGACATCGTCATGAAGAAAATTGCTGAAATGTGGGTCTTTTTTAATATTTGGAATTACAATTGTAGAACACAATTTGCAGACAAATCACTATGTACTGAACATATTGTAATCATCCTTTGTTGGATGGACAATACTAACATGATCCTTTGCATCTCAAAATTGGGGACTCACACTTCAAACAATGGAACTCAAAGATTTTTAGTCCGGCAAATCCCAGGACTCAAGCAAGTGAAATTGTAAAAAAATCACTGTATGTCAATTTTGATTGTACACAAAATTAATGTATTTAAACTTAGGGTGATTTCACTTTACACAATGTCATGTTTATTCAAACGATCATTCAATAATCTAGTCATTAGGGTGTCCAAGGTCGTTTAATTCACTTTAGTTTATGTACTTAAAATCACAATGTTTTTAACCATCAGTTTATTTGTTACACTGTACATATATTATTATACCCGAGTGTCATTCAAAAAGAATGTATTATGACCATCATGAAGTTCTCATGCTATCTCTCTCTGAAAGGGGATTTAGTTCTCAATTCACTGACTTTTATGTTTACATTTTACCACAGTCACTAAGGCCAGAATTTTTTTATCTTTCGTTTTACAAACCCGCCGGTCCTAATTTCTGAAAAAATGGAATAAAAATAAAAGTGCGAAAGTGATATTTTATTTTTTGCGCCGGTTCTTCGATCCATGCCACAAAAATTAAAATTCCTCCGTACAATAGTAAAACCATCAAGTGGAATACTCTGACATCATCCTTCTCTTAGTATAATTATGTCCGAGATGTTGGGCTTAACTTGTTCCTACTGATTTTGACTGTATTTTATCTTTAGTTGTGCATGCAGGGAGTCAGTTTACGAAATAATTGAATAGCCGTACGGAGATGTTAATTACTAGAAAACATAAAAGAAATATGAAGTTGTGTCTCTAATTCTTTGATTGGTTAGCACCTAAAACATATACATGTAGTTACAAGTAATACATAATATGTTTAACTTTTGAACATGCTTTGATTTTTTGTTATTTTTATAATGTTAAACTATATGTACCAGTGTGTATGTTGGCCCCATGAAACCCTGCATGTGCCTACTTGCATGCAGTGTTCACCAAACGTGCCAAAAGCAAGGTTGTTTGCAAAATACTCATTTGATTGTTTTGATTTTGCAGTCTTATATTCATATCCATATGAAGTAAGTGAGTGAAATACTCATGGTCCTCAATAATCATCTGGAGCACTGCATTAAACCACAAAAGATGCACATGTATGAAGTACATGTATATATCGTATAGGGCTGTCCCGATATGACTGCGTACCGGTACGTACCGATACAGAGCTGAACGATATGCGTATCGTATCGGATGGTCCTGTATCCGCCGTATCGCGTTTTTTTTTATTTATATTTAAAAATCTCTTAGAATGTTGAACAACTGAACGAGATTTGTGAATTTACTCTCACATCGTCGACAATGCTTACGCAACTAATATCCGGGACTCCATACTCTATTTATTGACATTAGCAGCGTCAGGTAAAGATAGACAATGAATTCGATGCGAATATTCAGATTTTCTCAAGTAGATATTGACTTATAAATTGTATTACGCCACCATGTAATTTTATATAAAAATATGGCAGCATTTTGGTTTGCCGATTGATGAAACAAAGAAGCACGTAGTTGTCTATATAACAAGTGTCAATGCGATGTCAAGTAAAGCAACCCCAGAACACATAAGTCTCACCATCATAGCATCCAAGTTGAAGGTTTCAAAAGTTCATTATTAATTTAGTATTGTTGAAAATTTTGACAATCATAACCCAGATTCTTTAAACAATTTTATATGGCTAGGTTCGATTCTTGATATAAGGTCATTTACGGGACAGAGATTAAAACTTGCTAATATTTCTCATAATTATTTAATTTCCACAATATCAACTAACATAATTTTTATAATGTGATTCAGGTACAAGACAAATTTAGTTTTACACCTTTTTTACATTTAATTAAGACTTTCTAGCACCAAACAAGTGTGCAGAGTTCCCCAAAACACTAATATTACAACGTTTTTCATTACTTTGAAATATTTTTATATCGTATCGTTGATATCGCATATCGCGAGTACCGTATCGCAATACGTATCGTATCGGCTGAGATCTGTATCGGGACAGCCCTAATATCGTACAAGTCTCTAAGTCATTGAAAGTCACATGTATTTGTGTTTCTGATTAATATGCTTCAATAGATTTCAAAAAACATATTCACAGGTATCATGTTTATATATTTTTTCAAATTCTGACACATCAAATAAAGTATTGAATGTGCACATTAATGCTTCAGTAGTTGAAGGCCAACATGAAATTATCTTTGAAAACTTCAGCAAGAGGTAAAAGTAAATTTCAGTGCCAGTAAAATGCTGTTCAAAACACAAAATATCTTGTTCCAAATTGCAGATATTAACCTTTATTATCTATGAAATATAACACACTGTATGACAAATAAAATTAGAACTAAAAAGAAAGTTATTGACATTATAAAAATATACTTTAAAAATAAAAAAATAAAATGAAAATTTTCATTTTATTTTTTTTGTCGTCTCCACCTGTTTATTACTTTTAATTTTATTTTTATTCCCTCCTTTGACTGCTCATTTCTGAAAAATTTCTCATAAAACTAATAAAATAAAAACTCTGGCCTAAGTCTTGTAAAGTAAAGATTCAAGCCCTTCTGATTCACAGTGATCACTCTTACCACTTTCAGTGCTTATACGACTGTACCCCCAACAAAGCTATTCAAAAAGTGTCGCCTTACTATGTTAAACTTTGTAAGAAGACACTTTTCAATAACTTTAGTTTCACTGGAACAATTATTGCACATTTTATGAGATTACTATTTGTTGATGCATGCTTTCATTGCATTAAAGGGGCGTGCCCTGGAACTGCTGTGACTTGGTTTTCATACACGAAAAAAATGCATTAAATTGTATCACTTGTTTTTAACCAATTAATTTCGAAAAGTCAAAGGAGAATGTGCATTCAAAAATTACTCTTTAACGCGCACACCGGTATTAATATGTCGATTTTAATAAAAGGCTGTCAGCCTTTTTTGACGACAACAATATTTCCCATTCATGTTTTTTTTGCTTCAAACGATATCTCTCCCTAAACCGCTGGGCCAATATTACCAAATCTTTGCAAGAATATTCCTAGCATGAAGCTCTTTCAAAGCTATTATAAACCCGCTCCGGGGTCATGGACTTTCCTTTTATTTTAGTAATTTTTAGGAAAAATCCTACTCTGAAACTGCAAAGGCTAAGGCTTAGATATTTGGCATGAAATCATATCTGGTAGATCTCTACCAAAACTAGTGATGCGCAATAATACCGGTATACTGGTATATTGCAATAAGTTCCAAATGCAATATGTACTAGTACGGTTTCACCCTGTATCATGATATTTTTTAAGTAAGTTGGTGATTGACAACTTCAACTTGTATTGTATCAGCTGTAGCCTAATTTGACTGGAAACAAATATCTTATTTATGTAACTGATTAGATAAGGCTTGTAATATGTTGCCTTACTCTGAACAGGGTCACTCAAATAGAAGGGTCTGGACTCCGTAAATTAAAGCGTTGTGTAGCGATCACGTGATCGCGCGCAAGATGGCCGTCATTGTGAAATGGTGAAGATCGCATTAAAATAGATACCCAAATATTCACAAATTACTAATCATTTTATTGGTGTAGAGCTCCACGAAAAGTTAGATCGTAAGTATCTCCTTCTAATTTGACAAATTTCTTAGGACAAAATCCATTTATTTATGTTGAAATCCGACGGTACATAAATGGACGAAAACTCGTTTTAAGTCCAGATCTAGATTGTTGTCGCAAAGCGTGTATTTTTCGTAAGTAAATATAACCCTTTTAAGTTATAGAGTGATGTAGTCGAGATTAATTTCATGTCTTTTAAAGGTTGTTAAAGTAAATCATGCAGTTACTTTTTCATATTGATTCCGATGCTAAGAAATAATGATACATGATTTTGACCTTTTTTGACGAAGTCGCCATTTTGAGTTTGACCAATTTTACTATTTTTAGTTAAGTGATTCCGTCTTTAATAATCATCTATCGCTGAAATGCTTGCAACACATTTTAGAAAGATCAATACTCCGTTATTTCATGATTTTATTTTAAATTTTCGATTTCTTGTTTTTGACTAAATGGAAATAGAAAATGTGTGTGTTCTCTATACACACGTGAAAAAAGCTCTCCGATATGTATCGACAGCACAACTTGATGTTTAGACAGAGATAAGCGCCTGAAGAGCACGAGTCCAGACCATTCAATTGAAAGAACCTGCTCTGAAGAAGAATTTTTTTAAAAATTATATGACTTTTTGTACAATTGTTGTGTATCGCAATATATCACAATACAAAATTTCCAGCAATACCCATCCCTAACCAGTACTATTCAAATAATGGTTCATGGGTCAAAATTGGCCCTGCCCCATGGGTTGTGGAAATTTTATTTCCCTTTATGCATATCTAGTAAAAACTTCTTCCCTTAAAACAACAAAGGCCAGATCTTAGATATTGGGCATGAAACATCTTGAAGTGGACCTCTTGTTAGAATCTGGCCCCGGAGTCATAGCAGGTCCCACCCCAGAGGGTTATGGGTGTCCCTAATAAGTAAAAACTTCCTTATAAAGTAATAACTTAAAAAAAACTTCAATTTATCAAGTCTTGATGAAAGTTATGAAATATCTGTCATGATGATTTGTAGGTCAGTGTTAGACACTAATAGTTAAACATTGATATGAAAGAAACTTTTATGAATTGGCTATATAATTCTATGCTAACTGGAGACATTGATCCCGACTGGTTGGAGTGAGTGTAATTAGTAGATCCATTAGTTTACAATCTTGCACCTTAGATAGGTACTTTTCTCAGCAACAGGGTCACAATTTAGGATCTCTATTATTTGGTATTGCACATGCTGTATATTGTGATTTAGTTGTTGATTAAAGTGTTTGGTGACGGGTGTATCAAGTAAGTTGATGTCTTTGACTCTAGGTTTCAGTCTTAGGTGGTATGGATCTTTTGGAATAATGCCACTGTTGTTGCTAGATAGGAGATAATTTTCCATGCTTTGAGACCTTACATATTTGCTGATAATGTTTCTGGTTTCTTTGTATAAAGGCATCCTAGTGTTGGATATGTCAAATGTTTTCCTCATTTCTGAGGATTATATTATTTCTGAATTACTCTCTGAACACCAATGCTTATTGTTATAGTGTTGGTGATAACAACCATGTTGTAGGATCTTGAAGAAGCCAATGTTAGGTTGCTTACGGTGCTGCCTGAAGTGGTGTTACTATTTTTTCTTGTTAAATTTGTGGTTGGAGTGTAAGTACAGCAAGTCTCCATGTTCCAAATGGGGTTACTAATATGTTGATTGCAAACAAATACTTGCCTATGTAACGGTCAAGTTTTCTGAATTAAGGGTTCACAGCTGCTAAACAAAACCGGTGGGAGATCTTCAGATGTCAGGGCAACAAGAGAGCAGGTCCTCCACCGCTCCAACACAGCCAAATCAACATATTGATATGAAAGAATTTGTAATAATATTGATAAAAGTTACTGTCTGCACGCAGGATGCGAGTAAATGGCCATCATGGCCCTCTTGTATAAATGAATCTGTATCACACATGTATATATTTTACACATATTCCATTATCACTGTGTAAGTGAGATACAAATACTTGTATTTTCTTCAAAAGACAGGTGTCTTCTTACAGATGTTCAGAAGACTGTTCGCTGAGACAAACAACCATTTTGTCTGAAGCAAATTACCTCTGTAAGAAGGCACTTTTTAAGACAAAAAACAACCTTGTACTGTATCTATTACATAAAGGAGAGTAAAGATAACCAGTGGTAACAGTAATTTGTTGCTGGGATTATATTTTGACTAAACAAGTGTCTGTGGATTTTACACTTGTCTGAACTTTGACACCACTTTTTGTATTAAGGGATGATTTAATTTTATTTTGGCCAGGGTTCTAAATTCATAGAATGCTAGTGGAGGAGGATTTTAGTTGTTCGATACAAACAATTAAGTTATTACCGTATTGCAATACAAATCAGTCGTAAAAAAACTAAACAATCCTCTCCCTCAGATTATTACAATAATTACTATCAGTACACACATTTCAAGGAAGGATGACGTCATAATTCTCGTGCTGTATATGCTAATTTAGTCTGGTTCCTAGCTTCTTTTGTAAACGTATCGAAGTCATCATTGAATTCTTGGTCGATGCGATGATAACCGTGAGTCAACCAGACATTTAAAAAAGTGATTAATCGGGAAGTTTCAATTGATTAATTTAATGCTTATGATGTTTAACTTGTTCTTCGAGCATGTCTTCATTGGTCTGAGCACTCCAAACAAACTTATTTTTATTTTTTTCAGACTAGTTGACTGTAAGGAGTCACTTAATTAGTTTCAATATCTGGTACATTAGGACTAAATTAAAGATATGTTTGTTTGCCCTTTACCGACTCTGAATTTTAGAAGAGGGTCGGTATGTAGTTTTATTTCTGAATTTGACCTTTACCAAGCATGAAATTACACTTCTATCTATTCATTTTATGTATTCTGCTACCATACAACCATTTATTGTGTGCTTTAATCAACCATAACATGTACTCAGTGCCTTAACACACATTATTGTTTCCCTTCATTACTTTAATTTTCAAATGATACCTACTTTAAATGTCCAACGAAAGCACTCGAGTACATGTATATTTTCCCAAGTATAAAAATAAAGTTCTCCCTGATTTTGCAATAAATTTTTTTAGTCAGCATGATTTTTGGGTCGGTCGTTAAAGGGCAAACAAACTTAATTTTAATTTAAGCCTTATGCTATTTATACTATATTTCTTCTTACAGGGCATTTTTAAAGGCAGTACTCATTCATTAGAAGTTCCTCTAACTTGCAGCGGAAAACTTTTAGTTTCAGATGAGGTGATCATATGATTTCTGTCTTTCAACAACAGACTGATGTCAATCTTATTTAATAAAGAAAAGAAAATTTAAGTTACCATGCAATATATTCAGGGTAAATATCAAACAAATAAAGATAATTGGGCAATCCTGTTTTTTTAAATATTATTATACCCCCAGATATGAAATATATGGGGGCTATATTGGATTCACGCTTGACGGTCGGTCGGTCGGTCGGTCGGCCGGTCGGTCGGTCGGTCGGTCCGTGCGTCTGTAGACACAATTTGTCCGGAGATTTTCTCAGCAACTACTTACAGGATTTCAATGAAACTTCACAGAAGTGATCAGTAGTAAGCCTAGTTGTGCATGCTTAAAGCATATTTCGTTCGGATTAATTTTCACTGAGTTATACCCCTTTGTTGTTTTTATTCAGTATATACAATACTAGGCAAATTTTGTCCGGACAATTTCTCAGCAATTACTCGCAGGATCTCAATGAAACTTCACAGAAGTGATCAGTAGGAAGCCTAGTTGTGCATGCTTAAAGCATTTTTCGTTCGGATTAATTATCACTGAGTTATACCCCTTTGTTGTTTTTATACAGTATATACAATAGGCAAATTTTGTCTGGACAATTTCTCAGCAACTACTCACAGGATTTCAATGAAACTTCACAGAAGTGATCAGTAGTAAGCCTAGTTGTGCATGCTTAAAGCATTTTTCGTTCGGATTAATTTTCACTGAGTTATAGCCCTTAGTTGTTTTTATACAGTATATACAATAGGCAAATTTTGTCCGGACAATTTCTCAGTGCGTGCTCAACTACTCATAGGATTTCAACGAAACTTCACAGAAATAATAAGTTGTTAGCCTAGTTGTGCATGCTTAAATAATTTTTCATTTGGATTGATTTTCACTGAGTTATAGCCCTTTGTTTTTTTCTACAGTATATACAATAGGCAAATTTTGTCCTGACTATTTGTCATTGACTACTGCAAGGAATTCAATAAAACTTCTCAGAAGTGATAAGTAGTTAGCCTAGTTGTGCATGCATTAAGCTTGTCTTGGTTGGTTAAATTTTCACTGAGTTATGGCCCTTTGTTGTTTTTTATACAATGTATATACAATATCTCAGTAACTACTCATAGGAATTCAATGAAACTTCACAGAAGTTATAAAAAGTAAGCCAAGTTGTGCATGCAATAACCAGGTTTTGTTTGGATTAATTTTCACTGAGTTATGGCCCTTTGTTTTATACAATTAGGTAAATTTTGCCAATACCATTTCTCAGCAACTACATGCAGGAATTCAGTGAAACTTCTTAGAAGTGATAAGTAGTTTGCCAAGTTGTGCATGTCCACAATAGGTTTTGTCCAAGTAAATTTTAATGAGTTATGGCCCTTTGTTATTTTTTATATAATGTATATTTAGAAACTGGTCAGGATATATCTAAGCAACAATTTGCAGGTATTAAAAAAATGAAAATGCATTATATTTCCCTCTGTAAAATGTAACAATAACTGTGTCAAGGCCGCATCTGGGGGTATTCATCACCTTTAGTGATAGTTCTAGTTATTTTTAGTAGCAGTGAGCTGGTATGTTAAAAAAGGACAGTCTTATGGGTATTATAATACTTTCAATTCATTTTTTTCTTAATAAAACTATGCTGTGAAGACATGAATGTCCTCTTTTCTTGATGTACAGGGTGTCCCAGAATATTTTCCGTATAACTTTTCAAAGACATACCGGTATGTCACACACAATAGAATAATATCTCATTTTAAAGGGTATAGAGATAAGTTTTTGTACATCAAACAATTATCTTCATTATTTACTTACCAATTCTGCATGATATGTTCTAAGTGCAGGGCCTTTTTTCCAAAAATTGGGAAGGGGCCTTTGCCTTTCATTTTGGGAAATTCAAGCACGATATTTGGCCAAATTCTGAGATGGTTATACTGCTGAATTTGAATAGCATTGTATTTTTAGGGAATTTCTAGCCTAAAATTGGGAAAAACAGCCTTTTTGCAATTGGGAAATCACTGAATTTCGGCCTCTCGTTATATAACAAAAAAAGCCCTGAAGTGACCACCATTATTTCACCCCACCAGCTTAGTATGTTCCCTGAAGTTGTGTGTGACATTCACACATGTGCCTCTTGGAATCTTCCTCATTTCCCTACGAATGGCATTTTTCGACGCAGCAATACATGTTGGTTTAAATAGGATTGTATACATTGTCCTTTAAGTATCCCCAAAGATATTGTGGAGAGAATATTGTTCTGACAATGTTCACAGAATTGCAAAGACCTGAAAAAGTCAAGGAATACTTTCTTTTCAAGGTCAGTGAATTAATTATCAGATTTTTTTTTAATTGGCCAGTAAAAATAATACCTGAAGTCAGGGGAAAATTATTGCATAGCTTTAAAGTAATCAAAATACTTGAATGAGGGATGATCCAAAATAAACAGGACCATTGTGCTCTTGGCAAAACTTATGGTTTAATTGTTAATAACTAAACATAAGTTCAAACCGCTATCCAGTCTGTTTGATTTTTATGAATATTTATAAAAATTATTTGACCATATTCCGGCAATGATGCCACGTATTACCATGGTAACATGCATCTGGCGCACTAGAAATTAAAATCATGAATATGCCTGTAATGACACTAATGTTTTAGTCAGAGAATTCAATCTAAGGACATTAAATTCCACCAATTCATCATACAATGTATATACAACATTGTATGAAAATATGGCATAATTTGGACATTGCATTTAAAAATAAATGGGCTTTGTACAAAACAAGCGACAACATAAACGACGTCCTTATGTCAACATTGCACCACACTGTGATCAAATTTTGCCAAGAATAAGACAACATACCTACGCAGACATATAATATGATTCAAGAAACCAGTCTTGGAAACCATGTCAGTCAGACACTTGTATTTAATTGACATAAAAGGTTTCTTTGTAAGAAGAAGATCAATGAGATATGACGCGGGTAGGGGCCGAAAGAGAAAAATGTCGCAATGTTAATGACGTTGGTTGTGAAAGTGCTGACGGCAGACAGGGGTTTGTCAGATATATTTGATGTAGGTTATGGTCAAAATAAGGAATTTTAACCCAAGATCTTCAAATAAGAACATAATTATATGACAATTAATTAAGTGTATTGGTTTTAAATGCGATTCTCTACCCTCTACTATTTAACTGTACTCTGTAGAGACCTACTGCACGCATAACAGAAGGGGACACCAGGAAACAGCAAAAATACTTTATTCTTTCCATAGACAATGCCTCTTTCCACAATGCAGAAAAACAGATATTGAAACGGTCGTTCAAGCATTTGGCAAATTAACTCATGCAGCAAACTCACCAGAGTAGCCCTGATTTGTTTTGCTATTTTCCCAGCAATCAAGAAATTACTGAAGAGTCAACAAGTTGATTCCCTAGCTGTTTAGAGAACAGCAAATTATAAAAGAATATGATACTGAGAGGTATAAGGACATATTCAATATGTGGGTTTATCATCACAATCGTTACATTCAGCTTAACATGAGTATTTTGAGAAATACTAACTTTTAAGTACATACGTGAAATACATGACGTCATTTACGTCAATGTGTTTGTATTAATTTTATTGTGCGCCGGACAGCCAATAGAGTTGTTAAAGAATATCTGTATATTGTTGTACATAGCAATTGATATTTATACAGGAAGTAGAAGAAAGTTTCAGCATTATGTTGATGTAATTTTCTGTTGATTTTATTAGACCATCTTTATGCAGCAGACAAAAGTCCTGTTTATTTTGGATCACTCCCCATATATGGTGGTTTTGGTAAGTGAAAAGGGACCGTTTTTAGCCATAGTTGCTGGCAACCCGCCATGGTTCAAAATCACTAATCATTTACCATAGAATTTCTATGAATCTTTATATGGATGTTTGTTTCATTGAGTTTTATGCCCCTTAATTTCAACAGTCAGAGTCATAGAGGCTGACAGTTCATCTAACCATTGTTCCTGGGAAGAACTTGTACCAGACTCCCATCCTCCGTAAGCAACTGCCTACTTCTCACATATAGAGACATAGACATGGTCGGTAGCTGGGCACGAACCCACGACCCTCTGTTAGTGATTTGAAATCAGCTACCTTAACCACTCAACCACTGAGATGGGTCTATTTGTGGTAGGAGAAGTTATTTTTAAATGCCTGTTGAACCACCATTAGACTTAAGGGTCACTTAAAGTTGTTACTACCTTTTCCCCTCATATGATTAATATACATTTTGTAAGTATTAAAACTTAAAACTTTATATACATGTACTTATATAAATACATATAAAATGTTGGAAAAGAACTAATTCTTTAAGATTAATACTGAACTTGTGTCTTTTTTTTTAAATGAATAAACTTCACATGTATTTTTAAAGAACTGTACATTTATATTTTATGTAACCACATCAGTGGAAATGTTAATTTGTGTTTCTGTAATGTGTGAAGTGTTGGACAAGTGTTATTTTCAAATAAAATCTATCTGTCTATAATTATGTATTATCTATTATATTCTTTCAGTACTTGGGAGTTCATTGTAAATACAGCCAATGCTTAAATGAAAGAGAATTTGGAAAGGATCAACAGGTTTTGTTTCACCATATTTCCCATCATAGCTGTCCCGAAATTAATTTGCTGCTTAAGTCGCTTATCAATTCTGAGTCTGACTTTCTTGGAACAAGTTTTCTTGAATTACTGTATTACTGTCAGTTATACATGTACCTGTTATTTAACCTACTATCTTTGATTGCATTTCTTTCAATTTTGACAATATGCAGTACTGTTACATTGGTCAGTTGAAATACAATCTGGGGCAATAAAAAAGTTATTTGTACTTTCTGAATTATACAGTGCATCATCTATTAACAAATAGATGTATGTTTTTCTCAGACTTAAATGATCATCTACATCATTAAAATACATAAAGGCATGACAGTCCTATTATTTGCAGAATGATTGTTTGTATCAATAATGAATATATTGGAATCGACCTTTACATTTTCATAGAAAGGGAGATAACTCAAAAATAAAAAATCAACCAAATCAAAAGTAAAATATTCGGAATAATGATACATTGATGTATGAGTATTAGAATGATTACATACTGATGTAGATATTGTTATAAATAGATGGAGAAATAATTTGGAATACAGCGAGGAATTATAATTTATTGATATTGTCTTTTAAGGAATGAATGATTTTTAGAATTCAGAATTCAGGAATGCAGATTAATTGTTCTGCGCCCACATGCAGGCACGAAGTTACTTGTGTTAATGTTTTGTTTTTTTGTAAATGTACTAGGATTTGAAATTTTATAATCTTTTCAGGTCAACAGTCAGATGTTTTTTAAGATGCTAGACCACAGAAACAACATTTTGAATTTCTTTATTAGGTTCCCAACATCACTGGTAAAAAGTGTGTGTAATCTAGCGATGAGAACAGAAACCATTGTCCCACTAAAACAGTCATTGATTTACCAGAAAAGCAACTAACTGCAAGATATTGGACTGAAATCTCAATTTGGTAATTTCTTTTTCACATTCGACTTTAGTATTAACTAAAGTTTATAAACAGATCATATTGTTGACATCAAATTAACTAGCTAACTAGGTTCCACGTCTATAGCTAGAATATAATGATTGATAATTCTAGACAGTCCTGCATGCTACATTCTCATGAGTCATGAGGTAAGGACTATACGCATGATTAACAAACACTAGAAAAGATTTATTTTGAATCATACCAATGCAAATGTTAAATTCAAATTTACATTTGGGGAGGATGAATTTAAACAAAATATTAAACAATTTCTGCTAAAATCACTATGTATAAAAACAGTATGACTTATCAATACTGTTTCTATTACTTAAATAAGTTATTTTGATATTGTTCCAGACAAGGAGGACTTAATTCCATATTTCCTCAATTACAGAGGCTTAGCTTTCAGACTGAAGGAAGGTTCAAACTTACATAAAGGAAGATCAGACTTGTAAATCATTCTTTCCAGGTTTGATTGTTACTGAATCAGGGAGTGCCTGGATGCGGGTGTACTAAGTATACAAATTGACAACATTTAATTGTACCAGGAATTCATCTACTCATCAGAGTTACTATTAGGAAGACAGGGGAACATGCCATTTGGTAACAAAAAGCTCAATAATAGTATTATAATAGGAGGAGTAAGACAATGTACCCAATGTGGGCTTGATCCCGTGACCTCCTGCTTGCAAGTCAGATTCTCTACCAACTGAGCTAATAGGTCTGGTGAATATCTCAGCCAATTTATAAATACAATATATACCACACAGCTACAGTTGGGATCTTATATTACATGAATATGTAAGAATAGAAAGACCCTTGAACCCTTTTAGATGCATTTTATGAAGCACATGCAGTTCTGTATCATTACCATGATACTTATTAATGCAGCTTAGCTGAAATTTTCATTAATTTTATGCAAGTACAGTTCTCTTCCATGAAAGTTTATAAACTTTAAAAAACATGCCTTCAGTGTCGGTATTTTGGTATGATAAATATAACGCTATTAAAATTATATTTCAGGTGTCCAACATCAAATCAAACAACAAGTTGGCCTAAAATAGCTATCCAAGAAGCTGGAATATCCTTGATGAAATTCACAATGGTAATTTTGCAATTTTTATAGATCCAGTTTACTACCAGTATGTTAGAAGGGAGGCTAATCTCATACAATAAATGTACATGAAATTGTCTCCCTTGTGTGTTTTAATTTTTTACATCAACTTTTGCATGTATATGAATTGATACAGCAGAGTTTCTAGAACCTAAGTAGTGCTCAAACATTTTGTATATTTGTTAGTGTACTCTGTATGTATCCATCAATAATAAACACTTCAAAACATATTATTTCTATAACTTACAGACTTTTACACATTTGTATCCATCTTGTATCAGTTTGCTTTATTTGGAATAAGTAATCAATGATTTACTTACTGGCTAATTTCAGTTTGCCAAATTTAGGTGATTCCTCTTGAGTTGTGTTACCAATGAATGATGGATAAGTTTACAGTAAACATAAAAATAATTATATTCTATTGAAACATGTTAATTTCTAATATTTCTGCAAGAATTGTTGACTTATTTTGCCTCCTTTCTGTGAACGAAATTGTATGGTATTATTATTTTAAAACAAGTTGTACTGTTTTAACTACAATAACATGTAACAATGTATAATATAGTTACGATCAAATGCAACATGGTTATTATATTGTATATATTTGTTCAACATTGATTTAATTTGTAGCTAATATACTTTGCAATAAGGTTATTGTGAGTGCTTTTCCAGTTAAGACTGCAGTCAACATTCAGTGTTTGGTTTATTCTTTGAATTATTCTACATTTTGTTTGATCATTTAGTAATGGTAATGCAGAGACCATGTCAGACATTCGTCAACCATCGTAAATTCTTAAAATAGTAACTTTTTGTGGGGGTTTTCCATTGAAATGCCCGGATCTCAGAAAACAAAATGGCACATCAAGTAAGAGATTTCCGTGGTAGATTTGACAAAAAATGTACATTTACTGGCCGTGAAATTGACCACAATAATTGTGTAGGTTTAATGTGTGAAGGTGATGATTGTGTAAACTCTGAGTGCCGTGTTATCACATTACATTATGAAAAAAATCATGTTGGCAGCAAACTTATGAAAATTGATCTGTGGAGAATTGGTCGAATGATTATTGAACTAGGTATTATGTTAGATCAGCTGAAAGTGTGTGTATATTGTCGTCTTAGTCCCATTCCGCTGACCTGTTACAATGTTGTAGGTGAATTAAACAAGGACTTGGTGGATTTCTGCATGTTTGGTGTGAAAATGTTGACTGTGGAATGTTGTATAGAGTTGCCTATGGAAAAACTCACAGGCAAAATACTACAGGAATGCCCAGTTTTTCTGTTAATACAAAGCTTGGAACTGGTAAGTAATTCATTTATAATTTACATGCATACTTTGAACTATTAATATTAATTTAAAATTTTCTATCTATCTCTGAATATTCTGTATACTGTCAACCCATCTTCCGAGTGTTATAGGCAGGATAAGAGCTTGTTGGAAATGTTAGTGATGAGATAAAAGACCTGATAATGAATATTATCATGACAGTGAGATACTTAGAAGAAGATCAAGTCATTGTTAAAATGTTAGTAATAATGAAGAATAGATTAAAAATAAAAAAAACACAGCATGTTAACTAATATTGTATCCTAACCACTGCCTGCTATTATATTATTGATTATACATATCTGATATATAAGTGTTTAATACTGTATCTGCTTTTTACTATATTAGACAGATTCTACATAATGAGCTTGCTTCTAAGTCTAATAACAATAGTGATGATGATTCAACCTGTGATGACTTGATTCCGGAGTCCCAGACAAGGTACATTTTTGTTGACATATTTTGGTATGATCGACTTTTTTAATGCTTGAAGCATCTGTGTCGGAAGATAATAAGAATTTATTAGACTGAAAATGATGTGACATTTAATCTGGCATTTTACCTTTTGTCTTAGTTTTGTCAATTTAAAAGGATTTCTTAAATGTTAGCATATTATAACATTTATTTGTTAACCTCAATTTATTTCTTCAGACTTCATTCATTAATACTTCAGTAGATGATAAAACAGCTGCCCCTAAGAAAAAGCCCAGCCCTTTCAAAAGAACTGAGGGTATCAAGTCCAAGAAAAATATTTAACTTGATTATCATATCTGTGTAAAACATGAACAGGAATGACTTGTGCTGTGGACACTGCCTGACAAAAGAGAGGCTTTGATAGTTTAACATGTAGATGGTTTATTCATTTCTATATATTCACAAATTTTGAGAAAAAATACTTGTGCGAAAACGATTACTTACTTCCACATGCCATTCAACCAATTTCATGTGACAAACATACATCCAGATTGAATGTGAGGTTATGCTATTATGAAAACTAGTAATGAACATTTTAAAAAGTATTTCACAGTATAATTCGAGGGTTCAATGTAACAGTGTCGTAACTCATATTGAAATAAGAACAAGTTACGGCAGTGTTGCGCTGAGCCCTCGAATTATACTTATGCAAATAGGTTTGTAATATTTATTCTGAAGCAATTTGACACTTAATGATAGTATTTTTTCTATAAGTTAACAAAACAATGAAACCTCTTCTATCTGATTTTGTTTTCAGCCCATACTGTACCTTCTTTATAACGAAGGCTAAGTATGACAAGAAAGTTGTAAAGTCAGTTGTCAGTCATCGAACATGTAGCAAATGTAAATGGTGGACACTTTACCGACCTAGTGAACATACTGTTCTACATGGTTGATGGAAAGTGTGAGTGGTGAGAAAGGGCCCTCAAAGAGCTACAAGAAGAAGGGACAAGTGTGGAGTATTTGGAGGGTGATACAACATTTGTAGCAAGATTAAAGGACTCAAACATTAATTTAAAGAAACGCTTTGATAAACATCATGTTATAAAAAACTTTGGAAAACATTTAAAATAACTAAAAAATGAAAAAAGTAAGAATTATAGTGACAGTGTAATAATTAAGTCATCTACTAAAGTGTGTTTTGTATGCATTTACCAAAAATGCTGGTGATAGAAATGGACTGAAAGAAAACTTAATTGACATTATTCCTCATCAGTTTGAGGACCACTCAAAGTGTTATTCCAGATTCTATGGATTATAATGTAAGCAATCCAGGTGTTAAGTATATACATGTACATAGAAGCTTGCCATACAATCAAGTTCTAAAAGACACTAACCTTAAGTTACATTTAGATAGACTTTACAGTCTCATATTACTACTGTTGATCAATATTGTGACTTAGGCTCTTCACAATAGTGTGAGCATGCCAATAGAGAAGTTTCCCTACATGCACCAACATCATTCCACTATAAATTATATGGTTAAACAAAGTCACTAGATTACAGAGTTCTAGCTACCTCAGCCTTCATCAATGAGGGAAGAAACTACATTCCACAGGTACACTTTATCGCCTTATTGTTTTTCCTTGTTTACTGTTGTTTTTAAAATGTTACTTTTACTTTGTATTATCAGTGTCTTGTCTATGATTAAATACAACCAGTTATTGCATAGAAAACAGTATATATTGGATTAGGCCATCCTTAAAGAATATTTTGTTTGAGGTTATGCTACCTACTCACAGAATTAATTTCTCTATAAATCGTTTTGACAGATATTTTGGTTTCAATGTAAAAATAAATTATAAAAAGGATGTTTCCTCCCTTCCTACTTACCTACCTACCAACTCAAAATTCTCTGCGTAGGGAGACCCCAAAGAAATACTTTTTAAGGATGGCCTTAGTACTCTCAATACTGCTGCCAGCTTGCTTTGTTAATATGTTGACTTCAAGTTATACAAACATTTTGTGGAAACTTATGTTATTTGTTGTTTTTATGTTACATGATGGACTGTGAATTAAGAGTGTTATGCTGTATTTCAATAATCAATATATGATGATATAATATATCAATGACATTTATAGCTCATTATACAGTTTGTTGTTTTACTTTTACAGAGTTCTTGTGACAGTTGTTCTTGTTTCTTCCAGTCTTCAAGTGTACAACTATGACGCTGAGATAATACTTACTTTAGTAGTAAGTGAATGAAGACTTGCAGACAATCAACTGAGTTATATGGCAATATGATGAAGTAAATAGAGTTATTATATTTTTATAAATATATCTTACAAGAAGAAGTGAATGTTTTTATCAAATCTGCATGTTTAAAATTGAATATTAAGTACTAAGAATAAATATATCTATTATTGTCATTTTATTGCTTGACTTCATCATAGTTAATGTTGTAAAGTTTAAAATAATTTTATGTTTGTTACAATTCAAATATCAATGAGATGACTTTACCATACAGGTTAACTTGTCACATGGTGAACATACTACTCATTATGCTGAGAAATGTGACAACCATCGCAAACGTGTACATGATAGGTCAGTTTTACCATCATTCAAAAGAAGACGTCTCATCCTTAAGCAAGAGTGCGTGATTAGTAAGGTAGCACATGAAGCTTTAGAAGGTACATCATATAACTCAGGTTAGACAATGTTATTTTTTCTTATGATCATTACTGTCTGTCCTGCTGGCAACCAACTTATTGAGAACCCAGACATGAATGTGTATTTTGGTATTACATAATGAACATCTTGTGTCGCACATTGAGAAACATTTCTTGTGTACATAATGTTGATTGCTAACTATGGATTTAGATTTGTCAATTCAAATGCATACAAGTGATGTTTTCTTGATAGTAACATCTAGCTAAGTGATGCTCATGAATGCCAAATAGATTTCCATGTTTGAATTTATTTTGCAGAAATTGGGCACCTGCCAGATGCTGATATCAGTAAAATACCTGACCCAGTGCCTCATGGTGATTTCCAGCCCATAAAACTTGAAGACATTCTATCAACTGTGATTTGCTTTGATTTAGAAACAACTGATCTAAGTAAGATAATTATTTGTTTACATATCAATTATTTTTGTTGAAGATATTTATAATTTCCCCTTCAAAGGCCATTCATAAGACCTGCAACAGATAGCCAGCTTGTATTGTTGAGATATGTTTTGCTTTCTGACTGAAACAGTATTTGATATGTCGATCTTCCTCATATTGGGTCATGATATATTTATATATACAGACAAAATGTGTTTCTTTCCAGTAATAGCAGCAGTCATATCAGCCATACTACTTGTAGTCATGACTCAAACTAAATCTAAATGATCAAGAAGTCTTCACTGAACTCAATCAAATATTATTTTCTAATAATACTTAGTATGATTTTCAGTGAAAATGTCCTGTCACTCTTTAGTTCTGCTCTTTGATGTATAGCATATTTGTTACAGAAGCATTTGTGACCCTGGAATTATATGTTACTGTGATTTACAAGCTGACCAGTACAATATTTTTTTACTTAAGTATTGTTGTATAAAAACTTGAAATACAGAACTCCTTTTTTGTAATTTCAGTTTGTGGAGGACATATGCCACAGATTACTCAAATTGCCGCATGTGATAATTCTGGGAAAATGTTAAATCTCAGTATGTTAAACCAACTGAACATATCCCCCAGTCAGCTTCACAAATAACAGGAGTAACTTATTCAGACAATTAAATGAAAGTGAAAGGAGATTATGTTCCATCAGTATCAGTTACTGAAGCATTGGAATTATTTTGTTCATGGATTGAAACATTTAACAATGTATTTCTTGTTGCACATAATGGTTGTCTTTTGACTTCCCAGTGTAAATTTACTGGAACGATTTTACGTATGTGATCTATGATGTGTTGATTCTTTACCATTTTTTAGGAAAATGTATCCAAATCAGACCTCTTTCAAGCAAGAAGATCTAATCTGAGAAATCCTTCAGGGTCCATATGGTGCACATAATTATAATAATGCAAGTGAAAATGTGATTGCTTTGTCTAAGTTATTACAAAATGTGCCTGATTTACCTAAAGGTTACCTTTTAGTTTTACCCCAAAAGCTATTCCTAATGGTCTTTTATTTAACAAAGAAAAGAATAAGAATATATATGCAGTCTATATGTGTCTTAGTTGCAAATGATATCTGTAAAACTGCTACTGCAGAGAATATTGCTGGGTCAGGCTTAAACTTAAATGATCTTATGCTTATTTTTAAGTGTGAAGGAGAAGATGGTTTGTGGAATGGGCAAAATTGCAGATGTAATGCTTGTAACAAATGATATATATAATTTGCTATACTGAGTACAGGGGTTGCACAACATGAATATATGTATTAATATTTTGTAAACTTAACTATATGTAATGTATGATGTATTTTACTGTGCCTTCTTTTCATTGTCAATAATTGTATATTATGCCTTATGTGCATATATATAATCAAAGAATTGTTTATATCTTAATTATATATCTCATAAGTTTATTATTATTTACTTTTTATTTTGTTAATAGATGTTTTTAAATGTGTTTTATTTCTTGTCTGTATATTCTTAAACATGTATTTGTTTTTTACAGCTCTTATATATTTTGTTATTGTTGTTTACTCTAGTTATAGTATAGTCAGCTCAAAAGCTCTTAAATGGCTTATGTTATACTGTTATTGTCTTACCGACTTTAAATAAATCTTATCTTATCTTAGATACTAGTAAGTTTAAATTTAACCCTTTCCCTCATAGAAGTGCTATTTGACACATTTACCCTGTGCCACCTGTAAGTGTTATCAGACACCTGTTATTAGTGCCACTCACAAGCGCTGTTTGACGCATTTTCAGCCTGCCACCAGTTTAAAGCGCATTTTATTGCTTCATCTATTACTCGTCGAAATTTGTCTACAAAACATTTTTTCCGTTTCAAATAAATCTTTTAGATGCTGTTTTGATAATATCAATATAATAAAACCGAGGGGGTCATATTTGAAATTGTTGCATAATTGCCGACAAACTCGATGTTCAATCACACGGAATGCATGTGAAATTACATAATTTTTATTGCCCCAAAAGCTGCCAAATCTGTTTTTTTCTAGTTCATCCTAGTTTAGATTTTAATTTATGCGTTGCGTCATAATTAAAATAAGCCAATCAATGTTTCGAATTGTTCAAATTTGACCCCGGGTATTTAACTTCTTCTAAATGCAGGAAAAGAAATTTATAATATGATTACACATTTTCATAGGAATTCATTGATGCATATACAACAGTTTTTGTGAAATACAAAGTTACAAATATTTCAATCAAAAGCAAGATAAAACATGCTTATATGTAAAATTTATGCATTTTCTTATATATGTTACCATGTCAATTAACCTCCTTTCCTAATAATGGTATTATATGTGAAATATACTTCAGTAGAAAGTGTGTTGTTGATACAGACTCCTGTTTGTAATGAGTTACAATCTTTGCTGTAGTTGCATAAAACTTTTGTATTATGAACTGCTATATTTATATAGACTAATATGATTGTAAAGCAATCTTAAGAATGTTTTATTTAGAAGCTGTCAGAGCAATCACATACACAGTCAAAACAAGTAGAACAAGTGAAAGTTAAATATACAATTATAAGAAATCTTTGGGTTTAATTGATTTGAATTTCTAGATTTAAAAATTGCATATATAATTGTATTTTTAAATGTATTAACACAATGTGTTACCACGGTAACCATTTACTTTTGGAAAGATTTCTAAAAAATGTCTCAAATTATAAAGTTTCAGTTTTTCATATGTTCAATATATATGTACATTGTATTTACAAAAAATGCATATGTTTTCATGAATTAAAACATAAGCCTGAGTTTACAACAGTTGTTTTTGTTTGTAGCTCTTGATCTTTCAAATAAATGTTTCATTGCACAATTCAACAGTTTAGCACAGAATAGTGAGTACATTTTTGTATTTTAAAATGCTACAAAATCCAAAAAAATAAGGGGAATATCAAACTTGACTTTGGAAGAGTTCTGTCAAAAAATTCAATAATGTTAAATATGATTTTTCCTCAATAAGCTGGATTTGTGCAGTCCATATCACATATAAACATGACCTGGGATGATGGTGTAAATTTGTAATGGGATATGGTGTATTTGTTTTACTCATACCTTGGTAGAAAGTTGTTATATGATAAAGTACATTTGTTTTCTTCTAATTACGTAAGTATTATGTTTGTTATACTTGGATCATCATGTGAAGTTAGCATGTTTGTTGTATTTTTGAGATATATTGTAATGTATGTTCATCACATTTGAATGTTCATGTGAAGTTAAAATGTAATATTGAAATATGGCTGTAACATGTGACAGGTCATCAGCTTATTTCTACAAGTCAGTATGTCATTTTTCACATTTTGAGAAAATCGCATTTTAAGTTTGGCATATAAATAAGCATGTAATGGGTTTGTGGAATTATCATACTTAGGAGAGATCTAGATACACTTCATTGTAAAGAGTCATCAAGCTGAAAAAATGATACCAAAATAACAATATTGCCAAAAAATAAGTAATACAAGGTTGTAGAAATAAGCTGATGAGGAAGTTGAGTGTTCCAAGTTGTCATGTTTGGTTGAGAAGTTGTTGTCATTTGGAGGTAGCAGAGACTAATGTAAGCTGTTGTAGTTACAAAAGTAACTGAAGATGATGCAATGTCAAAAATATATATGAGCTGCTCATTTAAATAGGCAAGTAGGTTTATTGTATAATGTAATAAACGTTTTACCATGAGCATTTTATTTACAGATCCAATTTGAGTATAATAAACAAAGTGTTTCATTGTTGATTTTAGTAGCACCTACTATTTGAATCAAAATAAGAAAATACTGTAACACTTTGATATTTTCTACTTCACATAAGAGCAGTAAAGTTTATCTATTCAATTGAATAGACATAACATACTTCCAATTACATGTATTGTTATAATGCTCTAAAGCAAATTTCTGTTGTTTTTATCCATTGTGTCTTTTTCAACATGTAGCAGTATTTTTCAAGGACCATATTTTTTTCCTGTATGAAATAAAATTTAAACAAAAAATGTCTATGACTTGTGCTTGTTATTGAACACAGCTAGATAAGATAATAATGCTCAACCTACATGGTTGTAATATACTAAGGTTAATGTAAATAAGAGACAGTTATTACTTGGAGATGGTTGTAATATACAGGTTAATGTAAATAAGAGACAGTTATTACTTGGAGATGGTTGTAATATACTAAGGTTAATGTAAATAAGAGAGAGTTATTACTTGGAGATGGTTGTAATATACAGGTTTATGTAAATAAGAGACAGTTATTACTTGGAGATGGTTGTAATATACAGGTTAATGTAAATAAGAGACAGTTATTACTTGGAGATGGTTGTAATATACTAAGGTTAATGTAAATAAGAGAGAGTTATTACTTGGAGGTGGTTGTAATATACAGGTTTATGTAAATAAGAGACAGTTATTACTTGGAGATGGTTGCAATATACTAAGGTTAATGTAAATAAGAGACAGTTATTACTTGGAGATGGTTGTAATATACAGGTTAATGTAAATAAGAGACAGTTATTACTTGGAGATGGTTGTAATATACTAAGGTTAATGTAAATAAGAGAGAGTTATTACTTGGAGGTGGTTGTAATATACAGGTTTATGTAAATAAGAGACAGTTATTACTTGGAGATGGTTGCAATATACTAAGGTTAATGTAAATAAGAGACAGTTATTACTTGGAGATGGTTGTAATATACAGGTTAATGTAAATAAGAGACAGTTATTACTTGGAGATGGTTGTAATATACAGGTTAATGTAAATAAGAGAGAGTTATTACTTGGAGGTGGTTGTAATATACAGGTTTATGTAAATAAGAGACAGTTATTACTTGGAGATGGTTGTAATATACTAAGGTTAATGTAAATAAGAGACGGTTATTACTTGGAGATGGTTGTAATATACAGGTTAATGTTAATAAGAGAGAGTTATTACTTGGAGGTGGTTGTAATATACAGGTTTATGTAAATAAGAGACAGTTATTACTTGGAGATGGTTGCAATATACTAAGGTTAATGTAAATAAGAGACAGTTATTACTTGGAGATGGTTGTAATATACAGGTCAATGTAAATAAGAGACAGTTATTACTTGGAGGTGGTTGTAATATACAGGTCAATGTAAATAAGAGACAGTTATTACTTGGAGGTGGTTGTAATATACAGGTTAATGTAAATAAGAGACAGTTATTACTTGGAGATGGTTGTAATATACAGGTTAATGTAAATAAGAGACAGTTATTACTGGGGGATGGTTGTAATATACAGGTTTATGTAAATATGAGACAGTAATTACTGGGGGATGGTTGTAATATACAGGTTTATGTAAATAAGAGACAGTAATTACTGGGGGATGGTTGTAATATACAGGTTTATGTAAATAAGAGACAGTTATTACTGGGGGATGGTTGTAATATACAGGTTTATGTAAATATGAGACAGTAATTACTGGGGGATGGTTGTAATATACAGGTTAATGTAAATAAGAGACAGTTATTACTTGGAGATGGTTGTAATATACAGGTTAATGTAAATAAGAGACAGTTATTACTTGGAGATGGTTGTAATATACAGGTTAATGTAAATAAGAGACAGTTATTACTTGGAGATGGTTGTAATATACAGGTCAATGTAAATAAGAGACAGTTATTACTTGGAGATGGTTGTAATATACAGGTTAATGTAAATAAGAGACAGTTAATTATTACTTGGAGATGGTTGTAATATACTAAGGTTAATGTAGATAAGAGAGAGTTATTACTTGGAGATGGTTGTAATATACAGGTTAATGTAAATAAGAGACAGTTATTACTTGGAGATGATTGTAATATACAGGTCAATGTAAATAAGAGAGAGTTATTACTTGGAGGTGGTTGTAATATACAGGTCAATGTAAATAAGAGACAGTTATTACTTGGAGATGGTTGTAATATACAGTTTAATGTAAATAAGAGACAATTATTACTTGGAGATGGTTTTAATATACAGGTTAATGTAAATAAGAGACAGTTATTACTTGGAGGTGGTTGTAATATACAGGTTAATTTAAAAAATAGACACTAAGTACATGGAGATGGTTGTAATATACAGGTTAATGTAAATAAGAGACAGTTATTACTTGGAGATGGTTGTAATATACAGGTTAATGTAAATAAGAGACAGTTATTACTTGGAGATGGTTGTAATATACTAAGGTTAATGTAAATAAGAGAGAGTTATTACTTGGAGGTGGTTGTAATATACAGGTTAATGTAAATAAGAGACAGTTATTACTTGGAGGTGGTTGTAATATACAGGTTAATGTAAATAAGAGACAGTTATTACTTGGAGATGGTTGTAATATACAGGTCAATGTAAATAAGAGACAGTTATTACTTGGAGGTGGTTGTAATATACAGGTTAATGTAAATAAGAGACAGTTATTACTTGGAGATGGTTGTAATATACAGGTCAATGTAAATAAGAGACAGTAATTACTGGGTGATGGTTGTAATATACAGGTCAATGTAAATAAGAGACAGTTATTACTTGGAGATGGTTGTAATATACAGGTTAATGTAAATAAGAGACAGTTAATTATTACTTGGAGATGGTTGTAATATACTAAGGTTAATGTAGATAAGAGAGAGTTATTACTTGGAGATGGTTGTAATATACAGGTTAATGTAAATAAGAGACAGTTATTACTTGGAGATGGTTGTAATATACAGGTCAATGTTAATAAGAGAGAGTTATTACTTGGAGGTGGTTGTAATATACAGGTTTATGTAAATAAGAGACAGTTATTACTTGGAGATGGTTGTAATATACAGTTTAATGTAAATAAGAGACAGTTATTACTTGGAGATGGTTTTAATATACAGGTTAATGTAAATAAGAGACAGTTATTACTTGGAGGTGGTTGTAATATACAGGTTAATGTAAAAAATAGACACTAAGTACATGGAGATGGTTGTAATATACAGGTTAATGTAAATAAGAGACAGTTATTACTTGGAGGTGGTTGTAATATACAGATTAATGTAAAAAATAGACAATAAGTACATGGAGATGGTTGTAATATACAGGTTAATGTAAATAAGAGACAGTTATTACTTGCAGGTGGTTGTAATATACAGGTTCATGTAAAAAATAGACAATAAGTACATGGAGATGGTTGTAATATACAGGTTAATGTAAATAAGAGACAGTTATTACTTGGAGATGGTTGTAATATACAGGTTAATGTAAATAAGAGACAGTTATTACTTGCAGGTGGTTGTAATATACAGGTTAATGTAAAAAATAGAAAATAAGTACATGGAGATGGTTGTAATATACAGGTTAATGTTAATAAGAGACAGTTATTACTTGGAGATGGTTGTAATATACAGATTAATGTAAATATGAGACTGTAATTACTTGGAGATGGTTGTTTAACATACAGGTTAATGTAAATAAGATACAGTAGTGAAAGGCAATGGTTGCAATATACAGGTTAATGTAAACAAGAGGGCCAAGATGGCCCTATATCGCTCACATGACAATCACTGTTCACTCATTAAAACATTGTTTTGAACCAGTGACCTAGTTTTGGACCCCAGACGACCTATGTTCGAATTTGTCTTACATATCATTAAGACAAACATTCTGACTAGGTTTGGTGAAGATACGATCAAAATTTGACATCTACAGTGTTAATAAGGTTTTCCTAAGATTTGACCTTGTGACCTGGTTTTTGACCCTAGGTGACCCATATTTAAACTTGTCCTTAATATCATTAAGACAAACAATCTGACAAGGTTTGGCCAAGATCCAATCAAAACCATGACATTTAGAGCTTTTACAAGATTTTTACCTAAGATTTGACCTTGTGACCCAGTTTTTGAACCCTGCTGACCCATGTTCATCCTTGACCCACATATCATTGAGGCAAACATTTTGACAAGGTTTGGTGAAGATCCAATTAAAACTGTGACATCTACAGTGTTAACAAAGTTTTCCTAAGATTTGACCTGGTGACCTAGTTATTGACCCCAGATGACCCATATTTATGCTTGACCGTTATATCATTAAAACGAACTATTTGACAAAGTTTGGTGAAGATCCAATAATAACTGTGAAATCTACAGTGTTAACATGGTTTTTCATAAGATTTGACCTAGCGACCTAGTTTTTGACCCAAGATGACCCATGTTCGAACTCGTCCAAGATATTATGAAGACAAACATTCTGACAAGGTTTCATGATCATCCAATCAAAACAGTGACTTCTAGAGTGTTCACAAGGTTTTCCAGCAATTTGCCCTAGTGACCTAATTTTACTACAGAAATTACCCATTTTCAAACTTGACCTACATATTATTAAAATAAATATTCTGACAAAGTTTCATGAAGATAAATTTATAACAGTGATTTCTAAAGTGTTCACAAGGTTTTCCCTTATTTGGCCCTGGTGACCTAGTTTTTGACCCCAAATGGCCCGATATCGAACTCGTCCGAGATTTTGTTGATATTAACGTTCTGACCCAGTTTTGCTAAAATTGAGCCAAAAATGTGGCCCCTAGTGTGGTCACAACAAAAAGTTTGACGACGCACGACGCACGACGCCGGACGCCGGACGGAGAGTGATCCTAATAGCTCACTTTGTCACTTTGTGACATGTGAGCTAAAAAGAGGCAGTAGTAAATGGAGATGGTTGTAATATACAGGTTAATGTAAAGAAGTGATGGTAGTTAATGGAAGATTGGTGTAATGTGTAGGTTAATGTAAAGAAGAGGTGGTATTTAATATTAAAAAGCAGCACTCTGTGGAAGGTGGTTGTAGTTTACAGGTTATTGTATTTAAGAGATTATAAGTTATTATTGGTAGGTGTTCAAAGTTCACAGGTTACAGTTGTTAAGAGGTGAACTAGCTGTGGAACAGGCATATAATTTAACTGTGGGGATATATTTCTATCAAAGGGAGAAAACTCAAAAAGGAAAAACAGAAAAAGGTGGAAAAAGCTGAATAAAAAGTTTTCTGGGTCATCCTTTGTTTTCAATGTTTACTTTTTCAAGCATGAATTCCTTGCCTGTGTCCATCCATCATGTAGATGTTATGTACTCAACCAATAAAAAACTAGTTCAGTTTGGAATGATCTATTTTGGAGGGAGGGTAATACATTAAAAAGTTTAAATCACAAGACAATAATTTAATTATTTATTTCAAAGAATGCTTGATTAGAATATAATTTTGTTCTATTCACACATGAAAGTTTATATTTAAGATTCATTTGTTTTAATGTATGGTATTTATGGTAAAAGTATGCCATACCCCCCCCCCCCCCCCCCCCCCCAAAGTGGAATTCTAGTATAGTGTAACCTGGCCTATTATTATTAATAGTGGTCAATAAATTATTTTTGTTTTGATGGAATTCTTTAAATAGAACTAAAATGTATTAATTTCTTTATTTATTCTCATATGTCAATCAACTTGGTATAAATGAAATTTTATCAAGAACACTGGATGTTAAAAATCTAAGATAAATAAAATAAGTGTTCCATGTGTATGAGTTTGTCTGTTTAGTCACTCATGACTATAAAGTTTGTTCTGCACACGGGTCAGTCCATTGATGCAATGTATGTTTAAATACAAAAGCTTCATTATACTTATGAGCTATTGGCTTCCATTTCCATGGGCTATGATAGACTTGCTCCAGACGATTACGATATCATGTCTATTACATTCCAACCACACTGTAAGTAAATGAAATCATCAGTTCAATATGATTAAGGTGGTATGAGACGACACACGCAAAGTTGTGATTTCTTAGTTACAAATACTGTGACGTACACTTGTCTATGATATTATATACTGCAGATTGGAATAGAATTCTAGAAAGACTCGAAATTAGCTGTTAACTTTTTGTTAGTTATGGGTTTATCTCCATTATTATTTATTTGAAGATATGACATTTTGCTCCTCATTTAATAGCTGCTTAGTTTTTCACGTATGTAATAAGCTCTTTAGTATTGGAGGAAATAATTATATTTTGAATGCATTTATCTATACCAAATAGTTTGTACAATTGTGTATTTAGCATAATATTGCTAAATTAGTTTGCTTAAGGTGACATATCACAAAATATAGCTATAATGTATTTCCAATTTTCTCTTTTTTGTCTTCAATATCAAACAGAAATAATTGTGGCAACCGATCCTGGCTTAATGAAAACTTAGGTGTGAACTTGGATGCCTGCTTTTCATTTTGATTTGAAATCGTAGCATGAATTTCATCTATCAATTAGAGATTTAAGTCCAAATGATTTTTTAAACAACAAGAAAGAGTGAAGCTATTGAGAATATTGGAAAACAATCTTCAGTGTTGTGTTTCTAATATAATTGAACCACATAAGCCCTATATGACAATCGCCAGTACCACCACAGTCATTAACACATACACATTAACATAATCAACACCACTAAAATCACTATGGCTACCGTCAACCCTCTAATCTTCTCCATTAGCAGCAACAAGAACCCTATCATTAACAGGAGCATCACATTGTACAACACAATCATACACACATTCTGGCCAGAATCTCTATACTCATCATCATCATTAGCTGCAGTAGGAGCAGCATCATTAGTACATTCAACAACTGGAGCACAACAATCATACATTCTGATCAGTATCTCTATACACATCATCATCATTATCAACGGCATCAGTTGGAACAGCGGTTTCCAAGCAACACATACAATTATATTTTAGCATTTTAGCATCATCATCAATAACAACTTTAAACAAGATCATCATGAAAATACAGTATGTACATACGTTTACTGTTCATAGTATAATTATTGTTGAATACTGTATACGTTGAAATTTTGGCGGTGGTTTAATGTTCTCTATTTTGGCGTTTGATAGGTTTCAGCCAATTTAAAACCCTGCCAATAATTCACACCGCAAATATATAACACCGCCAATAATAGCAAAAAAAATATTTTGACTTAAGCTTAAAATAATTAATCAGTGGTTAAATATGCAAATAAATGCAAATAAGTTATACTTTTGTACATATACATAAAATGGCATATAAAAATAGTCGTTATCAACAAAAAAAGCTAAGTGA
Source organism: Lutraria lutraria (assembly GCA_964023205.1). Taxonomy (NCBI): domain Eukaryota; kingdom Metazoa; phylum Mollusca; class Bivalvia; order Venerida; family Mactridae; genus Lutraria; species Lutraria lutraria. Next base: position 19,301,658 of record OZ026847.1, read on the forward strand.
TATGGACAAACAAGCAAACCATTACCATTTGTTAATAAAAGGTGCTAGTCTTCGACGGTGTTTGCAATTTTTATAACAAAGGGATACTATTAACGATGTATATCACAATAAGACAAGGGCATTGTACAAGTATATGGAAGGTGCGAACATGTTTACAAATAAAGAACATTTAAAGATGTAAAGCAAATTAAAATATAGGTTACATTGGTTTAATTTTAGTGGCGGCGGACAATAGATGGTTTTATTTTGGCGGATTTTTAAGAAATCGCCAATTCTTGACCACCGCCAATATATAAATTTCCAAAAAACGCCAAATTTTAGCCCCGCCAATTTAAAGACGTATACAGTACTATTCAAAGAGATTTTATTGTATATAATTATATTTCAGAGAGTTTCCCGACACCAAACCTGACGATAAAAGTAGGAGACAATAAACTTGATATGAAGTTTTGCTACAACAACCCTAAAAAATTTGATAATAAAATGACATTCAGCATGGACAAGGTCAAGTGTAAAGGATGATTTGCAGCCATTAATGACTTTCATTCGATTTAATTGAATGTATCAAATTAAAACACACAGGTTTTAATTAAAAGAAAATTGTGAAATTTTATCCACTAAAATGTTGTGATTATCTGTTTTATAGATTTCTAAATGCAACAACTTCATATTAGATAAAAAAATCGCATCAACAGGTCCACAAAAAGCAGATGTATATGTATATCACAATTGAGTTTTCGAAACTTACCTGTATTGACCGAATAATGTTTACTAATTAACTTATATTGTTAAAACGCCAAAGGAGGAATGTTTATTTTTTAGAGTGTTGAGGAATGTCAGTTATAAGGCAGACGATAGTTGTTGCAACATATTCAGTGAATTGGTAATTTCAACATAACCAAGTACTTTAGCCATTCCGAAATTATGTTATGTCCAAATGACTTAAACAGTTGAAATATAATACTGAATTGTCCGTTATTTCATTGAATTTTCTTTAAAACTTTGTTAAAATTTTAATGTTCATTTTTCAAATGTTGCATTATTATAGAATAAATGCATTATCACAGTACTAAGCACCCACTGATACATTCTGTCTGTATGATCACCTCTTTCTTTTAGCTCACATGAGTGCTTAAATGATGGTTAAATTCTGAAACAATGGTGTTGATAAAGTTTTTTTACCTGTGTTGTTTTTTCCCTTATAGTCCCTGGAAGTGCCTGGTATGACTGGATTATTTTCTAAAAAAAAAAACATTATTATGTCAGTGTTCTTTGTAGTTAGTCCAGTAAAATGGTATAATTCATATTTTCATGTATGTGTGAATCATGCTTTTAAAAATGTTCATTTTCCAAATGTTGCATTATTATAGAATACATGCATTATCACAGTACTAAGCACCTACTGATACATTCTGTCTGTATGATCACATCTTTCTTTTAGCTCACATGAGTGCTTAAATGATGGTTATATTCTGAAACAATGGTGTTTGCATAGTGTTTTTTACCTGTGTTGTTTTTTTCCTTAAAGTCACTGGAAATGCCCGGGTGGACTGAATTATTTTCTGAAAAACAAAACAAAAAAACATTATTATATCAGTGTTCTTTGTAGTTAGTCCAGTAAAATGGTATAATTCATATTTTCATGTATGTGTGAATCATACTTATAATTAATGATTTAAGACAATCATACATGTAGTTCATGCCAAAGAAAGGTCAACAAATTGGCCCAAGTGGAAATTTGAACCTATATACATGTTATAATATTGTGCTTACTTAAAAAATATTGAATTGCTATCAGTAAATTATGAAATATATAGCTTGGCATTGTGTTTACCTGCATTAATCTTTCTTGTTGACCAATCAGCACTGGATTTTGACTGGTTGACAGGATACTTTTCTGAAAATAATAACATTTTACATTACAATCAAATAATTTAAGTGTACTTTTTACTAAGTCATTTAACAGTGTCTGAATTTTGTCTAAAAGATCAATCAAATTTGAAAGAAAACTCTTCGTTCATTAACATTAAACAGAATATTCATATAATCTGTTTTATGCATTAAAATTATGTTCATACCATGAGATATTGATAGTGTATGTAAAGAAGTCAACATGACATCAATAATGTACACATTGTGTTTTAATTGTTACATTCAATTTGTGTTTACATTGTACATGTACCTGTAATATTTTACATTCAAATGATTAATAACATTTTGTTACCTACATTGATTGTTTCCAGTGGTTCATGAACTGCTTGTTTTGAAGATTTGAAGGTTTTATTTTCTGAAAAAAATAAATTTTCACATGATAATGTCAGTGTGATTGAAAAAAAATCACTTATTCATATCAATGTGAAACAATTATACTATCATCTTGTGTTCTTATTCATTGCACAGCATTTGCAGCCATTTATTTATCCATGACCAAACCATCGTTAAAATCTATATACACAACATGCATAGTTATTTGCATATATCAATAACTTTATCCTTACCAATATCAATATAAATATCAATCACTGTAGTCAAATTATCCTTACCTTCCACTGAATCCACCTACACTGTCTTCCGACAGACTCTGAACAGAAAAGTGGAAAATTATTTGACATACTCAATGCTTTAAGATTTGATCATCTGTTAATAAATGTTTGCTTTCATGCAAAACACTGTATTATGGCATTCAGACTGTATACAGGTGACTTATATTCTTTTTGCTATATGTACACATGAAGGTGTAATCGTAAACATAACATGTATTTTAACTAAAATCTGAATGGAGGAGATGTGTTTATAAGAAATTGAAATGATTCATTATAATTAGATGAATTGGAAAAATATACTAACCACTTCTTCCCATTTGTCAAGTTTGGGAGCTGGTCCCCCACCAGTACCCCCAGCCAACCTCCTTCTCTCCCTCTCTCTTCGTCTGACAGACGTCTTCATGTCTGAAAGTTTTTTTTTACTTCCTTCATGGTCCTGGCCACTTTGCTTTGTGCATTAACACTGAAAATAAAGCTGTAGTATATACACTTTTTATTGTTATATATTTTTCTGTCTATTAGATTTGCAATTGGTTGTGGTGGACAAAGTCATATGAACTATGTAGTCATCAAGAGAATCAACAAAGAATAAACGATTAACATTGTCCATGTATTTATATTTTGTTTGATGAACCTATGTAAAAAGCATGAGGTTCATGTGTTGGAGCCCTGCTACAGTCCAAGTATTTATAGTTTAGTGAGATCTGATACATTTTACATGGACAAAGTCAGGAAAAGTTTTCCATTGATCGACTTGTTGTGCTTAGTGGATTATATGTGCACTCAAATAAACTACACATGATTCGACATATTAATTTGATTATCAACTTCATTGCCATTTCAGAAAAACTACAAGTTAATAATATTTCTTTTTCAATTTGCACTTGCTATGATTTGGAGTTATATCTATAGAATTATATACGGTAGATCACCTCTGCAATCATCATGACAACGATCAAATATGTACTTGGTTTTTATCTATTGTCACACATATTTAATTTATTACGTCAAAACAGGGATGCTATATGTAATCAGGGATGCATCCCTGATGTAATATAGCATCCCTGGTCAAAAGGGGCGGTGCTTAAATGAAACTGTGAAATTGAGTTTTGATGTATAATCTACATTAATTCGTCATTTAAACTATTATGACAAATTGCTTATATTTTTGTCGTACAGGTCGAGTTTATTGTCCATCCACCATCGATATAACAGCGGAACAAAAAAATATTTATAAATGTCAAATAAGATCTGTCAAGCATACCTCCTGACCTCAAGACGGCGTCCCAGGTGTCCTCCTTGTCCCTGTTGGTCAGCTTTGGCCCAAAGCGACCTTCAAGTACATCGTAGGTGGATGCAAACTCAAAGGCAAGTGCATCCACCTCCGATTTTGACCAGTTTTCTTTTCTCTGCTTTTTGTTTACGGCGTCCATAATTGCAGACGATAATTTTTGCCGATAAACACCGAACACTACCGAATGTGTTTTTATAGCCCTCCAATTGAAGAGTTACGCACTATCTTCACGTAAGTTTACGCAAAAACTTACGAACGTTTAGTAAAACCACAGGAGCCTGTTATTCAATCAAAAAAAAAATTATACTCAATAAAAGATTACCTACGTATAGAAAAACAACAGGCTCCTGTGGTAAAGCACACTTACGAATTCACGTAAGTTAATAACGTAGGCGTAAACTTACGCAAAACTTACGCAATATGTTAGTAAAACAGTACCCTGTTGAATAAGTAAGAACATTAAAGCTGAATATAGATCTTCTAAATTTATACAAATTCTCCAAGATCAATAGTCTATTCAATCAAGTGTTTTTGGAATTCTGTGTACTATGCTTCTTTACCATTGAAAACAATGACGTAGAACATACCTGTGCCCCGTTCTATCAACGAAGCGTAACTTACGTCAAAACGTAAGCGTATGTTTACGTTTACGTCAATATTTACGCTTTACGTAAAGTGTTCTACAACGGAGCGCTGAAAATGTGTAAATAACGAATGCGTAACTTTTTGCGTAAGTGATGAAACGTCGAGACGCAGTCTAAAAGCACTTGTTGACCTATGACCCGTGACGTCAAAATCGCACTTTCTATCAATATTAGCGGATGTCATAATTAAATAAATAACAAATTTGATAATTTCTTAGAGAGGGGAGCTTCACTGCACAATATTAATTCAACCCTTTCAAAGATATGGAAGTTAACAATTTTTACTCAACCAGACAACACTGTATTTCATTGATACATCTATTGAGAAAGCTAGTGCATAACTTAGTTCTTTTTCTACCTGATGACATTAATATTTTGTAACAATGTAACTATAACATAATGGACAGTTACGAATACAACCACAGACACCATCAAGTACATACATGCAATATATTTATTCATCATATGAACATTAATAACAACTTTTCAGAATTAATATGCAACTATACCGTAGTGCTGTATATAAATATATGCAGTTTATCTACATGTTAGCCTTCTAGATTCAAGGCAAATATGCTTACAAAATTAATAGATCGGTAATTGTTAAATTACACATGAAGACCTTCAATCAGTCTTTACTCAGTGTGCTGCTCAAATGATGAAATTCACATTTGCGACAAATGAAATTTATACATCAATCAACTTTGCTGTATAGGGTATTCACAGAAATGTGGATTTTGAAAGAATGTTGAATATTGATAAATGTTTTTAAATAAACTGTTTTGCCTGATAATCCGACATTTCTTGCTGACCTTTAAATATATACTGTATATGTATAGGTCAATAGGAATGAAAGAAATTTCAATAATGACTTTCATATTTGTGACTGTATAATACCCCCTTTTGGGACGCAGGATTCTGGCTATTTTCAGGCAGGACGCGGGACTTAGCAGAAAAAATAAGCAGGACGCGGGATTCACTTTGGGCAAGACAAATGTAAAAAGTGGGGGAAAATATTTTCGCAAATATTGGTCTTATAATCACATTTATCGGCTATGCGGAAGACATAGTAATCATTTCGCTTTGGAGCTGCGTATTTCATGTTTCCAATTTGACAAATAAAGTTAATTACTTGTTTGTTTGGGCTTTTAACATCTGGCAACAAAACATCCAAAGTGCTATGTATTTTCATTGACTTTACAACTAAATATGTACTCACACCGTATACCCCGAAGAACCGAACACAGTTGCTCAGGCAAACACAGTTGCCGATAAATTTTACAGTTACGAATGGAAACTAAGTGTCGGCTTAATTTATATTTATCTTGAAGGATCCGAACAAAACCAATCGTGTACATTTATTTGCTATTAAAAAGGAATAAATACTCGAAATTGTGAGGAAAACCCGTGCACTTTTCTACGATAAAGCTCAAGGTTCGCAACTTTTACAATAAACTATGCATGACGTCCTAAAAATACGAGGGCAGGCTGACTTTATGCATCAATATCTCTGCGGGAAATGGGAATGGAAAGCTGGGTTTTCGCATATTGAGAGAAAATAGATGTGAGTAAATAATGGTATCTTTAAAAACGTTCACTTTCTTGTGAAAAAAGATCATTTATGGATATGGATTTTGTCAAATGACGCGTTTTCTTTAAAAAATAGCAGACATTTCTAACGATTTCTCGTATTTATTACTTTGAGCGCATATATGTGGTTAAATAGCTGTAAATGTTCGAAATAGTGTTTTTGAATTTTACTTCAATGGGATGCGAGACTCACCTCTTAAAATATGGAGAGATGCGGGACCCGGCAAAAAAAAAGAAAGCGACTCGGGGGAGGGGGGTATTATGTACAGCCCCATATATGATGTCTTGTCAGTTTTAATTGTGGTTAAACAGTCTTATTATTTCATTATGTCGCTTAATGTTTAACTTTGAATGGGTTGCCTGCATACATATTCAGGTTCATTATTGTTGTCATTTACAATGTCATGTATTTAGCAGTTCATGTCCAAACACAAATTATGTAACTTTACACAAGCCAGCACCACCCTGTACACTTTTATGAAGACATATATACAATTGAGATCCCACTTCCTATTCAACTAGTTTAGCCCTTTACATGGGTGAAATAAAAAGAATCTTTTGACTTGCCTCAACATCAAACAGCATTCACGACGCCTTCTTGTAACGACTGGCGTAACTTTACACCTAGTCTTAAATGGTGTAAAGTTACGCACGAAATAACGTCAAAAATATTTACGTCAATATTAATAGAACGTCATTTACGCATAATTTACGACTTAGTCAAAGTTACGCTTTATTTAAAGCGTACGTACGTTGATAGAACGGTGCCTCCCATTAGTTGGTATAAAATAAATTTTGTGTCTTCAGTTTGATTTAACTTCTGAAGCTTTAAATGGCTGCCTGTCTAACATTAGTAATATTGGTTATGAAATTAAATTCAAGCAAGAAAAGTCATCAAAATAAAACTGGTCATTGCAAAGATGAAAATTATCAATAAGCTAGAAACTATGATAATTTCATTGAGAATAATAATCCTCCTTATGTGATTGCATAAAATCTGCTCATTGTATTATCAGTTTGTAAATTCACGTAGTGAATATTTTGCATCAGAATATATTACTTATTTACTTCTTGATTTACAATAGTTACATAAATTAAAGACCTGTATGATTATCCTGTCCGTCTACACAAATTAGGCATGTTTTTCTATGTATTATAGCATTGAGTTTATTGTATATTTTTTATGAGCAGCAATGATGACAATCTCATCATTATTAACAATTCATCATTCTTTACTTTGACTTTGTTGATCCTCAAAATGTATAGATTTGTCATTTCATGTATGTTTGAATATATCATATAGTACGTGTATTTGACTTCGTATTTTGTTTAAAAAAATATTTTTTTGTTCTGTTCATAAATATCGATGCCTTAACATTTTTCAGAGTGCAGCCTATTTATTGACTAGGCAACAGCGAGTTAACATTGTGCAGAAAGATTATCAGAGAAACCATAAGAATTGGTTCTGTTGGTTAAATCATACATTATAATGAATAGTACTTGGCAGCAAAACAGCTCGTGTTGACGAAATAAATTGTAAATTCAAATATAATTCACAATAAAATCATTCTCTTTTAAGATTATTTTATTTTTGTACAACAAATTCATGACAATATGTGTAAATAAGAAATGAATGCCTAGAAACAGATATTGAATGATATGAATACATCAAATGTGTCATTTAACACACAGCAGATAATTACATGTAAATGTAGATTTGTGCAAACACAAATATTCACCCACAAAAAATGGTATAAACTAAATGTACCAGAATTTATCTGCCATAACCAGATAATCTTGAAGAGAACTACTTTCATATTATTAATAGCTTGTTAATATCGTACAACCTCTTTAAAGCATAACCCTTTTGGAGCAGCAAAATCACTTTGTTACTGAGAGGCTTTTGCTCTATAGGTTAAATTAATAGTAAAACTGGTGGGAAACATCATTCTGTTGTTTAAGGGAAGTAGATGCTCTAGAGAGGTAGAATAGCAACAACAATTTTAACCACTACCAAAAGAACATATACATGGAGAAATCTTTGTTGTTGCACAATTTTTGACAACACACATTATCGTACAGGACCGTTCTTGTTGTAACATAAACATTATTCAAGATTAGACACACTGGTTAAGTCCTAAACCATACAATGGATGTGCTACATAAATTTGTATGACATTGTATATTTCCATAAGAAAAGTCACCCTTTTAAATTTAAGTCAATTTCTATGTTCCAATCCTCAATCCATTTATCACATTGTGTAAAGTTCTCCATTCTCCAAACGAATCTTTAGATATGTAGAATTATATTCATCACGTCAGAACATGATCAAACTAAAATTCTGTGTTTTATTATTTGTTGTATTCTATCCCTATCCAGTGATGCAGGATCACGTTATCAATGAGTTGTGTACACTGTCCATTATTCACTTATTCATCATTGCTGTTTCAAATATTCCTGGAGTTTGAATCTCATAAGATTCTTCCTGAAATTTTGAATAATGTTATTAATGCTGATAGATTACAATTTACAATAAATAACCCTAATAACAATTTTACTCTCCGTCCAGAGTAAAAATATAAGTAAAATCCTAAAAAAAATATATATAAAAATACAGTTCCAGGTGTACTAAATTTAACATTATCAGTTAAAAGAGTTTAAGCTTTGATTTTACTTAGAAGCTTTTAAATTTCTTGACAAAAAGTATAGTTTTTATTTGATATTGGATTTACCTAACATCTTTCTCTGTATTAATCAGCTTGCTAAAAAATCTTCAGCTCTGTGGTGGAAAATACCCTCTCTTCATGTTTGTCTTGAAACTACACCAAGCCATACCTGGAAAGCATACAATAAGAAGAACATATTAATCAGAATTTTACGGAATTAACAATCAGACACACTTCTTGTTAAATCAAAAGATGTATAGTCTGCAGTACTGAACTATAGACTCGTCAGTGAGTAACAAGATTTACAGGACAAACTCCAGACTCATAAAAAAGAACAGCACTACAAGACACGTCACAAAAACGCACCCGTGATAATCATGTTTCAGCAGGAATGTCTCCTTATAAAGTGAGAGCATTGGACTGCGAAGATGAAATCCAGGTTAATCAATGAGACATGACCTGTAGATATGAACTCCCAAATCATCAATCAGTTTGTGAACTGCGGTTATGTACCCTAGATTCGTCAGCAAGAACGTTGTCTGCAAACATGAACACCTAACTTGATGAATTAGAAAATCCGTAGTCTGCAGTACTGAACTATAGACTCGTCAGTGAGTACCAAGATTTACAGGACAAACTCCAGACGCATAAAAAAGAACAACACTACAAGACACGTCACACAAAACGCACCCGTGATAATCATGTTTCAGCAGGAATGTCTCCTTATAAAGTGAGAGCATTGGACTGCGAAGATGAAATCCAGGTTAATCAATGAGACATGACCTGTAGATATGAACTCCCAACTCATCAATCAGTTTGTGGACTGCGGTTATGTACCCTAGATTCGTCAGCAAGAACGTGGTCTACAAACATGAGCTCCTAACTTGATGAATTAGAAAATCCGTAGTCTGCAGTACTGAACTATAGACTCGTCAGTGAGTACCAAGATTTACAGGACAAACTCCAGACTCATAAAAAAGAACAACACTACAAGACACGTCACAAAAACGCACCCGTGATAATCATGTTTCAGCAGGAATGTCTCCTTATAAAGTGAGAGCATTGGACTGCGAACTTGAAATCCAGGTTAATCAATGAGACATGACCTGTAGATATGAACTCCCAAATCATCAATCAGTTTGTGGACTGCAGTTATGTACCCTAGATTCGTCAGCAAGAACGTGGGCTGCAAACATGAACTCCTAATTTACCAGAGAGATTGTGACTGAAGGTATGGACTCCATAATGATTCGAGACAAGAAAAAAAATTGGTGAAAGAAAACCCAAATTAAAAAAAATGATCAAATATTAAAACGATTAAAAGTTTAAAATGATATATACAAGAATAAAATGTTTAAAAGCATAAGAAATAAAAAAGAGTAAAATAGTAAAATGGTTAAAACTTTAGAATGGTTAAAAAAATGAAAGGATATACACGTATACAAGGCTAAAATGGTTAAAAGTTTAAAAGCATAAGATACTAAAAGAGTAAAACAGTAAAATGATAAAAGGTTAAAAGTTTAAAAGAATATATACAAGACTAAAATGGTTAAAAGTTTAAAAGCATAAGATATTAAAAGTGTAAAATAGTAAAATGATAAAAGGTTAAAATGTTAAAAGAATATATACAAGATTAAAATGGTTAAAGGATTAGAGGCATAAGATATTAAAAGAGTAAAACAGTAAAATGATAAAACGTTAAAATGGTTAAAGGTTTAAAAGAATATATACAAGACTAAAATGGTTAAAAGTTTAAAAGCATAAGATATATTTAAAGTGTAAAATAGTAAAATGATAAAAGGTTAAAATGTTAAAAGAATATATACAAGATTAAAATGGTTAAAGGTTTAAAAGCATAAGATATAAAAAGAGTAAAACAGTAAAATGATAAAAGGTTAAAATGGTTAAAAGTATAAAAGAATATATACAAGATTAAAATGGTTAATAGTTAAAAAGCATAAGATATTAAAAGAATAAAACAGTAAAATGATAAAAGGTTAAAATGGTTAAAAGTTTAAAAGAATATATACAAGACTAAAATGGTTAAAAGTTTAAAAGCATGAGATATTAAAAGAGTAAAACAGTATAACAATAAAATGTTAAAATGGTTAAAAGTTTAAAAGAATATATACAAGATTAAAATGGTTAAATTTTAAAAGAATATATACAAGACTAAAATGGTTTAAAGTTTAAAAGCATAAGATATTAAAAGAATAAAACAGTAAAATGATAAAAGATTAAAATGGTTAAAGGTTTAAAAGAATATATACAAGACTAAAATGGTTAAAAGTTTAAAAGCATAAGATATTAAAAGAGTAAAATAGTAAAATGATAAAAGGTTAAAAGGGTTAAACGTTTATAATGCTATACACAAGAAGAAAATGTTTAAAAGCATAAGATATTAAAAGAGAAAATATAAAATGGTTAAAAGGATAAAATGTTTAAAAAGTTTAAAAGCATAAGATACTTAAAGAGTAAAAGAGTGAAACTTTTAAAAGGTAAAAATGTTTAAAACTTTAAAATGCTATATACAAGAATAAAATGTTTAAAAGCATAAGATTTTAAAAGAGTAAAAGAATGCCTTTTGAGAAGCCATTAACAGACGGTGCTTAGACATAGTAGGTCAGATCAGTGGGCACTACCGATCATCGTACAATTGCTAAGTACTGTTTCAATGACAAAATCTAAGCGAAAAAAAACACTTAAAGTCAGTGAAAAACGACTTACAGTAACTGAATGAAATCTCTATGTAAGAGAGAAAAAACTTAAAATACATGTGTACAAGAATAAAATGTTTAAAAGTTTGAAAGCATAAGATATTAAAAGAGTAAAACAGTAAAATGATAAAAGGTTAAAATGGCTAAAAGTTTAAAAGGATATGTACAAGATTAAAATGCTTAAAAGTTTAAAAGCAGAAGATACTAAGAGTAAAATAGTAAACCTGTTAAAAGATGAAAATTGTTAAAAGTTTAAAAGAATATATACAAGATTAAAATGGTTAAAAGTTTAAAAGAATATATACAAGACTAAAATGGTTAAAAGTTTAAAAGCATAAGATATAAAAAGAGAAAAACAGTAAAATGGTAAAAGGTTAAAATGTTAAAAGAATATATACAAGATTAAAATGGTTAATAGTTTAAAAGAATATATACAAGACTAAAATGGTTTAAAGTTTAAAAGCATAAGATATTAAAAGAGTAAAACAGTAAAATGATAAAAGGTTAAAATGTTAAAAGAATATATACAAGATTAAAATGTTTAAAAGTTTAAAAGCATAAAATAATAAAAGAGTAAAACAGTAAAATGATAAAAGGTTAAAAGGGTTAAACGTTTATAATGCTATACACAAGAATAAAATGTTTAAAAGCATAAGATATTAAAAGAGAAAATATAAAATGGTTAAAATGATAAAATGTTTAAAAAGTTTAAAAGCATAAGATACTTAAAGAGTAAAAGTGTGAATCTTTTAAAAGGTAAAAATGTTTAAAACTTTAAAATGATATATACAAGAATAAAATGTTTAAAAGCATAAGATTTTAAAAGAGTAAAAGAATGCCTTTTGAGAATGCCATTAACAGACGGTGCTAAGACATAGTAGGTCAGATCAGTGGGCACTACCGATCATCGTACAATTGCTAAGTACTGTTTCAATGACAAAATCTAAGCGAAAAAAAACACTTAAAGTCAGTGAAAAACGACTTACAGTAACTGAATGAAATCTCTATGTAAGTGAGAAAAAACTTAAAATACATGTGTACAAGAATAAAATGTTTAAAAGTTTGAAAGCATAAGATATTAAAAGAGTAAAACAGTAAAATGATAAAAGGTTAAAATGGCTAAAAGTTTAAAAGGATATGTACAAGATTAAAATGCTTAAAAGTTTAAAAGCAGAAGATACTAAGAGTAAAATAGTAAACCTGTTAAAAGATGAAAATTGTTAAAAGTTTAAAAGAATATATACAAGATTAAAATGGTTAAAAGTTTAAAAGCATAAAATATTAAAACAGTAAAATGATAAACGGTTAAAATGGTTAAAAGTATAAAAGAATATATACAAGATTAAAATGGTTAAAATGTTAAAAGAATATATACAAGACTAAAATGGTTAAAGGTTTAAAAGCATAAGATATAAAAAGAGTAAAACAGTAAAATGGTAAAAGGTTAAAAGGTTAAAAGAATATATACAAGATAAAAATGGTTAAAATTTTAAAAGCATAAGATATAAAAAGAGTAAAACAGTAAAATGGTAAAAGGTTAAAATGTTAAAAGAATATATACAAGATTAAAATGGTTAAAAGTATAAAAGAATATATACAAGATTAAAATGGTTAAAAGTTTAAAAGAATATATACAAGACTAAAATGGTTAAAAGTTTAAAAGCATAAGATATAAAAAGAGAAAAACAGTAAAATGGTAAAAGGTTAAAATGTTAAAAGAATATATACAAGATTAAAATGGTTAATAGTTTAAAAGAATATATACAAGACTAAATTGGTTAAAAGTTTAAAAGCATAAGGTATTAAAAGAGTAAAACAGTAAAATGATAAAAGGTTAAAATGTTAAAAGAATATATACAAGATTAAAATGTTTAAAAGTTTAAAAGCATAAGATATTAAAAGAGTAAAACAGTAAAATGATAAAAGGGTTAAACGTTTATAATGCTATACACAAGAATAAAATGTTTAAAAGCATAAGATATTAAAAGAGAACATATAAAATGGTTAAAAGGATAAAATGTTTAAAAAGTTTAAAAGCATAAGATACTTAAAGAGTAAAAGTGTGAAACTTTTAAAAGGTAAAAATGTTTAAAACTTTAAAATGCTATATACAAGAATAAAATGTTTAAAAGCATAAGATTTTAAAAGAGTAAAAGAATGCCTTTTGAGAATGCCATTAACAGACGGTGCTAAGACATAGTAGGTCAGATCAGTGGGCACTACCGATCATCGTACAATTGCTAAGTACTGTTTCAATGACAAAATCTAAGCGAAAAAACACACTTAAAGTCAGTGAAAAACGACTTACAGTAACTGAATGAAATCTCTATGTAAGTGAGAAAAAACTTAAAATACATGTGTACAAGAATAAAATGTTTAAAAGTTTGAAAGCATAAGATATTAAAAGAGTAAAACAGTAAAATGATAAAAGGTTAAAATGGCTAAAAGTTTAAAAGGATATGTACAAGATTAAAATGCTTAAAAGTTTAAAAGCAGAAGATACTAAGAGTAAAATAGTAAACCTGTTAAAAGATGAAAATTGTTAAAAGTTTAAAAGAATATATACAAGATTAAAATGGTTAAAAGTTTAAAAGCATAAAATATTAAAACAGTAAAATGATAAACGGTTAAAATGGTTAAAAGTATAAAAGAATATATACAAGATTAAAATGGTTAAAATGTTAAAAGAATATATACAAGACTAAAATGGTTAAAAGTTTAAAAGCATAAGATATAAAAAGAGTAAAACAGTAAAATGGTAAAAGGTTAAAAGGTTAAAAGAATATATACAAGATTAAAATGGTTAAAATTTTAAAAGCATAAGATATAAAAAGAGTAAAACAGTAAAATGGTAAAAGGTTAAAATGTTAAAAGAATATATACAAGATTAAAATGGTTAAAAGTATAAAAGAATATATACAAGATTAAAATGGTTAAAAGTTTAAAAGAATATATACAAGACTAAAATGGTTAAAAGTTTAAAAGCATAAGATATTAAAAGAGAACATATAAAATGGTTAAAAGGATAAAATGTTTAAAAAGTTTAAAAGCATAAGATACTTAAAGAGTAAAAGTGTGAAACTTTTAAAAGGTAAAAATGTTTAAAACTTTAAAATGCTATATACAAGAATAAAATGTTTAAAAGCAATAGATTTTAAAAGAGTAAAAGAATGCCTTTTGAGAATGCCATTAACAGACGGTGCTTAGACATAGTAGGTCAGATCAGTGGGCACTACCGATCATCGTACAATTGCTAAGTACTGTTTCAATGACAAAATCTAAGCGAAAAAAAACACTTAAAGTCAGTGAAAAACGACTTACAGTAACTGAATGAAATCTCTATGTAAGCGAGAAAAAACTTAAAATACATGTGTACAAGAATAAAATGTTTAAAAGTTTGAAAGCATAAGATATTAAAAGAGTAAAACAGTAAAATGATAAAAGGTTAAAATGGCTAAAAGTTTAAAAGGATATGTACAAGATTAAAATGCTTAAAAGTTTAAAAGCAGAAGATACTAAGAGTAAAATAGTAAAACTGTTAAAAGATGAAAATTGTTAAAAGTTTAAAAGCATAAAATATTAAAACAGTAAAATGATAAAAGGTTAAAATGGTTAAAAGTATAAAAGAATATATACAAGATTAAAATGGTTAAAAGTTTAAAAGAATATATACAAGACTAAAATGGTTAAAAGTTTAAAAGCATAAGATATAAAAAGAGTAAAACAGTAAAATAATAAAATGGTTAAAAGTTTAAAAGAATATATACAAGACTAAAATGGTTAAAAGTTTAAAAGCATAAGATACTAAAAGAGTAAAAAAGTAAAACTGTTAAAAGGTTAAAATGGTTAAAAGTTAAAAAGGATATGTACAAGATTAAAATGGTTAAAAAAATTAAATAATAAAATGGTTAAAAGTTTAAAAGGATAAGACAATAAAGAATAAAATAGTAAAATGATAAAATAATAAAGAGGATAAGATAATGAAGATTTAAAGGATAAGATCTCAAAACGATATGAAACATGCACTACACACATCCAACTAAAGAAATATTGAATAAATAGAGTTTACTTACAAGAATCTTCTGTTTGTTGTCTCAGCTTTGGCCATCTGGTCGAGGGTGGTGATTTGTTGATGTTAGCAGGTCTAATGGTCGTCTTGTACACTACACTGCAAACCTCCCAAAAAAATAAACATGTGGTTATTGCAAGAATATTGGATAATGCTGACAATAATATATGTAATACATGTACATGTATCTATGTTCGCGTTCATTGGCACAATAACTGTGTATAAATTATTCCACTAAATATATTGTTACCAAAAACATGGATTAAACAGTTGCTTTGTCAACAATAAAATTAAACTGTTGATAGCAGTTATCTCAATATTAATTAAATAGAGCAAACACAATTAACTGACTTATTCAATAAAGTATGACAACATAATCATCAAGATACAAACTCTATTTATTGTCGGTTGCATATTAACAAATATAACATTTGCTATGAATAGCTATTAACCGACACCAAGCATAAGGTAATTTATCAGAATCATGACTATAGAGACAGAATGTAATGCATACCTCATGTATCATCCAAATGTTCTGTCTTTTGAGTGACCACGTGGCATGTGAAGGTCCACAATCAACCTCCCTAAAACGAAATATATTTAATTAGAATTACGTCATTGAATAAAATACAACTTTCACACAGTGAATTTTCTTCCATGTTTGTTTAGGCTCTTGTGTAGTAACTAGTGTAAACACATGTATGGAGGATCTTGTAGAGGACTGTGTTTAAAATTAAAAATAAACATAAAAAACATTCAAAAATAAAAATTTTAAATGTGGAAACCCTCAATGACATATTGAGGTTATTCCTGGACATTGTAGTTTAAATTAATATTGATATTATGATACATTATTTTGGACACTGGAGTTAACATAAGTTCAGGTGAGAATTATAGATACTTGTTAATCATCAAATATTATTTTACTGATGCAGAAATGTTCAATTAATCATTAGCTATTGATAAAAACTCATTTCAGTCAATGTACTTTCAGTAATTACTGAACAATGCCACTTTTTAGGTAGCATAGCAAAAATGTAAGGCGGCCATTTTGTCACAAATTTGTGCTTTTACGAATTACCTTAAATTATCCGTAAAATACACGAGTGTATTGACAAAACAAAAAATAAATTCACATTTTCATGAACTTTTCATCTAATTAACATACATAAAACGATTGTGATAAAATTTAAGTATACCATACAAATGTCGATGCCAAATTGCAGTGATTGTCTAACACATCCGAACACATGATGTTCTTCGTTTAGGTGATATTTATCGTCTGATGACAGGTATGTGTGTAATTACCTGAAATTACACGTGATCTTTTTTAATTTACTCGAATAAAAAATCATACCCGCCCTACGGTCATTATTTACAATACAGTTATTTCTTTGTGATATACTGGGCACAAACACACACTCGTATACATATACACAAAAATTAATCCATGTATTGTTGCACAATATAAAGCAGGCACTACTTTCTATTCAATTACATTCGTTGTATCATTCCAAATATGGAAATAATAAGGTTTGAGTAACCTGCTCGCGGGCAGCACAATTACAATGATTCGTAAAACATCGAGTGATCCCGTTTTATCCCGTAGCTGATATTAAATGGGAAAAAATGAAGTTGATACCATAGAAAATTATTGACAAATGAATTATGAAACAATTAAACTAGACCATATATGTAAAATAATCATTATGGCAGTTCCAGGTGTTAGGTATGATATGCGAGCACGTTTCAATCAAGCAAATTATTATGAAACGCTATCATTACGTCCACGAACATTTCTTCGTGTGTTGTTTAAAATGTACTCTAAATTGTGACTATTGAGTTGAAATAAATTTTAACCAAACCTAAAATCCACTAAAATATCGAAATTACTAAGAGAATACAAAAAAGAAAGTGTATCATTTATTTAAATGATCGGGTTACCGTAAATTTGTTTATATAAAACCACTTTTTGCAAGCCACCTTTGATGCACGAAATCTATAACAAGTAACCCGTCAATGACATTCCTTATAGCAGCATGTTTATCCCGTGAGTCATGTTCATAAATCTATTTCTCCTACAGCACTAGTTTACAATATCGTGTATCCCTCTTGGAAAAGACTAACGCAGAGACGTGGATTTGAAAGTACATGTACTTGATATTTTTTACTATTTGCCTGCATGGGGTACTAAATATTGTTTATAAATAAGCATCCAGCATTGCTCTTATAAATCGTATGATGAGGAAATAAAAAATAAACTCAAAGAGCTGAAACAATATACATGTATTGATCAATATTAAACTTATTCCTATGAAAGTCGAGTAGAAAAGAACGAAATATTGATCGAAATATTTATGAAAATATTGAGCGCTGAGAATAAAATTGAGGTGTTGGATTTAAAAGTTTAAGAAGAATATAGTATTTACGAGTGTAAGCTGCGGACGACATGTCGTTTGGTGTTCAGTCAGAACATAATAAACAATAATACTTAAAATGTTAAATCCAAACTATAAATACATGAAATCCCACTAATAATAATCCCGTGCTTGTCTATCATAATTATATTTTAGCCAGAATCAGACATTGTGGATTTCTCTGATACTTTAACGTAACAGCATAATTGATCTGAACATGAATTTGGCATTAATCAGCTTTATAAATCTATTCAACTACATGCATAATACTTTGAGAGCAGAATTGAGATTTGAGCTCTTTTTATGTGTATCATTTAATTTTGATCACATAGTATTATTGTTGAACATTAGCCTGACAGCATAATAACTGAACATGAATACATCCTACTTCGACAATGGAATAGAGTTATGAGCTTTATGAATAATAATAATACGAGTAATGGAATTATATCCGATCTCTTTAAATATGAAGGATACCAATCGTGCAAACTATGTAGACAATCTGGGAAATAAATGCGACTCCTTTCAACTTTCTATGTATTATCAAGGACTTATATACATACATATGTATGTACATAAGTCCTTGGTATTATTAAGTGTTTTTGTTCAGCATTCTGTAAATAGCGGCTGCATCATAAAACTAACAAATTTTACGTAATCTCTATCCTACGACGAGTATTTGGATTTTTCTGCATACGTGGCAGTAAAAAGTTGGTAAAATAGTGGCGTTCGATCTCAGTTAATTATTAGATCCAGAGACGTACGTCTCTGTGAGATCAAACAAAGATTGACCTATTCAAAGTTATATTATTACAACTTATATATTATTTGCCACTGTAAATGGCTATTTTGTACACTTTCATAACACTTTTATTTATAGTCTTCACTGGGTATAAAGTGTAAAGAGTTTGCGAAGCTGGTAAAACAAAAACAAACATGTAGATGAGTTGAAACTGGGCTTTTATTAAAGCCATAAAATTATCAAACATGCAATGTATAAAATATGTACAGCAAAGTATGTAGTAGCAGAGAATTCATAAACCAAAAAACCATTGAAACATAAAATCATTGTTTTAACTGGACAAAAATACCGCCTATTTATGTCTATATAACGTTTGTATGGACATTGTACATAATACACATTTATATATTACTTTCGTTCTCAGTTGCAATATGGTTGATTATTTTACCTTGATCAAAGACACAGTGCAGCGTTAAGATTTAACAACCTTTAAATGCATGAACAAATTGAGTGCATAACATCATATTGTTATTATTTAATTAAGATATAAAGATGTCCTTGAATGAAATTCGTCAGTAAGTGAGATATAGTAGCTTGCCTTGCATGCTCTACGAAGGGTTGGGTAACCTACTTTGTGCAGATTGTGTAGCGTTGATTATCACTTTGTTAAATAGTTTCATGAATGACCATGAATGTAACGAAGTTGAGGATAAATTTGGCTTGTCTTATCAACGAATTTTAATAAAAAAGGACTTCATTTGAAAAAAGTATATATTCATTTATTTTGTTTATATTGATTTTCCTACAACCAGGTAGTTATATTAACTAAATACAACTACCTGCTACAACCAAAGGTATGGAAAATCATTTTCCATGAGTACTTTGATTACCGTCGTTTGTTACGTCCCGACATGTAAATTTTAGCCTTGACCAACTTACCAGAGTTAGCTCCCTTAGACATATAGCTCCATTTGTGTTGTAATGGACGCTTGAGATTACTTAGTACTTTTAGTCCTGTGTTATAGAAAGATGCTGGCTTCAAACTTGTAAACCATGGAGACCAACGTAAATGTCACTCAAGGTATTGTTGTCTGTCTTTAAAATTTCTTATGACAATCCATAATTGCTGAGTTGGAGCATAGGGAACTGACACAAAAAAAATCGACAAAAAGTGTGTAAGCCTAACCACTCGTAGAAATCTATATAATACTACTCTAAACTCAGCCTCAAGCTGACACACGCAACAAATTTGCCCATAATTTGAACAAAAGTTATTTTGTCAACTTAATTTTGCTATCCAAGTAACTCTTTCACGAGTGTTCCGAGTGATTGGCAGTTCAACATTTAAGGACTAATCAAAATCCTTGTTACATATGTGTTATTAGGTTCAACGGTTGTGAAAATGGTTGACTGCTGTGAAATATCTCCGGCAAGTTAATGTAGAGCTGAATTTCTTCTGTGTTCATCGATTCAGAAAGAGAAAACTGGTGGCGAGAGATAAAAAATAAGTTAGTCTTACAAATCGTACCCTTCATGCAGGGATTATTAACTGCTTTCAGGTGTAGCGCGTTTGTTCGAATTTGTGTAAATGGATTGGTGTTTAGACACTTTTGCTGATAGAAAACGTTTATAAGATAATTACAATTCATATGAATTGTTGGAAGTTATGTTCTATAAATTATATGTTTCACGACAAGATACATTTTCGACTTGGCCCTGTCCCGCACAGTCTAACAAAGATCTGCATATTTGTGTGCGAAAATCCCCAATTAAAACTTTTTCGGCACGATAACTACAACATCTGTGACCAAAGTGAACCATTCGGTAGGTAGAAAACATGTTTCTATACTCATAATAATTATGAGTATAAAACTATAAATTATTTCAACATACCTTTCCTGAAAGATGCATTTAATGATTTGTTTCCCCCAATATTTTCCAACTGAAAACGAAACCGGTGTAATGGCGGTCAAATGCAGGTGTCATCACCTATTCTCAAAAATTTGCTAAATGCAAATAATTTAAGTACAAGTTTAAATGAGCAGGCATGTCAACGAAACGTTGGCAAATTAAACTTAAATCAACTTTTGTTAACTCTAGGTACTTATGGTAAAGATCGATTTAGAATTAAACTGTCTGACGGTAGTTGTATATGGAGTGAAACTGGTTGTATGTTCGTACCGTTTTTTCATGCAACGTAAAATTTTAAGTTTAATATCTAAAATTTGACATTTATCACAGAATTTTTAAAGCACATTCACACAGATTATTGTTATTTCTATTGATTTAAGTAAGTTATACCTGTTATTGAAGAATTTTGACGTAATTTGAATGTCCGCATCTAAATATATGCAGATGTTTGCAAGGCTAAGAGGATGGTCCTTCCAAATTTGTTCAAGAAAATCAGCCATCCAATAAGCTGTATAAGTACTGCAGGGCTAGTTGAATAAAGGCTAATATGCTAATTTCCAATACAGACAACAGCCTGAACAGTGACTACCATACATGTTGAGTGTGAGTTTGATACCTTTTTTAGAGTGACGTTACAGGTTAAATAATGCAAACGGTTCACCTAACTAGTTAGTACTAGTTTTCCTGTATTCTATCCAGTATTTAATAATCTTACCCTTCTAAAAGTAGTGGGCCACTTCTCTACATAGAGAGGAAAATCATCATTTCTGTTAATTATTTTTTTATAGAAGGGTTTGAGCTGCAATGATTGGGATTTGAACCCATGCAGTTTCCTGGGTTACAAATCCAGTGCCCTAACTACTGAACCTCAGAGCTATCATGCAGCAATCAGAACTCCTTGGCATTTGTCTTAAAGATAATTAAATGGCACAGACATAATAGACAGGCCACTTTATTGTTATTGATCACTAGCTACTTTCGATCATAGCTGACCCTGGGAATCCAACAATGGAATAAACCTGTTTCTCTTTCAATGGGACCTTGATGCCCTTTTTTTCATTGAAGTCTATAATTATGAGAATGATTCTTGAAAATGTGTGCCTTCATGTGTTGAAAAAGTAGTGACTGGAAATCGCATAACCAGAATTTGTAACCCTACACTTATAATAAATTATACAAGGCGTACGTATTTCTCAGTTATGGAAATGCCCAAGTAATTACGATTGCTCTTAGATACATGTATAATCCCTTTTACCAATTACCCAAGCAGTTATGACAACTTTTTATAATGCTCTTATTAAATAAATGCATTTCTTTTTCAGTATCATCCAACATATTTGCTGAATTCCTTGAAGTAAGCATTCATTTAATCTTATATAACCGTGGCTTATACCCAGCAGGTGTGTTTGAACGTAGAAAGAAATACAATATACCTGTTCAGGTAAATATACATGTATATATATATTATGTCCTTATTCTTACATCAATACTTTATATCCAACATAATTATATAATACATGACACATTTTCAAAGCAACTCTTTGTTAATGAAGACCTGTATGCACTTTCTTTTTGTCACCCTAGAATCTGTGGCTTTACTTGTCTCGGGTGAACATTACGTTCTGTCACCCTATGTGGGATGTGATATTTATATATTGTATCATAATTATACATGTATAATCATGCTTGACATTTTGACTGTTTAGATGTGTATGCATCCTGATGTCACTGGATATATTGCCAAGGTCATTGATTGTGTGAAGGTGATGGTAACCAGGGGTATTTCCATGGTGACATTAGTTATACTTGATTGTATGGGAAATCCAGTGGAAAGATTTGTTTTTGAAATGGGAAATTCACAATCAGAACAGAGGTTTGTTTCATAGATGAGAAATCTATGTATACACAATCATGTTGAGTGTCAGCCCTTACATTTGCAAAGATATTCTTGAAAGTTTTCTTATGTAATTCTATGTTCTTAAGCCAATTTCCATCTACTTTCTGTTCAAGTTCAGCATTTTATTCAGCAGGGTCCTTACTAGACTTTGAAAGCTGAGCGTCAAAATTGACCCTTAGCTGATAGTCATTTAAAGGGTCAACAAAGTTTCCCACTATGTTACCAGTATTGTAAATTTGATCAATTGGTATAAATTCTCAAGAGTCAGAGATTTTATTTTTACTAATTTCAGGAATCAAAATGCCATTTAAGGGTCAAATGAGAGCCCTGGCCTGATTAGGTTTGTGCATTACCTTGTCCAAAAAAATGTATTAGCTTTTTATGACATTATTATGTATGACCATCAGACTAATAGGTGTTATGTTATAGAATGATGTAATCTATACATACATTGTTGTACTTTTATTCTGTTACAGTGATGATAAATACTTGTTCAGTTTAGAAGATGCTCTCAGAGGATTCTTACTGAGGCTTAATGTGGCTGATTCTTTGCTTAAACCTTTACCACAAAGTAAGTTTAAACAGATGGAATTCAACAGTAAATCTGTTTATTACATAAGTGGGCAAAAGCTAAAATTGTACCGAAATTATTTTTTTAGTGATGGTTTCTGTTGATTGATACAATGGAATTGCAGGTCAAGAATCACCTCAATTTGACAAAGTGATAATATTATTTTGTAGAAAACAGTTGATTTAATACCCAATTCAAGCCAGGGCCTTTTTTCCTTCTATAACAGAGGCCGAAATTCGGTGACTTCCCAATTGCAAAAAGGCTGTTTTTTTCCCAATTTTAGGCAAGGCTTTCCCAAAGATACAATGTTATTTTAACTTGGTTGTCTTGGTATTCTCAAAATGTGGCCAAATATCGTGCTTGAAATTCTCAAAATGAAAGGCTAAGGCCCCTTCCCAATTTTTGGAAAAAAGGCCCTGCAAGCATTGAATGTGTATAATTCTTTCTTCACCAATTAACATGCTATAAATCAAGTACATTGAATAGTTCTTCATCATATGTGATATTAATCATATTATTGATAATACTAAGGTATCCATTGTATAGATTAATTGATTGGGAATTAAATGTAGAACACATTACTTCTGTTTGAGGAGAAAAAGTCAAGACTATAACCACTCAACCACAGTGGCCCTTTAATTTCCTTTTTTGATATATATTCTAAATTCTCAAAGACTTAACTAAGTGAGTCTTTCAATGTGAATTTCATCACAGATTTGAGAATTCATTATTTTTTCATTTTATGTTTCAGATTGTAGTTGGGTTGTTCATGTACATACCAAGGAATCTACTGCTGATGAATTTATACAGACAAATACATTTCAGGTTTGTGCTAGTTCATTGTGTTAAAATCATACAATTACCATTGTCAGTATGTATCTATAAAAATTCTCAATTCTCAAAATGCAATTCTTCACAAGCTGAAAAGCCTAGAGAACTGTCTCAGTGGTCGAATGGTTAAGGTTGCTGACTTCAAATCACTGTAATCTCTTTTGTGGTTTGTGGGTTAGAGCCAAGCTGCATGTACCTACCATTTTGCTTTATGTGAGAAAGTAGGCAGCTTTCCATGAACGATTGTAAGATGAAATGTCCGTTTCATAAGACTCCGACTTCATGTTGAAAAGGGGTGTAAAAAAGTTATATAATCTTCCTCTTGGAAACACCAGTATGTTTATTTGTAAATTTGCTTGTATTGTTGTACAAATCTATTTATCATGTATAGAAGTTACTAAAATAACTTCCAATCAGTAAATAATAGATATATTGACACTATTGTAAAATTGATAATGTCTGTGGTATATGGATTCTGTATGAATATACCTAAAATAATAAAATTATTATCAGCACACTATGTAATTTGAAAGAGTTGTTTCAGTTAGTTACCACAACAGGGCTGGACAAATCCACTCATCTACTTGTATTAAGAAATAGAAATCATGTGAGGATGAGATGTAAAATTGTTGTAAAACTAGCTAAATTCTAATATGGATGTCTAACAAGATTAGTAGCTTGAAAATAATTGTTGTGCCATGTACAATGTACATGATTCTAAGTTATATAAAGTATGGTCATTTTTGTGTACATGTGTTTTTGTTGTTAAAGTATTTCATTCTATTCTTTAAAAGAACTAAATATGCATTGAATGATGCTCATAATGCAGTTTGATATAATTTTTCAATGAAATATGTGGATGCATATATAATTTGAATGTTTCAGGACTTTACCTGGGTTCCAGCTGACAAAAAACAGACACATTTAGAAGACTCTGTATTAGTGCCATTAAAAACATCCGACAATTCTATGCTGAAGGTTTGTATATAGAGACATTTATATCTGGTCAATAAACCATGGACACAGCAATGGTCAGTTAATGTTTGTGGCAAACCTAGTTAGCGGAATGAAGTGTTAACATATTTATCTTAATGTACATATGGTATTAACTTTATAATTTTTCAGTTATATATGGAGGCTGGCTCTCTTAACCAGTTTTCCTGGACTATGTTTTAACCAGTACTAACTAACCCTTCCACAAGGAACCAGCAACTTCTCCACATGTGGAGGAAATTATACGTTGTTATAAAATTTTCATGAACGGTATGACTAAGTTCGTTTCCCCTGTCAACCTTATTGTTATATTATTGTTTGCACCGTATTGCTATTTTAATACCAACCATTTCTTATTGTTCTGATACTCCTGTTAGGTTAGTTCTTAACAGGTTCAAATGTTAACCATTTTATGGTAGGTCAAATTGAACTGACTTTCTTATGACAGAAGAAAATGTTTGCTTTAATAATTGTGACATTTCTCATTTACCATGAAATATCTTCAGTAACTGTTGTTAGATTTGAACATTGATTATTACTGTTGACTGATAATTTATTTGTTTGATTGCAGATGCAACTTTATGTAGAAGAAAGCAGTAGAAAGCATAGACATACTGATTCCTGATGAATTGTTTTATATTATGTGAATTTTACAAGACTTATGGATATTGTTATGTTTTAATCACAGTAATAATTTGCCTTACATCCTGAGAGTGGGGCAGTCAATATTTCATTGAAATCACAAAAAAAAACATTTTTTTGTTTAATTTTTTAAGAAGTTATATACTGTGAACACAAAACTGGAGACTTATTGCTGTATACAAGTGGAATACTATAAAGCTGGAGATGAGCCTGTTTTCTCAGTTTCGTGTCACTAGAACAGTTAAACTACAGAATCACTTGGATATTCAGGACATTTTTTTGTTGATAGCTGAACTGTACTATGTAAGTACACAGACACTTGGGGTTAGGAGCTTTAAAAAACCAAAATATTTGTATTTTTGTCAATCCCAACACATAAACTTATCATATCTATCAATAAAACCTAAAATAAGCCGTTTTGAAAAAATACGTTTTTCAACGTCAACAATAATATACTACAAGATATAAATGTTTGTTGGAAAAATAGCCCACACGTACCTTCGAAAACACCTCGTATTTTATTCCATTTCCAACATTTTCACATAATCCTTGTGTCAGTCGATGTAGTACACATTATTCTTCACGATTATTGTCAAGTTTAAGTTTATTTCAATCAATTATTTTAATCATTACTGAAAGACATATTAGCGGAGGATTGTTCAAGAGAATTTAAGGAAGCCCCTTCTATAATGAAACCTGCGAAACGCTATTGCCGCCAATAATTTTGTCACGTGATCTTGATGTACACATTTGCGATTTCACTGTAAAATCGGGGTGTTTCACTATAAATCGGCATGTTCCATCAACCGTTAAGGCACGAATAGATAATATATATTAACGCAGTCTCAATTATTTTTACTTTACTAGCTCTTTGTTTAATTATCAACATAATTGCTGAAGGTAATAAGCGGAGGATTAATTAATTAATGAAATACACCCCTACTATAATTTAACTTGCTTTCTCAATCTAAAACTTGTGTACAGTACGATGAATTATAGGAAAATCTATAAATAGAAAAATATACCGATGTTTCAGACTACCTGTTGACTTTGAAAGAGGACAATTCCATAACTAAAATGGTCAACAAGACGAAATAAAATGAACCAATTTAGTTATGGTATCAGAACTAACTTTTATCAGCAACAACCAGCCAAGCCTTTCCTTTTTAAAAGGAAACTTTATTTCTGTTACTATGTACAATATATTTAAATCAATTATTTTAATCATTACTGAAAGACATATTAGTGGAGGATTGTTCAAGAGAATTTAAGGAAGCCCCTTCTATAATGAAACCTGCGGAACGCTATTGCCGCCAATAATTTTGTCACGTGATTTTGATGTACACATTTGCGATTTCATTGTAAAATCGGGGTGTTTCACTATAAATAGGCATGTTCCATCAACCGTTAAGGCACGAAAAGATAAGATATATTAATGCAGTCTCAATTATTTATACTTTACTAGCTCTTTGTTTAATTATCAGCATAATTGCTGAAGGTAATAAGCGGAGGATTAATTAATTAATGAAATACACCCCTACTATAATTTAACTTGTGAAACGCTTTCTCTGATGCAATTTAAAACTTGTGTACAGTACGATGAATTATAGGAAAATCTATAAATAGAAAAATATGCCGATGTTTCAGACTACCTGTTGACTTTGAAAGAGGACAATTCCATAACTAAAATGGTCAACAAGACGAAATAAAATGAACCAATTTAGTTATGGTATCAGAACTAACTTTTATCAGCAACAACCAGCCAAGCCTTTCCTTTTTAAAAGGAAACTTTATTTTTTGTATTTATATTAGCTTCTTCATATTCAAATCTTATTCGGTACTACCTTCAAGGTGTCATGCTGTAAAAAGTAAGGCTGCATACTGTTCCTAACAATGTAGTTTGAAGAATCAAAGATCAGAGACACTAAGAAGTGCTTTTCTCCATTAATTGATGTAATAAGCCAATATCATGAGTGTAGGACTGTTGAACATGATGTAGATTCACTCTGGAATGGCACACAACTCTGACATTTTGCAGGGATGAAATTTGTCCAGGAAACACCAGATTTTCTGTTTATTTGTAGGTCCAAAACATAATGATTTTTATTGTTTTTTATTGTTACCATTGCACTGAGGTTGAGATAATAAAAATTATCCGTTTTTTTCAACTTTCAAACATGAATTTGAGATAATATTCCTTCCTGTCGATCATATATGGAACTGGAAGTAGGTGAAGTTAATAGATATAAAAAGAAAAAGAATGACATTTCTGATTTAATACATGTTTTACAATAACAATTGTAATATTTAATGATGAAATGATAAGCAATGTTGTAATCATACACATATGAACACTTCACATAGATGTTCCCAAAGCAGAATGTGCCAGAGTTCAGAGCATCTTGTGTAAATACCTAGATGTATAAACAGCAATTTTTCCCATCACACCAATGCCGTAACATTGACGTTACTGTCCATCAAATGCTTCAAAATCTACTGTGATTTCACTTAAAGGTATACTCTAGATCACATAGTAGTGTTTTGAGTTCACCTGTAAAGGTATACTCCAAAATTGTATGTACATTTTAACATGCTGCTTGCATATGAATATCCTCCCATTTGTTTCTTTTCCATCATCTTTTACTCTGAAATATAACAAAAGTAGTTTTAAAAGAAATATAATCTCTACATGCATTTTATGCAACATTTTCGATACCATTGTCCCTGTATAACCAGTACTGGTGAAGCTCTATAACCAACAAGTTTACTTTATAATGCTATTTTAATTTCCAAAATAAATAATAATTATACAACCATTCACCCAAGGTTCTCACTCTACTCTCCACTGATTCACCCATAGTCCCAATATAAAACAATAACCACAGCTCATAAATGCTAATCACATGATGACTACAAAATGGTTACCTCTCTCAGGTGGGTAGATAAAATACTGACTCAAGTAATTAACTAATTACCTGAATGTCATTTTGAAAACAAGTTTTCACCGGAGTATCATTTAAACATATATATATATATAACATAGGCTGTGCATCAATAAACTATGACATTAACAATTAGTAATGAAACATTGAAGTAACCACTCCACATGTTACATTACAGAGGTTGAATTCAACTAAAACAATTGTTTGAGGTTATAAAATGATAATCATAATTTTCTGTATAATAACATTCTTTAACACTTCAACCTTCATTAAAACAAGAGGGCCAAGATGGCCCTATATCGCTCACATGACATTCACTGTTCACTCATTAAAACATTGTTTTGAACCGGTGACCTAGTTTTTGACCCCAGATGACCCATGTTAGATCTTGTCCTACATATAAATAAGACAAACATTCTGACACAATTTGGTGAAGATCCAATCAAAACCATGAAAACTACAGCATAGACAAGGTTTTCCTAAGATTTGACCTCGTGACCTAGATTTTGACCCCAGACGACCTATGTTCGTATTTGTCTTACATATCATTAAGACAAACATTCTGACTAGGTTTGGTGAAGATACGATCAAAATTTGACATCTACATTATTAATAAGGTTTTCCTAAGATTTGACCTTGTGACCTGGTTTTTGACCCTAGGTGACCCATATTTAAACTTGTCCTTAATATCATTAAGACAAACAATCTGACAAGGTTTGGCCAAGATCCAATTAAAACCATGACATTTAGAGCTTTTACAAGATTTACCTAAGATTTAACCTGGTGGCCCAGTTTTTGACCCCGGCTGACCCATGTTCAACCTTGACCCACAAATCATTGAGGCAAACATTCTGACAAGGTTTGGTGAACATTCCAATTAAAACTGTGACATCTACAGTGTTAACAAAGTTTTCCTAAGATTTGACCTGGTGCAGACATTCCGAAAAGTGCCGGTCCGACGGACCTGACCGGTAAAATTTCCTTAGGTCCGAGAAAAATTATGTCCCTGCCGGTCCGAATGTCCGATACTCAAATAAATCGTGTATAAGATGCATAATTTTACGTTCAAGATTGGCTACGAAAATCAGGTGTGTCGTATACATTTTTGATGAACTCAATGTAAATTTCCTCAGCTAAAAACGGTCGAAATTGGAGACAATCTTAGCAAATGGCATATTAACGCCTAAGGGGAGTAAATCTTTCGTAATGCTTATCTAAAATCCAGCACGGGTCCGTATTTTTCCGGGATTGTGTCGAGTCAGACATACATGCGAGTTTGAAAATCGTCAACAAATGTTCGCCGATGGCGTCGCTAATTATGAAAAATCGATTTGTTTAGAAGTTTGAGTACGTGTTGACACGTTGAGTAATCAAATGATGTTACTCTACAAGAGTAATTATCACGTTCTCATAATAATTACCGGACGCCAAAACAAACAAACAAAATGGCGCGGATTTTTTTCATTTTCGTTTTACCCACGTATTTTACACAGGTGTGACCTATACATGAGTGATTATGGTAATTATTAAAAAAAATTACTTGTAAGCAAACAATATCTACGATCTTAACGGGAATTAGAATAATGGAACTAATTTCATCATGTTTTCCATCATTCAATAAAATTCGGTCTAGTAGCAAAAACACCAGTTGAATAATTTAGAAGATGCAATCTCCTTTTTCTGCATGGCTCATAAAAATAGATACTTTTAGTATTTTTTTGTTTGTTTTTGGCTTTATGCGACTTAAAATCTGCTGATTGCAATATTCTGAAGGGGCTAAAGCCAGGCCAGAAACGACCCTACCCTTCTAAAGCTCATGCTTCCAGACAGTGATGCAATATTAATGTAGCATCCCTGTACTGCAAAAGGGATATAACATGTCATTATTTCAATTCGGTCCGGTGAAAACTGATTCGGTCCAGTGATTCTTCCAAGATTACTGGACCGAATGTCCAGTAATGTCAAAACACTTTTCGGAATGTCTGCTGGTGACCTAGTTATTGACCCCCAGATGACCCATATTTATACTTGGCCGTTATATCATTAAAACAAACGATTTGACAAAGTTTGGTGAAGATCCAATAATAACTGTGAAATCTACAGTGTTAACATGGTTTTTCATAAGATTTGACCTAGCGAACTAGTTTTTGATCCAAGATGACCCATGTTCGAACTCGTCCAAGATATTATGAAGAAAACATTCTGACAAGGTTTCATGATATTCCAATCAAAACAGTGACTTCTAGAGTGTTCACAAGGTTTTCCAGCAATTTGCCCTAGTGACCTAGTTTTATTACAGAAATGACCCATTATCAAACTTGACCTACATATTATTAAAATAAACATTCTGACAAAGTTTCATGAAGATCCAGTCAAAACAGTGATTTCTAAAGTGTTCACAAGGTTTTCCCTTATTTGGCCCTGGTGACCTAGTTTTTTACCGAAAATGGCCCAATATAGAACTCGTCAGAGATTTCGTTGATATTAACGTTCTGACCAAGTTTTGCTAAAATTGAGCTAAAAATGTGGCCCCTATTGTGGTCACAACATAAAGTTTGACGACGCACGACGCCGGACGGAGAGTGATCCTAATAGCTCACTTTGTCACTTTGTGACATGTGAGCTAAAAAACAAGTGTAGTTTCTATCATAAATATATTCTAGGTAGTAGTAGGCAAATGGGTTAGATACAATGGTCACAAACTGTTACCTTTTTCTGTTTTTCTAATTCAGCTAATTCCTTCTCCATCTCAACACATGCTCTCTCTATTTCGTAATTTTTACTGACAAGTCCGACCCAACTGAAAGTAAAATGTAAGATGATCAACATGCTGAAAATTTTAGTATTAGGTTGTCATAAATTCATCTTTGTGTAAACAGC
This sequence comes from Lutraria lutraria, assembly GCA_964023205.1. NCBI lineage: Eukaryota > Metazoa > Mollusca > Bivalvia > Venerida > Mactridae > Lutraria > Lutraria lutraria. Next base: position 19,333,008 of record OZ026847.1, read on the forward strand.
TGCTTGTGCTGATTGCGGCTGTTTTAGACAAAATAAAGGGCAAAAATTCCGTAAAAAATGATTGAATCACAAAACCCGGAATATATGTGTGGGGGTTCTTGGTAACAACAAGTGAAACATTTGTCAAAATCCCATGAAAAATGTAGGAGTAGTATCCTAAAAGAAATGCACAGGTCCTGTAGAAGTTGTCATGAGGAACCTACAAATGAAGTTTGATGAATGTAGGTGCAGAGGTTTTGATTTTATAGGCAAGGTAAAAGTTTGGTACAAACAGACAGACAAACAGAGAGACCAAAAACAATATGCCCCTGATCTACCGATGCGGGGGCATAAAAACTATCGATTAGTTAAGTTTCAATGTTTGGGTGTCAAGGAAAATTTATATTGAGATTCGGGTAGGCATCCCCTTATCTACCTGGGAAATGATACAAGCAATCTGCCATTAGTTTGACAGTATTTCATGCACACAGACAAGAAGATAACATACCTGTTTTCCAGATCTTTTAATTTACCACCAGCTTCTGATTGTTCACTCTTTCTTTGCCAATTTATCTCCTGAATCTTTTTTCTGTAAAAGAAGAGTTTAACTACAAATAAAGTTTTCTGGTACCATCTATTCTTTCACACTTTGAAAGGGGAGTAATCGCATGTTGAGAGGAAAACCAGGAACAATTGCATAACAATAGCATGATTATGTATACATATATCTATTGCTAATTAACAGTAACACAGACATTCCGAAAAGTGTTTTGACATTACTGGACATTCGGTCCAGTAATCTTGGAAGAATCACTTGACTGAATCAGTTTTCACCGGACCTAACTGAAATAATGACATGTTGGTATTATTTTCTATCCTTTTTGCAGAACAGGGATGCTATATTACATATTGTAATATAGCATCACTGTGCTGAAGCATGAGCTTTAGAAGGGTATGGTCGTTTTTGGTCTTGCTTTAGCCCTTTCAAAATATTGCAATCAGCTGATTTTAAAAGTCCCATAAAGCCAAAAACAAACAAAAAATACTAAAAGTAACTATTTTTTAGCCATGCAGAAAATTTTTCTCAGACCTAAGGAGATTTTACCGGTCAGGTCCGTCGGACCGGCACTATTCGGAATGTCTGAATTAAATGTTGGGACGCTTCCAACAATTAATTATCAATAGCTTACAACATTGATGGTTACAGACAAAGATATATCCTACAGGTAAATTTTATGATCTTTTCTACACTAGACATTTTCAAGAAATACAAAATTCTAATAATGGGGATTTTGGGGGGGGGGGAGAAATGTTCTCTGGTACAATTTGCACTTTATTCTCACTAACAAAATCCAATGAACTTGGCAAATAGTTGCATTTGGCAATATGGTCACCGGAATGAAAGAAATACAGCGGGAAAGATTTTATGGTAGAAAAGTATATCACAGGCTTAAAGTAATAATAATAATACAAATTAAGTCAATCCTATGTACAAATGCCACCAAAGGGAGATAAAAAGTATGGCACTTAAGCGAATGTTGCCTTAATCAAGATTCTCTTAACTCAGATTTGACTCTGACAGATACTGCATTGACAAAGTCATTATAATTGTTAATTACTCACTTTATGTCTCAGGGCTCTCCTTAGACTTTGAATGCCAAGAGTCAATGACTCTTGGGGTCAAATTTTCAAGAGTCAAAATCAGAATTCCAAGAGTCAGCTGTAAAACTTCAAGAGTCAATAATTTGTTTGATGCTGCAGAGGGCCATAGTTATTACACTTTACTAGTCTTTTAGCAAAAGAAAGAACATTGAAAAGATTAAAACACATTAGTCTAAGACAATTAATTAAATTTGCATGAAGAAATCTGACATTGCAATACACAAATTGAACATAAATCCCATAGGTCCCTGTAAATATCAACATATATTTGATATTCAATGATTAATATTCGTAAACATAGTCAATCACATGATTAAATATCAAGAACAAGTTTACATGAAATACTAATAAGATGACGTATGCTTGTATCATGAGCTGTTATCCAAAATTTGTTGTCCGAAATTCGTATACTTCACGGAAATGTATGTGTAACAATGTTTTTGAAAATTAATGAGCGAATGCTATTTTGTTGGCCATACTTCTAAATGCAACATGATATTGTAGTAAATAGTCCATAAATACTGTCTGAACATATGATTACCAATAAAATAGTCTTGTAGCAATTTTCGGAAAATACGACTCGGGAGTGTACCGTATGGTACAAACTTTACTCAATACCTCTGATTATGCAGAAAGGCAGAACTCGCGATTAATTTGATAGAATAGTTATTTGCATTATGAATCATAGCTTGTGGCAATTAAAATTGGTGTTGATATTGTTTCACGTTCATGTTTAGCGACTCAAATTGTTTTTCGTAGGCCTGCAGTTTAAACGTTCGGTCTCCGCGGGTTACACAACATAAACCCGTCGCCATTTTGTGTAAAGTGTAGATCTATACGATTAGACGAGAAATCACCGAAACTTCTCTCAAAACGAATGCTTTATTGCAATTGCAGTCTTATTATTGTTGAAAGTATTTAGTTGAATGAATTCACGCCAAAATTTTCAAATTATATTTCTACTTCGTCCTTATGAACGCTGTACACAATGACATGATAATGACATGATTTTTGTTTTCGGCGTCTATTTTTGGACTGACTCTGCCTCAAAACCCATTAGCGCCAATCAGCAACGAGTAGTCTGACCTCGATATTTCACTGATTTTGATAATCAGCCAGAAATGATGCGCGTCGGGAAATACCCCCGGGTCAAAGTTGACGCATGGAGTATTTACATTGCGGGTCAAACAAGCATATTTTGAAATTTTCGTGCGTCAAAACCCGGGAGCTCGGGTCAAAGGAGAGCCCTGATGTCTAGGATTTTATTCAGAAACATATTTTTATCATGAATCTTTTTGTCAAGAGGCAACGATATTGCATAATGTTACATCAGGACTTACTTGAGTTCTGCCAGCTGTTTCTGTGCTTGTTCTAACATTTTTACCATAGTTTCATTATAACTTTTCCAAGCATTAGATCCGTACTCTTGTAGTAAATCCAAATTCAAAATTCTGTAAAATAAAACATATATACATGTATATACAACACACCATTATTATAATCTTTATCCTTTCAAGACAGGACAAAATGTCAATGATCTAATAAAGATCTCTCAGCAAAATTATGTCACTTATTACTAATGCATGAATTTATTTCCACATTAAGACTTTCATTCAATCTGAAACAATTTCGAGTTCAACAATTTTATCAATGTTATGTAATTAAATGTTAACAAATAGTGTTTCAAACTAGTAATTCATACAGAAGCATCACATTTTTTAGTACACAGGGTTCTCAATAAGTTTGTGGCCAACAGGCCCAAAAGCTAGACTAACAGGCCTGCTAGAGGGGATCTGGGCATTTTCTAGCAATATCTTATAAACTTTTGAGATTCCTAACAGGCCCAAACACATTTCTAAGCAGCTAAATTGGCCTGCAGCCTGCTGTTATTGAGAATCCTGATTCAGTCCCATTTTAATGCACAAATAGTTTATTCAACTCAGTGAACATTTAAATTGCAAGTAAATGCACCACACTGTAATTAACAAATTGAATGGTGTAATAAATAAATAAATAATAATAATGATAAAAGAAACATCTGAAGTTATCATTCTTGTGCCAATGTAGAGAACCTTGAAACCCTAAAACCTAGAGTACATGGAGAATTAGTACCTCAGTGCTTGATGTTCCAACTGCGCTTGAGAGTTTTCTACACATTCATTCCAAGCAGAAAAATCGGTCATTTTACCAGCAGGTGGTTGTGGTAATTCATAACGCTTCATGTTCAACATATCCATAGGTAGACGTGATTGCATTCTCTCAAATTCAGTCTTCATGATCTCAGTCTAAAGTAGTAATTTATCTATTTTAACACCAAACATTTGTTAAAAGGTTAAATATAAATTGCAGGACTAGTACTAAGTTAACACATGTATACAAATTAATCTGAACATAAACACCTTTAAAGTTTAACAACATGCCATTAAATATACATGTGATTATTATAAAGGCAAAGACACTTAAATTGTACTAAAAATGCTATAGTCCGACAACGACCTGTGAATGATCAAATATCAGCTAAGTTCATTTTGTAGGGTGAGTGGCTTTTCGGAACGTTTCGTAGGTTTCCGTAATATATAAATATCAGTTATTTGACCGTCATAGCTGAGACTAAGTGCGTAGCGCGGTCGGTAAAGGCGTCAACCATTTTACTTTTGAAGCCTGGTAGTCAAGATGCTATGGGTTCGAAACACATGTGAACGTTTTTTCTTTCCATTTTTATTTGATATTTGGCATTTTATTATTGAAAATTTTTATTTCAATATTTGGAATGAATTTCATATGTATTTCATTTAATTTCATTTCAGGTAATTTCATGAAATTTCAATTACTGCGTTCATTAGCAGTATCTGTACTTGAGCCACTGTCAGAATCTAATAATTTGCTTCATTATATTAAGTTATATAACATGACATCCTCTACATACTTAGGAACATTATTTGAACAGAATTTGATTTTGATTGCATATGATATATATACCTTTCAAAACATAAATGCACCGAAATCACGAGCAATGCATTATTTGAAAAAAATAGTGGCAAGATTAAGGACACGAAAAACACAATTCAGTTTAATAATGTTACTAGTGCGACGCACTGATTTCAGGACCACGTAGCTAGGTCTACAAATGAAAGAGGCCAACAGTGACCTACAAATGTAAGGTCGTGTTTAGTAATGTACTTGGTCATTGTATTACTTATCCCTATTTTAAACAATGGAACAGTCCATGACCTTCCGTCACGACTCACTGCTCGATTTCTACCTATAAATGGTAGTATTTGAATTTTATAGGGATGTAAATGGTTAATCAATTAATCGATTAACTGTTCGTTTGTCCGATTAACCAGTTATTGAATCATTAATCGATTAACCGAAAAAAAGGAATGAAGCAAGTAAAATGTAATAATAAATCATAGAAAAATCGAAATTAGTCGACCAAAGGTGCGAAAAATACGACAGTTGAGCAAATTAACAATTCATTGACACTGACCTGGGACCATTATACACACTGACACGAATATTGTTGATTGTGTAATTAACTAATTGAGAAGCGATTTTGGATATACCAGTAAACTTGCTTGGTCTGTGTAATTGATCATTAATATATCTAAACGGAAAATTGATAAGAACATACAATCATCATTATTTCTGTTGTAAATATATTGATAAATATTCACATGATCGCATTTCGTGTAATATGTCGGTGTCGCAGAAACTTGTGACAATTCATATTTATAAGCATGCACCTCGTACAATTAACATACGGTTAATCGTTCATATGAACGAACGATTACCGATTAGTAAAATCTTGACGAATTGATATCTCTAATTTGAAATGATGCATGCCAGAGCAATTGCTTCAGCAAGATAGGTGATTAATAAATTGTTGAAGCATTTATAAAAGTTTCTTGCTTTTAATGGTTGCAAGACCATAGCCTAACACTTACACTGATACATAACTTCATAAATCATTTAATTCCAGTCAATTAAAGAGCACATAATTATGTTTTTTTCTCATCAGATTTTAAAAATCATTGACAATAAAAATACTGAAGCCTCTTTTTGTAATTTCAATTGTATTTTATTCAACATCAAAAACACATAAACTTGGAGAAATTTTTTTATATGTATACCTCAAACTGGTTATATTGTGCAGAGGGTAAATATTCTAAATAGTTTTTGGTTGGTCTGTATCTTCTTGTCTCTTCTTCAACTAAGGCTAAGGCCTGAGGAAGAAAAAAAGGAATAGATACATTTATATAAAATGACATAAAGTGAAACACTCATGATTTATACAAACTGAATTAATGTAGAACTAATCAGAAAATCACCATACATCTTCTAAAGATTTCACTTACACATGTATACAGGAAAACATTTATGACAAAAATAAAGACAAACTGGGTCAGGGAGCAGAACTGAGATGCAACTGCAGAGTAATTTAGAAGTTTGTTTAAGTATTAAATTAATATGTTGCAAACATGCACCACAGAATATAACCTTATCTTATCCATCCCAGTATGGTCTCTGATCAACTGTGATATAGGCTTCATCAGACTCAGAGGGAACAACCATTCACAGTACATGAGTCATGATAACTTTGATAAGGTCGTTATTCTTGAAGACTGTTCTTCACTTCTTGACACATCAGGATTCTCAATAAGTTCAGTGTTCCCACTCACTTCTAAATTTAGGGGTAAACTTACCCCCTGGTTTCAAAATCTGGGGGTAAGAAAACTGTTTTGGGGGTATAAACATTAATGGAAGAAAAAAGTCCCAAATTAACATTTTTAATATTAGTTTTACATTTACTTGACAGTAAGTACATAGCTGCTTGAGGCTTCCTTCGAAGTAAAACCAAACTGCTTTACGTCAGTGACATAATTTCAGACGATGCATAAAACGTGTGCAGAAAAGGATAAACAAAGGTCAACACAGAATGGTTTTCCTTTATTTTGCACAAAATCGTCAACTACAGTCCAGAAAACGAAACCCGTCTACTTCTTACACAGAATGGTTTACGCACATTTTGAGTACGAAATATTACCGATACTTGCATGAAACGAAACCCGTCTAGTCTGGTATACGTCATGTTAAAACATATGCCTTTCAACCAGTGTTTATTTATACTTTGTCACGTTTATAGGTCATGGATTTTCGGAAAATCCTAAATGTTTGCACTTCTACGTCGTTCCAATAGTGGTTCGTACTCAAAATTTTCGTACGTGCGATCTCGCAGCAAGTAAAATTTTCTTACGTGATTGTTGATTTAATTGCGTGATTTACGTAATATTTTACGTGAGTGGGAACACTGTAAGTTTGTGGCAAAATAGGTCCTAAAGCTACAAAATGTAGACTAACAGGCCTGCTAGGGGGGGGGGGGAGGGGTCTGTGTATTTTCTAGCAGTATTTTATAAACTCTTGAGAATCCTAACCAGACCAAACACATTTCAAATCTGCTAAATTGGCCTGCTGCCTGATCTGTTATTAAGAACCCTGCACATGATTTGAAAAAGTTGCAAAATTTGTTACTACACTCGGAACAATTGTATAAAGTTCATATGATTAATCACTCGGATATATATATCTCATTCGACAATCATTATGAAGCTGTGACATTTTATAATGCTCCAGCTTGACTTTGGGAATGGATTTTTTTCTTTACAAGATAAAATGCAGACTCTAGAATCAAACAACATAAAGAAAGATCGTGCAATACAATAATGGAAACATTTCATTTATGTAATCCAATGGTACTGGTAACTACGCTGAATAACAATTTCGATAAATTAATTTTCACAAAACAAATAAAAATCATCACATAATTTCGCGACGTTATGTTATTTTTTATCCGCTAACTACCTAGAAAGTAAAACACTCAATTCGACAATGATCTAATTAAAGAAATGTTACTATTACAAAAGAAAACTTCATTCACATACCGCGTCACGGATCCCTGTTTCATCATATCCCTGATCAAAATAAGGTAAAGCATCAACTACAACTTCGCCGGCCATGTTTGTATAATTGTGTGTTGCGTGATAATTGCACACCGTAATAAATACTCATAATTTTTTCGCATCTAAAATCAAAGTACTTAAATGTTTGCAATGTAAATACATTGTATTTTATCAATTTGTTTATAAGATACTGTGATATATACTGCTGATTTTTACTGAGTTTCTATGTACAGAACAACCTCTCCACAGCGACCCTCTCTTGAGTAACAACCTCTCTTCAACAACAACGATTTTTCCCACTGCACGATTTAATTATTATTTTAACCTATATAGAGCAGCATTTAACCTCTCAACAACAACATACCTTTGCTGCTCCCAATGGGTGTTGCTTTGGAGAGGTTGCACTGTATAAACTAACGAGGTCTCTCTGGTTCGGCGTTTTAGGTAAGTGCCCGCTAAGGACCATACCGGTCGTACCCATGTTGTACGTTCTTACCCATGCAAATATTTTTAATATTACACTAACGGACGGACGTAACATTTGCAAAATGTCAAAATAATGTTAAAAAGGCACAAAATACATACTACATTAAAAATTAATGGTAGATTATTGCAAATACATGAATACGTCTGTACAATATTTACTGACTAATCGAACGAAAGCCGAAAGTAAAACTATTTTATGTGCCCGGAAACAAGATATGTAAAACTTCTACATTTTGGCACATTATATCACTATCATACAGCCCAAACATCGGGTACGCAAAGCATTTAATTTGAATATGTCATGCATTTTACCATCATACACTTATTTTAAATATATGACTATTTGGGTTTGTATGTGGTTAGAATAAAATAATTTGAAATATTTAACATTCCATTGAGGAAATAACACGTATATCAAATACATTAATACTATTCATACTATATATAATAATCTATTCAGACCTTTTTTGTGCGGCTTTCCTGTGCGACAATGTATGGCCGTTATTAGGTCAACTAACAATTGTTCCAAACGATGCCATAGGAAAATGACTCCTTCCAAAAACTGGTTCCCGTCCAAAGTTGCGGTGCACCAAAGGAGCTGGTACGATCTAGATTATACGGCGCTCTGATTGGTCAGTTCGTTAGAGCCTGCTACTGTCCATTCGTGAAATAACTTGAATTTCCATTAGGGTATATATACGGAGATGTTACTGATGCCTGAATACCTGATACGTCGGCTTATTTCTACAACCACACATACCTGTCAAGGGTCTAGAAAGGCCAAGAGTGACCAGGGGTCGCAGAGAAACTAGAAACACTAAAGGTTTTCCAACCCAAAATAGACCTACCTACCCAGAATAAATACTGATTCATAATACTGTATATGCCTTGGATGGACTAACTAACCGACTCCTATATAAAATATTGTAGGACTCCTATAAAAGATAATATAGCTTTTATTTGATGGAGGTTTATTATAAGCAATTCTATGAGAACAAAGGAATTAAACCGTTTCATGTTCATTGACGATCTATCAATAAGTTTCTATAATTTTTTAGTAGTTTTATTTTCTTTTTTAATCCGTGTGACATCGAATACTTCGAGTATGATCGTCATCTAGGGTTTCATTGCATGTGACACACGCTTATTGACCACATAACTCGATTTTTGGCGACAGAGTCATTTTGGTATGTTTTTTGTCGTCTGGATGAGCTCTTTACTAAGAACATACTTACCTGCTTCTAGATTTACCCTTAATAGGGTAAATCCAAATTTGATAAACCCTATTTATTATTATATTCATTATATGCCTATTTACGCCGAACTCTAAAACTTCTAACGCGATAAAACTTCTAAAGCAAAAAAGAGCTATTTTAAATCATCAGTTGAAAATAATAAAAATGACTCCAAGTCTCTATGGAAGTGTCTTAAAAACCTAGGACTTCCTAGTAAGAAGGCTCAGAGCTCAAGTAACATTGGTTTGAACATCGATGGTAGCATTTGTTTTGATAAACTGAAGGTTGCAGAAAAATTTAACACTTTTTATACTTCTGTTGCTAATAAGCTAGTCAGTTAATTACCAAATATAGTAAGCAATTTTGGCAAGAGTTTTGTTTTTAATTTCTATTCTTCAAAAGGTATTAAACCAAATAGTTTTTCTTTGTCCGTAGTACCCGAAAACAAAATTTGTAATTTCTTGAACAACTTTGTCCAAATAAGGCAATAGGGTTGGATGGAATTCCTTCTGGTTTCTTAAGGGACTCCGCATCAATTATTGCTGGTCCTCTTGCTCATATTGTTAACCTGTCTTTATACAGGGTGGGGTTCCAGATGTTCTTAAATCTGCCCGCGTAGTTCCGGATCCTTTATATAAAAAGAATGACAAAACGGATGTCGAAAATTACCGCCCAGTCTCAATATTAAGCGTTGTTTCCAAAGTCATGGAGAGGGTCATTTATAAGTTAGAAGGATACCTGGTCCAGAATAAGCTTTTGTGTGAGTTTCAGTCCGGTTTCAGGCGTGGATTCTCCACGGATACTTGTCTTATTCATTACACCGATTATATCCGTTTTCAAATGGATAAAGGTCACCTTGTTGGCATGATTCTTTTGGATCTCCAAAAGGCATTCGATACAGTTAATCATTCAATTCTTTTAATGAAAATGAAGGCTATCGGTCTCTCAGAATCTTCCCTGCACTGGTTTTCTTCGTATTTGTCAGACAGGCGCCAATTAGTTGAATTATCAGGCGTTCAGTCTTCAACTGCCAACATATCTTGTGGTGTCCCTCAAGGGTCAATTTTAGGTCCGTTGCTTTTCTTAATTTATGTTAATGACATGTCGGCCGCTATAAAAAACAAACTCTTACTTTATGCGGATGATTCAGCAATCCTTGTCTCAGCCAAAAACAAGCATGACATTGAAAATACTTTGAGTCATGAGTTGAATATTGTCAGTCAGTGGCTAATTTGTAATAAATTGTCTCTACACCTTGGCAAAACAGAATCTATTTTATTTGGGTCAAAAAAGCGGCTTACAGCCCAGTCTAACCTTAAAATAAACTGCAATAGTCAATCCATAGAATCCAAAAACTCAGTCAAGTATCTTGGTGCGACCATTGATCAGAGTCTTACTTTCGATTCAATGGGTATATCGGTAATTAAGAAATTAAATGCTAGATTAATTTTTTTGTATCGTAAAAGTGAATTTCTCACACGTCACACTAAAAGACTTTTGGTATCTTCCCTTATACAGTGTCATTTTGACTATGCTTCATCTGTCTGCTTTAATAGTCTAACTCAGGATTTAAAACACAGATTACAGGTCACTCAAAACAAGCTTATCAGATTTGTCCTGAATCTACATCTTAGGTCCCACATAGGCAAAGAACATTTTGCAGATATTAACTGGTTACCCGTTACTGATAGAGTGAACAAAATAACCCTTTGTCATGTTTTTAAGATTAATTCAAACCTTGCTCCATCATATATGAATGATAACTTTAACCCCTCCATCAATGTGCATAATTATTCAACTAGGTTCAGAGTGAAGGTTAATCCTAACTCTGACGGTATTTGTGATGACGTGTCCGACAACAAGAGATTTGTTATTCCAATTGTCAAATGTTTTGGCAAAAGGTCTTTTGCCTATATGGGGTGCTCTCTTTGGAATAACTTTCCCCAATATATAAGGGATTCTGGAACCACATCTGCTTTTAAATCAAGGGTCAAGGAACATTTTTTACAGTCCATTTAGCTTCTACAATTCAATTGTTTTAAACATGTCTGTATATTTCCATATTTTCAGATAGATAGTAAAATATTTTTATTTCTCATGGCAATTCAGATTACTTCTCTTTGTTGATGCAGTATTGATTTCATCATAACATCAAAACATTATAATTATTTCATTGTTAATTTATATATATAAATATACTGTGATAAGCATGTTTAATTTTTTATTATCATTCTTAATTTATAATCAGCATTATCGTATTTATCTATGGCAAATAGGATAATTTTTACTCATTCGAAGTATTATTTTTCATTTTTATCAAATTTTTACATGTTTGTCTACAATGTTCTATTTATCTTACTATAATAGCTATTTAACGGTGATAAGTAATTTTATTTATTTAATATATACATGTACCTGTTCATATAATTTATTCCCAAATGTGATATTTTCCCATGTCATACAACACTATATATCAAGGACCACAATGGAAATAAGGGTTCCTCTGAACCCTTTCTTGTGTTATAATCCTTGACATTTAATGTTGATTTTACATGGCTGTTTTATTAATTCATGCTTACACATGTATCAATTTACTGTTTTTGTATGTTTTAATATTATTATTGCCATGTAAATGTTCATTTTATGTCGAAATAAATCTATCTATCTATAAATCTACTCTAATAAAATGGGGGAAATGGACATACGGTTTTGTAGAAATAAGCCGAGGAATTGTCCTTGGATTTGTAAATGATTTAACCAAAATAAGATATATCGTTCGCTTTATACATCCTCGATTTTATATACTGTTATATATATGTAAGCACACAATTAACAATCGATCCAAATCTAAACATAACTTTAATTAGACAAGTTGTGTGGTTGTGCTTTGTGACAAATACTAAGTTTGTCAGATATTCGGGAGCAATATCGAAGTCAAAAGTGCAACACGTTATTTATTTGACGAAGAAATACTCGGATGTCACTTTCCTACCATTTAGATTAAGTGTGCGATACTTTTCAGATAAACAAACGAAACAATATATTTAAGGGTTTTTTTTCGAGGTGTTATCGCCATTTTGGAAACCACGCTTCTGTCGATCATTGTGACGCCGTGCTTATACTTTTTAGTATTTAGACGTTGTCAGTGACTAGTGTGAGCGTAATGGAAACGACAACTCTGGGTAGAGATTGTTGAAAATGGAATATGAACAACAACTATGGAATTCTGCTTATGTTATTGACATAATGTATTTTATCTATGTCAGTCAGCATGACGTATTGTGACGTAAATCGAAGAGATAACATAGAGAATAAAGACATCGTAAAATAACAATTCAAATGTTCTTGACTCATAAATCAAAGAACAGCTTATTTCACTGAAATGTCTATCTGCCATAGATGTAATTCCTGCTATGATACATATTCCTACAGATACGATCACTCCATGTACAACACACCAACTCTCCAGTCCTGCAGTATCCAACCCAACACTGAGACCGGTTACATCTCGATGTACAGGAACAACCACGAGGACCAGCTAAAATACATGCAACAATGTATATATCAATCAAATGATGTATATATAGATCATAGAAGTATCAAAGAAGAATCAACAGGACTTTATGTTCATGTTTATATATAAGTCCTTGTGAAAGAGACCAATTACATTACAATCAACAGCTTATACAAATAACGTTTTAATTGTTCTCTTCCTCCATTTGAAGTTGATTTTTTCAGTGTTTTTGGAATACTCTAATGTATGTTATTTGAATTATCAGTGCTTAGAACAAAACACAAATCATCATCATAAGATTCGAAAGGTATTCTCTTTCATTCATAGAGTTAGGTTTCGGAAAAGTATAAAACAGTTATATAAATTTATGTATAAATTAAGAAACATTTTAGGCCTACATTATTTCGTTAAAATACAACAGATGAAGCTTGAAATATTTTGCAAGAAAACACAATATTACAACTGAGTACTTCAAATCACAGGTAACTGTATCATGAATAGATTATAAAAATATGAAAAAAAAAAAATTTTAAAAATAAATATTTATTACTATATATATAGTAATAAATATTTTTTTTTTCATATTTTTATAATCTATTCATGATACAATTACCTGTGCTTCAAATTACGTAATGTCTTAAAATGAACAAAAATAGACAGCACTTACCTTCCGTAACGATCATCACGAATCCTGCTAGGAAACAAAATATCACACAAATTAGACAAGTTTTATGCATCTTTACGACGCGAAATATTGAAAGTGATTAATGTTGACGAATTCATGCAATATCAATTTACTTAATAATTATGTTCAGATGATTCAAATATTAATACATAAATTATTGTGTACACTTCATAAAATTAAGTTTTTGTTCAATTTACGTCGCTGCGTTGGTTAAACCTATCCGTCATGACATAGTTTTATTAATAATTTCCCAAGTCTGATCATCTTATAATGAGGACTCGGGACATAAAGAACAATCGATGTCTTTTCCATTGTTGCAATGTCAACATTTTACATATCTCAATATTACTATGAGGCTGTGTCTACTGGGCAGATAGTTCTTTTTCCAATTTAGGACAAACTGTAAAATTGTCTGCGACGCGTGTAATAAATTGCATAAAATTCTAGATATGAACGATAGCTAATACGAGAAAGAAAAACAGAAACGTTATAATAATTATCTTAGCTTTTTCTTAAATTTAATGCATTACAGGTACGGCAATATACAATGGTGTTTTAATAGAATATTTCAAAATTGATTTAACATCTGTTATTTCGTGAAACAGATTTTTAAAAAATTGTAGTAGATTCATCTTGACAGTTACATGTAGTTAGTTTAAACTTTATTTCAAATTATATTTTCAAACATGCACACATACATACATGAATTTGTGAAAGTTACTAAAATAAGATATTTTGGATCGGAAAACAAGGATAATTTATATAAATTCCTCTCCATAGCTACATGTAACATATAATATTATGTAGTTAGTTGCACGCCAGTAATATCCGAAGTGTTCAAATTTTCCGTTGTGATAAGTTTTAGGTATTAGTAACTCGCGATATGGTGGAGAAGGCTTGAACTTTCTGTTAATGTGTGCTAAGCTTTGTTACAGGTCGAAACCCATTCATTCATGCATAAAGGCTTGTTTGTGTTGACTTGCTTCGAACGTAGTTTAATGTTGTTTCAAGTTGTAACTTGTGTATCATAGGTCTGTTTGCCTAATTTGTTTATATCGTGTTTTATGCCCCTTTTCAAAAGTCAGAGACATACGCATATGAGGCGGACAGTTCGCCTTATCATCGTTCCTGCATGGGAAGAATCAGTACTAGATACCCACCCTCCGAAAGCAACTGTCTACTTTCTCACGTAAAGAGGCATGGTCGGTAGCGGGGCGCGAACCCACAACCCTCTATCAGTGAGTGGTTACAGTGATTTGAACCACCCGATACCAGAGGCGCGGGTTTTATTTGCTTTTTTTAATTGCTTAAAATACAATTAAAATAACGATCACTGTTTTATCGTGGGTGGCCAGGAAATAGATAACCAATTGAATATATTTTTGTGAACCTTCTTAGATAAAGAACACCAGATGTAATCTTCTGTACAAAACGCATATTTGTAAGGGCAGCATATTGTTTCTATCATATTTGTTTGGTTCCATATCATCCTCCATCATTTGATTCACCTTAACCGTAAATTAATGCCATCCAGATTGAATGTTTTATACAGTTTAAAACGCTGCAAATCGCATTTTTGTCAAACAAGATACAAAATGCAATAAATGAATGAAAATAGCAATATGATGTTAAAGTTTTTTTATACATAGCACTAAACCAATAATGTCACATTTTATTACTATACTAGTTTGGTATGACCTGCACGCTAAAACTTAAAATACTGATTGTCATAATACATCCTCTGACATATACGATCTGTCCAGTCACAACATACACGTTTTCCAGTTCTACAGACTCCTACCAAGCACTGGGTCCATCTACATTGTGTAGCACAATAACAACCAGGCATCGCTGAAACATTATATGCAGATAAAGTATAATATTGATTATGGCTAACATCACATTATCAATGAATAAGCAAGAACACTGCGCTAAAACAGAAGCCTATTTTGCACAATATCCGTATTAACCATATCACATTGACCTTTGTTTTTTCAGTGTTTCACAATTTTGTTCACTAACCACAGGACCTTGAAATAATTATTACTAGTAAGTAGGCCTATATATAGCCACAAAAAACATAGTCCGAGTCTCGTATATAGACCGGTATATAAGTTTATGTTGTCCTGTGCACTGACATAACAACATTACTTGAGATATATACGAGTTATTAAGTAATTTAAAACCATGTAAGGCACAAAGGAAAAATATTTTATCCCGTTTTCACGCCTAGATGAGACATTAACAGCTTGAACTGTTTTTACAACTCTTTTAGTTACAATTGCCATTCCTCGTGCGCTTCATTATTTTCCTTTACTTTCACGAGTTCTTATAATAAAATCACAGTTCATCTTAGAAGCAGCAGGTGTGCGATGACGTAGTGCACTACCATTGAATTAAGTACATTCAAAATGTCGTTTTGTATTTAAAAATGTAGAAACTGACACTATTTACCTTCTGATATTCCAACCATGACTCCGGCTATAAAACAAACCATCACAAATATTGCAAAAACCTTGTAATGCATCATTCCGAAGTGAAATATCCTTACTCAGTGCTGGTGTATCAATCCCAATCCAATCCTTTCACAAAGACATCGTGCAATAACAATTGTTGTTACGTTTTGTTTATTTATATGTATTGTACACGTCGAATTACCTTCATCCATCATGGCATGATTTGATCAATGGTTGAATTAGATGCATGTTAATCGTTTAATGATGACAAATGGGGCACGAGGGGCTGAATGACCGCATTAAAAAACATAAACTTTGTTATGCATTGCGAATACGACTTTAACGGGGAATTTGCGTGGCAAGTTTTACTAGAAAATGTTTTGTTTTAAGTAGAAACATACATACGAGTATATACGTACATATACCGAGCCTACCATTTTCTAATGTGTATGTAAACGTTTTTGTTCTAAATGGCGAGATGATTAGAGTAGTAAAGCGGGTAGTACATGGCGCGATTGCATCTGCAGGATTATGTATTATGGCTAAGGCCAGCCTGCTAATATTTAAAATTAAGTATAAAATTATAGAACTACATGACTTTGTGTACACGTACACGTGATATGGTGAATACTAGTTGAAAGGCTTCATGCTGCAAACATTGCTGAATACGACCGATATGTCGGAGGTTCATTAATGGTCTGGAACAGAATCAGCTGGGATGGACGCACGTTACAACTGCATGGCAGATATAGAAAAGCGTAGTACTAAATATGGTTTGCATCAAAACTCATGTGCCAACTATCATTCGGTTTCCAACACTCAGCCTAATACCTCACCCTACAAAGAAATACAACGACAGCATAACCTTCAAATCTTTAATTCTGCATGTACAGAAATAAGGACAAACTAAAAAATTGTTTGCCTCATTCGAGATACATTCGTGATTATCAATGCATCATGGTTAATGACGACCATCCACAACGGTATAAATTTTAAGAATCATTTCCCAGATTGAATATTATTTCGTGAAACTGTTTTTTTTTACAAATTGTAGTAGATTCGTCTTAACAGTTGTACGTCGGTAATATCTGAAGTGGTCGAAGTTTCCATCATAGTGTGATAACAGTTTTGTTTTAGGTAACTCGCAGTACGTTTTTTATTGAGCACTTTGACTAGATTTGAACTTTCTGTAAAGTCGAAACCCATTGATTTATGCTTACAGGCTTGTTTGTGTTGAGTGGCTTTGAACGAAGTTTTAGACTTAATGTTGTTTCAAGTCGGATTTATGCTTGTAAATTCTAGTAGTCAAGGGAGCGGTCGGAGTATGAACGACAATAAGGAAAATCTGTTAATGATGTTGACATATGTATTGTGATACATTATTAATCTAGTTTTACTTATTATCCATTGTTTGTATCAAGACAGGTTTTGTCCAGGGCATAGCTCCAAAACAATTTGAGATAAAACTATATTTACATGTATAATTATGAAACTTGAAATGAAGTTTAAATTGGTGGCAATCAGTCGAAGTGCATAGCGAAGGAATGAAACTCCACTTTATACATTTGTTCCGTTGGTACCCATTATTTTTTAAACATAAATTTTGTCCATAGAATACAATGTACAACTCTAAAATCATTAACGATCTATAGGTAGTTTGAAATAAAGTTCTAGATGACGATGTATAGAACACAGAAATCATAACACTACCTTATTTATTTTAGTGATTGCCTTAATTGTGTCTTGTTACAAAAGTAAGTTGTACATGGAATAACTTCAAACCCTTCAGCATTTATTCTTGAAATTTGAATGTTTTCATACATACATTAAGTTTAAATGAACTTGTTTGGGGATGTTCATTTCCATTAAATATTTTTCTTCTTGCCATACTTTAAACTAACGCGATAAATCTACAGCAATTTGTAAAGGAAACACGAAATATATATAACAATTTGATTTGGTAATTGATTTACAATGTATATAAAAATACCATGTTGGACTGTAATCACTAATTACCCACTGTGCAATGACACTACTTAATTGTGTGGTGTCATCTATTGTTTAGTTTTTTTTACAAACTATCGAGAAAGATAAACATTATTTAAGGAGAAAAATACATGAATAAGAATACATGATAAGATTGACTTTAATATTTGTCACATACAGATAGAAGTCAACTTTACTGGTAATAAATGGTGTCGTTGACAAAACGCACAGGTATCTGCCCTTGTATCATGGAAGAGAAGGTTTCTCAGTTATTGACTAATGTTTTAATAACTTCTTCCGTAGTTAACACTGTCCTTATTATCTTGTTAACCTCAATTAAACTCTTTCGTACTTGAAAAAAATATCTTAACAATCACAAAGTAACTTTGAGAGACGAAAAACATTAACATTACAGAAATGTATAAGTTGATCCCTTTATCCCACCGTGCATGTTTTAAGTCCGTACGTTTTTTTTTGGGGGGGGGAGGCCACGGCCGCCTAGTTTTTCTGACAACGTAAGAAGGGAGTGGCAAGAGCAGGGAAGAAGTACGTATATGCACGTCACTCGCTCGGCTGCGTACGGTGTACTTACGTGATCCGCACGCCACGCCTGGCCATAAGCGTTTGCGCGCATCGCACGTTGCACACGCGGTGAGTTACGTGCTTACAACGTACACTCGTCGTGTGATTGTCACATTATCGTACGAAGGCCGTACTTGTTTGCGAATTGTGTCCTTTCTCACTCGTACGTTGTAAGTGCATGCAAGTACGAGCGTGAGCCCTAGGTTAAATATGTAGCCCGACCGCAGACCGAACGCAGCGAAAGTTCCTCATGCACTAAAACTGCTACGGCGTGTCTGTGTGCTTCCAAATCCGTACGGAGGCGTTACTAACCATGTACGGATAAAAATTGCGAAAAGTCACGAATCATCATGATAAGATTAAAAGTCATAATTTGGGAAATTAATCATAAAACTATATCATAATGGATATGTTTAATCACTGTGTAATGACGTAATTTGAACAATAACGTAGACTATAATTACTAATGAGCTCGTTAACATAAATCACGTTTAATATTTCACTTTTATAATACTTTTATATTTTGCGTGATATTTTGTTTCCTTGACGGATTACGGACGGTGAGTTTCGTTTATTTGAATAATTTAAAGACGCACACATATTATAGGTTAATTAACCACTGTTCTGTAGTAGGTTTCAATGAATTGAGTTCACACATTATTAACTTATTTGCTGCACAATGTATACTATCATTTAGCTTTATTATGAAATATCTAACAAACAATCAAAGCAACGAGCTTTTAAGTGTTTACATTTACCCAATTGTTCGAACCCCGCTATGTAATGGATAGTGTCAAATATGACTGTTACATGGAATTAGAAACGCTAAGGGAGCGAGCGTTAGCGTTAACTTATTGTTTGCCATATTTTTGCCCGTGCTCTTAATAAAAGTAGGTCAGACTCTATCTGTTGAAGATATCAGACAGTCGTCTTCATGAAATTGTTCGGTAAAAAATCAAATAATCTCGGCAGCTGATTGTCTGGAAAAAAGGGCAAACACTAAATGGATGGACACCTGTAATTCTGCTGAGACAGAAAAGTACATTAGACGAATTCAGTTTAAAATAGCTATGTGTACATTCAAGTCTACCTAAAAAATTTAGCAATTATGCAGGAAAATTGCAATGATCCGGTAATCATTATCATTTCAAATGCTATCTTAAACGTTTATTCGTACAAAATGTATTTCAATGCCAACTGATTGAACTGAACAATGATGATTAATTATCATTGCTCTATTTTAGCGAAATATTGTTGAATACTAGTAGTTTTTAATTCGTACACACAGTTAAACAAATGATATTCACATTTCCGATACAATACATACTCAAGGAATGAAAGAGAATACCATTTGAATCTTATAAATGATGATGATTTCTGATTTTACTGGGCACTGATAATTGAAGTTATCACAATATTCCAAAAACATTGAAAGAAAACATTCAAAATTTAAGGAAAACAATATTAATATCTTCTTTTTATTGATGTTTGCTGTTAATTGTAGTGTCATTTGTTTTTATATTTTTGAATTCATTTATTTACATTTATTAATGTAACCGGTTACTTGCCTAGATCGATATAAGACGATATCCTCCGGGAGATTGTGTGTTGTCTTCCATTTATTGTGGGGTCCAGTGCGTTGTGCTGTTTTTGAGTTGATGGATTTGAGGGTGGGTATTTTTCGGGGGAATACGGATGTTTTGACTGCTTTTTTTTTGTTTGTTTTTCTTTTAATAAATCCTTTTCTGATCTACATACATTGTAAAAGAAACGTGAAATAAAACGATTACATTTGGGAATTAATTTACGAAAATATATAACATCTAGAGGATTGTAATTAATTACAATGCAATGCTGCCATTTAATTGTAGTGTCATACATGTATGTTGTTTAGTTTGATGAAAGAGTGTTTTTACAAACCATCGATAAGAAAAAACAGCATTTAAGGACCAAAATATCTAATACATAGTAATATTGTTTTTAATGCTTGAAGAGTCAGTTTCGTAATGAGTGATGTCGTCGAGAAAAAAGTACATGTATCTGCTCTTGTATTATGGAAGAGAAAAATATTCTCAATAATTGACAAATGTTTTAACTTCTTTCGTATTTAACCGTTCTTATTACCTCGTTATCCTAAAATTTACTGTTTCGTATGAAATTATTTTTAACAAATACTATTAACTAAGTTGACCTAACCTCATATACATTGTAGTTATATTAAGATATTACGACAAGGGACAAGTTGGTCCCTTTACATAAGACACCGACTTTTCGAAATGTCTTAAAGACATTGAAACAGGAATGCGAGGCATGTGCCTTATGAACTATCAAGACCCCTTTTTCCACAGTAGGGGTAATGAAATAGACAGGGTCATTGATAGACTAGCCTCTGTTAACATATTCATATTCTATGCTTATATAACAACAGGAATTTGGTCATATACTTAGCACCACCATAAATCAATAAAATGTATGACCCTACTTTCTGCCTAGGTGTCAAGAATACAGACATTTAGCTGACCGTGAAAAAGATAGGATTAATCTGATTAGGGGCAATAAAACGATTAAGAAATTAGACCTCGTGTGGAATTTGGGGGCTAACTTATATATATAGTAGCTGTCCAATGTCTTTATGTCTTAATTTTATTCATAAACATGTACCATGATGGATATGTTTAACCATCGTGCAATGTCGTAAATTGAGCAAAAACGTATAAATGATACGCACTATTGGACTTACTATCAAAACATATATCGCATGAACTCGGCAACATTAATAACGTTCGCTATTTCTCTTAACAAGGATGCATAAAACTTTCATATTCTGTGTGATATTTTGTTTCCTCGCCGGATTCATGATACACATTACTGAAGATGAGTGCAGACTATTTTAGTTCATTTAAAGATATTATATATATGCGTTAAATCAATTGATTACATTCTGAGTAAGTTATTCATGCTTTCATTTAATTTTATTATGAACTAATTAGCGTCTGCGAGATCATGATTGCGTTGTGTACATTTTCGTTTAGTTTCATTATGAACTAATTAGCGTCTGTGAGATAATGATTGCGTTGTGTTCACTTTCATTTAGTTTCATTATGAAATATTTAATAAAGAAAAAAGCAATGAGATGACAGTTGTCACAGGCTTTAAAGTGAATCCTTCGCAGATCTATATACAATATTTGATTGCTACATAAATCGTTCAATGTATTTAAACTGGTACTCATGGATGTTCCTGTACATCGAGATGTAACCGGTCTCGGTGTTGGTTGGATTCTGCAGGACTGGAGAGTTGGTGTGTTGTTCATGGAGTGATCGTATCTGCAGGAATATGTATCATAGCAGGAATTATACCCAGCCAGCATCACTACGTCGGCCCGACATCAAGCTGATATTGCCATCAATGTTGGCCCTACATCGGCATCTTGATCGTTCCGACATCGACCCGCCTCGAATTTGCAACGCGGCTCGATGTCGGCCCGACAGGATTTCCCCGACATTTATCCGATGTTCTGCCTAATACAGGCGGTTGACCTAGATACTTAAATCTTGTTACAAGTTATCTAAGATTTCAAAATGTAAATGAATACTTACATTATAATGCAAAATTAACGTTTTGCTTCTTCACTTCTTTCATTCGCCTCATTGATTATGTAAAAACAGTTAACTCATTAATGACACAATACATTCGTCTACATCGGCCCTACATCAATCCGACATCTACTAGACATTGAGATTTGAACGAATGTAAAGAGTCAGATTCATCGTGTTTATCATTTATATTTTACATATTCATGTCTACAGAATAGGTTAGAACTTAAATAAGTTAACACCAAGTGTAATACACACTTTTTATAAAATCCACCTACGTCGGCCCTATATCGGATTGACGTTGACAAATATTGTCGATATTCCGCTCTTTAGCCGCCGTCGGGCCGACATAGTGATGCTGGCTGGGTAACTATGGCTAATAAATAGTTCAGTGAAATACATGTACAGTTGAATTTTGATTTACGAAGTGAAGATTGGATATGTAATTTTACGAAAGCATACATCTCTAATACATTCCTTCGATTTACGTCATGATATACCATGCTCATTTACTAAGATAAAATACATTATGTCAATAAGCCAGATTTTCATAGTTGTTGTTGTTCATATTTATTTTATTCACCATTAAAAGGACATGATGAATAAGAAGACCCTTTGTCAGGGCTATTGATTAAGTTTGTCGATTACTAGTATTTAACACTCTGGGTACATGTATCAACAGTGTGTTTCACCTTGGAAAAGTGGAAAACTATGCCTGATTAAACATAGAAAATAATTATTTTTGGTGATTTTTAATTTCCAAATTATCTCCCTTTCATTTCTATTTATAGTTGCTAATCAACATTTACAGGCCGTTTACTTGTGTAAAATTATTATCACATACAAATAATTATTTTACCAATGATAGGACATAAGAGGATCGGTGGTCTAGTGCTAAGGCGCTGGTCTACAGAACGGAAAGTCGTGGGTTCAATTCTCGGCTTCGCCTTTATTCTAATTTCTCAGTGACATTTTTTCACTTAATGTTTTCAATGTCCTAACAGTTCTAAAACTACAAGGACGGAGAATTGGCATGAAAATAATAAGGTCGTAAGTCATTAAAGACTGAAGTCACACCCTTACTTCGAAAAATCTATCAACAGTACGTATTTCTGTCTTAGACATTCATCTTCTCGTGCTAATGTTCGACATCACAATATTTTATCCAAAAGATAATGGATCAGGTAATAAGTAATTTTAAAATATTAATTGAGAAACTCACTTATATCAAAAGTCAAGTGGTAATGTATGTAAACGTTTACTGACCATATGCATTCCCATATTTGACAAGCGTAACCAATACAATTGAGTACACTTTTTAAGCAATATAATAGGTATTCTAAACATAACTGCAATGTCGTTTATCTTTGAATGTTGATACAGGCAAGGATGCTATCCCTGATACAGGTGAACAAAATGTTAACATGAGTATGACATATTCGAGCTTTACACACTGTACATATACAATATTCGATTCGAACTCGGTAATGATTGAGATTTGCATCAATAATATTTTTATATGGCAGCATCATCATAAAACACAAAAGTAGCTCTTGCTACGAGCAGCTTTTGCCTGATAAAAAGATTTGGAGAAAAGTTACTAGCTAACTGTTCGCTTATCGTGTGTTATTGGGACAGGAACAGTGTTGATTCACATTAATATAGATAAGCCCAGGATTCTTAGAAAAAAAAACATCCCACCTTCTCCAAAATATGACCCTCCCAATATCTTCAAACACAAAACTCATCCAACACACAGGATCATACAAAATGTACTGAACTGTTTTATAATTCGCTCATCCAAGCATTAAATCACAATAAACTTGAAAAATAAAAAAGAATACAGACAACAACAAACTATAGAATGAATAGGCAAGTACGAGTAATTCATTTAGTAGCACACGTGCAGAAATACAAACAAACAGCGACTTGTTGTTTTCACCAATTTGTAAGATTGATAATATAAAATACTGTAGGAATGTTTCATCAATATAAAGGCATTGTGCAAGTAATAATACGTTTCAAATTTAGGCAAATCTCAAGTAATAACATTGTTTGCTGGCTTGGCAGTCAGCCAATAAAAACTAGTGTTTTCAATGAAATCGTCAAAATGAAGTAGACAATTAAATCAGTTAATCTTTCAAACATCATGCTGGAATTTTGTAATTTGGTCGCCATAAACTAAACAGAACCACTGTTGTGTTAATACATTCATCCCTATTCGATGATATCAACGGGGTAAATAAGTTTTCATATTTCTCTCCACACGATGTATGAACGATACTTTTGCTATATTGGTTTACTATGTTTACATAAAAAGTATGCCATATAAGTATATAGTTTTCAAACATTGGCAAAGCATAGAGACACTGTATGTCACTAGAAACAATTATGGTTGTAGGATCGTAATGGACGTACATGTCTATATATTCTTACTGTCAATGTATTATTTTATTCTACAACCATTACCATAATTGTTTGTAAAATTTTAAGGCATTTTTAGCCAGTTAAAACAGTGAAACATATCCTCTTCTCGGATTTCCAAGTGACTGAAGAGGCATGATACTGCAACATCGTGTCCCTGATGGCCAAACCATGAATGCTGATTATCATTCAAAGGTAGGTTTATTATCATGTATTAATCATATTTATAAATTTATATCATGTCACCGTTAAACATAAAATTAAGATTACTGTACTAGATTACTTTACATTCAACATTTAAAACATTGATGATGGATATCCCTTTTCGACCATTCAAATACCAACACTTACCGCATATCGTATTCCAAAAAGGGATATTTTTATAGAGATTTGACTCGAAAAGATAATTTTAAACTAAGACAACGCACGTGTCAGTCATTCAGTCAGATCTAGAGATTGACGCCCTTGTGTGGTTTTAACTTTTATCTCATCCTCTTCACAGCCCAGACATCGCTTCATGTGCAGATTAATCCCGCCATAATTAGCCAATATACTTCTGTACCCATCTTGGCATTGAAACCTGCGAAAAATGTTATTGCTACGGCGTACATTTATCTATCACCAACGTTAACATTCATACACACTATAAAACGGTAGGCTCGGTATATGTATGTACGTCGAATGTCATAATAGTTAAAACAAAACCTTTTCCAGCAAATCTTTTTAATCCAGTCGTTCAGCCCCATGGTCCCCATTCGTCATCATTCATCATTTATTCATCGATTTAATTGAAACAATGATTAAAACATGACATATGCCAGTTGAAACAATGATTAAAACATGACATATGACGGATGAAGGTAATTTGACGTGTACAAAACATAAATAAACAAAACAATGCAACAATCATTTAAGCACAATATATATGTATAAGGGTTATATTCAAAGCATTGGGCTGGGAGTGATACACGTTATAGAATGATACATTACAAGGTTTTTGCAATATGTGTGATGATTTGTGTCATAGCCGGAGTTATGGTTGAAATATCAGAAGGTAAATATGGTCAGTTTCTACATTTCTAAACACAAAATGACATTCTGAATGTTCCAAATTTACGCATGCTTGACATATTTACACGTGTGTGTTTCCAGTATTACCCTTCAAAGAGAAATCATTCAAGTTGCGACGAACAATATCAACTTATGTTTCCATTTGCAATGTATATACACGTAACTAAAAGACATGATGTTAAAGCGTAGTGATCTTGTTTTACTGATTATGCGATATTAGCCTAATGCATTTTTACCTACGACTACGGCACCGAGTGTTAACGGACGACCTATAACCCAGTGATCGGGGGTAACTTGTGAAAGTCGGTTGAATATGTATTATTTCAGACTATAAACCTTTACCTGCATATTTTAATATATTTCAGCGGGTCCTTTTGGGTGTTATTGTACTTCGCTATGTAAATGGTCTCAGTGCTGGGTAGGAGTCTGCAGGACTGGAGAACGTGTATGTTGTGACTGGTCAGATCGTATCTGTAAGAGGATGTATAATGACAATCAATATTTTAAGTTTTAGTGTGCAGGTCATACCAAACTAGAATTTAAGAAGTAATCTGTGTACGTGACGAGTAAATTTATTTGAATAAAATGTGATTTTTTTTTTGTTTTAAATAGTTTTCTGTTTGAGAATTCTTCTTCATTGACGCGTTGCGTTGTTCATTCATTTATTACATGTATTGCTCTTTTGTCTTGTTTCAAAAATATGTTATTCGTAGGATAAAATTATAACAAACATTCAATGTGGATAACATATAATAAGCTGTTGAGTTGCATCACAATTTGCAGTTTATATCGTTGGTCTTTGAACAAGATTTCCTTGACAGAGCAGGGAAACAATGATAGAAAAAATAACTACCATTTCAACAGCGCGTTTTGTACAGAAGATAACAATTAGAATGAATGTGTAGAATTTAGCAGGCCAATTAAGGCATTAAAAATTGAGTATATTAAAAGCTAGTTAACAGAGGTTTCTTCAAGGCTGCATCATTTGATATTTTGTCATATTTTGTTGTCTTTTCGGAATGATAGTTAAAGCAAATGAAGTTAAAGTATCTGGCTTGGATGTCAGGTCAAATCAAGTTTCACCAATTTATAGATTTAAAAACTAAACCATAATTATATACTAAAATAAACCCACTGTATAAAGTGTGCATTGCAAGTAATTTGAATTAAATATTACATTTGATTGGTCTTCTATAAACCAATATCGCATGTAATTTTCAAATTTTTGAACAACAATAACTACTCTGTATGTAGGAATATATTACAACAAATAGCCTTGAAATCACTATAAATATATAATGTAGGTAACCGTGTCTCAGTTTTTTTTATAACGTCCTCGGTTCGTTACATACTTGGCTTTAAAGAAATTCCGTACCCAAAACCCCGCTGTTTATTACGTAATACGCCATAGATAAAAAATGAAAACAAGTATCAAAATTCTGAGGCACGGTTCCCTAGATAAACATTTCAGCTACAAAATACCGAAAACCGCTTTGAAATCCGTCAACAAATAAGACGGCAGTGTTAATTCGAAAATGACACCTACTGTGTTTTTTAAGCTGAGCAATTAACAATTGAAGTGTCGGATCATTATCGTCTCATGGAATCAACGAATTTGACGCACCACATTCAATTTTGATAGCCAATCAAAATCGCTTATGTTTACGGTTCAATAATTGAAACCACGCCCAGGTTTGATGTCTAGTAAGAGATTTTATATCAAAATTTTGTCATTAATGAATTTATAGTATCATATCGTACCAATACAATGCACATTACGTTAGAGATGTTTAACGCTGATAAGGAAAAGCCGATAAAGGGTGGCAGTATTTATCGCAATAAAACACAATTTTTGAGCGATCGGTTAGAATCTTTTGTTGATTGGTATTAAAGTATGATATCTAATCTTTGTAAATAACGTTTACGTCATTTTAGCGATTTTAACCAAGCCAGATACGTTAAGAGATATTCGTTCCTCTAATTTGGACGCATAATCATACATGTATATACCGGTATTTATTTGTTTACATTTATACAAACATGATACGCCCCGCCTAAAAAACATGCATTTGGTTTGGCATCATATAAGAGAAAGTTTTTAATTTTGAACATTTGAAATATTGACAATTGGTGACCTTCGTCAGCAATATTAATTAAAATACCCGAATATAAGACACACTAAAATTTAAGACATGATTTAATTTGTTTGACACAAATATTGTGATATTAGTTTAGCTGGTCATCGTGCATGTGATTGTCGATGATGATACAATGTAGGTATCGCAATGTTCGGTGGATTACTATAGATTTCGTATCTGCAAGAATATTTGTACTAGGATACATCTGAATCCAATTCATTCTTGGCAGCAACAGGCACTTAGGTTCACAATATGTTCATCTCAACATGCAGACACAGTTTGAATACAAAAGAAAACGAATTACCACATTTGTATTGGTCAGCATTGTGTCGGCTCTCTGTTAAGTCTCAACTACATTTGGTACATGTATTTACTTTCCAGTACACCCTTACTTGAATGTAATACGATTCATTATATGTCAACAACATGAACGTAAAACATGAACATAACAACAATGAACAAATTGATCCTTTCAGTTTAAAAACCTTTCACGAAACTAACAAGATGAATTTACAACAATTTGTAAAAGAAGAAAAAGCACGAAGTAAAACGATTATGATATGGAAAGTATACAATATTGGATGGATTGTAACGCGTACTTGCGTAATTACTAATTCCCACTATAGCGGTGTAGTATATTGTATTATGAATTGGCTGGGACATTCACCAACCCGATTTGCTCAGTTGGTAGAGCATCTGACTTGCAAGCAGGAGGTCGCGGGTTTGAGCCCCGCATCGGGTACATTATTTTCCTCCTATTATTACGCCCCAACAGAAATTTGCCATTTACTGCCAGCAAATCACTGTCATGTACATTTATGCATATTTTGTTGCAATTTGGTAGTTGGATACGCTCAAAATCGAAAAATATGTGCGAAAATTTATAATTATATTTTATTATTTTACTTAATTTATCGACAAAGTGAATCATACTACAGAATTCGCAGACGATGTGAATATTCAAATAACACATCCTATAAACATTTGAATATTGTTCAAATAAAGCTTCTATGTGTATGTGCCTGATGGTAGGGTATATTATAACTCCCGTGACATGTTTTGCCACAATATTAATAGTCCGGCGGAACCAGGGTTGACAGGGATGCTATATTGTAATATAACATAAGTTGATATTTTCGTCACAACTTGAATGCTTTCTTTTCGAAAGATAATTGGACATACGGTTATCTAAATAATTTCTGTGTCGTTATCCTTTCGAGCCCCGACATAATGTACATTATTTTCCTCCTATTGCAAAAAATAGATATATGAAGAAACATAGCATCAAATGAGTGAATTTCATAACATTCAATATATAGAGGATATTAAATGAGTGTGGATTTCGTATTGAATCTATTGAACGAGTTGAATAAAACAGTATGAAGCGAGCCTCTGGCTCTGTTCAATAAATTCAAGACGGAATCTACACGAATTGAATATTCTTTTTATCACATACCCGGAAAATACGGCAAAAACCAACATACCTCTTTGACATTGCTACTAATAACAAGAGTGACACATGCATAATAAGGCTCTTTAATCAGAAGCACATAAAACAGTTCCATTATGAAACATCATAAATAATAAATGTGTGAACATATCTAACGATGTAAACAGTGTCTTTGACTTTTTGCTTACTCAAATTGTTCAACATTACTCCTGTGAGGTTATAAATTTTGTTGACAAACAGCGTATGAATAAATTCATGTAAATCGGCTCATTTACATATTATATGCACGGCCGTGCCATATCGTTTTTACGGCACGACCAAAACGGCACGGGTATGTGATAAAAACATTTTCAATACAATCCATACGTTGAAAATTAAGCATTTGATATAACAAATCAAATCAAACAAAAGTATTACACAGAAATCCCGCATTAACAGTTTTTTTCTATTCACACCTTCCACATTGCACTGTTTTTCAAACCATTTAGAATTTCAAATCGCCACCCCAATGGATTGAATCGATGCAACCAGGTTTTGAATAAAATGTACATTCCTCGTGCTATTGAAAAGGGGTGGATTTAAAGGTTAACCGCCGTGTAGGATTTTAAACAGTTAAAATCACACACTATTTTATCCATTTATGAAAAGAAATGAATCCCAAACTTCTTGTTCAAAGCCAATAACATTCTTTAGTGACATTTAGTGGGCAATTATGGCTACACGCCTCAAACACTAATATTTTACATAATGAACAGTTTTCGTTTCTATTTATCACATAAGCATGCGTAAATTTGAAACATTCAAAATGTCATTTTGTCTTCAAAAAGTGATCGTATTCACCTTCTGATATTCTATCCATGACTCCAGCTACGAAACAAATCATCACAAATGGGGCATAGGCCATGTACTGCATCATTCTGAAGAGAAATATCCTTGTACAGCGCGAATGCTTTTCATGAAATCCTTTCACAAAGATACCGTGCAACAACAATTGCTGCTGGTCTTATTTATATGCTTTGTATAACTCTAATTAACTTAATCCATCATGGCATTTTTTTTATCAACGGTTCAATTGAATTATGATTGATTATCTAATAATACTACACTGTTCATGCATACGAATATGAAATCAGCGGAGAATTTGCGTGAAAATGTCTTATGTGACAGATATGAGCCGAAAACTGTCCAATATTTTTACGAATGGATATCGCTCTCAATGGGCAGCCGTCCGTTGTCTTTTGTAATATTGCAGTGTAGACGACATATTGGACTGCTACTCAAATCTGGACTCTGACAACGACGCATGCGTAAGTTTTTCGAATGCTTTAATGATAACATATAAACCTCATTTTACATAATGGACAGTTTTTGGCTTATATCTATCATACATGTGAATCGGGGGAAATCGCATCATCGCTATCTAGAACGAATACCCAGTAACGAATGTATGTACCTAAGCCGAGTTTGGCTTTGCATTACCGTAAATGTTTAATCGGTTCTTTCAATGGTTCATTCTAATTACGGGCATTCAAAATCATGAGGTCAACGTAATAGTAACTTCAAATGTCTACATTTTGTATTTTTTTCACAAAATGATTGTGATTTTTCAAGAGGTGATTCATGACAATTTGTAAATGCTGCATTTTGTTACAAACACATCGTTTATTGTTTTTACACAGAAAAAAATACTTCCATACCACTGAACATTGCATATGAACGTACAAATGTATACGGAATAAGAAAGTATATGTATAAACTAAATGAATGTATAAAACGTAATTAAATATGAGTTGATATCAAGGACTAAATTAATATTATTTGAATGCACATTTGCATTAAAATATTTTTATTTTGTGTATTGCATTTGCGTATTTAAATGTATTAAATGGGGACAGATATGTCAACCATGACTCTGGCTAGTTACCAAATGTCGCGTAGAGCAGGGCACTTCTATGCCTCTTCATGCAGAGGAATATTTGATGAAGTTAACGTTGATGAATTTGTTGAAGTAGTTAGATATTATAAATTGTTTGCAAATTATCACATATTTTGTTCAATTAACGTCATTGAAAAATGGCTAATTCCATCCATCATGGTACGGAAACTGCAAGTTATGTTTGAAAGACACGGCAAAAGTATTATATGCCATTTTGGTAATGATACTGATTTTACAGCGTTGGAAGTATAAAAGAATCGCAAGAAATGGGACACATAGAAAATCTTCCTAAACACATAGACTATGTAACATCAAATTTATTTATTGAATGGGGAAACGTGTCTTTTATTTTATTCCGTAGAATAAAGATTACAAAACATTGGAATAATCGCCTAGGCTAACTTTGTTCATATTAACAATATGCTATTATTTTGTTAAACATGATAAGATATAAAGGAAAAGAAACATTAACTTATATTATGTATGCGATGTATTGGTCCTTGGATACTGTTTTCTTTGTCGATAGATAGTTTTGGTACAGATGACACTACACTATTCAATAATTCAATAAACGTTCACAGCACAATGGTTATTTACAATACATCCATCACTGTATGCTTTCCCAAATACAATAGTTATAATTCGTGTTTTTATTCTTCTTCTACAAATTTATCTCGCTGGTTTCAAGCTATTGTAAATTTGTTTATTGCTGTCATGTTAATGTTTTACGTTCATAATGTTGACATAATGAATCTTATAACAGGTGTATTGGAAAGTAAATCGTTTAGATTTACCAGAGAACTGACACAATGCTGGTCATAACAATACAAACATACGAGGCATAAATCATTATCTTTCTTTCTGATGCATTCAAACTGTGTCTGTTTGCTGCAATTATTATGCATTTGATGCCGAAATATCTATCTTTCTTTTATTTGCTTCAAAATGCAATTAAAATGATGACCGCAGTTTTAACGTGAGTGGCCCACTGACCAACTGAATATATTTTGTGAGAGCTTCTGAGATAAAGAATGGTAAACAGTTCATAACACCAGATTTAATCTTCTGTACAAAACTCATAGTTGTAAGGGCAGCTGATTGTTTCTATGATTAATGTTTTTTTCCATATCCTCCTACATATTGCGATTCATCTGAACCGTCAATAAATGCCATTCAGATTGAATGTTTTATACAGTTTAACGCTGCAAATCGCATACAAGTCGTGTACTTTTAAAACAAGACACAAAATGAGATGAATGAGTGAAATAAGCAAACATACTAATATCCTTTTTTTGTTATATTTTATTCTTATAGCCATAGCAAAATGAATAAACTAGTCACGTACAATGATTTCTTCTTAAATTCTATTTTGGTATGACATGTACGCTAAAATTTAAAATATTGATTGCCATTATACATCCTCTGACAGATACGATCTGGCCAGTCACAACATACACGTTCTCCAGTTCGGCAGACTCCTGCCCAGCACTGAGACCTTTTACATCGAGAAGTACAATAACATCCATCAGGACCCGCTGAAACGTAATATATTATGCAGGTAAACATACATTATGGCTAATTTGATATTACCAATTGTAAACAAGAACATGCTAAAATTGAACGTCGGCTTATTGCAACAAACCCGTAAGTCATTTTCTACCATTTTGAGAAAATCGCATTTTAAATTTTGAAGTTATGAGTAAATGAGCGAGTTGCGGGTTTGTGTAATTTAGATTAACCCTATTTAGGGGAGATCTAGAAGCAGGTAAGTATGTTCATTGCAAAATGCTCATCGAGACGAAAACAATGATACCAAAATCACAATATCGCCAAAGATTAAGTTACGGGGTTGTAGAAATAAGCCGAAGAGAATCCCATTTTGCACATTTTTTATCCGTATCAACATTATACTTTTCCAGTTAGTCACATATATTGATCAGTGATGTTCACTGACCTGGATAGAATATTAGAGCTATGCGGCAGCTGAGTAATATATACTTCGACGACACTTCTGGCAAAATGATAACATAAGTTTATATTTTCGTCACAACTTGAATGCTTTCTTTTCGAAAGACTATTGTACATAGTTATTTAAATAATTTTCTCTTTGTTCTCACTGTCCAATATTTTTAAGAATGGATAACTCTCAATGGGCAGCTGTCCGTTATTTTTGTAATATTGGAGTGTAGTCGACATATGAGACTGAAACTCAAATTTGAACACTGAAAACGACGCATGCGTAAGATTTTCGAATGCTTTAATGATTCGAAAATAAATATATCTCCTATTTCATAAAGATTTCAATCAAAATGTAGCAGAACTGTATTAGTCGTATTTACAAATTGGCTGTGAAATTAACAGCCTGATTAGCTCAGTTGCTTGAGTATCTCACTTGCTATAAGGAGGTTCGAGCACCGACATGATGTACATTATTTTCCTCCTATAGCAAAAAATAGATATATGAAGAAACATAGTATCAAATGAGTGGATTTCATAACATTCAATATATAGAGAATAAGTGTGGATTTCGTATTGAATCTATTGAGCGAGTTGAATAAAACAGTATGAAGCGAGCCTCTGGCGAGCTTCATGCAGTTTTGTTTAAGGAGTTCAATAAATTCAAGACGGAATCTACATACCTTGAATAATTTTTATCACATACCCAGAAAATACGGCGAAAACCAACATACCTGTTTGACATTGCTACTAATAACAAGAGTGACACATGTATAATAAGGCTGTTCAATCAGGAGCACAAAAAGTAGTTCCATTATGAAACATCATAAATAATAAATGTGTGAACATATCTAACGATGTAAACAGTGTCCTTGCTTACTCAAATTGTTAAAATCAATTCAACATTACTCCTGTGAGGTTATAAATTTTGTTGACAAACAACGTAGGAATAAATTCATGTGAATCGGCTCATTTACATATTATATCCACGACCGTGCCATATCGTTTTTACGGAACGACCAAAATGGCATGGGTATGTGATAAAAAACATTTTCAATACAATCCATACGTTAAAGATTTGATATAACAAATCAAACCAAACTAAAGTATTACACAGAAATCCCGCATAACCAGTTTTTTTCTATTCACACCTTCCACATTGCACTGTTTTTCAAACCATTTAGAATTTCAATTCCCTACCCCAATACAACCAGGTTTTGAATAAAATGTACATTCCTCGTGCTATTGAAAAGGGGTGGATTTAAAGGTAAACCGCCGTGTAGGATTTTAAACAGTTAAATTCACACGCTATTTTATCTATTTATGAAAAGAAATGAATACCAAACTACTTGTTCAAAGCCAATAACCTTCTTCAGTGACATTAAGTGGGCAATTATGGCTACACGCCTCAAACACTAATATTTTACATAATTAACAGTTTTCGTTTATATCTATCACATTAAGCATGCGTAAATTTGAAACATTCAAAATGTCATTTTGTCTTCAAAAAGTGACCGTATTTACCTTCTGATATTCTATCCATGACTCCAGCTACGAAACAAATCATCACAAATGTGGCAAAGGCCTTGTACTGCATTATTCTGAAGAGAAATATCCCTGTAAAGCGCCAATGCTTTTCATGAAATCCTTTGACACAGATACCATGCAACAACAATTGCTGCCGGTCTTATTTATATGCTTTGTATAACTCTAATTATCTTCATCCATCATGACATTTTTAATCAACGGTTCAATTGTATTATGATTGATTATCTAATACCACACTGTTCATACATACGAATATGAAATAAGCTGAGAATGTGCATGGAAATGTTTTATGTGATAGATATAATCACATAGACTATAACATCAAATTTATTTATTGAATGGGGAAACGTGTCTTCTGTTTTATTCCGTAGAATAAAGATTACAAAACGTTGAAATAATCGCCTATGCTAACTTTGTTCATATTAACATGTAATTATTTTGTTAAACATGATAAGATATCAAGGAAAAGAAACATTAAATTATATTATGTATGTGATGTATTGGTCCTTGGATACTGTTTTCTTTGTCGATAGATAGTTTGGTACAGATGACACTACACTATTCAATAGATATTCACAGCACAATGGTTATTTACAATACATCCATCACTGTATGCTTTCCCATATACAATAGTTTTACTTCCGAGTTTTCTAGACGAATTATACTTATGAGTATTAGTTTATTATAGCTGTTTGCGAGTATATAGTGTAGTGTCTATTACTAGTTTGGCTGATCCAGGCCATTTGATTGGCTAATGGTGATGACTGAATCTATTTATAGTTGATAGGTAATCATGAAGGCATTGCCTAGATAAGTTGTTGTGTGGCTATTTGAAGTTCGATGTGGTTGTATGATAGGCTCAGATTTATGGTGAATTCTTTAACATTTAGGGTTGATTCTATTTGATTGGTGTAGGGTATGATATTACCATGAGCTTGTGAACTATATACACGAATTTATTCATTTGTCAAATACTCATGATTGTCATTATAATGTGTATTAGTCATAACATATAAATATTTTATACACTCCTTATACAGTCAATATCCTTTATGAAAAATACAACTTCATACAAAAACATAAACCAATATGCTTCTTGTAATTCGTCTACCTATAACGTTTTGTTATAGTTGTTCTTGTTATTCGTCTTATACAAATTTATCTCGCTGGTTTCAAGCTATTGTAAATTTGTTTATTGTTGTAATATTAATGTTTTACGTGCATAATGTTGACATAATGAATCTTATAACATTCAAGCAGAGGTGTATTGGAAAGTAAATCGTTTAGATTTACCAGAGAACTGACACAATGCTGGTCATAACAATACAAACATACGAGGCATAAACCATTATCTTTCTTTCTGATGCATCCAAATTGTGTCTGTTTGCTGCAATTATTATGCATTTGATGCCGAAATATCTATCTTTCAAAGTATGTATGGGTTTGTTTGCTTCAAAATGCAATTAAAATGATGACCGCAGTTTTAACGTGAGTGGCCCACAGACCAACTGAATATATTTTGTGAGAGCTTCTGAGATAAAGAATGGTAAACAGTTCATAACAACAGATGTAATCTTATGTACAAAACTCATAGTTGTAAGGGCAGCTAATTGTTTCTATCATTATTGTTTTGTTCCACATCCTCATGCATGTTGCGATTCATCTTAACCGTCAATGAATGCCATCCAGATTAAATGTTTATGCAGTTTAACGCTGCAAATCGCATGCATGGCTTTATTGATACATTTTATTCTTATAATTAACTAGTCACTTACATTGATTTCTTCTTCAGTTCTATTTTGGTATGACATGTACGCTAAAATTTGAAATATTGATTGCCATTTTACATCCTCTGACAGATACGATCTGGCCAGTCACAACATACACGTTCTCCAGTTCTTCAGAAACCTACCCAGCACTGATACGATTTACATATAGCGTAGAGGAATAACACCATAAGGAGCCACTGAAACATAATAAACTATGCAGGTATAATAATACAGTATGGCAAATGTTATCATAACTAAACAAGAACACTATGCTTAAATAGCTGAGCAAAACATGTACTTTTATCATAATCTCTGTAAGTTGATATTTTCGTCACAAGTTTGATGTTTCCCTTTAGCAGAATACTGTTTGGACAAATTGTTGTATGAAGCATGCGTACATTTGAAACAATCAAAAAATTATTTGTCTTTAGAAACTGACCTTTTATTTACCTTTTGGTATTCCAACCATGACTCCGGCTACAAAACAAACAATCACAAATATTGAAAAAGGCTTGAAATACATTATTCTGAAAAGAAATATCCTTATGCAGCGCTGGAGATATTGTGATAATAATTTTGTTTTAGATAACTCGATGTACTTTTTGTATTGATCGCGTTGAGTAGATTTTATTTTTCTGTGAAGTTGGGCTAAATGTTGTTCCAAGTCGAAACCCATTTATTCAAGTTTGAGTTTAGTGGCTTTGAACGTAGTTTTAGACCAAATGTTGTATGGATATCTGCTTAAAACTGTCGAAGAAGTGTATGGAATATGAACGGCAATTAGGAAAATCTGTTTATGTTATTGACAGTGTTACATTCCATTACTCCCCCCCCCCCCTCCCTCACACACACTGAAAGGTGAAGGAGCTCTGGTCAATACATGTTTCCGTGTGTCCGCCCGTCCATTCAGCCGACATTTTACCGTGCTTCCAAAAACCTTCTTCGGACAATGAGATTGTGTATAGGGCCCAAGACCCCAAACCAATACCTTGTCTGTTTTTACTAATTACCCTTGTTTATAAGATTTAATTTGTACATGACATAGCTACAAAACCATTTGAGAAACAAAATGTATTAACATGTATATGAATGAACAATTTTGTATTGAGATAAAAAAGAAATGTGTTCCCCTTGAACCGCAACCTGAGGATACAGATATTTCCATAATGAAACGTTATTATGCAACATTAAAAAGAAGTAAACTGTACAAAAAAGAATTTCTTGGTTAGAAAACATGCCTGTCAACCCCATACAACCCAAAATCGCTGTGGCAGAATATGTAGGTAAATTCCCGACTGATAGTTTAAGTCACCATGGCAATGCAAAAAACACAAATCAAGAATATATTAGAACTTCAACTAAAACAAAAAACAATGTATTGAATGAGTTGGCAAAAACAAACCTGTCCGTCAAATTTTTTTAAAGAACAGTTTGATACTGAACATCCATCACGAGACTCAAAATTAATAGAAAATATCAAAACAAAACTGCAGAAAGAAAACATTCCTGGGAACCGCCAAAACAATGCTGATGACATCCGGGCCGTATTAAATATGACAACACATCCAAAATCTTTAGTCCGAGAAGTAATACAAATGGCTGGTTCCCCTCAAAATTTAGTATGTTACACAGAAAACCAACTCAAGCACTTATCCAAAGCAGGGTCACTCAAATAGAAGGGTCTGGACTCCGTGAATTAAAGCGTTGGGTAGCGATCACGTGATCGCGCGCAAGATGGCCGTCATTGTGAAACGGTGAAGAACGCATTGAAATAGATACCCTAATATTTACAAATTACTAAACATTATTGGTGTAGAGATCCACGAAAAGTTAGATCGTAAATATCCCCTTCTAATTTGACCAATTTCTTACGATAAAATCCATTTATTTATGTTGAAATCCGAAGTATATAATGGACGAAAACTCGTTTTAAGCCCAGATCTAGATTGTTGTCGCAAGGCGTGTATTTTTCGTAAGAAAATATAACCCTTTTAAGTTATAGAGTGATGTAGTCGGGACTAACCCATGTCTTTTAAAGGTTGTTGAATTAAATCATGCGGTTACTTTTTCATATTGTTTCCGATGCTAAGAAATAATAATACATGTACATGAATTTGAGCCTTTTTGATGAATTCGCCATTTTGAGTTTGAAAGATCATTACTCCGTTAATTCATTGAGTTTTATTTTAAATTTTCGATCTCTTGTTTTGACTAAATGGAAATTGAAAATGTACGTGTGTTATCTATACACGCGTGAAAAAAGCTCTCCGATAAGTATCGACTTATATACATACATGGATTCGCAACTTCCGTATTAACAGTTTAAAGTAATCAAATCCCGCGATAATAAGACGTGAATCAACGGGAATACAAGCTATTGTTTACAAAAGCGAAAATACGAAAAAATCCGTGATATCCGAATGATAATAACAGCGAAAATATCCGTGGTATTCCGAATGTTTAATCTCGGAGACGAAAGGATTATAGATGTCCGCCATCTTGGAATTTAAAATGTTCGACTGATGCCTTTTTCAATGCTTATACTTAGACTTTGTGGATTATAAATGTATCTCAATATCTTTAAGGAATTTGTTGCATCCTTTACCAATTTCCCGTGCCCAATTGCCAGAGTTTTATTAGTATAATCAAATTCGTAAACACTCAAATACAGCTGTCGGACATTGCCGAGTATATAGCAATGCATTGTGGGATCGCCGAACGATATCGTTTGATCTATTTTTAGCAGTTGCGAATCCATGTATGTATATAAGTCCTTGATGTTTATATAGAGATAATCGCCTGAAGAGCACGAGTCCAGACCATTCAATTGAAAGACCCTGTCCAAAGCAAGTAAAACATCAGTAGTCGGGGTTGACAGGACCAAGGACTTATATACATACTAAGTCCTTGACAGGACTTTTAATTTAGGTGACGAAGTGGCTAAATAGATTGCTATTTAGACACAACAACGTTCATCTTGTAGGTAATATAAGACAGTCAAGGCTTTCCATAAAAAACAGATCTTGAGTTAGTTGTGAGGTTTGTAAAATTCAGTACATGCAAACCGGGACCAGTACATTGGTTTCTGTATGCATAAACTGGCCATTGAAAACGGTTTATCCGGATAGAATTTATTTTATACCTTTCCTGTGCTTCATTGCGCATGCGCTTCACGTGCCGGTTAAAATGGCGGTTACCGAGAATGTTTTGATTTAGCAACTGTATTTTCTTTTCCAGTAAGATAATCAGCAACTATCACTTGGTACTTGTTGTTGTGAAAATTTCAGTATCAATTGTTTTCTCGAGTTAGCTCCCGGATTTTGTTGATCTCTTATCGAAAAATCATTAAAAAACATATTTACTGTTTACAGATTGTGGGTGGGGTATTGTTAAATAAGCATGGTCGTATTAGATTTAAAACACATCGTTCACTATCCTCTTATGGACTTGAAAACACTGTATCTCATGATCAATATTTTAGGTTTTAATATATCATGGCGTAAGTTATGTATATCAAAATAACTGCTTGATTGAAAGTAGTTCTGGGTCCCATAACTAAATTGGTCTTTTTTATTTCGTCTTGTTGACCATTTTAGTTAATGGAATTGTCCTCTTTCAAAGTCAACAGCTTAAGACGCTTGTTCACGCGTCTATTGAATCAGACCATTTTACATGCTTTCTGGAATGCTACGGACTTAATCCAAAGCATTAACGAGGAAACTAAGGGTAGTATGAAACATCGGCAAAATATTATATTAGATAACCTTTCGTCTGTTGAAGGTATATATATTATCTGGAGCTTTTGAACTTGTTCCCCTTTTTCTACCACAGCTTAGCTGCGCACTTGAAACTTCTCTGCATGGTCTTTAGACAAACTATGGCTGTAACTTTTGACTAAATTAAAAAAGACCAAATATATGATTTACCTTTGAACTCCTGGGCGCCGCCAATGTTGCGTGATCAAAACAATATACCATGTGATTATAGGCTTTGTTCATGTAAGTTTCCCATGGTTAATTATTTTTTCTTCAGTAAAAATGAGGCCTGGTATTACGCCACATCAGGTTTCTGATGCCAAACCATTTCATCCGTCTACTCTGCTATCACTAGAAGAGCAACCGTCTGGTTCATTTTCTGGATTTTCTAAAGGTTGGTTATTTTCTAATTAGGGTTTCTGATATGTAACACAGAAATAAAAATGAACAAAATATTTATAATATTTTTTTTAGCTGATGGAGATTTGTACTACAGAACTTCCATTCTGCATTAAATTTAAAACAAAATTTTGGGATTTGGATTATAACTATCCTCTAATTTGATGAAATACAATTCTGTCTAAAATCTATTTCTCACATCCTGTGAATAAAACTTACATGATTTAGTATTATTTATTGAAATGTTTTATAATTATTTCTTTAAAAAAATTATAATTCATTAATCGAACACTGTATATTATTACATAGAACATATTCTAACTCGGTTAAGTGTCTAACAGGTCTTCTCCCAATTTGGCCAAATATTGCGCTTGAATTTACAAAAATGAAAGGCTAAGGCCCCTTCCCAATTTTTGGAAAAAAGGAAAAGGACCTGTTTTTCGTAAAGTTTTACATTTTAAGTGCAGAATTTCACTCTGGCAATGACATGATTCATGTGTTCTGTAATTGAAGAGTGTTCTTTAAAAATATATAACTACTTTACCTATTTCAGATGGGAAAGTATGTTGGATAGTAAGAGGTGCTTTACTAGAGGTGATAGGAGTATCATCATGTGAACGTTTAGCAGCATGGGGATTTGGACAAATTCTTAGTGATGAACATACAAATGTTACATGCGTGGAAGAATTTAGTGTTGGACAAACAAGAAAGCTAT
This sequence comes from Lutraria lutraria, assembly GCA_964023205.1. Taxonomy (NCBI): domain Eukaryota; kingdom Metazoa; phylum Mollusca; class Bivalvia; order Venerida; family Mactridae; genus Lutraria; species Lutraria lutraria. The sequence continues at coordinate 19,374,310 of OZ026847.1, forward strand.
TGGTTGGTGTCTGTAATGCAACAACAACTGGTCTCCTTTGTTTGTTTGATGTCTCGTTATCCAAGGTCATCAAGGCTATTGAAATTCCTCAACCAGTGAGTGTTTTGGTTATTTTTAACATTTAGTTCAGTTGCCATCGATATTGATCATAATAAATACAGACCCTTTTGTGTGTCAGTTGTAACGCACCCACTAGGCTTAGTTGATTGTTATTTAGAATTTGAAATTAATGCATCAAGGGCAAATTTAGGTTTGATTCCCATGCAGTCATGCCACTATGGAATTTTGATATAAAAGGATGATTTTCCTCCATATGTGAAGAAGTCGCCAGTTCTTTATGAAAGGATAAGTTAGTACTGGTTATAATACTGTCCAGGAAAACTTGTAAGGTGAATGGGCAGTTGTGTATACAGAGGTTAGAATTGTTACACCGTTATAACAGAAAAATTGTTGTAAAACTACTTTAAACTCAAATAAATAACTAAAATCAATACTTGCGTTCACTGTTTCTTACATTTATTTATAGGTGACAGAGATAGGCCTTGTGTCAACATCTACTGGAAATCAAGTACCAAGATGGGCATTTAGTGAACATCTAAGTTATTTCTGTGGTCTCGTTGCTGTTGGCTGTCAAACAGGAAAAGTCTTCCTTGTTGGTAAGTACATTTATTGATTTTATGGAAATATCAAAAATCCTAAATCTGGATTTTTCATGTATTTCATAAAGCATGTCATATTGTATGTGAAACTTAGCTCTCCATCTGCTAGGAGGACATTCTGAATGTTTGTTGAAGTTTTACGAGATCTCAAGACTTTGTTGATACCTCATTTTCATTCAAAATTATGCTAATTCATGTTGTACTGTCTAACCTAATTTTGAATATCAGTTTACTTGTGTTGTAAAAAAAAATCATTGTTAAATTTTTACTCAGACATGTGCACGGATGATAATGAATTTTATTCTGATGAAGAAGTTCCCAGTAAAGTACACTTTATATCACCTCGGATACGGGATATAGAGAACCAAAGATTTCACTGTATGTCCCAGGGATTACATCTTGCTATGGTTTTAAATGGTAAGTAGATGATATGATTTTGCTGTATTGTTCTTTGCTCTGTTCTCTGTAGAATCTTCTTCGTCTTGTTTTCTTGTATTATACTGCTTGAAGCAACTGATTTAATAATAAGTAAACATTATGCAGAACCCTTATACAATAATTATTGCTTTTGATAGCATTTAAATATATTACAATGATCAATGTAATTTGTTTTCGCTATTTTTGTATTTCAATTTTCAATACTCAGGTTGTGAAGACCATCATGTAGTCTGTGTTAGGCACAAATGCCCTTAATTAAACTACAGTTAGTAAGACCCACACTTCATTAGTAGACATATTTTTAATTGACAAACACCATATTAAGGCTTTTGTTGTCAAATGGCTAGTAATCACTAACCCCTGACCTTTATAAATGAGTGTTGTTCAAAATCCCTCCATGGTTCAGCAAATAATTCACATGTAAGTTACAGGTTACAGAAGGTCAATGCTTCTACACATGCATGCTTCAACCTTGTGGTATTCCTTTGCTGCTAAAAGTGACCCTAGCTGTTGGTGGAGCATTAAAACCAGGAAAGATAAGCGCAACATAATCTGTGAGTCCTGAATGTTTAATTGTATTTTTTTTTTAGATACAATGTTTGGAAGTAATGGATTTGATTACCAGAAACCAGATGGTGTTATAATGAAGACTTACAGACTTGATGCTATATCAGTTACATGCCTTGAATATATTCCACAAGCAGGAATTCTTGTTATTGGCTACAGTTTTGGTTGTTTTCAGTTGTGGAAACTTTCAGTTCCTGTTTTAGAGTAAGTATTTCTCTGGTGAGGTGTCATTATTATGCCCCTGTATCGATATATCAGGGGTATATTGTTTATGGCCTGTCTGTCTGTTTGTACCAAACTTTAACCTTGCCTATAAAATAGAAACACTTCCACCTACAGTCATCCAACTTCATATATTGGACATCCTCTCTATAGGACCTGTGCCTTTTAAGGTCTGTAGGTCAAAGATCAAGGTCACCCTGAGGGTCATTGTATCTTAAAAACACATATTGTTGTTTAATATATTTGTATTACATAACAATTGAATTAATAAAATATCATCTTAGAGTATGAAAAACAGTCAAGAATATTTGTTGCACTAAAGTTTACATACCATATATATAAACACCCAGGGAATTCTTCCTAAGTCTGTTTTGTGAGTCTATAAGTTACATAAAGACCATCATGTGATACTTACAATACCTGTAGGACAAACACTGACACAGTTAAACCTTCAATTTAAGGTCACCTATCAATAAAGGCCACATTATGTCTTTCTCAAGGGTGGTCTTTGTTCCCAGGTTTGACTATTGAAAGCCAGTCCAAAAATAAATGGTCGTTATAATAAGGTGGTCTCATTATTGAATGTTATTCATTTAGATGTATATATTACCTCTGTGTTACAGATACAGCAGTAGATTGGAATCCGATCCGATGCCTGTGACACATATAGCTTACCAGGAACCAGAAAATGATCCTAAAAACTTCTGCTATATCTGGATAGCTCGTGGAGAGAAAGAAACCGGAGAGTATGTTCATTTCATTCAAGTTAGAACATATTTAATTAACTGTTATTCCTTACTTTTATTGAGAGTGACTTCGATCGGGTGGGAAAGATTTTTAGTGGTGACTGATTTGTATTAAGGGTTTGTTCAACACTGACTGTTTAAAATATGCTTGTAAAGTTTTTTTTTCAGTATTGTTAAGTCAGTGATTTTTTTGGAATTTTCAATACTAGACTAACTGTGGCTTTCTGAAGGGGAAAATATAGCACAATATTCAGAAAAGGTGAAAATAAGAAATAAAAACACTCTATCTTATTTTGTAAGTCTAATCACATAGTGCTTGCTGCTCATTTTTTCCGTATACTATTCATATTTCCTGTTCAAAAGCCTGGAATACTGTAAGCAATCTTGCCTTTGATTTCAATGGATTACTTTGCATTAAGCTGTTTTTAGGGGAAAACATTACTTTTTGTGGCTTGGGGAAACAGTCCATAATTTACAAGGCTGTAAAATATATGAAAAAAGATCCCTATTAGTGGAAATATTAAAATCTATAATGCTATGTGCAATCTATGTATTTGGTAATATAGTTTTGTCCTTCATTTCTACAAACAAATTTCAAATTTTCAGTCAAGTGATGGATTCCATAGGTAGTGTAGCTATGTATCAGCTTGCCTTCAGCAGTAAAACCCATTACAGTAGTTATGGTGTATACTATGAGGAACTCATGTCTGTATGTCTACGTTTAGAACATGATTTAACTACAAATCTTGTTCAGCATGGTAGTAATTACGATGGGGCTAGTAGAATTCTGGGCTGTTACACACTACAAGATCCACATTATCAACCACCCAGCAAGTTACATACAGATGAGAATGACTCATTCGAAGATGGTAATTAATTTTATCCTGAATGAAAGCTTCGAGTATTATTTTATCCCTGCAAACAAAGTTTGAGAGAGGTTATATTGGGGTCACTCTTTCGGTCGGTTGTTGGTAGAGTGGTCGGTAGATGTCATTACCATGAAGTATTGATGTGAAAGACACAATTTCCATGCCCATTGATCCACACATTCCAGAGTTAGGTGCCCTTGAACCTAGCCATATCGTGTACAATGGCATTATTAGTGTCAGAGCAATGACGGGGGTATTGGTCACTTCTGTGACAAATATCTAGTTTACTTACTTGTCCCTTTGTCTTGCTTACTATTCTAGAACTTCACCCTTATTGTACAATGATAGAAATGGTTTCAACAGTCATTCAAATGTTCATGTATGGCTCTTTCATTAATGAATTTCTTTTTTAAAAGATCACATGTTTGCATCTTGTTGCAGCAGGGATGCTAAACCTTAATCATGCTTGTCTTGAATAATACATGAAATATATATCAAATGACAGATTTGCTAAATTTCAGACAAGTTTCTGAAGATTGTCATACTTTCCAATCAGTTTCAATGTCTTTTCTCAATGTTTTTTGCCATGGAATCATTTTCATTTACAAGAAATTCGCAGTGAATGCGTGAGTTATATTTCTTGAAATAAAAATCTAATCGTTTCACAGGTATTCATGGACCAGACCTCAGTCTGTGTGTGTTTGTATGGGAAGCAACTGAAGGTAGCATGTCATCAAGAACTTGTAGATATCTCGCTGTGTTTGATATAAACAGATGGTACCATGCACAGATGCCTTCAACTGTAAGGTAAGACTCCAGGGATTTTTCACCATCTGACACATGGTTTACAATATATGCTTCATTGTAGATACAGTGCAACCTCTCCAAAGCAATACACTTTGAGACTTTGGGAGAAGCAAAATCATGATGTTGTTTCGAGAATGTTGCCTAGAGAGGTTAAATTGATAGTGAAACAGTACTCTTGGGAAAAAACATGCTGTTGTTGCAGGGAGGTTATTGCTCAAGAGAGGTCTACTCAGGAGAGGTTGCACTGTACATACTTGTAGCAGAGAGAAATGACATAGTTAACCAAGTTTGATACAAGTTTTACAATTCATTGTCTTTGCCCTTAGTCACATGTCACTATATCCATGATGTAAAATTATGACTATTTTCTCTGGTGACTAAATTATAGAAAATAACTTTAGATATTACAATTTACTGATTAAGATAATGACCTATGATTTTAATACCTGTATGAGAATTGTAGTCATATTACATTGTGTATATTTACAGGTATGTGAGTGGTTCCAATGACATGTGTGCATTCCTGTGTTCATTTTTACTGGATGAAGCTGTTGAAAAAGCTGGAAATGACAATATGTTGGTATGTTTTGTTTATATAATGTCAAACGTGTGAACAAAGGCCACGCTTGGGAAAGACAAAATATGGCCTTTAATGACAGAATGTCTTTACCCGAAGGTCTGTCTATTCTAAATAATCAATGACTTTTTTTTAAAGAAAGGCCTTTATTTACATAGTGGCCTTTATTCAGAGGTGACAGCTAACACAGGTTTGACTGTACACAGTAAACAGTGGATCGATGAACTGAGTATTTATGTACAAAGGTTCAGTTTTTATCAGTTACTTATATAAAATTGTAGACTATTGGTAATAAACCCTTCGAATAATTGTACACACTTCTGAAAAGGAATAGATACCAATGTTTTGATACAGTGATCCTGCTAGTTTTTCCACTAATTGATGGGAATGAACATATTAACAGAGCTATTTGTCAAATATATTCCAACATGCATAGCAACTTCATCAGCCTTGTCCAGTTAGCTCTGTGGTTAGAGCGTTGACTACTGATCAAGAGGTTGTGAGTTCGAACCTCAGCTGATAACTGCCCACCACGATATAACTGAAATAATGTTAAAAATGGCATTTAATCTGATGAAATAAATAAGCAACTTCGTCAGAATGCTTTTGACTTCTGTTTGAACTGCTGGTATGGATTGATCTGTAGGATGGAGTCTCATCCTAGTTTTGTGTGTTACAACTCAAGCTTGATTATTTACTATTTTAGATGGCTCATGTTAGAGCTGATAGATTATGGAAGTTTATCAATCATTCACCATTACCTCCTGAACAACATTTTTATCCAACATCTTTAGCATTTGGTAAGTGTATGTCTGATGAATATTTGTATTGTATGTATTTGATACAGGGTTTCCAATAAGTTTGTGGCCAAGTGGCCCAAAAGCTAGACTAACATGCCTGCTGGGGGGGGGGGGCAGGCATTTTTCCAGCAATATCTAAAAAAAAATTCTAACTAGCTCAAACTCATTACTAAGTGACTGAATTGGGCGGTGGTCAGTTGTTATGTTGTTATTGAGAACCCAGTGATATATTTTTGTGCAGAAAACATGACACAACAGTGTGAATGAACTCTATAGGTACTGTTCCTTTGATTATAAAGCTTTGGAGTCCAGTATTTATATATAATGATTTAATTTATCACTGTTAATAAAGAACACAAATAATTTGCCAACTTTTTGGGAAAAAACTCTGTACATTTCATGATTTCAGTGCGGCACTAATCATCAGTTCGAAATAAAATGTGCTGGAATCTTGAACTGAAAGTACTTACATAAATACATTATTTTCAAGCTCAGAGAGAATCACTCAGATTTTATTTATTTCTTAATCATATTTTCACTACAGAGGTAGCTGTATTGCTTGAGACTGGCCTGGTAGAAGCACAATTTCTTGGTTCTCAAAGACAGCTGTTAGCCACAATGGAAGCCAAAGGACCAAGTATACTACTACAACCTATGGATGTTTACAATCTGTGTGTACATGTTGGCCTTCTTCCACGATCACCTGACGTTACATTAAACAATTCTAATTTGGTAAGGATTTTTATTTCAGTTTTAACTTTAACACTATTTCAGTGGCTCTTCTGTGTGTACTTTTGATGGGTTAAAAGAGCAGGACAGGGTTTTCATTAATATTCAGAACAACAGATTTTCCTATGAAAATAACAAATTCGGCTGGGGGTCAAGTGGGCCGTCTACTTAAAATCGTTCACTTAAAATTTTCAAAATGTTAACAATTGTAACAGATTTTTTTGCAATTTGAACAGATGGTTTTCAATGATTTTGGCAATTGGTTCTTAATTAAAACCCTGTAAGGATGATTCCGAGAAATATTCTGAGAACTTTCCATAGTACTGAAAGAAAGGAACACAAATTCATCATGACTTTTAATGAATAGAATCAGTAAATGTATTATAGTGATCATTGGATAGTGATAAAAGTACACATTATTAAACTTAAAGGATAGAATTTTAAGCAAAACTTATACATATAAAAGATATGAAACAATAAAAAGGGTGGGAAGAGGCAGCATTAATTAGTAGGGGTCATGCATTAATTAGGGAACATTCTGTATTTTGTTGATTGACTGTATAATAGGTATGACTGATTGTCTTATTGTTGCAGGGTTTGAGGAGGGAGTTATTATTAGGATTAGCTATAGAATACAACATGATCGCTTTCTTGAAGTCATGTGTTGTGGAGTGGGCAACTGGAGGTAAAGTTGGTTAAACCATGGACTATCACACTTTATTGTTGTTAAATGTAATATACTATCAGTTTGCTCAATAAACTTTATTATGAGCTCATAGGACAACATACATAGTAAAAATATCCAAAATAAGAATTATGTTGTCCAGGTAACAAAGATAGTAATAATAATAAAAAAAAGACTTTTAGCAATTATTATGATATTAAAATTCACATGAACTGGTTAATATTATCTCTGCAAGTCTTGGAGCAAATGAAGCATTATTGTTCATATAATTTATAAAGAATAATTCTGACATGTGTATTTTTTTGTATTTCATTTCTTCTATCCTTCTCAGCTTAATATATTTCTAAATTTCTGGCTACAAAATTATGTAAACCTTAATTGTGTGTAGCCCGACATATATTTTACTGCCTCGTAAATAAGTTAATAAATTATTATTTAGATGTATTTCTTCTTAAACAGTCATTGAATACCTGAAGCTTTGTTTTATTTGTATAATATTGAATTTGCCATTCTTGAATAATTTTATGAAAAAATCTTACATTTACAGAATATGAACATCATGGCTGCACATTGAAGTTTTTACTGGATTGGGCCTGGAATACTGTATCTACCACGAAACATAAGATTGATAATACATGTAAGTATGGTTTTGATCAATATTTATCTTAAAATATGAGTCATTATGTTCATTGTAGTTGTTGAGTTGCATATAAGACTTGCAGTGTAACTTTGATGTACATGAACCTATCTGTTGGTGTGAAATATACTAGCTGTAGGGTATATTCTGTTTTAGTGTCTTATGTTGTTCAGTAAATAAAATGTTATTATGGTCAAGAAATTTTTACTTTACAGTAAATTGTAGCACCCTATTATGTATATATTTATTAATGCATGACTTCTACTGTGTGGAAAACGAAGACAAATTAGCTGTATTCAAGTAAATCATTCTTAGTGTATTCAATAAGCTGTGGTCAGAGGTCCGATTGACTGCTTTGAAACAAAAATAGCTCGCCTAGAAATCCCAAAAAATAGGTCGCCTAGAAATCCCAAATACATCATTTACGTAGTTGGAAATGAGCATGGAAAGCCACCTTCAATCAAGGTTTGGCCTCTGACAGTAAAACTTAATGAAAACCTTGCATTCTGCAGGTTTTACATCTTACTTACTAAGCAGTGGTAGTTTATATATTTGAAATAATATAATTACTTTCCAGGTGTGCCACTATTCAATTGGTCAGGACTACATTTAGACAAGAGGTCTATGCAGACATTAGTGATGTGTAATCAAAGATTGTCACATCTTACTACACTGTTCAGAACATTCCTTACACAGTCTGGTCCTATCACAGAAGAGGGTAAGTGTATTGTCAAGGTATTGGGATCCTAACTCATTACCTCAACATTGAAGAGTATTTAAATAGGCTAAAATTACTGTCAACAGCATTGAAACTGAAGGTCGTGGGTTCAAACCTCAGTAGGGACAAACTTTTTATGTTTTAATAAAAAGCCTGTGACACAATGCAGTTGCATAAATTGCGATCCTTGTAAAAGAAGTTTGAAGTATCAAGATAGTACCCTTGATTCAACTCTTTTTGTACATCGACCACTGGAGTAGCAATTATTAATGTCAATATAATTTAAAAAATAGATTAGTGATATTCTCATTGTATGAATGACTGAATTGTTCTGAGGCTGACAGAAGAATCCACAATAAATTATATAAAATTAAATGTTTTTCCCATGTATATTGGCCTCTGTGGTTATGGTCTCTGACTAGTAATCTTTAGTCCCGCACAACTGTGAGTACCATAACAGATGAACATGTGTGGAACCTGTCTAGCTGGTTTACGAGTGGTTCTACCCGATGCACGTCTAGGGTCCTTTCCATCATTAAGGCTGGAAAATTCACCAAATGAATAAAGTCATGTTAGGTTTCATGTCTACATGCATGTTAACTAGAGTCAAGGCAAAATCTTTGTCACAAGTTAGCTATTCTTACACTGTATTTTCTTAGTGGAACTTATTGTGTATGTTAAAGTATCATTATTACATTTTCAGGTAGTCGAGAGTTGCAGAGTAAAATTCTTGTGACAAGTTTATTATCTCAGCATCTTAGTGTTGTACTGTGGTTTGTGGGAGCTGGTCTCTTACCTGAGGATGATGGTAAGTTGTCCAGTTGATGACTTGAGTCACCTGTGTAATTTCCAGGAAACTTAAAAATTACTTCTGACAAGCAAACAGTTGCCATTGTTAGCACTAGATTTAAATTAGAATTACATTGTACAGTGCAACCTCTTCAAAGCGAAACCCTTTTGGAGTAGAAAAATTGTATTCTTGATTAGTGGTTTTTGCTCTAGAGAGGTTAAATTCATAGTTAAATTGTGCAGTGGGGAAGTTGTTGAAGGGAGGTTGTTGCTCAAGAGAGGGTCGCTCTATAGAGGTTGTACTGTACTTGACTAATAATGTTACAAGCTCAAGGCTGACAGTGGACTTGTGATATTTTTTTTCAGTTTTAATATTATTGCAATTTCTGCAATGTCTAAGTAATTTGTATGCATACTTTTGAAGTAACTTTAGGTGATTACATATTAAGTATTTGTAAACATGTTAACAATCTAAAGAGTAGTTAATTCATTGTTTACAGACACAGAAGTCACTCTTGGAGGTCAGTATAGTTATCCAGCAACCAGTCTGATGATGGCTTATAAAAATAGACGTAAAGAACTCGACAATATTCATAGGTATGATAACGTTTTTAAATCCAAGTTAACTGATTCAATACTTATCAGTAAGGTCTTAAAAAATTGTTTGCGGTAACCCTACCCAGAGAATTTTCAGTGGTTAGCTAGGTAGGAAATTTATTTTTACAATATGCTTTTTAGAATGAACTTAAAATACATCAGAATGCTATTTTTTAATGTAAAAAAATCATTATCCTGAGAGGTAAAAAAAGTTGTATAGGGACCTTTCTCAATCTGGTTAGTAGATAGCATTATAGCAAACAAAATATTTTTTAAGGATGGCCTAATGTACATTTAAATGTATGTATGTTTAGTATTTAATCTCCCACTGAAAGGTATGATAATGGTTTTCTACTGTCAGTCTGTCTATGTGGAATGTTTTTTCCAGAACATAACTTCAAAACCATTAAAGATATTTATTTGAAACTTCAAACAAAGATAGAGGGCATTGACTAGAAGTGCTGGGTATAGTTGTCATAACTAACCTTATCTGTTGTTTAGTTTTAGCCCTTTTATTTGACTTTAAAAAAATACATTTTCTGCAGACCATTAGACAGAAATAGTTTAATTGAATTATACAAATAGTAACACTATCTATATTATATTTACAGTGGTGTAAAAGATACAGATTTGCTGATGATTGATGGGTTAGTTGAAGCTATGGGTGTACAAGATGTATGGGAGAGAGATGGTGGTACTGGCTTGTATCCACCTCCAAGTTTATATGTATGTAATCATTGTGTCTTGTAGTGCAATTTATGATAATTGAAATAAGATTTTAAATTGTGTAATGCTGATTAAATTTTCATTTCAATTCTTTAAGTTACTGAGATTGTTATGTGGACCCTAGATTTATTTATTGTTTCTGATAGTTTACTGTTTTAAACTGGTTCATCTGTCAAGCATAAGACAATGTTTATATTTGACTTTGATGCTCTATTTTCTGTTGAGAATTGGATTAAATATCGTGCTAAAAGTTCTAAAAGCAGGGTTCTCAATAAATTTGTGGCCAATGGGCCAAAATTCTAAACCAACAGTCCTGCTGGGGGGGGGGGGATCCAGGCATTTTTTCAGCTTTTAACTTTATAAGATTTCTAACCAGCCCAAACTTGTTTCTAAGTGAATAAATCGGCCGGCGGCCAGTTGTTATTGAGAACTCTGAGAAGTATATGGTATATATACTAATAATGATTTAACACATTTCTGAAAACAAGTGTCCCATTAGTGTGTCATTGGTAAAAACGTTAATAATATAAAATTTAGGATAATCAAATCATGATTCTCCTATGATTTATTTCAGTCGTTGTTATCAACTTACCTTCTAGAGAACTGTGATATGTTGTACAAACATTGTCTTGTGTTGTATTTACTATTAGATCTTATATCTGTGGACAGTACTGAAGAAAATGATTCAGTAAGTTGATTTATGTATAGTTATAGTATAACAAGTATTGCTTCTAACACCTCTCAAGGCGTGCTCTGGTGTGAATAATAAGGCTAGACAAAAAATAGTCAGGTTTTTAGTTACTTTACCAAAACAAATAGGGAAGGTTGGTGCATCTAAACACACATTTTGTTTCTTGAGATGTGATTTGTCCCCAAAGATTTTTTTACTTTGAGAAACTTACTCAAACTTACTTAGTATAAAAAATTGGGGAAGTTGGTTGCAAAATTTTTACTTTTACAATTATTTTCTGGACACTCATTGTGTGTATCTTCAAGATGTGATATGTTCACAAAATATTTTCGTACTTTGGGTATTGCTGTTCGAAACTTCAGGGTTGGGACCCAATAAATAGGGACAGGTAGTACAACTTTTGTCAGGCTTTATGAATGGTGATATTGTTTAGCTAAATCAGGTATTAGGTTTGATATAATTTTTAAAAATACCAAAATATTAGCTGACATTTAATCAAAATATCTAAGTCTGGTATTTTTACATGTAGTAATCCATGTATTCGTCATTTTTATTTTGACTCTTGTAAAAATTTTTATTAATTTCAGACACCCAGTTTCAAAAGCTGGAGTTGCAGTATGAGTTTGGTGTCTAGCTTCCATTTTCAGTGTATAATTTACAAATCTTGTTGTTTTCAGTTTTCAGAGAAAGTTAGTGGATTTGCTAGAAGATTCAACTTACCTAATAGCATGGTTAAACTCATTCAAGCTTTCTGGCTCCTTGATCATAGAGACTTTGAAGTGAGTTCTTTATATCATATATAGTATAACATTTACGTGACATTCCGAGTCTTAAGACTAAAATCTCAGACCTTGCACTAAAAATACTTATGTTTTGCAAATCATCAATATAATAGCTCCTTTGTATTAATCCTTAAGCTTCTAATACCCCTCAGACAGAGACCTATTACACCAGTTGAGCAATTAGCTGGTGTGAAGTTGACAATTATCTGGGGTAATAAATTTGTCAACTGTCATCATGGAATATTGTACTTAAGCCAATTACAAATTTGATCCTTGATCTGCTTTTTTGTCAAAAGTTATCATAAAATAATCATGATTATTGGCATTGTTTAGCATTAATCGATTAAATTATGATTAAAGTAATCAAAAACAGCAGTGATTAATGATTAATGCATGATTAATGAAAAAAGTAATCGATTAATATAATCATGATGATTAACGATTATGATTACCCCATGTCTGACTGAATGATAAGTGATTTGTTTCAGGAACAATTAATTATGTTGTATCCAGTTGCTGACAGCCTTTTGTTTAAGATATCAAATCAATAGTTTATTCACTTGTGTCTCATTTATTTACATATTGAACATGAAAAACAACATTAAAAATGCGCTGTGTTAATTTATATCTCCCATTTAATGTTGAGTTACAACATGAGACATTATTACTGCTTACTATATGATTTCTCTTAACATCAAGTAAAACTATAAGTTCTCGAATGTGTCAAATGCTTCTGACATATATTTAAGTAAAGGTATATTTGCCGTTCATTTTGTAAACTTTAATAACAACAGTCTGGTATATATAGAACTTTCAAACAGAATTTACCATTGAAGACAACTATAAATCATGTCCTTATTTCTTTTCCTTTCCCCTTTAGCTCACCTGGTGCTTAAATTATCCCAAAGTGTAATTATACTCAGGTGAGTGATATATGGCCATCATAGCCCTCTTGTTTCTTTTAATATCTTTTTTCAAGGAAATATCATATGATTGTTTATGATTTCAGGAAGGGTTGAAGTTATTGTTAGATCCAATGGTGAGATCAGATTTCAGTAGATGGCAACATAAGAGAATCATGAAGGCTTTGTTATATCAAGGTGATGCTAAAATGGCTCTTAGATACATCAGTACAGTTAACCCTGCCTTAACCACACCTGAAGAAGTGAAATTAAAGCTTACAGTTTTATTAGCTAATGGGTATGTGATTTAGATATGTATGTCAAAGGTTTTTGTACAAAGTTGTTAATTTTTTTTTAGCTTGCATCGCTTGTTATATCAAATCTCCCAACTGCACTCAAAATGTCATTACAATTTGATTTCTATATAGCTGTCTCGAAATTATAATTAATTATTGGGTTGGCCTTTTTTTCTAAACGAAACTAAAAAAAGTATGAATTACACTAAAATTGACTCAACCAGAAGAATAGTGGTTTTCATTTTCGTGATCTTTGATTCACTGAATTATTTAGTCACTGGCATCAGAAACTTAACTTGTGAAATGGTTCGGCATGTCTTGCTATGTTTATTTGTGTGTTGGTAACAAACAAATACAAGCCAATTGGATAATAAAAATCATATATTTTTTCCCTGGGGTTTGGTGTCGCACCAATGGCCGGGGGTAATCTGGTGACTATTCCAACTTAAATGGTGGAGGAACACCCCAGACATACACCTGGGTAGAACCACCAACCTTCTGTAAACTAACTGTGAAATTTAATCGTGGGTGAAAATTGTATGTAGCAGTGAGAGGTAAGTGATTAGAAAGCAAGAATTATCAAATGAAACTTTTAAAATTTATATATTAACTATTGTAGACTTACAGCTGAGGCATTGGAATATCAGCGTGTTTGTTCAGACAAGAATAATATCAATGATTTGCTATCTCATTTATTTCTTGGATGTCAACAAAGTAAGTTTTTATCAGTATTCATTTGTTTAGTATCTAAGTAATATTTAATGTAGAAAGTTTGCATCGTCTTCTTGATGGTGAATGGTTCTGAGATAGAGATTAAAGGAAACTATGATATATTACTCTGTATTACCCACATATGGTATGGTATGCTGGTTGATTAAAAATGTCTCAATTTATATAATATTGATTATTTTTAAGACTAAGTGCAGAAATGTATCTGCAAAAACACGAAGTTCATATTAGATGCCATATATCAGTTCTGTTACTTTTGCCCTTTATGGTTTATAGCCAATATTAATTGATTCAGAATATTGGATATTCTCTGCATTTAAATATTACTGTTTTGAATAGATGTCCCTTAGGCTGAAAATAAAAATAACTTTGTTTGAAGTGTTCCTACCTACTCACGAAAATCCTAGCAAATAAAGAAAAATCAAATTTTTGGGGGCATTTTGTTTTGTTAACTATTGTTATATGGTAAAAGAAATTCGTTACCTACCTACCCAGTGCTAAAATTCTGGTTCGAAGCATTCCAAACAAACTTATTTTCATTTTCAGCCTTAAAGTTAGGTTACTTAATTTTATGTAATTTGACAAGTAAAACTATATGTAACACTTCCTGATATATTTCTAGCTAAGACAGTGGGAAGTTTACTACAGTTACCATTGTCAGGAGAGGAGGAGAAATTCCTCGTAGATTATCTGATGGATTCCAGTGAGCCCCATTCACAAGAGTTACTTGTCATGCATTATCTACAGAGAGCAAGATTTGTGGAAGCCATACAACTCAATGAAAAGCTGAAACACTCAGTCTTGGTACAACATTTATATTAGGGATGTCAACCGGAGTCCGGATATCCGAACGTTCGGATCCCGTTCCGAAGTTCGGATCCGATTTTCGGATCCGGATGTTCGTATCAAAATACTACCGTCGTCTAAAATACGTATAAATGTTGCTGAAATCCACTGTCATAAAATACAATCAAATTGTCGAACACACGGGGTGCAATTAAGTCGACGTCGTCATGGTGATGACACTTTAACATAGTATATGCTAGGCCTACAATATACACCGGTGTCACTATTGACATCGTATATCAACATTTTACTTAAAGTACGGTATATTGCGATTTTATTTAAATGTCAAAACTAAATAATAGTAATGACGATTAATTTTTCACACGTCTTATTATAATAATGAAAGTTTGTCATTTGATGATCGAATGTTGATAATTGGTGCACGTGCAGTTCTAACTAAAGACTTATTTATCAAGTTTCAAAGTTTATTTAGTGATACCGCATAATCAACGTCAACGTCCCAGACCGATTTGAGTAGCATAAAACGACTTTTAAAAAATCGGTCCATAAAAGTTTCATAAAATTCGGTCCATCGCTAAGCCTGTACGTGCATAATGTCACAAACCTTCCTGTATGTTGTTCGCGCCATTCTCAATACCCCAATTATTAAAACACGTCGAGGTAATCATACAATCGCGCGGAGCGATCATTTGTTAATCCCATCAAATCGATGTTGATAGTAATTAGTCCCAACACATGGGAGACAAGAGTAAAACAATTAATGCACTGATCTTTTGTGTTAAGTGATGTGTTTGCACAAAGTTAGCGATTTCAATTGTTTAAAACGAATTATGCTGCATATAATTATGTGTTAAGTTTGAGTTAAAGAATTCAAACGTCGTTCCGAACGCAGATTCCGTATACAGCCAGTTTCCTCCCATTTAAGTGGCATTTCGGTTTAATCAAAGGCGGTGAATTGTTTTAGAAGTTGGTATCAAATAAAAATTAGTTACAGCAAAAGGACGCCGACATTCTTTGGTCCAGTTTTAGAAACAATTCGCCATTACGATTTATTAAATAACCCGTGTAACTTAAAATACGCGTCATCATCTAACTGGCAGGTATAGAGACATGATGACGTACGCACGCTTTACACTAACTTTAAATTCAGGAATGTTCCATCTGGACTAAAATAGAAACCTGGCAGTGAATCTTTGAAATGGTTCACACCGGTTTGAGCAAAATACGTGCGGAGTTTGATTGTACTGTGCGTATTTGTTTTTCATTATTATTCGTTTTTTAGTCAATATCAGGTAGTTGTACAATATTGAATATGATATTAATTCAAAATAAGTGAAACAAGCGATGAACAGATGATCGCGAAAACTGGTTACGCTAAAACAGTAAATGCTAAATAACAGTGTGAAGATCGATCCGAACTTCCGGATGTATCCGGATGTCTGATCCGGATATCCGGATACTTGATTCGGTCAATTTTGACATCCCTAATTTATATCTGATGTTCTGTAACCTTGAGATATAAGTTCTGCACATTTGGTCTAACATACTGTCAAACCTGTCAACAAAGGTCACCCTTAGGAAAGATATATGTGACCTTTATTGATGGGTGACTTTATTATGATGTCATGGTGTTCTAGATAATCAATGAATGTTTTAAAAGAATGAGCTTTATTCACATAGTGGCCTTTATTGGGAGGTGGCTGCTAGCACAGGTTTGACTGTATTACTCATTCCATGCATCAGATGCATAGGTGATGGAAAATAAATATACTACGCTAACACCTTAAAATTTCAATTCATCCTAGCTAAATTGTGTTGCTTTTCTTCTAAGAGAATATATTATTCTAGAGGTTATCTTTTTGGGGGAGGGGTATTTGTCCGGTATCACTGCGACAATAGGACATAGTACCTCCATTGAAAATAACACTATACTAATCAAGTGTATGAAATGAAACCTGCCTTCATGGTCGAGTAGTTGATGTCGCCGACTTCAAACCACTGTGTAGCCTCTCACTGATGGAGAGTTACGGGTTCTAGCCCAGTGACTGACCATGTCTCTTTATGTTAGAAAGTAGGCAGTTGCTTATGGAGGATGGGAGTCTAGTACTGGTTCTTCCTAGGAATGATGGTTAGGTGAACTGTCCACCTCATATGACTGACTGCTGAAAAGGGACGTAAAACTCAACCAGACAAACATGAAATGAAAACAGCTTGAGTTTACTGAATGTATTGAAATTTGAATATGCTTATTTGAAGAATTATCAGATAGTATTTTATTGTTTGTTTGGTTCTTTACAGAGTGAGAGTAACTCTGCAGCCAGAGAGAGAGCCGCTGCTCGTAATGCTATCGTAGAAGGTTATGCTGGTATACTTCCCTCTATACAGAGACGTCTTATGTTTAAACAAGCTCATGTACCTAAAAAGAATGTACAATGGAGAAGAGAAGGTAAATGTAGTCATTAATGGAACTGATTTATTAAATTCTAAGAAGTGTTCAATATGTTATATTTTTTGTTTTATCTGTACATAGTAAAATGTTCATGGTCAGATGACTTTATTCAAAATTTGATTAACATGTAGCTCTTAGGTACCTGAAAATATAACTTTTATATAACAATCTAAATCAGCCACTTTAAGTTCACAAATAAGAATTTGGATTTGTTGTAATTATACATACTTATTTTGAAGTATCCTCTGTCCATAGAATAAGTAATTTCAAAATGGATGCCATTTCAGCAAATAATTTCCAATCCCTACTTTAAACAGCTATTTTTTGTGGCAGTTAACCACTCCTTATCTTCTTGCCTTCATGCTGGTATTAAAATAACTTTTAAAATAATTTGTTTGTATGTTAACTTTTAATTTCTGGTATATGTTCCTCTTTCTAGTGAGACGCCCTACTCCATTGTCGACACAAATTACAAAATGTAATGCTAGAGTGATTTCTCAGTCAGCGTTCATCATGACTATCATGGAAAAGCTAGATGAGATAGAAACACCAGAACTTAACCAGTAAGTTACTATCATCACTGATGTGTTTGTTGGTAGTTTTATATATACAATGTATAATGCTTGAAATATGGACTGGGATTTTGGAAATGTTATCCTGGTTAAACAAATTTTACTTTGTTAGGGATAGAGTTTGTGCCAAATCTGTATGCTGGAATTATTCTATACTCCTTTTTGTAAATCTTATTATTCTCTACTTCTTTCTTTCTTTTGTGTATTTGGAAATCATATAAATATGTAGAATAAAGAACTGTTTTTATTTACTTTCTTATTTTCAGGACCAATGTGCAGGATAGGTCTATAGGTCCGTTTATTTGTACTCCTGTTACCCCTGCTAGAAAATCTCAGAGGTAAGACATCACTTTAATGTCAAATGATATTTACTTCTACGATTGATACGAAATGAATTGAGAAGTAAGGCTTAGGAATCTCCCAGTCCATGTGAGATGTGATTTTTCTCCAGATTTCAGTAGATTGTAATGCCGAAGAGGCTGAAAGTTACACATGTTAAATACATCATATGTTAATAATGGTTCCTTTGATTGGTTAATATATCCAGCTCATCCAATCAAAACAACTTTCAAGACCATAACATCCTTGCAATGTAATGACATCTTTAAACTACAACAAGAAATTTCAACTACTACATGGCCCCCAATCATCTGGCCGATGTATTTTAAGCCCTACACCCCAATCAAATTCAGGCATTCAGTCTTATTCTCTTAAAGTGATATATCTTTTTGTATCTAGTTGTAAACATTTTCAAAAATAGACATTGATTTATTGTTTTAAAACACATTATAGCTGGTAAAGATTTTGATCATATTTGTCAATTCAACTCGCACATTTATCTACTTAAGGGAATTTAATTTTGGGGTCATTTATACACCCACAAGCAATGTTTAGGGGGTATACTGGAGTCACCTTGTTTATGATGATGGACTGAGTGTATGATATAAAACTGATTTTTTTTTGAAAAACGAATTGTGTGTTTAACCTATACTTGAAGTCCACAGAAACACTGTATAAAATCCATACATCATGATGTTTTTTTGTTTGACAGAAATACTCCAGCCACGATGTACCCTGAACATGAAGGTAATGTGTCTATGACTGATGGTTTATCCTTCAATAAGTCACTAGGAATGTTTAATCCTACTGATACACCAAGCAAGTCAGACAAAAGGTATGTATATACACTGAAACATGTGAACAAAGGCTGCCATGGGGAAAGACAAAATATGGCCTTTATTGAAAAGTGGCCTTTATTTGGAGGTCATTTTGTTCAAACAATATCTGTTTTTAAAAGAATAGCTTAATTAATTGGGGGCATAATTATGTGTAAACGAAGAAATAGGCTGTCGGTTGGTCTGAATGTTTGTCTCACAGCTCATTCAATTATCAGGTGCTTTAAACTAATTACTTTGTTTGCCTTAAATAATTTTCTATTTTATTGGATTATGTAAGTAATACATATATAACACTAAATTAGAATTGATTAAAGTGTACTTATGATATTACAGGAGTAGTAAATTCTTCTCAGCCAGTTGTCTCTCCTTACTGAAGACACCTACACTGAAAAGAATGACGCCAAGAAAGTCGTGTTCATCTAGTACAAATGTGATCACTCCACAGTCTATACTGAAAGTACGACACATGATCTCAGCTACATCTCCAAGTCCTCACAGTGCTGGTACAACGCCTAACTCACAAGGTAAAGTGTCTCTGTTTATTACAGGGATAAAAGTGTTCCGGAATATGCTGGAACTTCAGGTTTTTTTCTCAGGTCCAGACTGTACAAGTTTTCATTGTTTCTACTGCACCAAGATTAATTCTGGTTTATCGCAACATTTAACTTTCATCCATGTTTTTATGCACTTTATGTACAAGTTTTTATTGTTTCTACTGCACTAAGATTATTTCCGGTTTATCGCAACATTTAACTTTCATCCATGTTTTTATGCACTTTATGTACAAGTTTTTATTGTTTCTACTGCACTAAGATTATTTCCGGTTTATCGCAACATTTAACTTTCATCCATGTTTTTATGCACTTTATGTACAAGTTTTTATTGTTTTTACTGCACCAAGATTATTTCCGGTTTATCGCAACTTTTAACTTTCATCCATGTTTTTATGCACTTTATGTATGGCAAGTCTTTGCACTCCATCACCTTGTTGATTTAATTTTGATGCAATCTTAGAATTAGCCAATAGAGAGACTGTATACCGATATTTTATTATCACAGGCTCTGAGAATGTTTATGGAGAGTTGTATTTGACTTTGATTTAAATAGACACTGCTGTATGAACAATAATTGGATATGAAGTTGTACTATCAAGAATCAATATCTTCTGTGATTCATTGTATTTTTTTTGGGGGCTCCCTTGCTACCGCTAAAAAGTACACTGTTAAAATTTAAAATGTATGTAGATAACGGTTCCTCTGATTAGTTAATGTCTCCAACTTCAACCTGGGTCACACCCTTGTTCATACTGGATTGTTAGTCAAAACTGATGTATCAGTTAGTATGCTGATTCCATGCTAATATTGTTAGTCAAAACTGATGTATCAGTTAGTATGCTGATTCCATGCTAATATTGTTAGTCAAAACTGATGTATCAGTTAGTATGCTGATTCCATGCTAATATTGTTAGTCAAAACTGATGTATCAGTTAGTATGCTGATTCCATGCTGATATTGTTAGTCAAAACTGATGTATCAGTTAGTATGCTGATTCCATGCTAATATTGTTAGTCAAAACTGATGTATCAGTTAGTATGCTGATTCCATGCTAATATTGTTAGTCAAAACTGATGTATCAGTTAGTATGCTGATTCCATGCTAATATTGTTAGTCAAAACTGATGTATCAGTTAGTATGCTGATTCCATGCTAATATTGTTAGTCAAAACTGATGTATCAGTTAGTATGCTGATTCCATGCTGATATTGTTAGTCAAAACTGATGTATCAGTTAGTATGCTGATTCCATGCTGATATTGTTAGTCTAATCATTGAACTTGTCATTTTTCAGAATTAGAAGGAAGCAGTAGAAAGTTGCCACGGAAACTTGGTTATGGTCCTACAGGTACCACACCACTGTCTGGTATACCTCGACGTCTGATGGGAGATATTTCATTATCAACATCTCTACATTCACCCAAGTAAGTTGTTGCCATCTGAATGATCTTTACCCTAGGATTCATTATTCAGTAATAAGTTTCATCTATAGAGGCAAACTTTTAGGTATCTTTCACAAATTCTATTATATGAAATAATCTGATAGATAGATTTGAATTAACAAAATTGCTTCAAATAGTCAGTTAAAGCTCATACCAAAACTAACTGGTTAGACACTCATCTGTAGTATTTTAATATTTTTTTTAATCAATAGGAAAAAGGACACTTCAGGGTCCGTACTCACAAAGCATCTTAAGATTTTCTTTAACTTAAGTCTAAATTTTTACTTAAGTGTAAATTTTTTTCATGGTAAAAGTTTGTAAACCAGTCATCAGAAGTGTGAAAATGAACAAAGATAAAATCATATTATTGTGATATTAGTACAAAAGAGTTAAGGAAAAAGTCGGATTTAAGGAAAAATATAACTAAAGTTAAACATTACTTCAGATGCTTTGTGAATACGGACCCTGAGAATTGTTTTAATGTGACATGTCATTACTAGCTGTTTATTTTGTTTATATTAAGGTTTATACTTTAATCTTGTGTTATTTCTTTTCTAGGTCAGTTTCATTTGTGGAGCCAACATCTCCTGAAAGTCCCCCTGTGAAGCATACACCAACACGTGCTCTGACATCACAATCTACCACACCTAAATCTGTATCATTTGTTGATAAGTCATACACCTCCGCCTCCAAACTACAGCCCCTCTCAACGCCTAAACAACTGAAATTTGTAGAACCTGTAAAATCAACTGGAACTGAGACTTTTAAGAGACAGGGAAGTTCTTTTGCTAGAAAATCTCTGTCTCCCAAGACACCTACTCCACCACCGAGCCCAAGATCTGTGAAGGATAGAAGCCCAACACCAGAAAGGTAAACATTCAAAGCCATAGTGTTAAGTAAATGACTTCATAACTTGTGTTCTTTAAATAGCATTTTGTTAGTTGTTCATGTGAGAAATGACAGTCATGATTGGTTTGTACATGTATAATTATGTTGTAAGTTTTTTGGATTAATTATGATTATGTATGATTCCATTTATGTTATTCTATGAACCATTAATATTAATGTGATAAAGAATACTATTAAATGTTCTGAATATTAAAAGCTAGCTTTAGCTGTGATCCCGTAACATTTCTCATTTCGAGAAATTGCTCTATTCAAATTTAACTTGAACTTTGTTCAGTAGCATCTTGTTCATTGTGAATACTGCAGGTCTATGTCATTTAGGATTAGACATATAATTGTCCTACCATTTTTCAGTTCTGAGAAGTCTCCTAAGTTTGTTAGTAAATTAGATGAACTACATAGACCACCATTACACGGTACACCCTCAAAACAAGATGCTGATTTAGTTCTACATCTTGATGTCAGCGAGGATGATATTAGTGATGGTAAGTGGCTTCATTACTCATTCTTGTACCTATGTAAGCCCATCCAGTTAGCTCAGTGGTTAGAGCATTTGCCTACTTATCATTTGTTGTGGGCGAGGCACACACTGTCTGTGACAAATTTGACTGAAGATATTACATCCTATGTTAAATTGTCCTCCACCTCTAAATTATGTGAGGTAGCTTACCAGAAGCTTGCAGAAAGAATGTGGTTAGTACTGGTTAAGGCCTGAATGAAGTCTAGAGTAGCTGGTTAGTATAACTTGCCCGTCACGATATAACTGAAATAATGTTGAAAATGGTGTTAAATCTGAAGAAAGAAAGAAATAAATGTATCTATGTACGCTAACAAACAATGTTATCTTTCAATATACTGACAGGAGCAAGAACTGTATTGATAATCAAATTTAGTGTGTAGAAAAAATATAATGTTTTGATTGTCAACAATTACAAAACTGGTGATAATCATTGTGACATACAGTCTGAAAACTGTCTGTGATTCCATTAACTCAATAATAATCAGGCTTAAAACTGCCGAGTATGATGGATAGATGTACTACTGTCAGTTACTAAAATAACATGTCCTGTGTTGCTAATGGGTTAATCAATCATGTTTTCTCTAAAACTTATAAAATACTTGCAATTTCATAAATCATTTAATGCCATTGCAATTGGTCCAAATGAATGGAATGCATAACATTTCTATTAAACAAATTTTGTATCTATGCATAAAAAGTAATTGTTGATAAAAGAATTTATGTGTTTACTTTTTTTTCAGAGGAGGTTGAAAATATGGAGCAAAGTTACGCATCAAGTAAAATGTCTCCTGCATCAGCTGATATGTCTGTATCCTCGACAACAACAGTTAGAGAACATGTGATACGAACGTCATCTTTATCTCCCCAGGTTAGCCCACAGAAACAATCCCCTGTTAAACCGTCTTCATCACCTACAGTTAGAGTATCTAAGTCACCACTATCTCAGTTCACATCTCATGAAGAGACGTCACTCTCTGAGCATGCTCACTCTGACCTGCAGACTGGTTCCTTGTCTGGTCCGTCTGCTGCAAGGACTAATATACAAACTGAAAGTGAAATGGAAGTAAACCAGTCTGAGAATAAAGAAATCTTTGAAGATTATGAAGAGTTAAATCCACCTGGAGAAATTGAGGAGATGGATGCTGCTACATCAAGCGGGGAACAAGGGGTGCAGTCTATCAAACAGGAAGTAGATGAATTCTCAGTTCCTCCAGAACCAGTCCGTCAACTTGTACCTCCTATTTCTTCCAGTGAAGAGTTACAGGTGTGTCTTTGTTTGATTATTAGAATGATTTATAACAAAAATCACTTAAAATGAAGCATTTGCTGTATATTCTTAATTGTGTATGTATTCTCTTGATATCATTGGGAACTTGAATGTTATTTGATTTTAGCTGACAGGTAATATTATATTTAAAGTATTTGTATTCATGTTAAATGCTATTTATTTTATTTTACAGTTTTCTGGTCTACAAAGAGAAAGTTTGAGTTCAGGATCCCGTGAGACAACATCCGTTGTCAAGGTGAAGGATTCCCCTCCTCACCCAGACTCTGATGATGTTCAAAGTGAACCACAGAGTTTAGATTATATGCAAACCATGCTTAATGAGATAAATGACAAATTTGGTGATTCTCCTATTAAAACAGATGTGGAAACTAGTACAAAGATTGAACCTGAAAGCAATACAACGGCTCAAAGTAAACAGAGTCGTACTCGACGTAAATTCCTACTTTCTGTTAAAACAGAGGAAGAAAGTATGTCAGCCTCTGGAAATACTGAAGTTATTAGTCAAGGCTATAGTTCTGGAGAAGACAAGTCAGTGCTTGAAGATATTCCAGTCACACCTACAAGGTTGTCACGTCGTAATAAGAAAACTGAGAATGAAAATATTTCAGAGGAAGAACCTTTGACACCAAGTCGTGCCACTAGAGGGCACCGTAAAAAAGATGGAGAACAGGCAGTGACAACTCCAACACGGTCATCAAGGCGTTTACAACAGAAGGAAGATTTAGTAGAACATGGAACAGTTACACCTACCAGATCTTCTAGGCAAAAAGCTGTGACAACTAATACTATGGACACTGATGAATCAAAAATGTCAGAAATTAAAGCAGAATCACCTAAACCATTTACATCCAAAGCTAAAGAAGCTGTCCAAGAATCTCTAGTGCAATTATCACAGGAAATAAAAGAGCAGATGGACACTGTAGCAGAATCTTTAGACTCACCCTCGTCCAAAGCAAAAGAAGCTGTTCAAGAATCACTTGAACTTTTATCACAAGAAATAGAGAAAGCATCCCCTGAGAGAAGTTTGACTAAAATCAAAGACAAATCCCCTAAAACACCCACAAGATCAAAACGGGGCCAGAAAGAAGCTGTAACACCAACTAGAATGTCATCAAGGTTAGCAAGTAAGACTGAAGACACAGACAATGATGAGAACTTACCAGTAACTCCTACCAGGTCAAAAGGTCGTGGCAAGAAAAGTGTTTCCCCAGCAGGCAATCAAGAGAAGCCTGTCACCCCTAGAAGGGGAAGAAAGAAGAAAACGGAGGAAGAGGCTGAAAATAAAAACGACAATAAATCAAATTCTCCTGAACAAAAAACTGTAGATATTTCACAAAGTGCTCAAGTAAAGCGAACTCCAACGAGAGGAAGACGAAAAAAAGATGATTCTGTTATTGAAACCATTTCAGTTGTAGAACCTAAAACACCACCTAGATGGTCACGTGTGTCAAGTGAACATTCAGATTCTAAGCGAGACAGTTTTGGTCATTCTGAAATACCAGTTGATTTTGAAAATGATCAATCATTGACTGCTACTCCAACTAGATTAAGCTTGTCTCGTGCTTGTAAGACTGTAAATGAAAACACTGTTAGGACTCCAACTCGTAGACAAAGTGTAGGACACTCTAGCGCAAGTAGTGATGATGTGAAACCTATTAAAACACCCCCACGTCGACAAAGTTTGGGACGTGGCTTCAAGGTGCGGGATGATGCTTCAACAAAATCAGCAGGATCTCACATATCCGAACTTCCTACTATTGAACAATCTCCTGTGAAGGAGGAAGAATCAGATGTCCCTACCACACCTTCTAGAAGGGGGCGTTCTAAGAAAACTGTAGATTCTAAAGAAGTTGATGAAAAGAATACAGCACCTGTAACTCCCTCAAGAAGAGGGAGACAGAAGAAAGTTAAACCTCAGATTGAAGAAGCAGATTCTAGTACAAAAGATGATGTCAGTGACAAAGATGAAGACAAAGATGAAGCATCCGACAGTAAGAAAGCCAAGTTAGAAGAGAAAGCTGCACCGGCTGCTCATACACGAAGTCATGATGGGAAAGATAAAGCCTCAGACATGCAAGGTACAGTATCTGTTGTGAACATCTTCCTGACCTTAATGAGTCCCATGTCAAATAATTATTCAACTTCATGAACTATTCATGAAGAATGCAAGAATAGGTCAAGAAAAAATCATGTTTTCATGAATTCCTTCTGAATGGGGTATTTTTATGTTACAGTCAAAACTCGTTATATCGAAGTTCGTGGGACTTGCCAAAATACTTCGATATAAACAAACTTCGATATAGGTTTTTCGATACCTGTGTTTACATTTTAGAGCTCAAGTCAGTGTGTCGTAATAATAACGTAATTGTGTTATTTAGTGTACAGGATTGTAACGGGTTATAAGAATACAGCATTTATACCGTTATACGGGTACTTTCGATATATCTATTTTGCTATATACATTTCAAATATGCATAAAGTAGTTATAAATGAGCGTATAGCAGCATTAATAATAATTCGTTTTATCAACGAAAAGTTTGTATCAGTTTTTTAATCGTGAGAATGGACACTAACATGTTTATACAGCTGTCAATAATTAAATATCGATTTTAAATTGTAAGTGTTTGTTTGCGGAAAAGGTGCGAACATTTCTTTTGTAAGTTGGCGACATAATTGGTTCAACATAGATGGTCACTTTATAGTTGAAAATATTTGGTTCGGACCGAAAATCTACTTCGATATATAAAAATATCGAGAACCACGAATTCGATATACGTGATTTTTTAAATATGTAATAAGAAGGATAAAATTCGGGACTTTATCTTTACTTCGATATAAGTGGGATTTCGATATAAGCGATTTCGATATAATGAGTTCCGTCTGTATATGTATTTGATATTCCTATACACATAATTTCACTTCTGCCTTTGGAATCTATTTATGATGTCCTTAGTTCAAACTACTTGTCAGCAAGAACATTTCTTACATTATTGTTGATTTGTGACGTCCATTGAAATTTCATTTATGTTGCAAGCTGTATATAGTTGGCTCTTAGTAATTTTTCATTAATACCTTATTCTTAAATAGGCATACTTGCTAATGATACTTTCAAAATGTGGCATACACTTACGTATGAAACTCCTTAATATACTGACTTCCTAAATATAGATTTCATTAATCATCAAGGATGGAATTATTCTTGGCTTCAAATTGTGTGAAATGAACGTATAGAAACGTACAGTAAATTATCTCATTCTCTCATGTTTTTTTTCTATTTTAGATGTATATGATATACAACCTAACAGTTACCACTTCTCTGACCCAATGCACATTGATACATCAGGTAGGTATCTATGGTTACATCTTTTTCTTACACTACTACCTATATATAGAGTGTCTTGTTTTATACCTATAAACATTTCAAGATGAGTGAGTCCTGAGTTTTAGCTCACGGGTGAGAGGTATTAGAATACTATTTTGTCCGTCGTCTGTCCACAATATAGGAAAATGTAAAAAGAATCTTCTTGTCTGAAAACACAAGGTTTGGAGCATAGATATTTTGCACGTTGCAACATGTAGAGGCCCTCCAACAAAATTTCTGAAATAATATCCCTGAGGTCTTTTATCCAATATTTTTTACTTACTGCAGTACAAATTTTGATCAAAATCGTTAGTTATATTGCCATAACTCGTTTCTCAGGTGAGCATCACAGGGCCATATGGCCCTCTTGTTATAATTGATTGTCTATGTAAGACAGAACACTTGTTTATTTCTGATAAT
Source organism: Lutraria lutraria (assembly GCA_964023205.1). NCBI lineage: Eukaryota > Metazoa > Mollusca > Bivalvia > Venerida > Mactridae > Lutraria > Lutraria lutraria. Next base: position 19,401,771 of record OZ026847.1, read on the forward strand.
ATCAGTGATTACTCTTGTGAAACAGTGATTGTCGATTGACTCTGACAGTGGATGGTAAAGACCACTGAGTGTACAGACTTTTACTGCATCTTTCTGTCACCTGGTCAGGTTTTATAATAGGTGGCCATAATGATCCACCATACATTGTTTAAAACAACTGGATGTGTTATACAATATATGGTGGACCGTTATGGCCATCTAGTATAAAACCAGACCATGCAACATTTCTTTCAGCTAATATGTTTCATTTTCACTGACAGTTTTGATTGACTTGAAAATCATTGATCAGAAACACTATAATTGGGATATGTCTCATAATCCAAAATTCAATTTACAATGATTCAGTGTTCCTTTGTCTATTGTGGTCAGTAATTCATTCATCTGTTTGTGTGATAGATGAATTTTTGATACAAAAAGATTTGTACAGCAAAAATAGACAGGGTGACAATATTCCGGATTTATCTGTCCTGAAAGTGCTATGATTTCTGAGCAAAATTAAAGTTATTTGATGAAAATATCTCAGGAAGTGGCAAAGTTATAGTCAATTTAATCTGCTCTGAAGGATTTTCTTTAAAACAAACTTGAGTTAGATATGGTACCAATGTGATTGAGGGACTCATGTTTGGTAATAATGGCCGGATGCTCATGATATTCAGGATTTTTTATTTGGCTCTATTGATACCCCTGAATAGAATATCTGCCAATATGAGTTGTATTGATTGTGATAATCAATGTTTAATTATGTTGAGACTGACAGGTAATAACTGTGTTATCATTTTGTATGTTTGTGTATTTGTAGAGCCAGCAGTAAAAGCTTTCACACCAGTGAAGTCCTTCATATTCTCTCCACCTATAACTCATACACGCTATGTGATAGATAAAAAACAAGAAGAAGGTATACTTCTACCTCCTGGTCAAGCTGTCACACAAGTTACTGAAGTTGAAAAAACAAAGGAGAAAAAGAAACCAAAACGCAGGTACGTTAAAGTGACTATTAACAAGGGTGACAATACATTCTGGAATTCTGGATTTATCTATCCTGAAAGAGCTATGAGCAAAATGAAAGTTATTTGATGAAAATATCTCAAGAAATGGCAAAATTATGGTCATTTAATCTGCTCTGAAGGAAACAATGTGTTTGAAGGCCTCTTGTTTGGCAAAAATGGTCGGCTGCGTATGATTTTTAATTTGGCTCTATTGGACGTTATCAACATTAAATTCCACATTACTTTTGGTGAAGATCTACTATTTGTATACAAGAGGGAATCATTATGTTATGTAATTACTTATTCCGACTTATAACCTAAAATGTTGGATCTGAAACCATTGACTTTGTATAAAGTTTTCTTCATCATTTATAGTATCACTTTCTCCAAGCAGATAAGTATGTGTGTCTGAATTCTTGTTGTCATGTTGAATACCATTGCACAAGGCCATCCTTTGACCTTATAAACAGTTGCTTTGCAGTTACAAAGCCAACTTGTGCAAAAATCCCCTCACCCCATAGGTTTTAACAATATTAATTTCAATGTTTTTTGTTCTTGACTACAGCTTTTTATACTCGCTGCAAGCGTGTGATATTTTAGAATTTGCCTACCTACCCACCCATAGAAAAAAGTTGTCTGCGTAATGGCAAACAAGCATTTTTCTAAGAATGGCCTTAAAAATGTAATTATTTTTTGTTTGTTTCTTCCTCAGAGTGAAACGTTTATACAAGGAACAAGATGAGATATTATTGATCAGTCCTGTCACACAAAATGACGGAGATTCTGGTTCTGAAGGTCTTGGTATTGTTACGAGATCAACACGAGGTGCAGCAAAGAAAGCAGAGACTAAGAAAGATGGAACAAAGTTAATTGTACAAAGTCTCGCCACCAGGGGTAGAAAAACACGCACAAGTTCTAGATTTGGACCAGTAGGCTCAAAGAAAACTTAACATTTGCTATTATTTAGGATTTAAAATTATAGAAAATTGGAACAAATAAGATAGAGAATGTTATATTGGTTGAATATTCCTGCAATAGTGTTTTGTCTTGAATTACTGATACAATGTAATTGTATCTGAGTATGTATGTATGTGAGTAATGTAATGCAATAATGATTATTCTGTTTCTTGAAGGATGTCAATAACTGACCAATATTTGTTCATATGATGCTAAGCTGAAAACAAAACACGTTTCCACTAACATACCAGAAAAATATAGGGTTGGTAGAAGTTTATTTTTCATGCATATTTTTAAGGTTTGGAGGTATAGTTCTTATTTGGAAAATTTTGGCAGGAAACCTTTGTCTTAAGTAATAGGAAAAATAGGCTCCATTAGATTAGTGGAAACGGGGAACTTGTTTATGCTAAATGAAAGGAAATGTATTGTTTAAATATGATGCAATTTTGCGTAGGCCTCTGAATCCCTTATTCACTCTGAATAGTGTCCTCACTGTGGTGATACTTGTTTTAGCATGTTTGTGGATGTGTTATCTGTCTCCATTGAAAACTGCTCTTAATGGCTGGAACAAAATTATTCCATTTATCAAGATCTAAATTTATTTTTTTGAAAATAAAAATATTGTCGAAAAAAAAAAAGTTCCATTTATCAAGAACTAATATAAATATTTTTGAAATATCAAAATAGCCATGTTTGCTCATTAATATATTCTGTTAACATGTTTATAGATCACTGATAGATGGTTCATTAATTAATCCAGCAATGTTTATTTATTTATATCAATAGTGATGAAATTATGTACACCTTTATATACAGTGCATCCTCTCCAAAGCAACACCCTTTGGGAGTAGCACAATTATGTTGAGAGGTTGTTGCTCTTGAGAGGTTAAATTAATAGTTAAATCATGCACTGGGAAAATATGCTGTTGTTGAAGGGAGGTTGTTGCTGAAAAGAGTTAAATTAATAGTTAAATCATGCACTGGGAAAATATGCTGTTGTTGAAGGGAGGTTTTTGCTGAAGAGAGGGCTGCTCTAAAGAGGTTATACTGTATATTGATTTATTATTGGTGTTCGCTGAAGTGACCTTTTCTTCTAATATGGAAGATTTTGTACTGTGGATAATTGAGTAAAAGCTTATCAAATTATTCACATGTTTTTCAACACATTCAGTAAATTAAATGTTATATCATATTCACACTTCAATGTAAATTCTTACATATTGAACAAGTATTCGTTGCTGCAACTTACAATATTGTATCATAAGTGCTTTACTTTAGAAATACCTTATATCAATATATTTATGTGTTCATTTTATTTTGTTAAATGTCATCATTTCGAACATTCTTATCATATCCTATGACATTAGTTATTTGTCTGCAAGTATAAATTTACTTCCATTTGGTAGGTAGGTGACATTCTGAAGTTTGTTATTAACAAATGTATTCAACATGATCTGGTAGGCATTTTAGAAATCACCAAGTATGGTATATACATGTACGAGGTATTGAAAATAGCTCACAGAACTTGATTAAAATGCTGAGTTGTTTTGTATTTTTGTACAGCCTAATAATTATTGTTCTCATATGCCTTTCTGATGATTAACTATTCATGTCACAGTTTTCTCTAACAGTTGTAGTGAGAAGTTTTATCACATCTCAACTATCTAGAAGACGAGTTTTCTGTATACAGAGCTGAACTCAGGGTCTAAGGTTATAAAACTTGAGATTGGTCTCCAAGATAACATCTCAATATCATTATTGCAAATATTTTGACAGAAAATATCAATTTTTTGTTTGAATGAATGTTCATATCAGGTTTGCAGATTTATTTATGCATTATTAATAATATTATTGTTTTATGATAATCAATTTAGAAACATGAAAAGATGAGATTTGAGCTTGGATATTGATCTCAAGTGTTATAACTTTGGACCCTGAACTCTTGCCAAACGTTTGTACTGGATGATTGTAAACCATGTTGTTTTTCTCTGATTTAGTCTCAAGGTGCTTTGACATATGTATGTATTAAATGATAAATTTTGTAATAATAAATTCATTGAATTGTATCAAAATCTCTGTTTAAGTATGTGCTGATAAAAACAGTCCTGAAAAAACGGTTGGTTTGCAGTTACCTATGCATTTAATTCATCAGAAAAAAGCAGCATAAAATATTGTAGCGATTTGGACAGAATTAGTTTTCATTCTTTTCCAGCTTTTAATTGACTGATTCTAAAGAAAAATATATTCCAACTTACAAACCCACTGTAAAAGTTTTTATGTAACTGTAAACCCAACTGTTTTTAAGGAAGGCCTGAAAAAGTATACTGAGGTTCCCAATAATTTTGATCACCCTGAAATTTGTTTTCAGGAAATCTTGTAGTGGTACCATCACTGTGGTCTTTACCTATGTTCTACTCAAGGTCAAGGTTCAGACATCTACTGTATATATCTTAAGATATTTGTTGTCTACTCTAAGATATGTTATATCACAGATGCTTACACTTTACACAGATGCTTAAACTTTGCTAGTAATGTCATTTAAATTCTTCTCATATCATTCAAACTATGAATTTCAACACTGCACTGCTTGCTCTCTAGCTTTAGGCGAGAATTCGAACTACATTTTATCGCTCTTTGTTGTTACACAGACTTGCTAACAGAGCGATACTGCATGCAGTTCAAACACACATTCACACACAGTCGGTAAGCAAATACCATCAGTGCTGTAGCTTTAATCAATTTTCTATTTTTAGCGTCATAGACCCATTTCTAAAGGCTATCATTTTGCTTATACATCCTGAACTGGTTTATTATATCATTGTTCTAAAGTCCCATGAGCATATAAATTTATCGGTCGTAATAGTTTCTGTTTGTTCTATAACACAGGAATCCTGTGTATTTTCCTTCCGCGCATACTTTATAGCAAGAAAAAATGTTTCCAAAATCAATATCTAATAAATATACTATTTATAGAACAGCTGTGTTTCCCGCAGTCAAGTTATGCACACGTCTTATTTAGTGACGTCACGCACTCTACATATTTCAAGTTTACAAAAGCAAAAATCAGTGAAATGAATGTTTTTAGAAGAAAAAGGGCCCGTTTCGTCGGTAATAATCATCTTGAAATAATATCAGCAATTGTTTGTTTTTTGCATATATACGAGGGATGATCCAAAATAAACAGGACTATCGCTATCTTTGCAAAACCTATGGTTCAATTGTTAATAACTAAACATATTTTTAAACCGTTATCCAATCTGCTTGATATTTATGAATTCTGAAAAAAATTATTCGACCATATTCCGGCAATGACGCCATATATTACCATGGTAACGTGCACCCGGAGCACTAGAAATTGAAATCATGAATATACCTGTAATGACACTAATGTTTTAGTCAGAATTCGGTTTAAGGACATGAAATTCCATCAAGTCATCATACAATGTGTATACAACATCGTTGGAAAAATTTACTTAATTTGGATGTTGCATTTAAAAATAAACGAACTTCATACAAAACAAGGGACAACGTAAATGACGTCAATTATGTCGATGTCGCACCACACTGAAATTAGATCTGTGATCAAAGATTGCAAATAATTAGACAGCAGGCCTACGCACACATATAATATGATTCAAGAAACATGTCTGAGAAACCATGTCAGTCAGACACAGGTATTCAATTGACATAAAAGGTTTGTTGTCAGAAGAAGATCAATGAGATATGATGTGGGTAGGGTCCCGAAAGAGATAACAGTCGCAACGTCAATGACGTTGGTTGTGGATGTGCTGGCCAAGGATTGACGGCAGATAGTTAGGTGTTTGTCAAAATGTTATGTATAATATAGGTTATGGCAGGAATAATTAATTTTAATTAAAGACCTTCAAATTAGAATAATATCATAGATGCATCGTTTTGAAATGCGATCCACTTCCACTGTTCAACTGTTCTCTGTAGAAACCTACTGCACGCATTGCAGAAGAGGACACCTGGAACCCCCCCCCCCCCCAGAAAACTTTATTTTTCAAATGGACAATGTCTTTTCCCACACTGCCTGCAGAAAAAAATCATATTTAAATGGCCATCCAAGCATTAAGCAAATTAACGCATGCAGCAAACTCACCAGATTAGCCCCGATTGATTTTGCTATTTCCCGGGAATAAAAAAATTACTCAAGAGTCAACGAGTTGATTCCCTAACTGATTTGAGAACAGCAACCACACACATAAACGAATATGATTCTGAGAGGTATAAGGATGTCTTTCATACGCAGGTATATCGTCACAATCGTTGCATTCAGCTTAATGAGGAGTATTTTGAGAAAAACTAATTTTAAGTACCGATGTGAAATACGTGACGTCGTTGACGTTTTACCGTGCGCCGGACAGCCATTAGTGTTGGTAAAGAAATAACTGCATAATTTGTTTTAGTTGTACATTTTAGTTGATATTGATATAGAACGTAGCAGAAAGTTTCAGCATTATATTGATGTAATTTTCTGTCGGTTTTATTGAACCATTTTCACGCAGCGACAAAAGTCCTGTTTATTTTGGATCACCCCTCGTATTTTTATAGCAAAAAGCTAATGGGGCTTTAACCATCATCTCCAACCTGGTTTAAATGAATAATCCCCTAAATATTCAGATGAGTACCAACATGATTTTCCCAATCCAGTCTATAAATAGTGCTTTAACTTGACTGTTTGCAAAGAACTAGAAAGAAAGTAAGATGGAATTTACTACTATGTAATTGCCTTTGTGCGGGAAATAAATTTCATCTGAATTATTGAAATTTGTAAAATATATAAATTGTATATACCACCGCTGTCAAACAAATGGGATGCTAGATTATTTATGTTTATCACCAAAAGTGGGCACCCAATTATTATTTTCTTGTCAAATCGTGCGTTCTTGATTCTAGATTTGACGATTCAGTTTCTCCGTGTCCGTGAATGTTTCCATACCTTCGAAACGTAGCTATTTGGAACAGGTCTGGATTTTGGCCGCTTAGCAGGTTGAGATGATTGCGTTAAATCATGAGTTGTAGTGTCTAAGGTATCCATCCATTGAATAATTCGTCAGTGGTATGTTATTGCAAAGTTGATATTCTTTTTATTAATGCCAATGAGGGTACAAAATCACGACCGACATAAAAAATATACTGTAGCTAACAGCAGTCAGAGAGATGTCGAGACATACTTGTTGTAAGTTGAATGGCTTGCTGCTCCAGTTCAGAACAATATATTCATATTATATAACATTAAATGTTGCGTAAAGAAAGGACTTTCTGCAATGAATAAGACCATCCTTTAAAAAATCAGTTTTAAATAGGTATATCACGGCCTTGATGAACACAATTGGTGTATATTTTCATGATTTCTAGACCCAGGAGTTCTTTGATATTAAGGATATGTTACAAGGCCTTGATAATTCATATGGTGAAACAATTCTTGTTAAACAGGCAACATGATCCTTGTTCATATATATTTAATTGAATAAACTGTAGCCTACAGTACTAGGTTCTCGTTTTGGACAGAATTATTGATACAGTTTTAAATTTTGTATCGACTCAGAGAGATCCCTGCATCAAAAAATTCATCTCCTTTCAGGCCTTTGATATCTTCGGTGGAGACCTCCCTACCCACACACATCCAGTTGTAAACTTGAGTAGAACCACAGTCCATGTAGTCACAGCAGATGGAGACATGTTATTACAAGCAAGAGACTGTATCCACTCCAACACAGATACCTCATCTGTTATATATTATAAACTCAAGACAAGTTTATCTGGAACTTTCTTTATTTCGGTACAAAACATAAACAGTCATGTCAGCATTTATATCAACAATGTATAATATATGTATATATACTACAATCATATAATTATAATATAAACAACAGTTGGGGGACAATCAACAGTATTCTCACATAAAACAACACAAAAAAGTCATTTTTTCATTTAATTATGAAGTTTTTTAAATGAAATTTATAGGCCATGAGAAATATATTACATCCAACAAACAGTATATGATAGCGAAAGGGTATCAAGTTGGGTGCTAATAAAGGGCTGGCTTAGTGCAGTTTTAGTAATGGAACATAATGCTGAAAATGCATGCTGGGTAAATTTGCAAGCAGTCAACAACAAACGATTTCATATCTACCAACAAAATTTAAAAACAAATATTAATGTGGAGTCTCAAAACTCATGAAAATGAATTATAAAGACATGCTGCATTTTACCTTGAGTCATCTTGGCAAATGATAATTATAAAAATAAACAAAAAACTTAACTTGCAGTGTGGTAAGAATTTTCAACAAGACCAATTATCAAGGAAAAACATTGGACCATCAAAAAAATGAATTCCTATAATCCATCACCATGGCAACAAAATTAGGCTAATCTCAACTAAATTATAATCTTTAGTTTGGAGAAGACAAAAAAAACACAAGGATCTAACAATTGCAACATTTAGTTATTGCAACATTTCGAGGATAACACATATACTACATGAACTACGTAATAACTGGAGTACAGATTAATTATTTAACATACAGTGTTACCTGTTCAGAGCAGCCCTTTGTAGAGCAACAACCTCTATAACAACACCTTCAATATTTCCCTTCGCTTGTATTTACTGATAGTTTAACCTCATTAGAGCAACCGCCTCAAAACAACAGCCAATACATGCAGCTCCCAAAGGGTGTTGCTCTACAGAGGTGACACTGTACATGATCACATTAGAACAACAGTGATTATCGGAGCTTTGATTAAAGAAGAATAGCAGTCACAAAACTTCTTGATCAATATGAAATGAATGTGACAGTGTTCATTTTTCATACCTAGATAGTGGCCAATAATAATTCAAATAATAACTATTAATTTAAGTGTTGATTAAAAACTATTCTAAGTAGAAAACAGTAATCAAGATACAATATTTGGCAGCACGTCTAAACAACATTTTTGACACTTGAGTACAAAAATACCAATGTAATAACACATAAAACAAACCCATTTATTTTCAGACTTAAAAAACTTGTATGTCAAGTCATAAATTGATATTCAAATTAATGAGGAAGCGTGCTTGAAGTTTGTTATAAAAATAATACAAATAATGGTAGATTTACGGGGGAAAAGTCATGATATACAAAAACATACACTTCCATATAATACACTAGATACAATTATGTAATAAAACAATATTTTGTATATATATAAATTTGCACATATATAAGTACAGAGCTAAGTGTAAGGTCTGTATAAATAAACTAAATACAAATGACCAAAGAAACAAAACATCCACTTTTCTGAACTAAACATAAATACAATTATAAAACAAAAACCCTGCTAAATGTATGCATATTTGCACATTGGTAATAAATCAACCTCAATTAAAATCACATTAATGGTAAACCCTCGATGCTGAGTGACCCTTATTTATTGAGGCAGTTTTAAACATGATTAGGGGATCTGAATATGTAAGAGTGTTCCAGAACAGCAAACAGACCAGTCCCAGAATATCCAAGCCATCATGGACTGTGAAACAGTAAAACAGTCCTTGAATATCCAGGTAAGGGTAAATGACTTTTTTTATACATTAATCATCTTTTACCATATAATTTCTTTGAAGTCAATAATTTTCAACATCATACTGTAATGAATTTTTTTCTAGGGTTTAACGTTGTGTCAACAGCCAGAGATATTTGTCAACTTTTCTAGTTTTAATAGTAGAGAAAGATCCCAGACAAACACTTTGTTACAACCAAGGACCTTCAGTAAGCTATCAGGACATCATCCTCACATGTGATAGGGAGCTAGTGATTACATGTTGAAGACACAGAGTACCTCGCTTTGTACTAAATGTTGACAATCTAATCCATTCAAATGGTCAGCTGACTACTAAATGTACTAATTGGCTAATCCCCTGAAATAGGAGATTATAAAAAGGTTTTCCTTAATGTAAATAATGGAGTCCTTCAAGTCTCATTAGTTACTCAAGGAAACAATAGAAATAAGATAAATAGAAGTTACATTAAGATTATCATTATCTAGTTCATGGAATGCACTGAAACAGGCAAACATTACTTCCAGTTAATTAGTGTACACTGAAGCAGAATAATGCAAGCACTATAAGTAGTGCACTTAATGTAATCCTCATAATGAACAAATAGCAAGATTTATTTGAAAAATTCCCTGAACAATACTAATATCTCCTCATGACAACCTCAATCCAACCTGAACATTTATATGGAACATTTTGGAATTAGAAATGGAAAGTCAACAAAAAGTATAAAAATTAGTAGACTTTCAACATGTGTCCGATCTTGTTTTTATGGTCAAGTTCTCAAATTTTAAACTTAAGCATATATTGGGGCAGTTTTCTCTTTTGCACATTTTTGCAGAATAAACAGCAATAATATCAGTCGCTATTTTGATAACGAAATAAGTGATGCCACAACTAAATGAAAAAAAAATATAATGGGCAACAAAAAAAACAGTATGAAAATGGTATGAATTATACAATACACAGAATGCAAAAATAATAAAAATTCACAATTTCTTATGTTTCAATAAAAAAAAAACTGCCATTATTCTCAGCCAGCCAGAAAACTTGGATATGTAATGAATACAACTAGCCACATGATTGTTTCTACAGAAAAATGCTCATTTCTTCAAACAATATAAATTATCTAGATAAAAGTAACACAGACACAATGCCAGGAATAAATTAATCCTTTTTTATTTTCAAAATTTTATTGACCAATCAAATACATTTTCATAATTTTAGGTTCAAGTTGAATTTCAAGAACATGTGACCATCATGTCACTATGAACTAGGTTCACTGATTGTATCTTAATTTAAGAACAAAATGGAATTTGAAAAAAATAGAATTTAATACAAACCAGAAATCTATAGAAGATGTGCATACTTAGTATAGCGAGAATTTAAAACTCACAATTTCACAAGAATTGTAAACTTAAGAGTATCATAAGTGAAGCCTAATATTAGTTAAATAAAATACAGTCAAACCTGTGTAAGTGACCACCTCCACAATAAGACAACTCTTTGAATAAAGGCATGTCTTCTAAAAGTCAGTGAGTTTTTAGAATTCAAACCTCTGAATAAGAAACACCAGTCCTGTCAATAAAGACTACAATCATCTTTCCAAAGGGTGGCCCTTGTTCACAGGTTTGACTGTATGCTGTATGAGACTCAGCAGTATCAATAATAGAAATTACTTGAAGAATATAATACCCTATACAATTAAAAATGATCAATTAAATATCAATTATCTAATTATAAGTATAAATCATTTCTATCACACATGTACAAATGATGTAAAAAAATGTTAACAAAAGTTAGTGAACTTAAATGTTTTCATAAAAATATAAGGGAAAACATTAGCAAATGGGAAAACTATGTGAAAAATACATTCTTTGTGAGAATTATATTACATTATAAATAACTTCCACATTAAAAAAATGAATTCCACAGTGACAAAATGAACATCGTCCCAGTAAATGTACTCTTCAAAGCGGAGGATGGTTTGATATAAATACGAGCATGAAGGAAAATAATTACATTAATCATCTAGTGAAACACAACCTACACAACACCAATCGAAGCCCAATTTCATTAAAGCAATACAGTAAAATCTGTCATAAATCATGTCAATAAATTAATTTGAACATTTTTAAAGCATATACCTCCCACATATAAACACAAAATCACTATGTGTATGTTAGCATGACAAAAATAATTGATATTCATTTGTAAAAAGCTACCAAACCAAAAATACATTGCTAGTCAGAAGCGAGTGTTAGATAATATTTAATGTGATAAATAAAATCCCTTGAGCAAGCCCAGACTGGTCATAGATTTACATTTGATCAAATTGACCATTATTCATTCAAACTCTGGGGTAGATGTGACACAGTCACCAGTGAGAGAAACCATTTGTCATAATTAAAATCTTTTGGCACTGTAATAAACCATATTCGAGCTCTCTGAAGATTTCAAGTACCAATATGAGTACAGCGAGCCGGACAAGAGGGCTTCAAGATTTCATTAATTTTAACAATTCTGACATACACATCGAACAATCTTTATCCAGATAATGTCATTACATCACAAAGTAACAGCAGAACTATTTTAATGAATGCACCAGACTGAAGACATAAAAATGATGTAAAGAATCCATGGACATTTACCTTGATTTGATATCTAAGTAATGGGAATGTCAACATCAATTAGCCTCAGTCCCAGACTCAGAATTAACCTAACAATGAAAACTACTCTATCAAATTTTGGTTGTTTGTTTACTAGATATCTGGGTTTATTGCTGTTTTTCAACAATTGTTTAGTTATATACTAGTATACAGCAGCCGAATCACCTAACACGTTTTCCTGGACATTTATTTATTCTAACCAGTACTAGCCTACCCTTCCACAACGAACCCGCAACTTCTCCATTTTTTGAGGAAAATCAACATTTTTGTCAAATACTTAATTTAATGGAAGGGTATGACCAGCTGCGACTGGGAATCAAACCCGAATCACTGGGTTACTACAATATCAAAAAAGAAACTAGACAGACCGTAGTATCTCTAGCACTTTCATATGGTCAGAACAAATGTGATCAGGGTTACCTGACCAAACCTAATACTTTTTATTTTGCTGTTAAAATCTTCAGGGGTGGTGAAAAAAAGACAAGGTCCAGTAACCTGGTTACCTAACCAAAATTACTACTTTGGATATTGCAGTTAACTGCAAAAATGTCTTTTTTGCCTTACCAGTCAGCCTGCGTCTGCTTGTAAAGTAAAAAATCTGATAAAATAATCTACCTTAGCGCATACGTTGTATATACAAAGTAAATTTATGTGATTTCAATGTATGATTATCTCCCCACCCTAAACATGAGGCATACAATGATACTATTACATGATAAATATCCCATTAATATAGCATATAATGTAGAGGCCAATTAGGGACCTATATATAACAACCACATGAGCAATAATAAAAACTCAACAGTTACACATAAAAACAAGTTTTGCTTAAACCAGAAAAAAAGGGGAAACCCCATAAGGAGATCACAGGGACACAAAACATACAAAATACACATATAATACATATATTGTATATATAATATAGTACATAAAACAATCAATGTTAAAATATTTCACAAAATTCTGTCTGAGTAAATAAACAATGAAACATATGAAATATAATATATATAAACGAAACTGTACAAAAATGATACTGGCATGATATAATATTTGATTTCCAATTATGAATATCACACAAACAATTAAACTTCACTAATTAATCTTTCAGGGATACAAAGAAATTATATTCTAATTAGTCACATGACTCATCTATATGGGGACATTCAGATAGTGGAATTAATAGTGTTTTTCAAACTCAGTCACAAATACTGACTCAGAAATGCAGACATTCAAGAATTTCAAAATCATGATTTATTTTCATCAGACAGTTTCAGTCCAGAAAATGACTATTATAATAATAAATGTGTAAATAATAGGTATGATGCGAAATTTTATAATGAATCTATTACAAATCACAACCCAATCAGTTTCACAATATCGTTTCAATTACCAGAAATAAGACCATCGATTCCAAAAAAAAATAAAATAACCTGAGCTCTTGAATGTCAGTCAAAATCTATACAAAGATGTCATAATGATATCTGACAATAAATAAATATTGATTTGATTTGAGTACCGGTGTACACAAACTTTTAACTAGACTGTTTCCATAAAACATGGCTTCAGTAAAATTGAGTTAAACCACCAACGTACCAATATTTGTTCTTTTATTTTTCTAAACATAATAAACTTAATCATAATTGTTAAGTTTTTCACTCATTAGATTTATCATAATGTTCACCAAAATACTGTCACATGATCTATTCTAGTTCTAGGAAAAAATATTTAAGAAGTACTGAGTTATACTCTTCATGATTTTATCCTTGGGTTGTTACACCCTAAGGGGGCAGTTATTTGAGGCAGTGTATCTCAGGAGTACCCATATAAGTAATACAAATCTCTAGAAATTGATAAATTCATGAAACAAAATATGTATGAGCAGCTTTTAAAATTTCTGAAAATACAAATAACACAAAAATTTGAAAGAAATCACTACCAGTGTGTTAGACATAGTTTTATCTTATTGTATCAAGTCTTCAAATGACAAACATTAACTATGTATATGATAAAACATCGAACAAAGTACAAACATCGACCATACATATTTCTAACAGCTAAACATACATGTTAGTAATATCTGATGTAACACAAAATATGATTGGATGAGCCAGCTCTATTCTCTGTGTCATACTTTGATGTCACCATTCATTTGATTGGTCAGTCCATTCTGTTTTGACTTTTCATTGGCTAATTTTTTCTCTTTTTCTTTCTCCTCTTCAAGAGCATTGTTCATCTGAGTATAATAATCTAATGCATTTCTAACAGGCTCAATGATGTCTTTCTGTAAAAATTAGAATACAAATTCAATAATCTCCATTTAAATATCACTTATGTTACATCAATGGCTAAACGTTAAAACATTCGACTGACCTAAAACTAATTTGAACGTCAACCCTTGATCCAGTGGTTGTGGTCTCTGACTTGTAATCACTAGCAGGGGCACCAGAAGCAATTTGGGCGTGGAGGGGCTGAGTTTGGGAGGGGTGAATATGTTCAAACAAAATACTTTTTCCAGCAATCGCCACCCCTGCCGCCCCAGCTCCGGCACGCCTGATTAACCCTATCACGACTGTGTGTTTGATTCCCACCTGAGACCAGACCAACTTCACATGGAAGGAAGTTGTCTTGCTAGCTTACTCAGGTGCTTCTACCAAGGTGTAATCCTGGAAAATCATCATATGAACACGTCTCTTGGAGCAATGTAAATGTTAAACCCAAGTGAAAAAAATATTAATAATTTTGAACTACATTTGTATTTCACTACTGTACAAACCTCGATAACAGGAAGCAGGGTCCCTAAAGCCTCAAAAAGGGGCAGCAGTACATATTTGATAAACCCTATCTGGGACGATGACTTTGTCACTTTCTCTCGGTCCATGAAAGGAGCAACAGGAAGTCCTTCTAATTTTTCAATATCACTCTGTAAAACAATAGGGAAATATAAATATTCATTAATAACAGGTAAATGAAATACATTTTTTTTCATCATTTACAAGTAAAAACTTTTCACTATATACTTACAAATATATGAAATATGCACTTTACATTACTTATACTAGCAGTAAAATCTTCATATAAAGACCACCTTTTGAATCAAAGTAATTAATATCTTAATATTTTGGTGGTCAAATTTAGAGTTGACATTAAAATACAGAGGAAAGATTGAACACTAAGATCTTATTTAAACTACAAAGTTTACATGATAATTTAACCAATTCAAATAAAATTACATATTTCTCAAAGTAAAATATTTTTCAACAACTGTCAACAATGACTAACATTTCAATATGCAACTATGTAAGTAAGTACTGGTTATTGAATATCACTTTACCCTTTATACAAATAAGATAGAAATATGGAATATAATTTATATCTTTCAATTCAAATCCTTAATTGTACAGGAGGCAAATAATAAATTATAAACTCGCTTAAGGTACTTTAGGAAAATCTTAAAATATGAAATTATCACAAAATAAGAAATTTGCCAGCCTAAACGTACGAACCAATGAACCTCACATGGATGATGCAAAATAATCGTACAAACTAAAAGCTTTTATCAAACACAGCTACACAGACTAACTTCAGGCAGCAAACAAAAATTCCGTTATTTTTTCTCCAATAGATTTTTATATTTCAGCTGAATGCAGTACTAATGAACATTACTATTGAAATCTAACAGCTGTGGAAGGTTGTCCTCACTGGCAAGTTAACCCAATCTCTACATAATATATATCTACCTGCATAATGTCACAAAATAGAAAAAAATCTCCTTTCAAATTGGACACAAAGATGAAAGTTTGATCATAAAAGTTTTCCATTTTCCATGATTCAATACTGAATGAAATATATTTCATTTATTCCTTTTTTTAACATACTTTATACTTACTTACCTGATACAAAAATATGATGTAAAAGAGAAATATTAGCAAGAGTATGTAAGTATCAAGCACTTGATGACAGGAAAAAAGAAACAAAGAAATTCTAAACTATACTGTGCAATGTTAAGTTAAAGAAATAACACCAGAGTACTGTGAAATCCTTTAAAATAAATAAGGAAAAAGACTGGTACCCAGTTTTCATGACACGTGACTGTACCACAGACTGATACCCAGTTTTCATGACATGTGACTGTACCACAAAGACTGGTACCCAGTTTTCATGACATGTGACTGATAGTACCACAAAGACTGATACCCAGTTTTCATGACATGTGACTGTACCACAAAGACTGGTACCCAGTTTTCATGACATGTGATTGTACCACAAAGACTCAGATACCCAGTTTTCATGACATGTGACTTTACCACAAAGACTGGTACCCAGTTTTCATGAAGTCTGACAGTGTCACAAAGACTGACACCTTGCGTCATAATATCATTGTACCAAAAAGACTGCCATGCATTATTTATGTCTAAGTGTGATACAAAGACTGGTACCCAGTGTTTAAAAAGTCTGTCTGCGCAACAAAGACTGGTACCATATATTCATGAAATTTGACTGTTTATTTATGGTAATGCTCAAAACATTTGATGGTACCATTTACTAATTAAATCTACTGCATGAGTAGTTAGTTTATCTAATTTAAGGGATTTCACAGTGTGATTAAACTGTATGGAAAGATGATGATACAAAAATATAGACACAAACAATTTTTTTTGTGTTTAACCACTGAAGAGAATTGAAATAACAGTTTTCAAAATGTAAGAAGAAAACACTTAGCACATCTTGCTTTAAAATACAACAACTAACATTTTAGCAAATTTCGCAGTTATTATTTTTTTGTCAAGACCACCTGACATTCGCAGTTACCCTCTACATCCAAAATTAATCACTACTCTAAAAGCAATTTCTATCCTTAAAATTAAGCCAATCTCACATAAAATTGGTGTTTCTAAAATGTTCATTGTCATATAATATATAATGTTTTAGATGGACCATATACAAATCTCTCATGTTACATTGTTTATGCCATAGAATTACATGGAAATATATAACTACGGCATAATTATAACATCTTATTGGCTATAATATGGTGACTGATGAGTTAGACGAAACCAAACAGAGGAACCAGTCAAAATCGAACAAGAAAGTGTTACACGCTCCACTGATTAATATCTAATTATGTGTAGCTTCTCCCTCAATGAGATCCTATCCAATCTTTGTAACTATATAAGTAAATGTACCATGTCTGAGAAATGACAACAATTTATATTCTATCAGACAATACCAATTTCAAAGCAGGCATTTTATGTACAAGGTCGGGAAGACCTGATTGTTAGCCAATGCATGAGTATAGTATACTTAACGACTTTATAAACATAAGTATGATACCACATGAGTATTCTGGATGGTTTAATTTGACTGTGTCATAATTATGCACAGAGAGAGAGAGTCAGGAGATCAAGTACAGAAGAACTAGGCATTTATATAATTAATCTTTTCAAACAACTTTTCCTAGTTCTTTATCTTGCCTGGTATAAAGCACTGATACAGGCCTCGCCCTTTTTTCTTTGATTTCCTAGACAAAGTACTAGGCTAATGGTAGTTTGGATGGGGACACTGAAAAAGCCTCCCTGAGAAATTCGAAAAGCGGAGCTGAGAATCGAACTCATGCCATTCTGTTTAGTAGTCAAGCATGTTACCACTTGACCACGGATCACTGCGCTGTTTCATTGCACACCATTACTTAGAGAATATTGACAATCCAAGGTGGGTGAATGTGAATTAATAATCAAAAAGGCGATTTCAAATAAGACATAAAAATACAACACATTGAAACACTTATGTTTTAAATCTGGTAAGTATACTTCAAACGCATTAATGCCTTGATTACCGGTAAATGAAATTATAATTTCTAACTAATTAATAAATCCGCCAAAATGTATTCAAACATCAGAGAGAGAGAGAAATCTTTAACAGTTTTCATTAAAAATACATCCGCAAGAATTTCTCGATATTCGTTAACGAAATGCAACAATGAAATCAAGCAAAGACAAATTATGACTGGTCCCCGGCTCTTAAAAACTCATGTTAGCATAATCATAATTAGCATGCACACCTTTACACTGTCAAATAGAGGAATCCATTTTTACAATGCCACAATTAAACATTCCCTAGTTTACCTGTATAAAGAATTCTTCGAGCAATCTTTCTATCCATGGTTCAGCGACTTCCAGGGGACGTACCTCATTAGATATGTCAGCCGTTTTTAACAAGATCATCAGTAACTAACAAGTATATATACAATACAGTACAACATCAAGTAATATACAGGGAGGGTGCGAGATTACAGTGCAAATATGGGGCACTCTCTGTTTATAATTGTTTTATGTTTCTTTACTATCTAACTAAATGTCCACCTGTATTATAAAAATGCGATGCATAATACCATGGATAAAGATACTTTTTAAGTAAATATCCAAAATCTGATGATCTCATGAAAACTAAGATTTATCTGCCGGATGGAAACTTACCACTAAGTAAAGAATGAATAATTGTTTATTGCATGATATGATATTTTTTTGTGGTTACTTTTTATCTCAATGAATGTTTCTTCCCCACCCTTAAACCTGAAGAAACAAACAATTACAAACTATAGGCCTAACTAAATTATAAGATTTAATGATAATAAAACTAAACTTAAATTTAAGAAAAGAACTATCCTATCAATAAAAGCACTAAAGAAATACTGGTTTTGGGAAAATTCTACAATAAATATTGTCAGACTGAACGGCCAATGTATTGAGAGTCATATCTAGAAATAGCAAATAATTTAACCAAATGTTACACAATAAACACTTAATAAAGGTCCAGACAGATTTTATGCCCTTCCAGACTAGAGTATCATTAATATTAAGCGATTTTTACTTCTACATTAAATATTAAATAACAGTAGACTAGACAATCATGTGGTGTAACTCAGACTCAGGGTACCTAATATCACCTTAAGATGAAAAATTATCCTTAAAGCATATATTTGATAGAAAAAATTTAAAGCACAGGGGGTAGTTTAAGATCTTATGACTTCAACTGAGGATTTGGAAATGTTCATCGAAGCATAAAATTTGTAAGTAATTAAACCATTTGTAATCTAACTTTATTTATCTAGGTTTAGCACTGCTTTTTCAACAATATTTTGGTTATACATGGTGGCAGATTCACCTAACAAGACAGTAATTGCTAACCAGTGCTAATTTACCCTTCCACGAGGAACCAACAACTTAACCATATGGGGAGGAAAATCAATGTTGTTGTCATAATTTGGAAGGGTATAACCTGCTGTGACCTGGAAATCGCATCCGGATCACCGGTAAACATTCCAGGGCACTATCCACTGGACCACCACAGCCTAACAACTTTAAGCTATAAATCAAACACAAGTCAATTATACTATGATAAATCCGTAGTATCGCTTACATTAAGATGTGCCAACATATGAGTGTAATACAGAAATAAGACGTTTATTTGTGATAACCTGAGCATAAACAAGCTGGAACATATTGTACTATACTTCACCCCTATAGAAATAATCTATAACAATTTCAATTTACTTGTCAAGATGAAAACAAATTGACTAATTTCTATTTTAAGTAATAAGAATATTTTGATATAAAGAACTTTAGAAAAATAGATCCATGCATATATAATAGCTATAACCTTTTATGTTGAAAAAAGTCCAGGTAATAAATTCTGGCATGTATAATTTCCAATAAGAAAGACATTTAAAAAAACAAAGAATAATGAAAATAAAATAAATTGTTAAATGGGTCTAATGACCATATTTGGAGAAAACAGATGGTTTACAGCATGTATCAATATGAATCACTTGTTTACTTCTGTGTGTTAGTGAGTTATATCAGAATTTTGTGTTTGACAAAAAAAAACATGCTGAAAGAAAGTCAAAGATATATGCTGCTGATCGAGGTCTTGTTAGTGAAAGAAATAAAAAAGAACTTGAGTCAGGTTCTACTTTCAAAACTATACAAAGCATTTTGATTTTTTAAAATCTACATTTAATTTTTTCACTAATGAAGATTATTGATGAAATCTAAGTCAACACTTTTGATCAGTTGACAAAAAAACGTTGAATACTAAGATGGACCAAGATAAGTTTCAACCACTTAAGTTCGTGACTTAATCCACTTCAAGATTTTGTTCAAAATGCATCACATAAAGTACCCTTTCCTATATGATAAGAAATGATTACATTTAATATTAATATTTCATAAAAATTCTTATTTCACAAACAAATTTTTTTCCAATAATAAAAGGTGATATTGAAGTAATAAAACTGACTATAAATATGAAATATTGAGTCAATTTACAGCAATGTCATGCACACTATCTATTTTAAGGGGTTTCACTAAATAAAAACTGAAAATGAAAAAAAAGACAAGCAATAAACCACATTATCATATAAAAGAGAAAATTGGTTAATATATCAGTCAGCGCATGGTGTCCGCATTCAACAGCTGTTTAATGTGCTAAAAAAACAATACAACACTAAAAACTAATCTAGTAAGGGGAAGTAACTGTGCAGAAAATAAAATCTATAGACTGGTACACAGATTCGGACAGAACCTGATTAAAAAATTCCTGGAGGAGACAGTCTAACCAGGGTGTGGCCACATTCATTGGTCGTGCTTCGTTAGAGATGTCGGAGACTTTCATTAGTATCATCATTAACTGGAAGGTCAGCAAGCAAGAAACAAACATTATCAAACATTCTCTGTTAGTTCAAAACAACAACATTATCACAAATCTTTCAACAACATTTAACTGACACTCGTTACCAGTAATTTTCATTCAAATTTTACTTCAAATACTGTGGAATCATTCATTTTTGTTGGGGATTTGATTTCGTGGATTTCGTGGGTCGGCTCATCCACAAAATCAAATCCCCACGAATTTAAATGCAGAGATAAGGTATTTCTTGTCAAAAATCAAAATCCCTGAATTTATGTCCCCACAAAATAGCCATTTTAGTAAAAACCATGAAAACTGAGCCCAACGAAAATAAATGAAAATACAGTATTTCCCAATGTATGCCCACATGATTTGATTGACGATCAATTATCTATTATGATGATGATGACACTTACCGTATATAACTTGTAAAAGATATTTAAACAAATATGGGAGAGACCCGGATCCTTAAAAATTGTTGGGTTGCTGTTACAAGACTGAGTCACAACGAGATTTTTTCATAAGAATATGATGCTGATAGCCAGTACTGATTTAATTCCCCTATCTGTATTATAAATATTCCTCAAATCTGCTCTTGGGTGCACCCCACCCCTTTACCAATGCCCAGCGTCTTCCACTTATCCTAAAAACTGCATTAAAAATACCCCTGAAAAAAGTTTTTAAACTATTTTTTTGGTACTTAATATTCTACATTTTTATTCAAAATGCCTGCATACCAACCGTTGGCATGGTAACCAACGGTTGAAAGCATGGATGTGTAACTGCAAAGCAACATTTTAGGGAGGGTTTGATCGAGTGCCAGGTAAATGTTGTCAAACTAAACACACTGTCATGCATATTTGTCTCAATCTAATTAAGTAACTATATTTATTTTTTTACTATTTAAATAGCATCAACCAGTGATGCATCTATCAAATAACTCTACAGTGAGATAGAATTGAAAATTGGAAATACTGACATTGATTGTTCTTTTAATTGATTCATTTATTTTAGTTTTATGTGGTTTTCAACAAATTTTTCAGAAACTGTTATATATTACAGTGGTCACAGTTAATTCAGTTTTCCTGGAATATTCTAACCATTACTAACTTGCCATTCCACTAGGAACTGGCAACTTTTAGACAGTTGTGGAGGAAAATCAACATTTTTTGTCAGATTGCTCTTTGAACAATTTGTATAAAAACATGAATAATGAATGTGCCCATGATCCAATTTCAAAACTTTACAATCGGACAGACAATTTTTCATAATTACTCTAAGAGAGGGTCGATCATTAGAAAAGTACATATCAAAGACACTTCCAGAACATATTTTTTTGAAAGAACATATAAATTATTCAACTTGAAGCAAATATATACATGTACTTATGATGTCCAAGCCCAACTGAAGAAGCATTGGTTGGTTATTAATGAAATATTTTACTATGTCAAAACAAAACCCTTTTCAATGCATTAAATGATTGGGGGGGGATTGAGCCAGTGAATGCAATTCAGAGTGGGTAAATGTAACAGACAACTGGCCCCGAGGTTATAAAACTTAAGACCGATCTCTGAGCTCAAAACTCATAATTTGTCTTTTAATGGTTCTAAGTTAATTGTGACCAGACAATAATGATATTATTGATACATAAGTCTGACAGTATAATTGATCGGAATATGTATTTAAACATTAATCAGCTCTATCTTTCAACCATAATACTTTGAGAATGAAATTGAGCTTTGAGCTCGGAGACCGTTCTCAAGTTTTATAACCTTGGGGCCTGATAATTCCCATAAAAAAAAGTTCAGTTTTCTGATAAGTCCGGGTTTCAGAACTTTTGATAATTCCGAAATAAAATTTGAAATTTGTCTGATTTGTCTTCATGTGTTCTACTGTATAAATATTCTTCAACAAATAATCAGAGTATATGGATATAGTCAACTGATAAGATTGAATACACAAATATTGAAATCTCACAGGATTTGATTATTAAGTTTTGTTAAATTAGGTAACACTCCACATGCAGTGATCAGATTTAATATCTTACTATTTCAGTGATTAGTCAATCAACAAACATAATGTATTATAACTGTCATATATCAAACAAACTAATTCTCAATCCTAGAATCCATTAAGGTAAATCTAGAACAAAATAGTCATGTTTATACAGATACTAAGTTAACCAAAGAAATAGAGTAGGTAAGTAACAACTTATATATTTTCTAAACGTACATCTCATACTTTGTAGAACGTCTTGTCCCAAACTATTGATAAGCTTTCGATTTTGCTATAAGATGCTTTAGGGTCAGCTCAAAAAACTGATGTCGGTCGGGTAACCATAAAAATGATTTTTTTTCTGATCTAACATATGAAAAAAAAACGAATACATTGTGACCTAATTAATTCAATTTTAAAGCATTGGACAGTGTTTTTAATGCTTTCCTTGTTGCAATTCTGTGCCTTATTTTTTAAAGGACAACTTTGTCACATGAACTGATAGTTGTGTGATGTCTTTTCTATTTTTAATGTTCAAAAATTTAATAAAGATACAAATATTCTAAACAGCAAAACATCACAATAAAGCATAAGTTAAAAAAAATATCAAACTATGAAAAGATCAGAAAATTTGATCAATACATTTACAATTCCAGCCATTTTCTTATATATATTTTTAATCTAAATAGTCATTCATAATAAATTCATAATTACAGCATTGCTTCCATACGTTTCTTGAAACACTTAAAACAGCTAGGCAAATAAAACATATTCAATACTTAGATAAAGTTAATCTCATTAGGTCACAGTCCTTATATAATACTAGGCCTCACTACCAACACGTTAAAAAATCATATTCTACCATTATAATATGTTTCAATCATATAAATCAATTAATGATCAATTATCTTTTAATAAATTTAATTCAACAGGGTTACAGGTTTAACATACCAGATATTTATGTTCCTTATCATTGAAATCAAACACATCTAATATTGCTTTAAAGTTGTTAACAATCTCATTGTGCTTGGCCATATCAGTGGCTAGTATACACCTGAAAGTAAAAATGGATCAACCATAATTTTATTAATTTATTTGGGTTTAATGGTGTTTTTCAACAATGTTTCTGTTATTTACAGTATGTGGCCAATTCATCTTACAAGTTTTCCTGGATGGTAATCCAACCAGTACTAACTTACCCTTCCACAAGAAACAAATATCGTCATATTTTCAGTGAAAGGTATGACCTGTTGTGACTGGGAATTGAACCCAGATTGTAAGGTTACAAATACAGCACATTTACACCATTGGATCACGGCCCACATCAACCATGCATAAACATGTCAACCTGACACAGATAAAATATTCCCTTCCATCATAACAGTTCCTTGCAATTCAAAACATGACTGAAAATATTTCACTATCAGCCACATGTTGTGAATTTTGCATATCATACGTAATAATATATATAACTGGTTCATACATCAATAAAACTTATAGAGTTTAGTCAATTCAATTTGACCTCTATCACAGCTTTAAGAATAACTAAAAATATATGTCCTTAAGTACAAGTAAAATATTCAATCCACAAAATTATAGCTTCATAATATCAATTAAACACAAAACCTCTACCAAGAATGTGGCTAAATTTGGACAGCTATTTTTCAACTTTCAAACAATTGTATCATCATACAGCACTATAAATCATTAAACTATTGACATCTATTTCTGTGAGTTAGAATCTCATCTGGGACCAGATACTGTTCACTGTGAGGAGGCTGGCCAGCTAGCTGATGAAAGTTGGCAATTCTAATTAGGTATACACCTGGGGTCTGCCTCCAACCTAGAAGCTGGTAGGTCACCTAATGACCCTGGCTGTTGGTACCTCATTAAACCCCCAGAGATAAAAAACATACAAGTAACCATTCTTATACAATAAGACTAAACATTCCTATAAAACAATTTACAATAACTAATTATCACGATTATAAAAAAATTGTTCTATCTATGTATATATATATTGAACATAATGAACTGGTAAACAGAATGATTGCGTTTAAATGTCATCCTATTACTTTTAATATGATACAACACCAGATGTCATT